>CM052550.1:44211050-44267052 GCA_028533065.1 Trachops cirrhosus
TGAAATGTTCAGGGATTTATCTAAAAAAAAAGATTAGGAGGAGAGTCCAAGATGGCGGCGTGGTAGGATGCAGCAGATTCTACTCTCCCACAACCAGGAAAAAAATCCGAGTCATTTTAGGTAGGAACAGAGCAAAGAGCCAACATTATCATGTCATAAATGAAAATAGGAGATCGCAAATTGTAGCGAACATTGAAAAACCCGAAGAGAGAGCGTGGTTTGGTGAAACTCTCGGAAACCACAGCATTGAAAAAGGAAAAGGCGCAGGCGCTCCGCGGGACCGGTGCGGCCCAGGCCCCGGAGGTAGGAGAAGTGGGTGCCCCTCGGGACCCAGAGAGTGCGCACCCGTGAACCCGAAAAAGGCCAGGCCAGGTGCTCCCCGGGACCTGCGAGGCCCAGGCCCCGGAGGTAGGAGAAGTGGGCACCCCTCGGGACCCAGAGACTGTGCACCCGTACAGAGAAGAAGAAGCAGAAATGCTGGGTACAAAACAGACAGGGGGAATTTAAAATACAATAAGAAATAGAGAAGTCATAGAACTTATTTGTATGGCCCATGGACATGAACTTATTCAGGTAATTATAGAGCAGGGGTTTGCCAGGTGGAGGGGCAGAATGGGATAAAAGTGGAATAATTGTAATAGAATAATCAATAAAACATATTGAAACAAATGAGCTTCTGAAAAATGTGGAAACACAGGCCTCACCCACAACTCTTAAATCAAAATCTACATTTTAACAATACTACCTTTGTGTTGCCTCAATGTCACCTAAAGAAGTTACTTCCACTTTCAACTCACCATGCCTCTTGTAGCTGAGAAGCATACACAGCTGATTCTGAATGATACAAATACAACACACAACAGTCCATATGGCTATTTCTGTTCCTTCATTTTAAAGTTTATTTTTCTAAAAAGTAATGTCTTTTCATTGAATTTGTGAACATGTATTATCCTCATGTGTGAGTGTTGCAAAATACAATAGAGAGTGTTAGAGGGTCAAAGTGGCCTTACTGAATGATGCAGGATATCTCCTAGGTCAAAACCACTTCTGACACTTTTCTTGTTAGATGACACTGAGAAATGTGCTGTGTATCCTTCATAAATTTGTCTCCTTTTTTTTTCAGGAATATTTGACCTTCAAAGATGTGTCAGTAGATTTCTCTCAGGAGGAATGGGAATGCCTAGACCCAGCTCAGCGGAAATTGTACTCAGATGTGATGTTGGAGAATTACAGCAACCTGGTCTCCCTGGGTGAGGCTGACTTCCTTCACATTCCCTGTTACAGCCACAGGATTTTCTTTATATAGCATCTTTTGCTGACTTGATGTTGTATGGTAGACTTTCAGATTCATGATCAAAAGGGAGAACTTGGAGGTTATCTCATGTAGAAAATAAAGGCTTCAAGAACTATGGTCCTTAGGAACCCAATGAAAACTTTATGTGTTTTTAGAACAACTAAGGTGCTATCAGGAAAGAGGATTTTGGAGAACGATCTTCTGGAATATTTTAATTTTCCTGCAGTGTTCTTACGTGAGCACAACGTGGATTGGAAATGGGGAATGGTTAAAAAAATAAAATTTATTTTGTACACAGGTCTTGTTGTTTCTAAGCCAGTCCTGGTCACATTGTTGGAGGAAATGACGGAGCGCTGAGATGTTTGCAGAAAAAAGTCAATATCCGCCCCCCCAAGATAGGTGGGAATGGAGATGCAGATATCACAAGTGAGTAGCACAAAGGTCTCAGAGGAAGCCAGACCTTCAACTGTGGTTTGGGAAGCTGTGCTTTAGTGGAAAGGATTGTGAAGAGCCCAGGCTTATTTCTGTTGCTGTCATGGAGGGCAAGGTGACCTCCAACAGTGTCCCATGCTCCTACATGCTTTCAGAAATCCGTTCTGACTCCAATGATTTCTGTTATCATACTTGCAGTTTAGGCCAAAGCCCTCCCTCTATAAAAATAAATATATAGAATCTTTAAAAAACGTGTGGAGTGTATACAATTAAGTTATTTCTGGATTGTGAGAGTAACCATGGTCTCACTCCTCTTGCACTAGTTTGGGGACTCAGAAAATCTGTGCATGTTTCTGACAAATTATACATTAAGCCTTTTCCTCTTCTTTTAAGTTTTGTTTTTGTGTCAAGAATGGAGTTCATGAAGGAAGTGGTTGAGATCCTGCAATTTGTCACAGAAATACCAGCAAAATTAGGGACAGGTGTCATGTTGTCTTACTTATATGTTTTAACCCTGTGAGGGTTGTAAACAAGTCCCTAGAAAGTTTAAACTCGGTGATTTTCTTGTGTCACAATGGGCCTCCCCAACATGAAAAAAATCTACCTTTCTGTTTCACTTCAAAATGTCCTTACGCTTTCGCAACTATACTGTACTTTGCTGATCCATTCATTTCATCATGGGCACTTAAGTTTCTGCCAACATTTGGCCATTGTAAATTCTGCTCCTGTGAACATTGGTTTGCATAGGTTGTTTAGAATAGGCGCATCAGGGTTCTTAGGGTAGGAGGAGCCTCTAAACTTTGGGAGAGCATGGATGGATCTGGACAGCATTATGGGAATGAAATAAGCCAGGAGGTAAAAGACAAATACCATGTGATCTCACCTATAAGAGAATACTAATCAACGAAACAAATGAGCGAGCAAAATGTAACCAGAAACATGGAAATAAAGAACAAACTGACAGTAACCAGAGGGGAGGTGAGAGGGGATAATGGGGGAAAGAGGGCAAGGCTTTTCAGGAACATGTATAAAGGACACATGGAAAAAAACTAAAGACAGGTAGGATCCATGTGGGGAAGTAGGGATAGCTGTGTTGGGGGAGTGATGGGGAAAATGGAGACAACTGTTCTTGAACAGCAATAAAAAAATGGAAAAACCATGTCCTTTTCCTTTGCCTGGCCCACTGAGGGAGTCTTTTAGAGCATACAGAGGGTAGATCCAGCCTCTGAGGGATTTAGGAGAGTCTGCACCATGAGGCAAGAGGGGCCATTTGTATGAAAAATCTACTCGATATGGCTTGGGTGAATTCTCGAGTGGGGCAAGGGCTCAGGGAATCACAAGGACTGAAGAAATCACTATAGCATTAGCAAAGTTGGAGGGGACTCAAAGATAGCATTTTATAGCTCTGTTGTGGGGAGAGCTCAGCAGGGAAGAATGACCTCAGATGACTTCTGTGTGGGAGAATCCCCCCTCCAGCCTTAGCCCTGAAGCCAGCCATTTGAGTCCCTCTCTGAATGTCCATAGCACCTTTCAATCTGCTGTCCCAAGGCCGAAGGTCAGAGTTTGTGAGTCCCTGTAAGTCTGTGTCAGGCCCTTTAAGAGAAAGACTTGGACTCCATCATCTCTCAGTCTCAGTCAGTCAGTATAATTACTGGTTTCCCAGGGTGATTCATTTTATATGATAAATTGTCCAAACTTTGTTAATTGACTTTTTATTTTTGTGTTTTACATATTAGGAAAGTAAATGATAGTTTTAATATTTGTACTTAGGACACTGTTGGACTCGATTCAAATATGAATTAGCTATGCTGCAATCGCCATTAAATTTAAGTGCGTATTTCTCTGGTTTTTTTCCTTACACTGTTCATGATGTATCATGTTTCTTTCTGTGTTTGTTTAATAGTCAGTGGCTGTTTGGTCTTTTGAGTTACATAAATAGTCTTCATTTTATACCTTTCCAGGCCTGAATTGCCAGTTGGGGCACATACCTTGTTTGTGAGCTAGGTCCCTAGCAGGGGGTGCATGTGAGGTCACCTCACATTGATGTTTCTCAACTTTCTCTCCCCTCTGTTTAAAAATAAATACATAAGTTGTTGTTAAAAAGATATTCTAAATTGAATATAATTTTTGAAAACATTTGATTCATGCCTTCCTCTTTCGCTGCCACAATCTGTGCCCGCGTTCTATCTGCCACGCCATGGCCTGAAGAGGTACACACCATCTCCTGCAGCAAGCAGTAGTGTCCTGCAGAGGAGGGCACTGCAGGGCTACCCATTGTTCTACACTGGGAGCATGACACCGCTGCCATCGAGGGGTTTCCACAGGCAGCTAGCTCTGACCTATACACTGCCAATGGTTACACAGTGCCACCTATGAAGAAATCCCTTGTGAAAACCAACGTTCAGTTCGCTCTTGCTGCTGGGTGCTATGAAAGAGTAGATCCATGTTCTGGTTTGGCTGCAAAACACTTTTTAGATGTAGCAGCTGGTGTCATAGATGAAGATTATGGAGGAAATATTGGTGTTGCACTGTTCAAATTATGGCAAAGGAAACTTTCAAGTTAAAAAGGGTGACCACATTGCACAGCACATTTGTGAACAGGTTTATTACACAGAAATAGGGGAAGTTCAAGTTTTGGAAGACATTTAATGGAGTTACGGAGGTGGTGGTTCCCCTGGAAACACATGAAATGTATGCTGAGAACAGAAAATGACAAAACATACTTTTTTCTTAAAAATAAGAAGCTTTTGTTTCATGTTTTTGTTCTTAATCAAGCTTTAGCTTCCAAAAGTACTTGGTTCTCTTATAACCAAGAAAAAGGTACATTTTTGTGTTTTTCTGTATTTCATTGTTGTAGAGATCTGCATGGTAACTTAACACATATTACTTTTTAAGTCAAATGTTTATCAGTTACTGATTGCTCACAGAATTCTATTATTTAATTTAGTAAATGCTGGCCCTTGAACAGCTTAATTTTCAGTTTACTTTATAAAAGTAAGCAAAGCCTTTTACACAGTGGATATGAATCTTTTCACAGATTCTTACATGTACTGACCAAAAAGATAATAACAAGTTAAAGTCAAAAAAAGAAAAGATTTATACCTCTCTTTCAGATATTATTTATTTTAAATTTTGTTAAGAAACCATGTAAATAAGAATCTGCTTTCTTAACTATCTCTAATGGTACAGTTAAGTCATATTAAGTATACTTGTTTAATTGTGCATCTAAATGATGGAAACTTCCATCTCACAGAAATATCACAATAACCATTAAACAACCATGTTCTCATTTTCTTTAAAAACAAGTGCCAGGTAATTACCTTTGCTTTTCTCTGAGTTCAACTCCATTAGAACTCACCTAAGTGGAAGCCTGTAGCATGTGTCTTTGTGACTCAGGTGATTCACGTAGAACAGGTTCTGGTGTAACTTTGTGGTATCAGGTGAGAACATATTTTCTGTTTCCAAGCAGAGCAGTATTCCATTGTATATGTGTACTGCATTTTTATAACATTTTACAAGTTATTATTTGTTCATTTTTAGAGAGGGGATGGAAGGAAGAAAGAGAGGGAAACACCAATGTGTATTTTCCACTCACGTGCCCCCAACTAGGGACCTGGCTTGAAGCCCAAGCATGGGCCCTGACTTGGAATTGAACCCAGAACTCTTTTGATCACAGACAGACACTCCATCCACTGAGCCAAAGCAGCTGACGCTTTATGTACTACATTTTTAAATATATTTATCCATGGACCTAGGGCTTGTTTCCATGTACCAGACTTTTGTGAATAGTGCTACAATTGACACAGGTGTGCAAATGTCTCTTGCAAATCCTCAATTGAATATTTTTGGGGGCATAAAACTCATGAACTTCTTGTATCTAGAAGACACCCTAATCAACTGAGCACAGGCTCAGGCAGATTAAATTCTCTTAATTCTATGAATTTTGGTTTCTTTCATGCCTTGATATATTATTTCTTTAGTGCAAAATATCATTTTATAGCATATATTTCAGTTTACTTATCTATTCAGCTGTTGACAGATATCTTCTTCATTTTGAATTTTTAAAATTTATGAATGCAGTCTCTAAAAACAACCCTGTGTAGGCTTTTGTATAGATAAACATTTTAGCCCTTTGTTTAAATACTATGGAGCACACCTTGTGGATTATATAATAAGTGAATGTCCAGTTGTGTGAGAACTTCCAAACTCTTCCCATGTAGCTGTAGCATTTTGTATTTTAACCAACAGGGAATGAGACTGCCGTTTACTCCACATGCAGAGCAGAATTTGCTCTTGTCAGTGCTCAGGATTCTGACCTTTCCAATAGGCGTTCTATGTTGCTTGTATGTGCATTTTCTTTAATTTTAATTCTTTTAATGTCCATTTCTTAAAAGACGTAAGACATGGAGGATCTTTTAGAAAGCAACTTTTTATGTATTTATTTTGAATCTATTTTATTTATCTTCTCTTAGACAGGGGTAAGGGAGAAAGGGAGAGAAACATTGATGCATAAGAAACACATTGATCAGTTGCCTCTCACACACCACCCATAGAGGACCTGGCACACAACCCAGGTATGCGCCCTTACCAAGAATCAAACTGCTGACCTTTTGGTTCAAAGGCAATTTCACAGTCCACTGAGCCACACCAGCCAGGGCCTACAAATATTTTTTCTCAGTTCATGGGTTCTCTTTTTTCCTCATGATGATGATTGATTTTCAGACTGATTTTTTAGCTTACTGTTTGATTTGAGATATGGGGCTTAAATGTTAATACCATGAGTTGAGAGACAAAGTTGGTTAAGAATTTGCCTTGAAAAGTATGCACGAGCAGTAGCGAGTGTGCCTCAGTGCATTGAGCACCAGCAGGCAGACTAAAGGGTCACCAGCTGGATTCCTGGTCTTGGGCACATGCCTGGGTTGCTGAGCAGGACTTCAATGTGGGGTGTGCAACAGGCAACCACACATTGATATTTCGCTCCCACTCTTTCTCTTTCCCTTCCCCTCTTTAAACATAAATAAATACAACCTTTAAAAAAGTGTATGCTGTATACATTTAAATTTTCTTCATTGATCAATAACATGGAACTTATATTTGCAGTCTTTTTTTTCATTTTTTTCAGTAAGTATATCATTAGTCATGACTTAAAGGGGATATGTTGAGATATAATTTTTTTAACATTAGAACAAGTTCTGTTCAGAAGGTATTGACATGTAATATGAAAACTAAAGACATTTATTGAAGGAGGTACAAAAATCCCTGTACATGGGACAAGGACTCCTCATTCCATTTCAAAGTAAGCACCTTGGGACCTCATGCAGTTTTCCCAGTTGTCATCAGCTGCCCTATTATATTTTCCTGTATGTCATCAACAGGGTGAAATCTCTTCCCTTTCAAAAGTGAATTCAGTTTTGGGAAAACTGGAAGTTGCATGGCTCCAGAAATCAGCTATACGGAAGCTGATTGATCTGGGTGATTGACTGTTTTGCCAAAACACTCTGCATGAGACAAGATTCACGAATGGTGCCCTCTTGTGCTGAAGCTGCTATTCACCAGTTGCCCATTGTGTTAGGCTTCAGAATAGAATCCATGGAAAAATGTTGAAACTTATCAGAATATTTGATGCAGATTCATTGCTCTACTCTCCCAGTCATTTTGAGTGTGAAAGCCCCACAGTACACATGCTGAACTACCAGGGTGTACTAGCCCCTCTGGTAGTACAGTGAAGTCATCATTATTCACACATGCACATTCCAGTCCACTCTCCTGGGCTGCCAGGATGCATTCATGAGGTGCAAACTCTTCTTGTTATGTTATATTAACAATTCTTGGACTTTTTTCCAGACCACCTGTATTGTCACTAAAATAAAATCATTTTTTATTCCATTCTTTAACTTCACTATGGTAAATCATGCTACAGATATAGGGGTGTATATCCCATTTTAAATGTGTACTGATATTCTTTCAATAACTGCCAGAAATGGAATTGCTGTGTCCTGTGGTAGTTATTTGTAAATATTTGAGGGTAATCCATCTTGTTTCCTGTAGTGGCTGCAGCAATTTATTTATAAGCTCACCAATACTACAGGAGGGTTCTTCTTTCTGCACATCATTGCCAGGAGTCATTGTTTGTTGATTTACTGATAATTGCCATCATTATAGGTGTGTCATGGTATTTCATTGCATTATCAATTTGCATTTATCTGATGATGGATGATATTGAATATCTTTTCATATGTCTTTTGGCCATCTTTATGTCCTCTTTAGAGAATTATCTCTTTAATACCTCTGCCCATTTTTCTTTGTATGGTATGTTCTTTTTTTTACTTTTATTTTTTTATGTTTAGAGAAGGGAATGAAGTGAGAAAGAATAGGAGAAAAACTTCAAGGTGTAGTTTACTCTTGCACAGCTCCAACGGGGTATGTGGCCCATTGCCCAGACATGTGACCTGAATCGAAATCGAACTGACAATCCTTTAGTCACAGGCCAGCACTCAATCCATTGTGCCCACAACCCAGGGCTCCACAATTTTCCATCAGATTTTGTATTTGGTATTCCATAAGTTCTTTGTATACTTTGAGTATTTAGCATTATTGATGGGTGTCTTCCCCTATTCAGTTGATTGGTTTGTTTGTATTCTTGATGATTTCCTTTGTTATGCAAAACTTATTTTATTGTAGTGTTATTTGTTTATTTTCTCACCTGTCTGCTCTGCCTGTCATGTTATATCTAAAAAACACTTTTTAGTCATGACAGAGTTTGTCAGCTGCCCTTTCTTCTAGTGTTTTCATGGTCCCAGGTCTTACATTTTAGGTTTTAATCCATTTTGAGTTTATTTTGCTACATGTCATAAGAAAATGGTCTACTTATAATGTTTTCTGTGTATTGGCTCAGTTTCTCTCAGGCCATTTATGAAAGAATCTGCCCCAACTCCTTGTGTATTCGTGATGTTTTTTTCTTATAGATTAGTTAATGACATATATTTGTCCAGTTTAAAAATTGAGTTTCTTGTTTCTTTGGAGAAGATGGCATCAGGGTAGGTGGGAGCAGATTCCACTTCACCCTACACATGGGAGTAAATCCTAAACAAGCTACAGAGTAAAAGACCAAACAGCCAACAGTACCTCAGCATATATGAAAATAAGAGACCAAAAATTGTAGTGGACACTGAAAAACCAGAAGGTCAGGAGAGGGCTTCAGGACGATAAGTTCCCAGGGATGCGTGCAGGGGACCAGGGCGGTGTCCTTGGGAGAGAGCGAGGTCACCTGCTCCCTCCCTGGCCAAACAAGATTTCAGCAGCACCAGGATAGACCTGGTTGCTTGAAGTCACAGAGAGGGAAATAAGGACTAAGTGGCAAATACTCAGGGGCTGTGAGCACACGCGCAATCTGTGGATACAGCAGGCAGAGTTGAGAGTCATGCAGTGATGGACCTGATGCCAATAGTCTGGGGTCTGGCTGGAGAATTGGGCTCTGGAGAATTGGAGAGGCCAGACCACTATATGGAGTGGCAGGCTTGAGTAGGAGGAATTTCTCAAAAAGGAAACATGAAAAGACAGACACTGTTTTGGGAATTCTCCTGCAGCAATCACTCCAGCCTCCCTGCCACCTGTCTGGGCAGTGATGCCGAGGTTGTGTGTAAGGTTGTGCGAAAGAACCTTCACATCCCCATAGCAGTGGGAAGGTTGTGCACCTGTGGGACTGAGGCAGCCTGGCGAAACGGGTGCATGCCTGTACCCCAACCCACAGTGGTAACCCAGGGTAAGGGCATGGATCCCACACCCAAGGTGCTGGGGAGAGGCACAAGGATAGCTACAGGGAGAGTGCCTGCGAGGCTCACTAAGTGCACAGCAAGAAGAAGAAAAGACTTACCAAATGCCCCTCACCCTGTTACAGCCAGCAAGACCAGAAAAACCGGTTTGGCCACTTTGAAACCAAGAGGCTTTTTTTATTTTATTCTATTTTTTAATCAGTTTTTATTTTTAATTTTTATTATTTTTCATCTTTCAAATCCTTTTCCTCCCTTTCCTTCTTTCTTGTTTTATTTCTTCTTTCTTTCTTTCCAATTTTATCTCTTCTTCCTTCCTTCTTCTGCATTTTTTTAATACCTCCAAGTGAGACAAAAAAAAAAAAACCCCTGGAAGTGTGAAAAGAGCAAAGTTGAACCCAAAAAAGGGGCATCACAGCACCTGAGACAGTGAGACAAATTTGACTTTCCTTTTAGAGAGAACCTGTAAGTTATTTCATATTTTAATTATTTAAAATATTTAGTATATTTTTTATTATTCTTACATCTTTTATTTTAATAGTATTTTTGTATTGCTGTTCTTTCTGTATAGTCTTCTTTGCTTGGCTGCTTATATTCTATCATTTGACAGATTTCTCAGATCTCTCATAGTACATTGCTCATTTACTGCTCTTCACTTCACTTGTGTCCCATTAGCACCCTACACAAGGTCCTATACTCCCTATTCTTGTTACCAGATCACATAGATTCGGTCATATGGTTGTTGTTCTAATATTATTTTAAATAATAGCTGTTCCATAGAATTGTAAATACTACTCAGCATCCCTCCCAGGGCTTGGCCCACTTCATGGTTTCCTGAACTCTATTACTGTAGTGGTTAACTGTATTCTCTCACACACTACACCTATTTACCATCATTTACTCTCACCTTACCTCAGAATCTGACCTCCCACAACCTCACTGTGTTCTAGATCCAACTTACATTCCTTCCCTCCCCCACAAGAGACTTATCTTCTTTCCATCCTTTCTAAAAAGTGGCTAGTTGGGTTGAAGGTCATGGATAACACTCTACATATCCAAAGGATCTCCTGTCTCTACTCTACTGGATGATACTATAAATATCATAGAATACTCTCTTGCTGTCTTAAACCATTTTGCCTCCACTTGATCACAGAAAAGAGTAGGTGGACGTGGTGAAATCCAGGATACCCACTGGAAGAGGAAACCTAGCAACATAGGAAACACCAAGAGATAACAGGACAAGAAAATGAAGGAGGGAGTGGAAACCACAGAAACCTCAATCCAGGAACTATCTGGAAATACAATGAAATAGTGTAGAGAATACCCAGTACAAATGACTGAACAAGAGCAAAAGAGAATCCTCAAAACCTTGTAAACACAGAATAACCTGCTTCAACACAACATGCCCTTACCAGCACAACAAAGTACAAGAGGTGGTGGACAGAGTGACCCTCAGCTAAGCAGCTGGTGGAAAGGACCCACCAAAGAAAGATCCAAAAACAATCAACATGCAAAGACAAACACAGAGCCAACTTAAACAACAGCCAAAGACCTTGGGTTCAGGATATCAAGGCGATAGGACCACTGAATCTCACAGGTATTCTACCATAGAAGTTGACACCATAAACCCAGGGAGCCAGGACAGATCAATTTAAAGATGTGGCTAACAAGAAGAGTCCCACTAACAATGGGAAGACAGAGAAACAATCCATGAATGAAAAGAAAGAAGGAAGCCACAGAAAGAATGGTAAATGAAATAGAGGCAACTCAACTATCAGATATTGATCTCAAAGCAATGGTTATCAGGAAGCTCAATGACCTCTGAATGAGGTACCAGAAACTACAGGGAAGCTACAATGAACTCACTACAAACTATGTCAACATGAAAAAGGAAATAGAAACTATCAACGAGGGCCTAAAGGAAATGAAGAATACAATTTCTGAACTGAAGAACACAGTAGAAGAAATCAAAAGCAGGATCAATGAACAGAAAATTGGGTCAGTGAGCAAGAAGACAAAGTAGAACAAAACACACAGAAAGAACAAGAAAAGAAAAGGAGACTCAGAAAGAATGAAGAGGGATTAAGAGAAATGCAAGGCAATATGAAACATACTAATATCCATATTATAGGGATACCAGAAGGAGAAGAAGAAGAGCAAGGCATAGAAAACCTGTTTGAAAAAGTGATGATGGAAAACTTCCCTAATTTCATGAGAGAAAAAGCCACAAAATCCAGGAAACACAGAGACTTCCAATCAAAAGGAACTCAATGGGGCCCACTTCAGGAAATATCATAATTAAAATGACAAAATACCAAGACAAAGATAGAATCCGAAAAACAGCCAGGGAGAAACAGGAAGTAACATACAAGGGAGCCCTGATAAGGCTAGCAGCTGACTTCTCAATGGAAACACTCCAAGACAGAAGAGAATGGCAAGAAATATTCCAAGTAATGAGAACCAGATGCCTACAACCAAAGCTACTTTACCCACAAAGGCTCTCAATCAAGATGGAAGGCCAAATAAGGAGCTTCCCAGACAAAAGAAATCTAAAAGATTACACCTCCACTAAACCAGCTCTGCAAGAGATGCTACAGGTCCTGTTTTAAGGAAAGGAAGGAAAAGAAAGAGAGAGAGAAACACAATATGAAAATGGCAATGAATAATCATTTATCAATAATAACCTTAAACGTAAATGATTTAAATGCTCCAATGAAAATACATACAATAGCTGTATGGATAAGGAAGCATGACCCACACATATGCTGCCTACAGGAGACCCACCTTAGGACAAAACCTATACAGACTGAAAGTGAAGGGCTGGAAACAAATTTTCCAAGGAAGCACACAGGGGAAAAAAACCCGGGATAGCAATACTCATATCCGACAAAATAGACTTCCAGAAAAGGGCCATAAAGAGAGACCCGGAAGGTCACTACACAATACTCATGGGAAGAATCCACCAAGAAGACATAAATTTGTAAATATGTATGCACCCAACATAGGAGCACCCAAACACATGAAGAAAATCTTGGAGGACTTCAAGAAAGATATTAACAGCAGCACAATTATAGTAGGGGATTGTAACATCACACTGTCAAAAATGGACAGACCTTCCCAACAAAATATCAATAAAGATGTTGTGACATTGAATAAATGCCCTTGATGAAATGGACTTAACTGATATATATAGAGCCCTCCATCCCAAAGAAATTGAATACACATTCTTTACAAATGCACATGGAACATTTTCAAAGATAGACCATATGATAGAACACAAAGCAAGCCTCAACAAATTCAAGAAAATTCAAATCATATCAAGCATTTTCTCTCACCACAAGGGATTGAAACTAGAAAGCAACCCAAAGGGAAAAACAGGAAACACTGAAAATCATGGAGATTGAATAGCATGCTTAAACAATGAATGGGTCAAGAAAGAAATTAGGGAAGAAATCAAAAAGTTTCTGGAAACAAACAAAAATGAACTCAAAACAACCCAAAACTTTTGGGACACAGCGAAGGCAGTCCTGAGAGGGAAGTTCATAGTGATACAGGCCTAACTAAAAAAGATAGAATCATTTCAAACAAGCAACCTAACCCTACACTTAAAAGAAATCCAGGAACAACAATGAAGACATCCCAGAGCAAGTACAAAGAAAAAAAAAATAGGCAAGATCAGAGCAGAATTAAATAACATAGAGACTAAAAGCACAATTCTAAGGATCAACGAATCCAGGAGCTGATTCATTGAAAAGTTAAACAAATCGACAAGCCTTTAAGCAGGCTCATGAAGAAAAAAAGAGAAAGGATCCAAATAAACACAATAAAAAATGAAAGAGGAGAAATTACAAGCAACACCACAGAAATACAAAGGATTGTAAGAAATTACTATGAAGAACTGTTGCCAAGGAATTTGAAAGGCTAGTTGAAATGGACACATTTCTAGAAAAATATAATCTCCCAAAACTGAATAGAGATGAAGCGGGAAGACTGAACAGACCAATAACAGCAGATGAAATTGAAGCGGTAATCAAAAAAATTGTGACACACAAATGTCCAGGTCTGGGTGATTTCACAGGAGAATTCTACAAAGCATTTAAGGGAGAGCTAACCCCTATCCTTCACAGACTATTCCAAAAAATCCAGAATGAGAAGACTCCCAAACTCTTTTAAAGAGGCCAGGATCATCCTAATCCCAAATCCAGATAAAGACACAACAAAGAAAGAAAACTTCAGGCCAATATTGCTGATGAACATTGATGCTACAATCCGCAACAAAATATTGGCAAACCGCATCCAAAAGTACATTAAAAATATCATACATCATGACCAAGTTGGATTCATCCCATGGATGCCAGGATGGTTCAATATTCGCAAATCAGTAAATCCAATACATCACATAAACAAAAGCAAACAGAAAAATGACATGAACATATCAATAGATGCGGAAAAAGCATTTCATAAGGTACAGCACCCATTTATGAAAAAAGCATTCAACAAAGTGGGTATAGAGGGAGCATTCCTCAACATAATAAAGGCCATATATGAGACACCTACAGCTAACATCATACTCAATGGGCAAAAACTGAAATCTTTTCCACTAAGATCAGGAACAAGACAAGGTTGTCCACTTTCACCACTTCTGTTCAATGTAGTATTTGAAGTTTTAGCCACAGCAATCAGACAAAAAAAGTAAATAAAAGACATCGAAATCAGAAAGGAGGAAACAAAACTGTCATTGTTTGCAGATGACATGATAGTGTACATAAAAAATCTTATAGACTCCCCCAAAAAGCTGCTTAATCCAATAAACGAATTTGGCAAAAGTGTGGGATACAAAGTCAATATCCAGAAATCAAAGGTATTTTTGTACAGTAACTATGATACAGCAGAAGCAGAAATCAAGAAAAAAATCCCATTTGATATGGCAAAAAGAAAAATAAAATACCTAGGAATAAATCTAACCAAGAAGGTAAAAGACCTGTTTTCAGAAAACTACACAACACTGAAGAAAGAAATCAAGGAAGACACAAACAAATGGAAGCATATAACGTGTTCATGGATTGGATGAATTAACATCATCAAAATGTCCATACTACCCAAAGCAATTTACCCATTCAATGCAATACCTCTTAAACTACCAATTGCATATTTCACTGACAGACAACAAACACTTCAAAAATTTGTATGGAATCATAAATGACCCTGAATATCTGCTGCAATTTTGAGAAAGAAAAGCAAAGTAGGAGGGATCACAATACCTGATACCAAACTGTATTACAAGGCCACTGTAATCAAAACAGCCTGGTACTGGTATAAAAAGAGGCACATGGACCAATGGAATAGAACAGAGGGCCCAGAAATGAACACAAGTCTGTACACTCAATTAATATTTGACAAAGGGGCCAGCAACATAAAATGGAGTAACAATAGCCTCTTCAACAAATGGT
This sequence comes from Trachops cirrhosus, assembly GCA_028533065.1. Taxonomy (NCBI): domain Eukaryota; kingdom Metazoa; phylum Chordata; class Mammalia; order Chiroptera; family Phyllostomidae; genus Trachops; species Trachops cirrhosus. Next base: position 44,225,996 of record CM052550.1, read on the forward strand.
ATTGTGAGAACTGGACAGCTACATGCAAAAAAATGAAACTCAAGCACCAACTTAACACCATACACAAAAATAAATTCAAGGTGGATAAAAGATTTAAATATAAGCTGTGACACAAAGTCCTAGAGGAGATCATAGGCAGGAAAACCAAAGATATTGCATGCAGAAAGATTTTTACTGACATGTCCCCTAGAGCAATGGACATAAAGGAAAGAATAAACAAATGGGATCTCATCAAAATAAAAATCTTCTGCACAGATAAAGAAAACAATATTAAAATAAAAAGAGAACCAACTGTATGGGAAAACATATTTGCCAATGAAACTTCAGACAAGCATTAAATCTCCAAAATATTTAAAGAACTTACACGACTCCACTCTAAGAAGACAAGCAACCCAATGAAAAAATGGGAAAAGGACTTGAACAGACACTTCTCCAAGGAGGACATACAGAGCATCCAGAGACACATGAAAAGATGCTGAGGATCGCTAGCTATCAGAGAGATGCAAATGAAAACCACAATGAGATACCACTTTATACCAGTCAGAATGACCATCATAAAGAAAGCAACAAACAACAAGTGTTGGAGAGGTTGTGGAGAAAAGGGGACCATAGTACACTGTCGGTGGCATTGCAGACTGTTAAAACGCTCTGGAAAATAGCATGGAATTTCCTCAGAAAACTAAAAATGAAGTGCCTTTTGACCCAGCTATTCCACTGCTAGGATTATAATCTAAGAATCCTGAAACACCAACCCAAAAGAACCTGTGCAAACCAGTATTCATAGCACCACAATTTACAATAGCCACATGTTAGAAGCACTCTAGGTATCCATCAGTAAATGAATGGATCAAAAACTATGGTACATTGGCACAATGCAATTCTATGCAGCAGAAGGAAAGAAGGAGCTCCTACCCTTTGCAACAGCATGGATAGATCTGGAAAGCATTATGCTAAGCGAAATAAGTCAGGCAGTGAAAGACACATGCCATATGATCTCAACTTTAACAGGAACCTAAACAATGCAACACACAAGCAAACAAAATATAGACAAAGACACTGAAATAGAGAACAGGTTGACACTAACCAGAGTGGAGAGGGGAGGGAATTTCAGGGGAAAAAGGGTAGGGTTTACTGAAAGAAGTATAAAAGACACCTGTACAAAAACTAGGGGTGGGATGAAAATGGGAGGGAGGTGGAGAGGCCTGGTGGGGGCGTGGGCTGGGATGAAAGTAAAAGACAAAAAGCTGTATTTGGACAATTAAAAATTAAAAAATGGATTACTTGTTTTATCATAATGTTTTGAAAACTCCTTCATATAACCTGAATATTAAATACTCATAAGATACACTTTGCAGAAATTTTCTTCCTTTCTCCAGGATGTGATTTTATCCTACTGGTTATTTGCTTTAATATGCAGGAGTTTTGATATTTGGTGTAATGCTATTTAATTATTTTGCTTCTTTATATTTCATATGGGTGCTATAATAAAAAAATCAAAATGTCATATGATCTCTTCTTTTAGTGAATAAAGACCAGTCTTACTGTCTCAGTTTGTTGAGCATCATCCATCAAAGCTGAGGTCTCAGGTTTACTTTTGGGAAAAGGAACATGCCTGTGTTGTGGGCATGGCCTTGTGTTGGGGACATAAACAGGCAACCAATCAATATTTCTGTATTTTAATGTATTTTTAAATTCAGTATTATGATTTTACCTTCCAATTTCTTTTTGGATTATTTTTAAATTTTCTCTCATTTCATTTTTATTTTGGTCATTCACAGCTGTGTTGATATTAATTAAGTAGTTGTCATATTTTTCTAATTTTCTATATTCAGGGGTTATTTTCAATTCTTTACCAAGTAATTCATATATTTCAGTATAGGTAGTGCAATTTTTTGTAGATAGATTTTAGTTTTCTGATTTGATCTTGGTTTTCTGTTTCCTGTGTTGATATATTTGTTGAGGTTCAGAATTGTAAACAATTAGGGTTTATGATCTTTCTTTCATCAGGTAAAGAACACAGAAATAACACTCAACCCTAGTTCAAACTCTAATTTCTGGAAACACAGATGTTGTGTGTTTGTTTTTCTGTCTGTGTGAGTTTAAAGTTTAGTAAAGTGCCTGTTTCTTTTACAAATCCCAGGGTATCCTTTTATGCTTGATATTGGTCTTCTTTCCACTGGATTCTCTGGTGTTTCAACTATTACCCTACTTTTTAGTGTGCAATTTAATGTGTTCATCATGTGGGCTTATGGTGTGAGCACTGTGTGTCCTCCAAAACAGAAACAAATATTTTGAAGATGCTTGAAAACAGTGAGATCATTGAACACACTAGACCCTGTATGTGTCTAGAAACCAACTGGGAATTGGGAGCTTTCTTATCCTATTTCCACTGTGTGCACAGGATGTGAGCACAATGTTTGCCAAGTGTAAGCAACCACTGTTCCCCTTTTATGTGCCGTCCTCATTGCACCATTCTTGGTCTTCCTGCAAACATTTAAACATTTTTTGACATACTCAACAATGTAATTTCCTAAAGAATTCCTTGTAACTTCAATGTACACTGCCATGCATTTCTCACCTGTGAACCTTTATTTTGTGTCTTTCAGCTGTGTTCCCTGTAGAAAACCAAGACTTCTTGCAAAGGTCAGGAATGGAAGACTTATTCTTTGAACCAACACTGGTAAGATACGAGAGGTGTGCCTTGGATACTGATAAGTAAGTGTGTTACAAGGAAGAAAAGATATTTACATGGGGAGAACTAACTTTGGGAAATTATTCATTAAAACTCACTGTTATCTAAAGATGTGAAACTATTACAAATTTGGGAAAACGTCCACTTCAAATCATTTACCTCCGCAGATCAATTTATTTCCAAATAGGAAGACTAAAAACAATGTCCTAAGTGTATGTATTCTTCTAAAGCACGGGTGGCAAACACAAGGCTAGCAGGCTGCAGCTGGCCCTCTGTCTTGTTTAATCCAGCTTGGAACCTTGTTTCTACCAGGAAGCAGCACCAAGCTCCTTGCCTCTAGTTAAAGAATAGTAACATTTACACATCCTAAAAATGCATGCAGGCCACTAATGGCAACAGTGGGGCTGATATAGTCCCAGGTTTAAATGTGTCTCACATCCCTGTTCTAAACACAGGCTCAGAAATCTAGGAAATTTCATAGTTTGTTTTGTGGGTAATCATTTGAATTGTTTAAATGCAGAGTGGGAACACATTTTCGGTGAATAATTTGTAAAATGCAGTCATTTAGAATGCATGTATAAAGCTGAAATGTGATCAATTTGACAATTGCTTTCCTCATAAAATATAGTTTTTTAGAAATAATGTTTTCTTTTATTCCACTGTATAATATTTTTATAAACTTGGGAGTGATTTTTAATACAACCAACATAGCTTAATAGGGATCACAGAATGGTTATTTTGGAATAAGTGGACATTTTTAGTGAAGTTTTGGATGTCACTAAAGGCCTTTCTGTGTTCCTTGATTACCAGAGTACCTGTGATGAGGACAGAAGTAATCAATGAATTAAACACGGGAAGAAATTTGCTCATGCCTCAAATCCTAATGTCCATCTAACGAGTCACCTTCCAGACATCCAGTATAAAGGGGGAAAAGTCTTTGACCAAATATCAAATCACAGTGCTCATCAGGTGTTTCCTAATGTGGAGAAGACAAACAAGAGAGGTAAAAATGTCAAATGTTTAAACCAATCTTCAAATAGCACTCAAGAATCCAATATTGCTGTCACGGTAAAAGCTTACAAATATTTACCTATGCAGGAAATTCTTCAATCAAATACCTAATCTAAATACAGTTAACAAAATATATACCAGAAGAGAAGATAAATGTGAAGATTCTGGTAAAAGAGGTCATTGGTTTTCAGATGTAAATCTACATTAAAAAATTTATTCTGGACAAAAGGCTGATATGTGTAAAGAATGTGGCAAAGCATTTTGGACTACCTCAACCCTTACTAATCATCACAGAATTCACACTGGACATAATACTGATAAATGTGGAGGCTGTTCTAAATTTTTTGGTCACTCCCCAAATGTTATTGAATATCAGAATATTGGAGAGAAATTTTTCAAAAGTAGTGAAGGTGGCAATGTCTTTACTGCTCATCATGTCAGATTTCATACTGGTGAAAAGCCTTATATGTGTAGAGAATGTGGGGAAGTCTTTAGGTGGTCCCCACAACTTAAACAACATCAGACAATTCATACTGGGGAGAAGCTGTATAAATGTACACAATGTGGCAAAACATTTACACACTCTTCAACCCTTACTTGCCCCCAGAGAGTTCATACTGGAGAGAAGCCTTATGAATGTACACAATGTGGCAAAGCCTTTAGCCATACCCCAACCCTTAATCAACATCAGAAAATTCATACTGGAGAGAAGCCTTATGAATGTACCCAATGTGGCAAAACCTTTAGGGATTCATCAACTCTTACTCAACATCAGAGAATTCATACTGGAGAGAAGCCTTATGAATGTCCCCAATGTGGCAAAGCCTTTAGCCGGAGTTTAATCCTTATTCAACATCAGAAAATTCATACTGGATAAAAACTTTAGGAGTGTTCATAGCATGCCGAAGCATTTCCATATTCCTCAACTCTCACTCTAAATCAGAGAACTCATACTGGTGAAAAGCCTTATATGTGTAAAATACGTGGGAAAACCTTTAATGTGTACTGTAAGCTTTCACAGCATCAGAAAATTCATGTGGGAGAGAAAATTTCTAAGTTTTGAGTATGTGATAAAACATTTTTATAGTCCTCAAACCTTAGTCAAGGTCAAATTATTCATGCAGGAGGAATGGCTTATACATGTACCTTACTTGGCAAAGGCTTTAACCAGTACTCAAAGCTCATTCATCATAAAATGTATTTATACCATAGTGAAGCCTTTTTCACTGTACATGATGGAATGAAACATTTAGCCACTTCCAACACTTACTCAACTTCAGAGAATTCATGCTGGACAAAATGTTTATGAATGTGGACTAGGTGGCAAAACTTTTTGACACCAGTTCATTCATACTGGAGGTAAACCATGTAAAAGTAGTGTATATAACAACTCTTTTAGGTATCAGAGCTGCCTTACCCAATATAAGAGACATCCATCTGCAGAAAAACTGTACAAATTTAGAGACTGTGGCAAGATTTTAACCTATATCCAAAATGTACCCAACATTTTAAAGCCGTTTTTTCAACATTCACTGCTTATGTGGCATATGAGGATTCACACTATAAAAAAAATTGAACAGGAAATTGTAGGAAATAATATAGGTAGACCCACAACGTCATCATACATCAGGGAAATGCACAGTGGGGTTCATTTCTCTGTTTATAAAGAATGAATGACTTTTGTGAAATTACACAGTTCCCCTAACCCCAAAGAATTTATTCCTGAAAGTGGCTTGAAAGGTGTAAAAATTCAGGAAGGTATGTAGTTGAAAAAGAGGCTCCAAATATCATAACTCACAGTAGAGAGTTAAAGATAGGTTTCAGGTATTGCTTTGAATCAGAATATTACTATAGAGAATCACAGAAAGTTTAAGAACACCAATCACTAGTTTTCAGTGTGCTTCAAAATGTCAAGGCAATAGATGTCTAGACATGTATAATTACTCAGAATATAAACTGTTGCATATTGAAGGCATTTGGAATATTTTGAGGAGGAAATATTAAATTGATACCAGTTTCTTATTTGTTGATGCTGCTGATTTTACTTCTGGTGTGTGTGAAATCAATGGGTTCATTGTTGGTTTCTTCTCAGCCTGTTGTATATTAGGTGAGCTTCTGTCATGATTATATTTGTATATGAGATTCAGGCACTATAATGCACAGTGTATTAAAAAATTGACATGAGGTTGCTGGTTTTAGGCTACTCAGAATTTTATTGTATGTTATAGTGGAAGTCATCCTATTTTCCATTATAGTTATACATAGAAATATTATAAAATTTAAGTCCTTTTCTAAACCTCCCTCTAAAGAAAATGTCAATTTATTAAAATCCTGATGTATCTTCATGGTAGTCATAGTCGAATGTGTTGATGTGGTTAAAATATAAAAGCCATTAGAGCTATGTGAGGGAATATGGACAGTTCATCCCTCAGTGCATAACATTGTTGTACGTCCATGTTCGCTCAAGTTAGCCTCCAGATAGAAAACCAAAGAAAAGTACACTATGGGATCATAATGTACAAGAACATTAACACACCCCAAATGTTTCCAATGTGTGTTGAGGAATGATGACACCATTGTACTGTGATTATTTAGATGATGTGATTTTATATTTTTATTAATAAAGGTGAATGGACTGGAACATATTTACGTCTGTAACATTACTCTAGTTTACAGTGAAAAATGTGTTATTTGGTAATGTAGTGTAAATTCGGCATTAGGAGTTTCTTTACATGGTGTCCTTAGATATTAAATAATGTGAAAAATTCCCCATTATTGATATACTCTCTTGTATGTAATGGAGCATTCTAAAAGTTACAATAGGTAATATGTATATTTTGAAGGGTTCAGCAAAGCTGCTTTGTCGTATTTCTGTGGTGGCATTTATTTTCTGTAACTAGGAGCCTTGAACTGCCAGTACCTTCTGCTGCAATTTCATGCAGTAGACAACATCTCACAGAGTCACAGTTAAATGTACCTTCTTGACCTGACTTACTGGCAGCTGTTGTGAGCAACAGTCTTCCTTCCACCTCAGGCCTTTCATCCCATATGGCCATTAGATAAGATCTCTGCACACTTTACCAAGATCTTGTGGTGTTTCTTTCTGGTTCATTTTGAACAATCTAAACTTATCATGAGAACCCAAAAGTCCTCTGCACATGAACCCTAATAAAATCCTATGTCCTGGGATCTCCTACAGTCACCCAGCATCCTGCCTCTTCCTCATGTGTGGCCCCTGCAGGCCTGCTGTGTACATCTGCCAGTTCTGTGGGGAATAAAGTGAGCTTCAATTTGTCTTGTGGTAGTTTATATAACTGTGGCTCACTATTCAGTGCCTGGGTGCTTGGCTTCAAAACTATGAATTTCAAAAAGTGGAAACAACTATAATTTCAGTACTCTGATTAACATTTGAACTTACATATTATTCTTCACATCTTCCTGAGACTATGTCAAGGGATTTACATGGTTTGATACATAATGGATGCAGTATGTACATGTACTAACTTAAAGATGTAATGTAGGAGTAAGAGGACTGAGGTAGAAATATGTGTATGCATATATTTTAGGAAGGATAACAATATAATGGACAAATTAAATATTTTAAACATATTTGATGAGATGCTAGTTAACCAGCAATCTTACAGAGTTATAATGTGAGTCCTTTACTGTAAATGACATTTGTGGACATATACTTTGTCCAAATTTCTGGACCCTTGGTTTGAGAATCTCACATTGCAATTTTTTCTTTACTTTCTGTGTTTCATGAAAAACTTACCATATGTGACTTATTTTATAGATCACAAAAGATTGTATATATATCTGTTCAGTGTTTTTCAGAATGGTTTTCATGCTGATGGATGTGGCTCAGTGTTTTTGGTGTTGTGTCACAGAGTAATTGTTTGCAAGTGTGATTCCCACTCCTGGCACGTGCCTCAGTTATGGATTACACCCCCAAATGGGGTTCCTTTGGGATGCAGCTGATGGGTGTTCCTTTGTCACATCGATATTTCTCTTCCTTTCATATTCTGTCCCTGCCCCTCCCTCTAAAAAGATAGTGAAAAACTTTTAAGAAAGAATGGTTTTCCTAGACTTCAGTGGTATACAGAAAGCATCACAAAATGGAGTTCATTTTACAGAGAGCACTTTTTTTTTGGTGTGTTTTATTTTTTTCTCTTTTTAGAGAATAACACTATAAAATCCACATTTCAACATTATTTTCTTGTCCTGTGAGTGATATCATCAAAGCTATTTTGTTCCTCTACCAATGTGGTCAGCTGAAAATTAGGTGATTTCATTTCAATGTGCTTGTTCTGGCATTTACATATCAAAAGCACAAGACCCTGTTTTTGTATAATAGACATGCTATAATTAAGAGATATGTTCTAATCACTGTAATGGATCAGTGCTAGGTAAGAGATCAATAATAACCAGGATGCAGAATTAGCAGGAACTCTGCATGTGGACAGAGGACAGCTGTTCCCAGTGTGCACTAATTGAACTTTTGGAAATCACATGTATTTGTTTCACAACCTGTTTCTTACTTTCCATTCTATCTTTTCATTTTATTATCAGCAACAGAGTTCTTTCAGGTGCTGTGGTCAGCTCTTCTCTGATTTTCCTCTTCCTCATCAGCCACTGGAGTCCTTCTAAATGCTGGTGAGTAGTGTGGAATTTTCTAAGGCAATATAACACACATCACGATTTGGTGAATATTTTCCATTATATTTTACCAAGCAAGAGGGCCCCTCTCATGTTTTCATGATGAATTCACTACTTGTCAATGTGAATATTGATTTCTGGAAAGCAATACATCGGCATTTATGTATTAGCTTTATGGAATAATCATCCTGTTCTTGATTTCCATAAAAAAATACTGAAGAATTTCCCAGTGTGACATCTTTGCCTTTTTCTATATTGAAGTTGAACTGGGGCAATTTTAATATCTTTTATTTTCATTCATATGAACGTAACCAACTGTTGGACATTTTTTTGAAAGGAATACCAGTAACCAAAGCACATTTTGGCTTGAAAACTTTAATATTTTGGCTGGAAACTAATTTTCCATGTTTACCACATGGCCAGAGGTATGTCCAATGCCACTACTTGTACCTTAAGTATATTTCAAGTTATCAGCTCCAGTTTCAGGAATCCCAGCAGGGCAGAGTCAGTAGGAGGGGCAAAGGACAACTGGTCTTTGTAGTGTCCAAAAATACACAGAAAATCCCACATTCCAATAAAATGCCATGAAGGAGAAAGCCAACCTTGATAAACATGTATTTATTGCCATTTTCATTCATATTTTCATGATAATATTTTTACTGATTTGAGAGAGGCATTTATGGAACCAGATACAGAGAGAAAGGAACATCTATGTGTTGTTTCATTCTTTTATGCTTTTGTTGGTTGGTTGATTATTATGTGTGCCCTGACTGGGGATGGAACATCGAATCTTGGTGTATCACGGCAAGGCCATAACTGACAGAACTGCCTTCCGGGGTCATCTTTTTTCCTCCTAAAAGAAAACCTTTTGTCATTTCTTGTAATATTGTTTTTATAGGATGAACTGCTTTAACTTCTTGTCTAAGTAGCTCTTCATCTATTTTTCTATTCTAAATGAGAACCTTGCTGAGAAGAGCAATCAGTTTTAAATCATATCTTTACATCCTTTGAATATTTCTTGCCAGTCCCATCTGTCTTTCAAGCTTTCTGGTGAGTAATTTGCAGACAGGATTAACTGAGATCTTTTGCAGGCAACTGCCTTTGTCCTGCTGCTTTTAAGATTCTCTCTTTTTCTTTCATTTTTGGCATTTTCAGTATTATCTGTGTTGTTATGAGCCTGTTGGGGTTCATCTTGTTAGGGACTCTTGTGCCTCTCGAATCTGTATGTTTATTTATTTCACAAGGTTAGACAAGTATCCCATTATTTTTTCCCATGGGTTTTTAAATTTCCTGCTCTCTTTCTTCTTTTTCTGGAACTCCATGATACAAATATTGGTAAACGTGAAGTTGTCCTTGAGGCCTCAATTACTGTGATTATTGTTTTGGATTTTTAAACATTTTGCAGTTGTGACCAGGTGTTTTCTGTTTCCTTGTTATCCAAAAGTTTGATGTAACTTTCTACTTCATGTACTATGCTGTTGATTTCGTGTAATATGTATTTTATTTCAGTTACAAGAGTGTTCATTTATGACTGGTTATTTCTTGCTTGCTTTGTCTATTTTATGTTTCTTGTCTCTTTGTGAAAGTTCTCTATAATTCCATTTACTATTTTCCTAAGTTCTTTGAGCATCCTTATAAACTTTGCTTTGAACTCTGCATCTGGTACAGTGCTTTTGACTATGGTTTAGTTCTTATTCTGGAGTTTTGTTCTGTTTTTCAGTTAGGGCAGGGTGTTTTGTACCTCATTTTGGCCAATGCCCTGTGTTTACTTCTGTGCATTGGGTGGAGCTTCTATGTTGGTTGGCCTTTGAAGAGTGGACTTATGTAGTGTGTTTCCTATAGAATCCATTGGCAAAGTCTCCCTCTCCACCTGAGCTGGAGTCTCTAGGGGTGCCCTCCTTTTCATCGTGGACAGTGTACACATTCCCATTGCAGTTTAGCCTTGATTTCTTTTGCACTTTAATGGGATGAATTTACATCTGTGACAGTTACTGAGAAGACAGGTAGCAACAACCAACATCCAACCCCCAGTAGTCTGGCACATCACATGTTTGGGGGCCTCAATCCCTCTGAACTGGACTTATTTCAGTGGGATTCTGGTTACCAGTTATGCTACCTCTTCAGTTTGCTACTTGTGGGTGGTGTTGGTGGTGCTGTGATGTGAAGAGAAGCTGTCCGCCAGATGTGATAAGTTTGGGATGTCCACCTCTTCTGATACTTATGCCCTGGTAAGTGACTTTCTATGAGATACAAAAAGATCTTCAGGTAGCTGCTACTTTAGATTGTCTTACAGGTGCCCAGGAGAAGTTGAAGTGTCAAAAATGTCCTGCTGCTCATGACCTAAGTCCAAAGGCTACATGCAGGTGTTACAGAATGTGCAGAAGTCAGATAGCCTGTTTGATAGATCTTAGAAAATTCTGAATCAGGATCTGACACAGGCCAGCTATATGAAAAGCTACTGGAAAGAGCTTCGGGGGGGCGTGGTTTTGGTGGGGCAAGATATCAGGGAATCACCAGAGCAGAGCTAACAGCTGTAGTCAGGTGGTAGAAGACTCAGGTATGGTGCCTGTGCTACTAAGTCTGGTGGTGGCGTTGGGTGTTCGTGGGGGAAAGGAACAATTACCTCTGACAGCAATTACAACTGTCTGGGAGAAAGTTGCCTTTCTAGCTCTCACCATGATGCCAGACCATTCATTTCCTCTCTGCATGTCCAACTGCTGTCACAATGCTGAAGCTCAGAGTGACTGAATCCTTGTAAGTCCATTCTCAGGCCCTTTAATGGGAACACATGGGACTCCCAGTACCTTCTGTGTCCCTCCACCAAAGCCTCACTGGTTTCTACAGCCAGAGGTTATGGGTACTTGTCTTCCCACCACTGGCATGTGGGGTAAGAGGTTCTGGTGTCATGCTAGGAACCTTCACTCTTTAGCAGGAACTTCTGCAGCCCAGTTATTTCTCCCAGCTTTTAACTACCACACAAAATTGGGCATTTGGGACTTACAATTTTCATATATTTGCACCATCTACCCATTTCTTTTTGCATTTGTCTATACTTATTTGTGGGACTTCTGTTCATCCAGATCAGGTGTATTCTGAATGCTGGTTTGTGTAGTTTAGTTGTAATCCTGATGTCCTCGTGGCACATTTGAGCATAGGGGTTTACCTTTTCTGTATTCTTGATCACAACCTTTAGGCTTTCTTATTTTAGATTACATGTATATGATACTTGAGAGCAATTATTCATTTTTTTCCTACCTCTGCTTTATTTCACTTAGCAGAATGTTCTCATAGTTCATGTATGTTGGTACAAAAGGCAACATTTTTTAGTCTGGTATGGCTGAATAATAAATATTCCATTGTAATTCCTTTTATATAAAATATTGTTTTCTATTCAGCTGTTGTTAAAGATTTTGGTTGTTTTATGTATTTGGCTTTTGTAAACAATGCTCCAATGAACATCTGTATGCAGGTTTCTCTTTCAGTTAGCAATTCTGAATTTGGGATATATCTCCTGACTAGAATGTCTTGATCAAAAGGTTTTTCTGTTAAGTAATCTCTGGTACCTTCACCCTAATTTCGTAGTGCATTCACCAATTTATGCCCCCACCAATGATGTGCTAGGATTCCATTTTCCATCATCTCACTGACACTTGTCTCTGCTGATTTTGAGGACACTATTTGTATGAATTGTAAGGTAGTATCTTAATGTGATTTGCATTTGAAATTTCTGCAAGAAAAGAGCTGGGAAATGGGACCGTATTAGGAAAAGCATTTTCTTTTGAAAGTATTTCCCTGACTTTTCATATTCTCAGTGCTGTATTTATTTTGACCATTTTAAATTGCCCTTTCTTGAGATTACTTTTCAGGGACTCCTGTTTTAGATTATTTACCACAATAATATGTGGCCCACTGTTTAGCATTTATTCATGTTCAGATTACATGTCAAAAATATGTGTATCCTTTCCTTTCACAATGTTAAGATTAGCAATGTGGTTGCTGTAAATTGGTGGGTTTGGGGGTTATGGTGGAAAAACTCCCATTTATGTTAAACTAAGGTAACTGTGCACAACATGAGTGTATTTATTATAGGGGGCTGGTTGGTAAGTAGCTATTCTAAATTTAAATTGAACTGCATGTGACCAGTATTTCATTAGTAAAGAATTCTATTTTCTTAGAAGTTCTGTGCATTGGAAGACCATCGTTTGGAAATTTCTCAACTGTTTTCAGGATAACTTTACTTTTGTTGTAATATTAGTTTTAAGCATAAACCATTCATTTGGAAACTTAATTAATAGGAAACCTAGGGATCTTTACATCGGTCAATAATCTCTTTTTCACATGTTATCAAGACATGAAAACAATAAAAGCCAGTAATTCAAGAAAAATCTACCAAACTGTGGAAATTTTGTGAAAATGTAAAAAACCACAGAAAACGTATGAGTCAATCTATGGGAAAACTCAGCTAATGTTGTGTATCACAGGAACAAGAATGTATTCAAATTGTTCATTACCTTTAGTGTTTATACCAGTTATCTGATATTTTAGAAGGTCTACATTACTATTTATGAATTTTAACCAAAACTTCAATATCTAGTTATCATAGGATTGCCTTAAAAGCTTTCCATGATGCCCTTGGGAAGCAATCAATATGAATAAAGCTGTTACTTCATTAGGTAGGCTTCCTTCCTATCCACTGCTACTGGAAAACACCAACACTCAATATTAAATTCCTAATGGTGTACATAAGCATCAGGGAAGTCAGGAAATTATATGAAACTCTTAAGTTCATACTTATTAGATTCAGGATGCCCATCTCTAGAAAGACCACTTCAGGTTTCCAGAAAATGTGCTCTAGTAATAGGCCATGAGAAGCAGCACTTGGCATTTCGTGGAAAGAGAGTGATGAGTTCCTGTTGAGAGATTTTATGGTAGATACAACCCAGAAGAAATGGTGCTTTTGTTAAGTTAATGTAAATAGCTGTTATTTTAAAGATTGTTCATAAATGTGTCTTATTCTTAGAAATTGACAATATACCAGTTGCCAGATAGAATGATGGGAAAAGCTGGAATAATACTTGTAAATGTATGATTCACACTGAAGTTCTGTCCTAATTTTTCCACGTTTTAAAAAATATATCTTTGCTTTCCTGTTTTAATGATAAAATTTGACCATGAGTTGTAACCCTTCATAGATAATGTTTATTTTACCAAGACAGTTTTTATTTCATTTTTATAAATTTTTATTGATTGATTGATTTTTATAGATATAGGAAGGGACAGAGATAGAAAGGTAAACATTATTTGTTGTTCCACTAATTTTTATTTTTTACTAAATATTTTATTGTTGTTGTATGACATTTGTCCTGTATTTCCCTCATTGATCTAGTCCACTGGCCCCCTCACTGACTCCCACAGTCAATCCCCACCCTATGTCCACGTCCTTGGATCTCTCATACACGTTCCTTCACTAGTTGCTTCCCCTTCTTTTCAACCTTATCACTGTACCCCTCTCCTCTAGTTTCTCTCAGTCTTTTCCCTGTTCCCTTGCCTCTGGTTCTGTTTCGCTTGTTAGTTTGTTTTCTTCATTAGGTTGGTGTTCTAGGTTAGATCATATGGTATTTGTTTTCCACTGCCTGGCTTATTTCACTTAGCATATTAAAAATAATAAAATATAGTTTTGAGCTTGGAGCACTTAGGAAAATTTTTCTGGTTGCCAGTACACAGTGGAAACCTATAGTTTGGTAAACTAGAAATTTTATACACTGACACCCAAAACTTTTTAGTATTAATTTGAACATGCAGTCAACATGGTGGAAGAAATGGAAAAGCATCTAGTGTTTGGTTTGTGTATTGAAGCTGATGAGCCCATACAATGAAATGTTAGCGGACTCCCTGTAACATAAAAAAGCTTTTTAGGGAGAACAGGATAGACATCCAGAGATAGTTAATCACATAGTTTCAGAGAATAAAGCATGATGAGAGTTTTGAGGCATTAGAATGTGTCCAGGTTGGGCCTGGGCTGCAGTGACTTGCTGAATGTATGACACTTCAGCTGGTATCACACTAGGAAACCCTCGAGGTGCTTTTCCAGTTTATACATACTGAGAGAAGAGGGAGAAGATTAACCAAGACTTTACAGATATGAATGGTCAAGTGTTTGCAATTGGACTCAGACTTTTTCATAAGATTCTGAATGTTTACTCCTGAAATGGCTGATTTCTTGGTTAGGGAAGACTCTGATTTTCATCTTTCAGATACTTTATTAGAATCTCTGTTTTGAGGGGGATGCCTATATGGGGCTTGTTATAGGCCATAGTTGTAGAAAATGCTTGTAAACTACTATTTGTATACATTGCATAGGATAATTTTACACCAGTTTAAGGAAAGTTGCTGCTTTGTCATGTTTATTAGGTAAGAATCATTAAGAAACAATTTTATGCAATGGGAAAATTTCCAAAGAATGTAAAAATGTTGATTTGAAATCAACATAGGCTCTGGCTGGTGTAGTTCAATAGATTGTGTGCTGGCCTGAAAACCAAAGTTTTCCCAGTATGATTATGTGTCAGGGCACATGTGTGGGTTCCATGAATACAAACATTGATGTTTCTATCCCTCTCTTTCTCCCTCATTGCCCCTATAATAATAAATAAATAAAATATTTTTAAAAATTATATTAAAGAGCCCTGGCTGGTGTAGCTCAGTGGATTGAGCGTGGGCTGTGAACCAAAGCATTGCAGGTGCGAATCCCAGTAAGGGTATATGCCTGGGTTGTGGGCCAGGTCCCCAGTGGGGACCACATGAAAGGCAACCACACATTGATGTTTCTCTCTCTCTCCTCTTCCCCTCCCCTCCCCTCTCTAAAAATAAATAAATAAAATCTTTAAAAAATTATATTAAAGAAACTTTTGATAGGATGCAATATGTTTCATGGTTCATGTAAAACTCTATTAAATTTTTTATTTAGTACATTTTTATAGCATTTTGTCTTTGAAATGAAAATGCACATACAACGAAGAGACAAATTAAGTGCTCTATAAGTGTGAAGAAAAAGGGTTGCTTTCGTTCTTCATTGAATGAACCAGAATGACACAGGTCGTGAACAGAAGTCTGTGGGTGTGTGAGTTGACTGTGGTCAGGTGCTTGAGAATCAAGTGTGTGGAGATCAAGCAGCACACAGTAAAGTAAAAGTAAATGGAGTGATGAAGAAAACAGATCCCAAGATTGCGGGTCTGTTTCTAAACAAGGAGACTATCTCCATTGCCAAAAGTCTGCAGGCTATTGGGCCATTTCTTCCTGACATGTATTCATATTCAGAGCCAGCTCATTTAGCAGGGAAAGTGAGGTTTTCATTGCTGTTACCATGGCAACTGACACCCGATGCCCTCCACCCATAACTTAAAAAATAATGTTCTTTTGTAGTTAATTTTAATTTTCCCACTGATTTAAAATCACATTTCAATAGTACTGACTCCAAAAATGAAAGAAGTGATTTGCAGGCAGGACTTCAAGAGTGTACCTGTGCCTCATCCCTGAGTCCTAAACTGAACATCAGGAATTAATTTGAGGGTGCACTTGAACTTAATACTGAAAACACTGGTACTCTCTAAATGAAGGACATGGCCTTGATTCCCTTTGAAATAAGAGTCCAGTTAACTTAAATGGCTCCAGTGGAATTCCTTATTATAAACACAATGTATTAGGGACCAGAAACCATATTTGTTCTTCCAGGGAGGTCTGAGAAGTGCAAGGACCCTGGAAAAAACTTCAAAAGCTAGACATGTATTGCTAAAAATGGTGGGTGTAAGTAATAGTAGAGGGAGTTCTCTTCTTCCACACAAAGTGCTATTTTGAAACACATGTACTGTGTGTTGTTTACAGCTCCACAAAGTTGTATCATAAAACTCACTGTAACCTCATAAACTTACAATGACCATTGAAACTATAAATATTTATTAGAAGAAAGAAGCCAGGGAGAGCTGCTTATATCAGGAGGAAGGTATACATTGTACTTGAGGTGAGCAGGTACAACAAGGCACAAGGAAACAGAGGGGCTAGGTATTCATTCTCAGGACAACTGAAGTCAAGAAAAGGACCATTCCTACCTCCCCACAGAAATAGGTCCCTGAACTTCATTCTGCCCAGCAAAACTGCACATTTGTTGTGGACCAGAGTCCTATGGGCACCAACTTTTTCTACTGAGTGGGAAAAATGTTGAGGTGTTATTGTTGTGTTTTCCCAAAATGTGTTATGTTAGGAGGGACCTACAAAGGGTTTTGAATTAGAGGAGTGTCATTGGGGGTTTATATTCATTTGAGAGTGTAATCATGAGTAGGTAGGATGTTTTAAAAAAACTTTTTGTATCATTGGAATTCATGTAAAATTTATCAAGAATTGCTTGGGGACCCAGAAAATGTTTTGTCTTCCTATAGTACTGTGAGCATATTTAAAGGATGTATATTGTTCTTTTGGTAGGCAGAGTGTTCTTATGAAGAAAAACACAGTATTCCTCCTCTTTTGTAGCCAAGCATTTCTAGTGTGTTTTCTCTCCTCTATGACCCATTTAGACACACAAATACTACCACACTCACCATCACAGTAAAATCTGACACTCATGGTCACCAAACTGTGAGATATTCCACTACACTGAGCAATCCTCTCAGACACCAGCTGGG
The DNA here is from genome assembly GCA_028533065.1 of Trachops cirrhosus. Classification (NCBI taxonomy): domain Eukaryota; kingdom Metazoa; phylum Chordata; class Mammalia; order Chiroptera; family Phyllostomidae; genus Trachops; species Trachops cirrhosus. The sequence goes on from CM052550.1 coordinate 44,243,030, forward strand.
TATTAATAGATTCAGTAATATTGAATTGAGAGTGATACAGTGGTGAATGACAGTAATTATAAATATAAGAAAAAAATTACAAATAAAAGGTGTGAAAGAATCATCTAAAATTTCATTATAGGACTACCATAATCTTAATTTTAGATGAAAATCTCAAAAATTTTCTAGTTTCTTTGAAGCTGTACAAAATGGTACCTAAGTCTAATGGAATGGGGTGGTCAAGTAAAGAACATAACCAAGGAGACTTGCAGCCAAGATGGAGGTGTAGGTAGACACGCTGTACCTCCTCCCATAACCAAAAGAAGGACAACATAAATTTAAAAACAGAAAACAACCATAATCAACAGAAAATCTGTTTGGGAGTCTGACAACCAAGAAGTTAAAGAAGAAATGTTCATCCACACAAGTAGGAGGGGCAGAGACACAGAGTGAGGCAGAGAGGACTCTAGGCAAGGTTGTGGCTGGAGGACACAGTGAGGCAGAAGCTGGTGGAGCATGCACACTCACATTTGAGTGCAGATAAACAGGGAAGAATAACTGGGGAGTGAGACAGACTGAGCAACCCAGGGAGACAACATGGGAAAATGAAGCCTCAAACCTGTGATTGAAAACACTGGTGGGTGTTGAGGCAACAGCAGCAGACACTCCCAGCCTCACAGGAGAGATTATTGGAGAGACTCACAGGGTCCTTAAGTGTACAAAAACTCACCCACCCAAGAATCAGCACCAGAAGGGCCCCATTTGATTGGGGATAATGGGGGAAGTGACTGAAAAGTGGCAGAGAGTGGAACAAGTGCCATTGTTCCCTCTCAGAACCTTCCCCAACATAGCACATCACAATGCAGTGACCTGGGTTGCCCTGCTCTGGTGAACACTTAAGTCTCTGCCCCTTATTATGTAACAGGAACACTGAGATAAAGAATGGCTCAAATGAAAGAACAGACCAAAGCTCCAGAAAACATACAACTAAGCCATGAAGAGATCCCAAACTATCAGATGCATAGTTCAAAATGCTGGTAATCAGGATGCTCACAGAATTGGTTGAATATGGTCACAAGTTAGATAAAACAGGAAGGCTATGCTAAGTGAAATAAAGGAAAATGTACAATGAACCAACAGTGACAGGAAGGAAACTGGGACTCAAATCAACAGTATGGGCCAGAATGAATAAACATTCAACCTGAAAAGAATGAAGAAATAAGAATTCAAAAAAAGGAGGAGAGGCTTAGGAACCTCCAGGACATCTATAACATTCCAACATCAGAATCATAGGGGTACCAGAAGGAGAAGAGGAAGAGCAAGAAATTGAAAACTTATTTGAACAAATAATGGAGGAGAAATTTCTCAATCTGGCAAAGGAAATAGACTTCCAGGATGTCCAGGAAGCTCAGAGAGTCCCAAAGAAGTTGGACCCAAGGAGGAACACACCAAGGAACATCATAATTACATTAGGCAACATTAAAGATAAGGAGAGAAATTTAAAAGCAGCAAGAGAAAAGGAGACAGTTACCTAAAAGTAGTTCCCATAAGACTGTCAGCTGATTTCTCAAAAGAGACCTTGCAGACAAGAAGGGGCTCAAAACAAGTATTCCACATCATAAAAGGCAAGGACCTACATCCAAGATTACTCTGTGCAGCAAAGATGTCATTTAGAATGGATGGGCAAATCAGATGCTTCCCAGACAAGGTCAAGGGAGTTCAGCATCACCATGCCCTTATTATATGAAATGTTAAAGGGATTTACCTAAGAAAAAGAAGATAAAAATATGAACAGTAAAATGAAAACAAACTCACAACCAGTTATTGACAACCACAGCTAAAACAAACACAAAAGCAAAATAAGCAAACAGTAGAACAGGAACAGAATCACAGAAATGGAGATCACATGGAGGATTATCAGCAGAGCAGTTAAGGAGGGGAGAGGGGGAAAAGGTACAGAGAATAAGTATCAGAGGTGGTAGGTAGAAAATACACAAAGGGAGGTTAAGAATAGCATAGGAAATGTAAAAGCTGAAGAACTTATATATATGACCCGTGGACATGAACTAAAGGGGGGATATGTGTGGGAGTGGGTGTGCAAGGTGGAGAGGAATAAAGGGGGAGGGGAAATGGGAGAAGTGTAATAGCATAATCAATAGATATTTTTAAAATAATAATAAAATATATATGTTGCTACCAAAAAAATAGGAATATAACCAAGGAGAAATATGTAGACAGGAGTACCGGCTCCAACCCGGCGACCTCTTCACAGTTCTGCCCCGCAAGTATCCGGCCTCAGTAGGCCTGTGTTCAGATGCTGTCCAGCACCAGAAGTGCTCTGCTGGGACTCCCACCCCCACGGGAGTTTTGATAAAGTGTGCACGCGCAGTTGTGAGACTTTGGGAAGTAGTTACAGAACAGAAAATATCATACATATCTTCATGGGTTTGGAGTTTTCAGTTCCATACTGATCCTCTGAGTTCACATTTCTGTGCACATGAAGCCCGAGAGTCTTTACTGTGGTTGAAATACTCCCTGCTGCACCTCCTGCAACTCTGAGTCCAGAATACAGATGAGACGGCCCCACACCCTGACCTGTTTGCTGCTGGGTGGAGGGGCCATTTTTGCAGAATCACTGAGGCCCTCTGGGCCGAGGCTTCTCCACCTTCCTTTTGTAGGTTTGGTGCTGAGAGACATTACCTGTGCAGCCGCCCCTCCCCTCAGCATTTAAAGTCACAAGTCAGGTAGACGGAACAGTCTCTGCACCTCACTGTTCATGGCCAAATTGCTCCCGAGGGTGGAGATGTGCTGAAGCCCCCTTTGATATCCTCTCTGTTTAATAGGATGCACTTCAGACAGAGAGAGTGGTTTGGAGGAGAGGAGTTCTGAAAGCCAATGCAGGGGCAGCAAAGCATATTATGCATGCCAGGTGGGACCTTGATCCCAAAGGGTACTGCATACTTTTTACAGCTCAACTGTACCCCTTTGGGTGGTTATTAGATCACCCGAGGAGATCTGAAGAAGTGCCATCACGTGTGTGCTACCCCACAGAGTTAGTGAACTTCTCCCATGCAGGATCATTGTGGAATGCGGTGCTCCAGGAGAAGGTCAGGTGAACCCATTGATTGGCAGGAAGGCTCTGGAATGCATCTGTGAGAGTGGAGAGCAGGCTTTGTTCAGGGGAGACAATGAATGCTCTGGTGGGTGGAGGGTTGAGGAGAGCAGCACAGGTTCTTCTCGCTGTGGCAGTTTGTGGACCTCTGTGGGAGGAGAGAGCACATGAAGACAGGAAAACAAACCCAGTGTGGTTTCCCTGTAGCAGCTTATTGTCCTGCCTCCTAGTGACAAAGGAGAAGAGAGGGTGGACTTTCAGCATTGTCAGGTCTTTCTGCCAGTGATTGTGGGATTAAATAAAGGGGCTCTGCCTTTGAAGACACATTCTCAAAATGCAAACTTGACTCCTCAGCATATGGTTGCCTGAGAAGAGAACCCAGAGGAGGAGGAGGAGGATCAGCACCAGGAGGACATGGCAGCTTCTCAGGTAAAAGATGTGTCCTGAGTCAGAGGCTGTGCAAACTGTTCCTCTGAATATGATTAGATTAAGAGCCAGTGACTGTAATTTCCTTTGTTTGATGTTCTTGTATAGTGAAGTTGGTTTAATCTACTTCTTTCTCTTTCTTTTTATGATTCTCAAGGGCAGTAGTTTCTGTGCAGTAGTTTCGTATTTGTCCCAGGGCCTGCTGTGCATTCTCTTTATCTCGGCTGCCCCAGGTAAAGAATTCCTGCCTTTAATTAATAACCATGAAACTTGGAGCACATCTCCTCTTTGACTGATCAACCTGGGAAGACAGCCCTGTGAAATATATTTGTGGATGGACTAAGAGGCTTGGGTATTGGTGGAGTAGGGATATATATGTTTAAGTTCATGTGGCAGCAGCATCAATATTGTACATCAGTGGTTACAAAAATGCAGATTTTCCAGTGAGAATCACTCTGAATGTTCTGTGAAAGAACAATCAGTAGAATAGACTTTGTCACTAAATTGGTAACAAAGTCTTGCTATTTAAATACACACACCACCCTAGTGCACTGTTGATGGGACTACAGACTGGTACAACCACTATGGAAAACAGTATGGGACTTCCTTATAAAACTAAAAATGGGTCTTCCCTTTGACCCAGCAATTCCACTGCTGTGAGTATATCCTAGAAACCCTGAAACACCAATCCAAAATAATCTATGCACCGCAATGTTCATAGCAGCACAATTTACAATAGCTAAGTGCTGGAAGCAACCTAGGTGCCCATCTGTAAACGAATGGATCAAAAAACTACGGTACATTTACACAATGGAATTCTATGCAGCAGAAAGAAAGAAGGAGCTCCTACCCTTTGCAATAGCATGGATGGAGCTGGAAAGCATTATGCTAAGTGAAATAAGCCAGGCAGTGAAAGACAAATACCATGTGATCTCGCCTTTAACAGGAACCTAAACAACAAAACAAAGAAACAAGCAAAATATAGCCAAAGACACTGAAATAGAGCACAGGCTAACAGTGACCAGAGGGGAGAGGGGAGGGAATTTCAGGGGAGAATGAGAAGGGTTTACAGGTACAAATATAAAGGACACATGGATAAAAAGTAGGGAGGTTGGAAATGGGAGGGAGGAGGGGAGGGATGGGTGAGTGGGCTGGACTGGGAGTAAGGACAGAGAACTGTACTTGAACAATGATTAAAATAGAAAATTAAAAAAATGTTAACAGCAAAAATGCAAGTTATGAAAGTTAAAAAATTTATTGTTTTAAATAAAATGAATGTTCTTTTTAAAAAATACAATAAAGAAAAATAAATACGCAATTAGTGTACTGAACATGAGAGGTACCTGAGGATTGACATTGGAAGAAATGAATGTTCATTTATGATTATTTTCACATAATAACTTTCTTATTTATGTGTTTTGACAGTAGTGTCAAAACAATAAAGACATATACACTCCATGTCTCTGGCACCGCATATCAATTGTTCCAATCCAACTGATGCTCACTTGGCTGAGGCTCTCTCTTCAGTGTAGAGTTAATACTTTATCATTAACAAGAGTCTAGCAGGGAATTATTGAGGGCTGTGGACAAAGTATCACATTTCATCTGAAAACATTTATTGTCCTTTTGACTTCTGTTTGCTTTGGGAAATGAAGGTCCTACATATATTGCATAGAGAACATTGGCTTTTGACATGGAGAATGTAATCAGTGAGGCGTTGTTCCTGTAAATTTGTGTTATATTGCACACTCATGTCACAGACGTACTCTACATTATCAGCTTTTATATTTTCACATAATTTTACAAGAATCATGTTATAAACATATGTTTAATTCAGAGAAATTGGTAAGATCTAGTTCTGCACTAATGATACAACAATATTTTCAAAGAAATAAAGCACTGAGAAAGCATAGCTTTAACTTTTTTCTATTGTTAAGTGTGTGTTTGTCTTTATTGTGTATATAAAACACATATGGTATCTTTCAATACTGATTCACCATATATACAGAATCACAAAATGACCATGATATATGTTGATATAGAAATTGTATGTTCTGTTTCTTTTCATTTCTACCTAGTTTCCATATGTACAAGTATGTGTGACTGTGTGCATAAAATGCTAACAATTGTGTTACTTTCTCTTTTTACTCTTTTAAGATGTTCTCATTCTTCTGAGTTACAAACAGAGCACTGAACACCCATGAGATCTCTATGTGTATTTGGCTATGTTTTTTTGAAAATCGTAGCTCAAGTTTTGAGTAAACTAAAGGTCTGTCTTTTACAGTATGTTTCAGAAAATATTCTGATATCAAGGACAATCTTGTTCTCATAGTAACTATAGTAAATTTTTAAACAAAATTCTGGCTGCTATGTTTCTTACATCTTGAGAAATGTAAACTTTATATAATTCCTTCAACTGCAAATCATGTGTGACTTATTTTCCATGTCTTCCTTTTTGTGCTATTGAGAAGTATGGCATGTCGACCATAGACCATAGCTTCATTAGTAAGGAGTGAGCTTGTCACTACCAGCCAAAATGAAGGCATACGTAGACATCCTTTGCTTTCTTACACAAACAGAAGAAGGAGAACAGTCAATTTGAAAACAACAAAACAGCATAAGTGCCAGAGATTGAACTGTGTGGAAAGCTCACAACCAAGGAGTTGAAGAAGAAACATTCATCCATACTGATAGGAGGCACAGAGATACTCACTCAGGGTGAAGATGATGTGCAGCAAGGGGGTGGCTGGTATACCAGGTGTATGAGGCAGCGGCTGGTGGACTGGGGAGGTGAGGTGGCAGCTGGTGGACCAGGTGGTATTACATTCCTGTCCACATAAACCAGGAGACAATGGGTAAACAAGACAGTGCAATCTAGGGTTCCAGCATGGGAAACTGAAGCCACAAAACCTCTGGCTGTAAAATCTGTGGAGGTTGCAGGAGCAGTAGAAACTCAGAGTCTCACAGAAGAGTCTGTTGCAGGGCCCCATGGGACCTGAGGAGGTACAGAAGCCCGCTCAACAGTATCATCACCAGAAACGGCAGTTTGCTTGAGGATATTGTGAGAATTGACTGAGAGTGGGGTGAGAAATGAGCAAGCAGGATTGTTCCCTCTCTGGCCCTGCCCCACAAACAGCACCACAACCCAGCAAAGAGGGTTGTCCTGCCCTGGAAAATAACTAAGGCTCCATCCCTTGAAATGTAAAAGGTGAAATGAGACAAAGAAATATGGTCCAAATAAAAGAACACATCAACATTCCAGCAAAACTTGCCTGGCTGCTGTAGCTCAGTGGACGAAGTAGCAGCCTCTGAACCAAAGAGTTGTCAGTTCAGTTCCCACTCGGAGCACATGCCTGGGATGCTGGCCAAGTCCCCATTATGGGGCATGGTAGAGGGAACCACACATTGATATTTCTCTTAGTCTCTTTCTCCCTACCTACCCACTCTGTAAAAAATAAATAAACTTATTTTTAAAGGAAATAAGCACTGTAGAGGTAGCCAACAAAAAAGATGCAAAGTTCGTAACACTGGTAATCAGGATAGTCACAGAAATTTTTGGGTAGAGCTACAAAATAAAGGAGGAAGTGCAGACTCTGCAAAGTGAAATACAGAAATGTATACAGGGGACCAACAATGAAAGGAAGGAAACTGGGACTCAAATCAAGAATTTGGAGCAGAAGGAAGAAATAAACACTCAACCAGAGTAGAATGACTAAAGTATTGAAACAAAATGAGGAGAAGCTGAGCTAGCTCTGGGACAAATTTAAACCTTTTAACATCCTAATCTCAGGGGTGGCAGAAGGGGAAGAGTAGCAGCACAAAATGGAAACCTGTTTTGAAAAACAATGAAGGAAAACTTACTGAGTCTGGTGAAGGAAAAGACATGCAAGTAAAGGAAGCTCACAGAGTCTCAAAGAAGTTGGACCCAAGGAGGAACACACCAAGACACATCAAATTTCATTAAGCAACATAAAAAATAAGGAGAGAATCTTAAAAGCAACACCACAAAAAGAGTTATCTACAAAGGGGTTCCCATAACACTAGCAGCTGATTTGTCAAAAGAAACCATACAGGTAAGAAGGGATTGGAAACAAGGATTCAAAGTCATGTATGGCAAGGACCTACATCTAAGATTAACCTAACCAGCAACTTATCACTTAGAGTGGATGGGCAAATCAAGTGCTTCCCAGATAAGGTCAAGTGAAAGGACTTCATCATCACCAAGCCCTTATATGAAATGTTCAAGGAACTTAATCTGAGAAAAAGAAGATAATCAAAAATATGAACAGTAGAATGTCAACAAAGTCACAACATTAACAGCTGACCTATAAAAACAAAACCAAGACAAAAATAAAGAAAGCAAAAAACTAGAACAGGGCGAAAGTTACTGACGTGTGAATCATATATAAGGTGATCAGCGGTGTGAGAGCGAGGGAAGAATGGGGGAGAAGGTACAGGGAAGAAGCAGCATAAATGGTGGGTACAAAATAGACAGGCAGAATTTAAAATAGTATAGGAAATGGAGAAGTCATAGACTATTTGTATGATCAATGGGCATTACCTTAGTGGTGGAAGTATGGAGGGAAGGGAGCTTCAGGCAGAGAGAAATAAGGCAGGAATAAAGGGACAATTATAAGAGCATAATCAATAAAACATACTGAAACAAGTGAGCTTCTGAAAAATGTGGAAACACAGGCATCATCCACAACTCTTAAATCAAAATCTGCATTTTCACAAAACTACATTTTTTGTTGCCTGAATGAAACCTAAAGAAGTTACTTACACTTTCTACTCACCATGCCTTTTGTAGCTGAGAAGTATACACAGCTGATTCTGAATGATACAAATACAACACTCAACAATCCATATACCTGTGAGTGTTCCATCATTTTACAGTTTATTTTCCTGAAAAGTAATGTCTTCCCATTGGATTTGTAGACATGTATTATCCTCACTTGTCAGTGTTACAAAATACATTAGAGAGTGTTAGAGAGTCAAAGTGTCCTTACTGAATGGTGCAGGATATCTTCTAGGTCAAAACCACTTCTAACACTTTTCATGTTAGATGACAGTGAGAACTATGCTGGTGTCTCCTTGATAAACTTGCCTCTTTTTTTCCTCAGCAACCTTTGACCTTCAAGGATGTATCAGTAGATTTCTCTCCGGAGGAATGGGAATGTGTGGACCCAGCTCAGCGGAAATTGTACTCGGATGTGATGTTGGAAAATTACAGCAACCTTGTCTCCCTGGGTGAGGGTAGCTTCCTTCACATTTGCTGCTCCACCTATAGGGCTTTCTGTATATAGCATCTTTTGCAGACTTGACTTTGTATTGTAAACTTTCACATTGATGATCACAAGGGAGAACTTGGAGGTTATCTCATGTAGAAAATGAAGGCTTCGAGAACTATAGGCCTTAGGAACCCACTGAAAAATTTATGTATTGTTAGAACAATTAAGATGCTATAGGGAAACAATTTTGGAAAACAATCTTCTAGAATATTTCAATTTTCCTGCCATGTTCTTACCTGATAGCACAATGTGGATTAATAATGGGGAATCTTTAAAAAAATATATTTATTTTGTACACAGGTCTTGTTGTTTCTAAGCCAGTCCTGGTCACATTTTTGGAGCAAATGAAGGAAGGCTGGGATGTTTCCAGGAAAAAGTCAGTATCTGCCCCTCCGGGTAAGTGACAATGCAGATGCAGATATCACAAGTGCGTAACACAAAGGTCTCAGAGGAAGCCAGACCTTCCAGTGTGGTTTGGGAAGCTTTGCTTCAGTGGAAACGATGTTGAAAAGCCCAGGCTTATTTCTGTTGCTGTCATTGAGGGCCAGTTCATCTCCAACAGTGTCCTATTCTCCTACATGCTTTCAGAATCCTGCTTTGACTCCAATGAGCTCTCTTATCCTACTAGCAGTCTCAGCCAAATCCTACCTCTCTAAAAATAAATACATACAATCTTTAAAAAAGTGTGGAGTGTATACAATTAAGTTATTTTTGGACTGTGAGAGACACCATGGTCTGGATCTTCTTGCATTGCTTTGGGGACCTGGAAAATCTGTGCATGTTTCTGATAAATTGTACATTAAGGCTTTTCTCTTTTTTTAAGTTTTGTTTTTCTGCCAAGAATGGAGTTCATGAAGGAAGTGGTTGAGATCCTGCAATTTGTCACAGAAATCCTAGGAATCCTAGGTACATATATCATGTTTTCTGACTTGTACGTTTTAAGTTTGGGGGTTGCAAACAAGTCCCTACAAAGTTACATTGTGATCATCTTGTATCATAATGCACCTCCCCAACATGAGACAATCTACTTTTTGGTTTGACTTCAAAATGCCCTTGTGGCCCTGGCTGGTATAGCTCAGTGAATTGAGCGCTGGCTGTGAACCAAAGGATCGCAGGTTTGATTCCCTGTCAGGGTACATGCCTGGGTTGCAGGTAAGGCCCCTAGTGGGAACCATATAAGAGGCAACCACACATTGATGCTTCTCTCTCTCCTTCTCCCTCCCTTCCCCTCTCTAAAAATAAATAAATAAAATCTTCTTAAAAATGTCCTTGTGCTTGTACAACTGTAGCATAGTTCCTTGATCCATTGATTTCCTGATGCCACTTAAGTTTCTTTCAGGATTTTGCCATTGTAAATTGTGCTACTCTGAACATTGGGGAACATAGGTTATGTAGATAGGTATGTCAGGGTTTTTAGGGTAGAAGGAGCTCCTAATCTTTGGGACAGCATGGATGGATCTGGATAGCATTATGGTAATGAAATAAGCCAGGAGGTGATCACACAAAAAGCATATGATCTAACCTATAAGAGGAAAGGAATCAACAAAATGAACAAGCAAGGAAAATATAACAAGAAACATGAAAATAAAGAACAAAGTGACAGTCACCAGAGGGGAGGTGAGAGGGGATAATGGGAGAAAGAGGGCAAGGCTTTCAAGAACATGTATAAAGGACACATGGAAAAAACTAGAGGGTGGTAGAATCAATGTGGGGAAATAGGGATGGTTGTTTTGGGGGAGTAATGGGGGAAAATGGAGACAAATGTACTTAAACAACAATAAAAATGTGGAAAGAACATGTCCTTTTACTTTGCCTGGGCAACCGTGGGAGAAGTATAGAGCATGCAGAGGTCAGAGCCAGCCTGTTTGAGAGATTTAGGAGAGTCTGCACCATGAGGCAAGAGGGGCCATTTGTATTGAAAAGCCACTGGATATGGCTTGGGTGAATTCTCAAGTGGAGTGGATCACAGTCTCAAGGAATCACGACGACTGAGGGAATCACTATAGCATTAGCCAGGTTGGAGGGGACTCAGATATACAACTTTCTAGCTCTGTTGTGGGGAGGGCTCAGCAGGGAAGAATGGCCTCAGATCATTTCTATGTGGGAAAATGCCCTTCCTCCAGCTTTAGCCCTGAAGCCAGACAGTCGAGTCCCTCCCTGAATGTCCCTAGCACCTTTCAATCTGCTATCCCAAGGCTGAAGTCAGAGTCTCTGAGTCCCTGTAAGTCTGTGTCAGGCCCTTTAAGAGAAAGACCTGAACTCCAACATCTCTCAGTCTCAGTCAGTCATTATCATTATTGCTTTACCAGGGTGATTCCTTATATATGATAAATTCTCCAAACTTTGTTAATTGACTTCTTAGGGTTTTTTACATATTAGTAAAGTAAATGATAGTTTTCAGATCAGTACTTAAGACATGGTTGGTCTCTACTGAAATATAAATGAGCCATATGGCAAATGCCATTAAATTTAAGTGTGTATTTCTCTGTTTTTTTTTTCCTTACACTGTTCATGATGTATTTTGTTTCTTTCTGTGCCTGTTTAATGGTCCATGGCTGTTTGGTCTTTTGAGTTACAGAAATAGTCTTTATTTTATGTATGTCCGTGGCTGAATTCCCAGTTAGGGCACATGCCTGGGTTGTGAGCTAGGTCCCCAGCAGGAGCGCATGTGAGGACACCTCACATTGATGTTTCTCAACCTCCTCTCCCCTCTGTCTAAAAATAAATAAATAAAATCTTTTTAAAAAGCCATTCTAAGTTGAATATAATTTTTGAAAACATTTGATTCATGCCTTCCTGCTTCTCTGCCACAACCTCTGCCCACATTTCATCTGCCATGCCATGGCTTGAAGAGGTACACAGCCTATCCTCCAGCAAGTGGTAGTGTCGTGCAGAGGAGGGCTGTGCAGGGATACCCTTCCTCCTATTCTCAGAGCATGCCACTGCTGTGACCCAGGGATCCACACAGGCTCCTGGCTCTGACCTGTACAGTGCCAATGGTTGCACCATGGCACCTATGGAGAAAGCCCTTGTGAAAACCAACATTCATATCGCTCTTGCTGCTGGGTGCTATGAAAGAGTAGATCCATGTTCTGGTTTGGCTGCAAAACACTTCCTAGCTATAGCACCTGGTGTCATAGATGAAGATTATGGAGGAAATATTGGTGTTGTACTGTTCAATTTTGGCAAAGGAAACTTTGAAGATAAAAAGGGTGATCACATTGCAGAAAGCATTTGTGAATGGGTTTATTATACAGAAATAGTGGAAGTTCAAGGTTTGGAAGACATTGAATGGGGTTTCGGAGGTTTTGGTTCCACTGGAAAGAAGTGAGATGTATGCCAAGAACAGAGAATGACAAAACATACTTTTTTCTTAAAAATAAGAAGCTTTTGTTTAGTGTGTTGGTGCTTAATCAAGCTTTAGCTTCCAAAACTACTTAGTTCTCTTATAAGCAAGGAAAGGGTACATTTTTGTGTTTTCCTGCATTTGATTGTTGTCTAGATCTACATGGTAACTTAATACACATTACTTTTTCAGTCAAATGTACATCAGGTATTGATTCCTCACAGCAATCTATTATTTAATTTAGTAAATGCTGGCTCTTGAACAGCTTAATTTTGGGTTTATTTTGTAAATGATAGGCAAAGCCTTTTATACAATGGATTTGAATCTTTTCACATATTCTTACATAAATGGAACTAAAAGATAAAAAGTTAAAGTCAAAAAAGAAAAGATTTATAGCTCTCTCTTTCAGATATTATTTATTTTAAATTTTGTTAAGAAACCATGTAAATAAGAATCTGCTTTCTTAACTATCTCTGATGGTACAGTTAAGTCATATTAAGTATACTTGTTTAATTGTGCATCTAAATGGTGGAAACTTCCATCTCACAGAAATATCATAATATCCATTAAACAACCACATTCTCATTTTCTTTAAAAACAAGGGCCAGGTAACTACGTTTTCTTTTCTCTGAGTTGGACTCCATTAGAACTCACCTAAGAGGAAGCCTGTAGCATGTGTCTGTGTGACTCATGTGCTTCACTTACAACAAGTTCTAGTTTGGCTTTGTGGTATCAGGTCAGAACATATTTTCTGTTTCTGAGCAGAACTGTATTCCATTGTATATATGTACTACATTTTTATAACTTTTTACAAGTCTTTTTTCATTCATTTTTAGAAAGGGGGAAGGGAGGAAGAAAGACAGGGAAACACCAATGTGTATTTTCCACTCACGTGCCCCCTACTATGGATCTGGCTCGAAACTCAGTCATGAGCCATGACTTGGAATTGAACCAGCAACTCTTTTGTTCACAGGCCAGCACTCCATCCACTGAGCCAAACCATCCAGCGCTGTATATACTACATTTTTAAATATATTTATCCATAGAACTGGGGGCTGTTTCCCCTTACCAGGCTTTTGTGAATAATGCTACAATTGACAGAGGTATGAAAATGTCTCTTGCATCTCTGCATGAGACATGATGCACAAATAGTGCACTCTCTGCTGAAGCTGCCATTCACCAGTGGCCCATGATGGCAGCCTTCTTATCCAACAGAGTAGATTCCATGGAGAAATGTTGAAACTTATGGGAGTATTTGATGCAGATTCATGGCTGTGCTCTCCCAGTCATTTTCAATGTGAAGCCCCAAAGTACACATGCTGACTCATCAGGGTCTCCTGCCCCCACTGAGCAGTACAGTGAAGTCATCTTTCACACATGCACAGTCCAGTCCACTCTCCTTGGCTGCCAGGATACATTGATGAGGTGCACACCCTTCTTGTTACACTATATTAACAATCATTGGACTTTTCCTGGAACACCTCTATTGTCACAAAAATAAAACCATTTTTCATTCTGTTCTTCATCTTCACTATTATAAATAATGTTACAGTGGATATAAAGGTGTATATACCATTTGAAATGTGTGTACTCATATTCTGTGGATAATGCCCACATTTGGAATTGCTCTGTCCTGTAGTAGTTGTTTCTAAATATTTGAGGAACATCCATCTTGTTTTCTCCAGTGGCTGCACCAATTTATTTATTTAATCTCACCTACAGTACAAGAGGGTTTTCCTTTCTGTATATCATTGCCATAAGTCATTGTTTGTTGATTTATTGATAATTGCCACCATGAGAGGTGTGTTGTGGTTTTTCCTTATAGTCTCAATTTGCATTTCTCTGATGATTCACGGTACTGAACATCTTTTCATATGTCTATTGGCCATCTTTCTGTCCTCGTTAGAGAAATATCTCTTCAGGTCCTCTATACATTTTTCTTGTTATTGTATGTTATTTTTTCCTTTTTAATTTAATTTATTTATTTTTAGAAATGACAATTAAGGGACAAAGAGAAAGAGAGAAACCTTGATTAGTGGTTGTCTCTTGCGCATGTCCAACTGGGAAACTGGCCTGCACTCCAGGCATGTTCCCTGAATGACAATCAAACTGGTGACCTTTGGTTCAAAGGCCAGCATTTAATCCATTCAGGACACAAGCCAGTGCTCCCCATTTTCCCATCAGATTGTTTTTTGGTGTTTTATAAGTTCCTTGTATACTTTGAATATTTAATATTATATTGTGGATATCTTCCCCTATTCAGTAGGTCAGTTTGTTTGTTTTCTTGATGATTTCCTTTGCTATGCAGAAACTTATTTCACTGATGTCTGATTTTTTTTTTCTCCTCTTTGGTCTGCCTACCATATTATTTCTAAAATGTATTTTGTAAGAGTCATGCCAGAGTTTGTCATCTGTCCTTTTTTCTAGTGTATTGATGGTTTCAGGTCTTATATTTTAGGTTTTAATCCAGTTTGAGTTAATTTTATATATGTCATAAGAAAGTGGTCTACTTACAATATTAAGCGTGTATTGGTTCAGTTTCTCTCAGACCATTTATGAAAGAATCTGTCTCATCTCACTGTGTATTCCTGATTTTTTTCTTATAGACTAATGTCATATATTTGTCTGTTTTAAAAATTGGGTCACTTGTTTTATTATGATGTTTGTAAAAGTCCTTTATATAACCTGGATATTAACTACTTATCAGATACACTTTGCAGAAATTTCCTACCTTCTACAGGATGTGATTTTAACCTACCTGTTGTTTGCTTTAGTGTGCAGGAGTTTGTATATTTGGTGTAATACCATTTAATTATTTTGGCTTGTTTAGATTTCCTTTGGGTGTTATAACAAAAAAACCCCTAAACATTGTATAACCTCTCCTCTTAATGACTTAACACCTAATAGCATTGGCACTGGCCTGAATAGCTCAGTTTCTTGAGCTTCATTGCTCAAAGCCAAGGTCACGAGTTTACTTGTGGAAAAAGGAATATGGCTGGGTTGTGGGCCTGGCCCCCAGTTGGGGACATAAATAGGCAACCAATGAATATTTCTCTATCTTACTGTACTTTTAAATTTGACTATTTTTTTTTACCTTCTCATTTCCTGTTAGGCTTATTTTTACATTTTTTCTCTTTTCATTTTTATTTTCATCATTCTCAGATTTTCTATTAAGAAGTTGCCATATTTTTCTAAGTTGATATTTTCAGGTGGTTATTTCCAATTCTTTATCAAGTAATTAATATATTTCAATATAGGTAATGTAAGATTTTGTAGGTACATTTTAGTTTTCTGATTTGAGGTTAATATTCTGTTTCATGTCTTGATATATTTGTTGAGGTTCAGAATTGTAAACAACTAGGCTTTATGATCATACATTGTCCAGGTTAAGAGAATAAGATAACACTCCCGCCTACTTTAAACTTTAATTTCTGTGAACACAGGGGTTGTGTGTTTTTCTGTGTGAGTTTTGAGTTTAATATACATTCTGTTTCTTTTTCAAAGACCAGAGTATCCTTTTATGCTTGACATTGATCTTCATTCCACTGGATTCCCTGGTGTTTCAACTATTACCCTACTTTTTACTGTACACTTTAATGTGTTCATCATGTGCTGTTATGGTCTGAGCACTGTGTGTCCTGCAAAACAGAAACAAATATTTTGAAGATGCTTGAAAACAGGGAGATCATTGAACACACTGGACCCTCTATGTGTTTAGAAACCACCTGGGAATGGGGAGTTTTCTGATCCTATTTCCATTGTGTGCCACAGGATGTGAGCACAGTGCTTGCCAAGTGTAAGGAACTGCTATTCCTCCTTTATGTGCCTTTTCCTCATTGCACCATACTTGGTCTTGCTGAAAAAATTTAAAGTTTTTCTGAAGTACTCAACAATGTAATTTCCTAAACAAATCCTTGTAACTTACACGTACATTGACCTTCATCTCACACCTGTGAACCTTTATTTTTTGTCTTTCAGCTGTGTCACCTGGAGAAAACCAGAACTTCTTGCAATGGTCAGGAATAGAAGATTTATTCTTTGAACCAACACTGGTAAGATATGAGAGATGTGCCTTTGATACTGATAAGGAAGTGTGTGAGAAAAAAAGAAAGGATGTTTAAATGGAGAGAACTAACTTTGAAACATTATTTATGAACAATCATTGTTATAAACATGTGAAAACTATTTTAAATTTGAGAAAACTTCCACTTCAAATCATTTACCTTGCAGATAAATGTATTTCCAAATAAGAAGACTGAAAACAACATTTTAAGTATATGTATTGTTCTAAAGCCCAGATGGCAAACACAAGGCCTGCAGGCCAAATCTGGTCCTCTGCCTTCTTTAATCCAGTCCAAAACCTTGTTTCTACCAGGCAGCAGCACCAAGCTCCTTGCCCCTTGTTAAGGAATAGTTACATTTACACAATCCTAAAAATACATGCAGCCCACTAAAGGCAACTGTGGGGTGGATATGGCCCCAGGTTTAAATCAGTTTGACACCCTTGTTCTAAAGACAGTCTCAAAAATCTAGGAAATATCACAGTTTGTTTTGTATGTAACCATTTGAATTGTTTAAAATGCAGAATGGGAATAAATTTTCAGTGAATAATTTAAACAATGTAGTGGTTTAGAATGCATGCATAAAGCTTAAATGTGATCAATTTCACCATTGGTTTCCTAAAAAAATATAGTATTTTTAGAAATAATGTTTTCTTTTATTCGACTATAATATTTTTATGAACTTGGGAGTGAGTGATTTTTAATACAACCAACGTGGTTTAATAGGGATCACAGAATGGTTATTTGGGAATAAGTTCAAATGTTTAATGAAGTTATGCATGTGACATAAGGCCTTTCTGTGTTGAGTAATTACCAGGGTACCTGTGATGAGGACAAAAATAATCAATGCAATCAACAGGGGAAGAAATTTGTCCACGTGTCACATCCTAATATCCATCTAAAGATGGGGCTTCCAGACAGCCAGTACAAAGGGGGGAAAGTCTCTGAGCAAATGTCAAATCACAATACTCATCAGGTATTTCCTATTGTGTAGAAGACAAACAAGAGAAGTAAAAATATCCAATGTTTAATGCAGTCTTCAAATACCACTGAAGAAACGAATATTGCTGTCACAGAGAAAGCTTACAAATATTTTAAATGCAGGAAATTCTTCAATCAAATACCTAATCTAAATGCAGTTAACAAAATATGTACCAGAAAAGAACATAAATGTGAAGATTCTGGTAAAACTGGTCTTTGGTTTTCAGATATAAATCTACATAAAAAAATTTATTTTGAACAAAAGGCTGATATGGGTAAGGAATGTGGCAAAGCTTTTGGGATTACTTCAGCCCTTACTAATGATCACAGAATTCACACTGGACAGAAACCTGATGAATGTAGAGGATGTGCTAAAGATTTTAGGCAGTCCTCAAATTCTAATGAATATCAGAACATTTGTATAGGAAAGAAACTTTTCAAATGTAGTGAAGGCAGCAATGTCTTTACCAACTCCTATAATCTTGCCCATCATTACAGATTGCATACTGGTGAGAAGCCTTATAAGGGTAGAGAATGTGGGAAAGCCTTTAGCTGTTCCCCACAACTTAAAGAACCTCAGACAATGAATACTGGGGAGAAGCCCTATGAATGTACACAATGTGGCAAAACATTTACACTTTCTTCAACCCTTACTTGCCACCAGAGAGTTCATACTGGAGAGAAGCCTTATGAATGTACCCAATGTGACAAAACCTTTATCCATAGCCCAACTCTTACTCAGCATCAGAAACTTCATACTACAGAGAAGCCTTATGAATGTACTCAATGTGGCAAAGTTTTTAGGGCTTCATCAACGTTGACTAAACATCAGAGAATTCATACTGGAGAGAAGCATTATGAATGTACTCAATGTAGCAATGCCTTTAGGCAGCAGTCAACACTTACTAGACATCAGAAAATTCATACTGGAGAGAAGCCTTATGAATGTACACAGTGTGGCAAAACCTTTAGCCAGACTGCACACCTGACTTGACATCAGAAAATTCATAGTGGAGAGAAGCCCTATGAATGTACACAATGTGGCAAAAGATTTACATATTCCTCATCCCTTACTTTCCACCAGAGTGTTCATACTGGAGAGAAGCCTCATGAATGTACACAATGTGGCAAAGCCTTTAGGGGCCCATCTACACTTACTAAACATGAGAGAATTCATACTGGAGAGAAGCCCTATGAATGTACACAATGTGGCAAAAGATTTACACATTTTTCAACCCTTAATGTCCACCAGAGAGTTCATACTGGAGAGAAGCTCTATGAATGTGCACAATGTGGCAAAGTATTTACATGCTCCTCAACCCTTATTCTACATCAGACAGTTCATACCTGGTAAAAGGTTTATATATGTAAAACATGTATTAAAGCCTTTAACCAGTCCTGTAAGCTTTCTCAACATCAGAAAACTCATATAAGATAGAAAACTTGTTAGTGTTGAGTATGCAATAGAGCATTTTATAGACCTCAAACCTTACTGAACATCAAATAATTCACAAAGAAGCAATGCCTTACTTATATACCTAATATGATAAAAGTTATAACCAGCCCTCAATGGTCATTCATCATAAAATATATTTATACTGTAGTGAAGCCTTTTAAATGTACATAATTGGATAAAGTTTGTAGTCACTTCCAACCCTTACTAAACTTCAGAGAATTCATACTGGACACAAAGCTTATAAATGTGTACTCTGTGGCAGCACTATCAGACATCAGGTCACTTGTACTAAAGAGAAACCATGTAAATGCAGTGTATATAACAAGTCTTTTAGTCATCAGAGCTGCATTACCCAATATGAGAGAGATCCACCTGCAGAAAAACTGTACAAATGTAGAAATTTTCACAATATGTTAACCTATATTCGAAGCATACTCACCATACAAAAGGTTTTTTTTCAACATTCATTCTTATGTGGCACGTGAGATTTCACACCATAAAAAGACATTGAAAGGGAAATTGTAGAAAATCATATAGGTGGACCTACAGGCTCATTATATATTGGAATGCATAGTGGGGTGGGGTTCTGCATTCATAAAGAATGAAAGACTTGTGAAATTACACAGTTCCCATAATCCCAAAGAACTTGTACCTTAAAGGGGCTTTAAAGGTGTAAAAATTCAAGAGAGTATGAAGTGGAAAAGAGTCTCCAAATATCATAACTCACTGTAGAGACTAAAAGATATGTTTCATGTATTGCTCTGAATCAGAATACTTACTATAGAGAATCACACAGAGTTTAAAAACACCAATCAGTCCTTTTCAGTGTGTTTCAAAATGTCAAGAGTTTCAATGTCTAGTTATGTATAATTACTCAGCATGTAGACTATTCTACATTGACAGCATTTAAAATATTTTGAGAAGGAAATATTAAATTGATTCCAGTCTCCTAGCAGTTGATTCTACTATATTTTTATTCCTGATGTGTGGGAAATCAGTGGGTTGATTGCTGGATCCTTCACAACCCATGAACCCTTGTATATTAGGTGAACACCACTCACAATTACATTCCCTAGAAGACTGAGGACACTATAATGCACAATGTATAAAAAAATCTAAATGAAGTTGCTGTTTTAAGGTTACTTAGAATTTTGTTGTATGTTACAATGGAAGTCATGCTATTTGTGTTATAGTAAGACATAGAAATGTTAAAAATTTTAAATACTTTTCTAAACCTCCTTTTAAGCAAATGTCAATTTATTAAAATCCTGATGTATCTTCATGGTAGTCATAGTTGAATATTCGTTGATATGGTTGGAATAAAATGTCATCCGTTCTATGTGAGGGAATATGGACAGTTCATCCCTCAGTGCATAACATTGTTGTACATCCACATTTGCTCAACAGTTAGCCTCCAGTTAGAAAACCAAAGAATACTGCTGTGATATGATTATTTATAAGAACAGTAACACTCCACAAATGTTTAAAGTGTGTGTTGAGAAATGGTAACACAATTGTACTGTGACTTCTTATTTAGACGACGTGTAAACTTATATTTTTATTAATAAATGTGAATATACCGGTACATATTTGCCTCTCCAACATTACTCAAGTTTATAGATAACAATGTGTTGTTTTGTAATGTAGTGCAGTCATGGCATTAGCAGTTTGTGTTCTTGGTGACCTTTGACATTAAATAATGTGGAAAATTCCACCGCATTGATATATTCTTTGGTACCTAGTGGAACATTCTCATAATTGGTGTCGATGATAAGTGTTTTTTGAAGAGTTCAGCTATGTTAATGTATAATATTGCTGTGGTGGCATTTATTTTATGGAACTAGGATCCTTGAACTGCCACAATCTTCTGCTACAATTTCACGTACCAGACAGCATCTGACAGAGTCACAGTTGAATGTACCTTCTTGACCTGAGTTACTGGCCACTGCTCTAAGCTATAGTCTTCCACCTCAGGCCTTTCACCAGGCATAACCACTAGATGAGATCTCTGAACACTTTACCAAGATCTTGGGGGTTTTTTTGGTTCATTTTGAACAACCTAAATTTAGTGGAGAACCCCATAGTCCCCTGCACATGAACCCTAATGAAATCACAAAGCCTGGGATCTCCTACAGTCTCCTAGCATCTGACCTCATCCTCCCATGTAGTTGCTACAGGCCTGTTGTGTACATCTCCCAGGGTCTGTGGGGAATAATGTGCAATTAAATTTGTCTTGCGGTCTTTTATATAACTGCTGTTCACTATCCAGAACCAGGGTGCACTGCTTAACAAATGCTAATGTTTTTAAATGTTTCATTTATTTATTATAGAGAGAAAGGAAGGGAGGCAGTAAGAGTGGGAGAGAAATATCAATCTGTGGTTGCCTCACACATGGTCCCACTGGGGACCTGGCCCACATCCCAGGCATGTGCCCTGACTGGGAGTCAAACTGGCCACCCTTTGGATCACAGCCCATGCTCCACCCACTGAGATACACCAGCAATGCAAATCCTAATTTTCAAAAGTGGAGACAACTGTTCTTCAACAACACCAAAATATTTTTTTGAAAAGTGCAAACAAGTGTAATTTGAGAGTTTGGATTAATACTTTTGTAATTATGTCAATAAAGTTTATATTTTATTGATGCACATTAACCAGAATATATCTTGACTATTCTATACTGTTACCATTTGACAGATGACAGGTTCAAAGATATTGGATCTGGACTTAATTTTAGAATCTGTGCTTGTAGTACTGACATCTAATTGCTTATGGAATATTATCTCTCTTCATTGAAAAATGGAAGTGTTCATTTTATTCATTTTTTATTTTTGATTTCATTGTTGTTCAAGTACCATTGTGTACATATATCCCCCATCTCACTCCACTGACTCCACTCTCCTTCGCTTTTGTCTATGTGACCTTTATAGTTGTTCCTGAAAACCCTTCTATCTTCCCTTCTCATAATCCACTCCCAAGTTCCCTCTGGTTACTGTCAGATTGCTCTTAAACTTAATGACTCTCAATTCTTTCAGTTAAGACAAGTTTTTTCATCTTGATTTTGGCCACCTCCCTGTGTTCATTTCTGCATAAGGTGGACCTGCTAAGTTCCTTGTTATTTGTAGGGTGGACTTATATAGTGAGTGTCCTATAGAATCCACTGGCACAGGCTCCCTGTTCACCAGAGCTGGAGGCTCCAGTTGTGCCCTCCTTTTCATTGTGGGCAATGTACACATTGCCAGTGTAATTTAGCCTTGATTTCTTTTGTACTTGAATGGGATGGGTTTACACCTCAGGCAGTCTATAGAAAGGACTATCCGCAATAAGGGACCTACAACTCCAAGTGCTGGGGCACATCAGTTGTTCAGGGGTTGATCCATCAAAGCTGGACTTATTGCAGTGTGACTCTGGTTACCAGTGAAGCTGCTTCTTCACTTTCTTACTTGCGGAGGTTGTTGGTGGCACTTTGACATGAAATGAAGCTGTCAGATGTCCTGGTTTTGGGTCCTCCACCATTGCTGCCACTTCTGCCCCCCTCTAGGTGACTTGCTATGAGATACAAAAACATATTCAGGTGGATGCTACTTTAGTTGTTCTTAGAGGTGCTCAGGAGAAGTGAAGCTCTGAAAAAATGGCCTGCTGTAGTTCACATCAGGCCAAAAGTCAGGTTGCAGGTATTACGGAATATGCAGAAGTCAGATCGCCTTCTGATAGATATTAGAAAAGTCTGACAGAGGATCAGAACAGGCCACATGTATGGAAAAGCTACTGGAAAGTCCTTGGGTGGGCCTGTGTTGTTGGTGGGGGAAGATATCAGGGAATCATCACAGCAGAGCTAACAGCTGTAGTCAGATGGTAGGAGACTCAGGTATGGTGCCAGTCCTACTGAGTCTTGTGGTGGTGGGTGTTCTTGTGCAAGAGGAACAATTACCTCTGACAACACAGCTGTCTGAGAGAAAGTTGCCCCTCCAGATCTTACCATGATGTCAAACCATTAATTTCCTCTCTGCATGTCCAACTGCTGCCATGTTGCTGAAACTCAGAGTGACTGAGTCCTTATAATTCCATTCTCATGCCCTTTAAGGGGAACACAGGGGACTCCAGGTACCTGCCATGTCCCTCCAGCAAATTCTCACTGGTTTCCACAGTCACAGGTTGTCAGGATTTGTCTCCCCACCAGTGGCATGTGAGGCATGGGGCTCAGGTGTCATCATTGGATCCATCACTCTTTAGCGGGAGCTTCTGCAGCCAATTATCTCTCCAACATTTCAGCAACCACAAAAAATTGGGGATGTGGGACCTACAAATTTCATATCTTGGCCCCTTCTACCCATTTCTATGTGCCTTTGTCTATGCTTATTTGTGGGACTTCCATTGAGACACATCAGGTGGTTTCTCAATGCTATTTGTTCTGTCATTTTGTTGTAATTCTGATATGCTCATGCAGCATTTGAGTATAGGGTTTACCTTTTCTGTAATCTTGATCACAACCCCCAGGTTTTGTTATTTTAGAGACATGTATATAATATCTAATAGCAATTATTCATTTTTCCTACTTTTGCTTTATTTCACTAAGCAGAATGTTCTTATAGTTCATGCATGTTGGTACAAGTGTCAACATTTTTTAATCTGGAATCGCTAAATAATAATTATTACATTGTAACTACTTTTCTATAAAATATTATTTTCTATTCATTTGTTGTTAAACGTTTTTCTTGTTTTTGTGTATTGGCTTTTGTAAAGAATGCTCCAATGAACATTGGTATGCAGGTTTCTCCTTTAGGTAGTGATTCTATTTTTTGGATATATTTCCTGACTGGGATGTCTTGATCAAATGGTTTTCCTTTCTCAAGTAATATGTGCAAACTTTACACTGATTCCCTAGGGGATTCACCCATTTACATCCCCACCAATGGTGTGCCAGGATCCCTTTTTCCATCATCTCATCAACACTTGTCTCTGCTGTTTTTGAGGACACAAGATTTAAGAATTGTAAGGTAGTATCTTAATGTGGTTCAGATTTGAAATTTCTGTAAGAGAAGAACTGGGATTTGGGACCATGTTAGGAAAAGCATTTTGTGTTGAAAATATTTTCTTAACTGTTTCATGTTCTCAATGCTATATTGTGTTTTACAGTTTTATTTTTTTTTAATTTTTTATTTTAGTTTATTCAGTACAGTTTCTATCCTTTATTCCCAATCCAGCCCACCCACCCATTCCTCCCCTCCTCCCTCCCCTTTCCAACATCCCTAGTTTTGTCCATGTGTACTTTATATTTGTTCCTGTAAACCCTTCCCTTCTCCCCTGAAATTCCCTCCCCTCTCCCCTCTGGTCACTGACAACTTGTCCTCTATTTCAGTGTCTTTTGTTA
>CM052550.1:44267552-44313872 GCA_028533065.1 Trachops cirrhosus
TAGTTCATGTACATTGGTTATACATACAAGTTCTTTGAGTCCTCTGTTTCCTATACCATTTTTTATCTCTCCCCATCTATTTTATGCCTACTAATTATGCTTCTTCTTCCCTGTACCTTTTCCCCCCTATTCCTCCCTTCCCCCTCCCCACTGAACTCCCTCTTTGTGATGTCCATTTCTCTGGTTCTGTTCCTGTTCTGGTTGTTTGCTTAGTTTTTGTTTTCATTGTTTTTTTTTTTCTTTTAGGTTCATTTGTTGATAGCTGTGAGTTTGTTGTCATTTTATTGTTCATATTTTTTATCTTCTTTTTCTTAGTTAAGTCCCTTTAACATTTCATACAATAAGGGCTTGGTGATGATGAACTCCTTTAACTTGACCTTATCTGAGAAGCACTTGATCTGCCCTTCCATTGCAAATGGTAGCTTTTCTGGATAGATTAATCTTAGATGTAGGTCCTTGCCTTTCATGCCTTTGAATACTTGTTTCCAGCCCCTTCTTGCCTGCAAGGTTTCTTTTGAGAAATCAGCTAATGGGAAATCAGACTGATTAAGAAATCAGTCTTATGAGAACTCATTTGTAGGTAACTGTCTCATTTTCTCTTACTGATTTTAAGATTCTCTCCTTATCTTTAATCTTGGGTAATGTAATTATGACGTGCCTTGGTGTGTGCTTCCTTGATTCCAACTTTTTTGGCACTTTCTGTGGTTCCTGGACTTCCTGGTAGTCTATTTCCTTTGACAGATTAGGAAAGTTCTCCTTTTTTTTTTCAAAGAAGTTTTCAATTTCTTGCTCTTCCTCTTCTCCTCCTGGCACCCCTATAATTCAGATATTGGGACATTTCAGGTTGTCCAGAGAATCCTCAGCCTCTCTTCATTTTTTTTGATTCTTGTTTCTTCATTCTGATCCAGTTGGATGTTTATTTCTTCCTTATGTTCCAAATCATTGCTTTGAATCCTGGTTTCCTTCTTGTCACTGTTGGTTCCCTGAATATTTTGCTTTATTTCCTTTTGGGTATCTTTCATTTGTTCTTTCATTTTTCAACCAAGCTCAATCAGTTCTGTGAGCATTTTGATTACCAGGGCTTTAAATTCTTTATCAGATAGGTTGGCAGTCTTCTCATTGCTTAGTTCTCTTTCTGAGGTTTTGCTCTGTTCTTTCATTTGGGCCATATTTCTTTATCTTGGCACAGCTGATAAGTTGTAAGTGGGTGGGGCCTTAGGTATTCACCCAGGCAGGGCAACCCTCCTTGCTCCACTGCCTGCATGGGAGGGGCCAGAGAGGGAACAATGCAGCTTGCCTGCTTGTCTCTAGCATACTTTCCAACAGACTCTCCTGTCAGACTGGAAGTATCTGTCGCCAGGTCAACCCCAGCCTTAGCCCACCTTCAGCTCTGAGTCTCAGTTTTCCACTTAAGTCAGTCCCCTCCCTCATAGCTCTGCCGAGCTTGCTCTGACCATTTTTCATTCGGATTTTTGATGTTGTGTAAGTTCCTTCTTATTTTGCATATTTATCATCATTGGTGGATATCTTCCCCTTCAGTAGATTGGCTTCTTTTTTTGTTTTCTTGATCATTTCCTTTGCTATGCAAAATCTTATTTCGTTGTAGTCTTATTTATTTTTATCTCTTTTTTGCTGTGCCTACCAAGTTATATCCAAGATTGTAAGAGCAATAGCAGAGTTTATCAGCTATCCTTTCTTCTAGTGTTTTCATGGTTTCAGGTCTTATATTTTAGTTTTTAATCCATTTTGAGTTCTTTTGGTACATGGCATAAAAAAGTGTTCTAGTTGTAATTTTTTGTGCATATTGGTTGATTTTCTTGTACCATTTATGAAAGAATCTGTCTCATCCCATTGTGTATTCCCGTATTATTTCTTAGAAATTAGTTAACAATATATCTTTGGCAATTTTAAAAATTGTGTTACTTGTTTTATCATGTTGTTTTGTAAAAGTTCTTTATGTAACCTGGGTATTAACTACTTATCAGATATGCTTTGCAGAAATTTTCTTTCTATAGGTTGTGTTTTTTAACCTGATTATGTGCTGCAATGAGCAGAATTCTTCTATTTAGTGTAATCCCATTTGACTATATTTCCTTCTTTACCTTTCCTTTGAATGTTATAACCAAAAAAAATCGCAAATATCATAGTGTTTTCTTTTAGTGAATTAAGAGTTATTAGCTTTGACTTCAGGTAAAGATGGCTGCATCGGCAGACATGGCTTGCCTCTTTGCACAACCACATCAAAACTACAACTAAGAAATTGAACAGCCATCACTCAGAACCATCAGAAATCAAGTTGAATGGGAAGTCTGACAACTACAGAATTAAAGATCTGGAAAGAGGGTTGCAGACGTGGAATGGGCTGGCCCCTCACCCACATATGGTAGACGAAAATTCAGGAGGGTTATCTATGGAGTGAGGAGTTCCAGCCCCACACGAGACACCCACCACAAATTTCCAGTGCCAGGAAGATACGTCCCCACAACTTCTGGCTGCAAAAACCAGCAGGAATTGAGTCGGTGGAGGAGATAGCTGGAGCCCCAGGCAATACCTCCTAAAGAACCCACACATGGACTCACCTACTCAGACTCACTCCTTCTGAGCTCCAGCAACTGGGTAGCAGCTTGAAGGGCACCAGTGGCATACAGAGAATGAAGTGTCTGGCATAAAGATGAACAGAGGCCATTGTCCTTTTCTACACCATCCCTGCACAGATCCACAAAGCCAGTAAGCTGGTGCCATATCTGAGACTCTTATCAACCTGGGTAACACTGTTTGACCTTCCTTGGACATCCCCAAATACTCCACCCCACCCAACTTATGGGCCTACCCATGCTGCTTTTCTATATGAATCAAACCAGCAACTTTTGCTTTGATGGATGATACCAGCTGAGCCACACCAGACCAGGCCAGTATTATAGAATGAACTATTCTATAGTTGCTACAAGTGTTACTGGGATTCTTTGAGGTATTGCTGTGAATAGTTAGATCACCTTAGGTAGTACCCAGTGGCTTACACTATTAGCATTCCAATTTAGGATCATAGGATAAATTTTTTTAAGGTGTTTAGATTACTAATCCTCTCGTGAAAAATCTACACAATCACCACCAATAAAGTCACTGAAGATTCTTTACTCCTTTTGTTTTTTGCCAGCACCAACATCGGCCTGTATAGTCCCCCTGATCTTCTTCATTATATTCTTGTGTACCTGTCTCTGTTTTCTTGAGATCATCTTCTCATATAAGGTGTCTTGCAAGTCTATGTTTGGGTTTTTGTGTGTATGTATAATCTATGGAATCATAAATCATAAGGAAGCCAGTTGTCATGCGGCGTTGGTGGTATAGTGGTGAGCATAGCTGCCTCCAAGAAAGCCAGTTGTCTTGCCACCACCAAAATGGGTTCTGAATCCAAAACCATGCTGACATCTGGTAGGTCTTACACATTTTGGCTAGTTTTTCTTGAATTTCTGTCTTGCATGCTGTTGCCTTCCCAGGATGAAGGACGTTAATAACCATTTCTTTCTGGTGAAGTAATCAGTTGGTCAGAACTTCCTGGTCAGGATAGTTACTGTGTCATTTATGATGGTGGCCAACCTTCAAGCAACCAGGGAAGAAAACTGAATTTTTTATTTATTGATTTTTTTAAAATACAACCAGCAATATTTTATGCCTTTAATCCTGAAAGTCATGTACCATTTTCATGAAGAGAACTCAAATATTGTTTCTGCCCCATGCCATTATTAATTTAATTACGTTCCTAGTTTTTTTTTTTGCATTAATTTACTATACAAAAACAACTAACTTCATGGATTGATTTTATATTCTACCTTTAGAAGAATGTTTAATTTCTCTTGTTTTTTTTTTTTTTTTGATGACGAGCCACAAATAAGACACCACTCTCAAGGAAGCATGAATGGCCAAGAGGCACTGTTTATTGTAACTCTCTGACTTTTATAATGATTCATTATGTAACCTGTTCCTATAGCATCAATTTTTTGTCTACATATGATTTCCTTTTTTGGTAGCCTTATGTAAGGTTTCCATGGATTAATCAACATTATTCGTTATCTAACTAGTAAGTTTGTTGATAGTAGCTATGGATACATGTGCTACGTAGCTGTGGTTATGGAGCATGCGGTGTTCCGCAGCTACCCAAGTAACCAGTCTACCACATATTCCCCCTTTTTTGTTTTTTCACACATATCCATCCCCACAACATGGTCAATATTTTTAGGACACATATGAGCACGATCATAAGGATTAGTATGAACCAATTACTGGGGAGTATTCCATGGAACCATGTTTTTGGATTCAACCACTGGAATTGATTCCAAATATTATCTGTATTTTCCTTTTGTGAGTATAATAACAGTTTCTTTAAATCTGATTTCACTTTACTTCTTAAGTTTTCTATCTGAGTGGCTAGGCTTCCGTCAAACACTCCTTGCAGCAATTGCTGTTCTTCTTCCCAAGAGGTATTGGTCACTGTATAGTTAGTCACACATATCCTTTTAAATTGTGTGTCACAAGCTAACATTCTTTGCTTCACAAGGGCATCTTGTCTTTCTCCTAGCCACAACACAGCAGCTTCTAATGCCTGAACTTGAGCCATAATTTGTTGATCTATAGCTGTCTGTTGGTCTATGTCTTGCGAGATATTTACTAGTACTCATTAGCATGTTCCGCAGTTTGTACTGATTTTTGCAATGCTAAGCCAGCCGCTGCAGCAGTAACAGCAATGACTATAGCGGAAACTATAAAGGCTATAAGCGTCCCTACAAATCTATGCTTTCTAGTCAATACTTCATTCAGTGTTACATGCAATTGTTGTAGCACACCAGGAGGCTCCCATTGTCTAGTCAAATTAACTCTCATCCATGACTCGGCCTGATGTTTAATGATCAATATCTTATCTCCTTGAGTAAGATTAGTGGATGATAGACAATTTGCTAAGGTGCCTGCAGTAATAGTTACAGTTATGTTCTCTAAATGAACATTAAAGCATACATTTTTCATGACTACAAACACATAAGGATGGGTGGTACATACAGTAACATTATAACATTTTTCAGTGATCTTAACCTGTTTTTGGCTTATGTTTACATGACCATCTCCTACACATTGTTCAGCAAACAACTGTGTTACTTGCCACCAATGCGTATGATGCAGTCCAGTAACATTCTTGAATTGGACAGCATAGATTCCTCCACTTGACCCAACATTGGACCATCCCGTGACCTGACATGGTTTGTCAGTTTTTAAAAGAGTGAATCGTGGTCCAAAGTTATTTATGGTCCAGTTTCCCAATTTCTTCCAATATCTTACTATCCCTTGGCAAGGTTTCCACAGCCAGGTGTGGCTGGAGAGTGTGCTTATGGAACAAGATGAGGGCAGGGAACTATATTGTTCATAATAGGAGATGTTGAGTCCAGTGATGTACAAATATGAATACAAGGCTCCCATCAGTTGAGCCCCTTCCTTGGAGCCCCATTTTGGCACAAATTGGGTAGTTACGTTATACCGCTGTATGCCTAGACAATAATCATCATCCTGAGCTGAAACACACAAAGGTGGCAAAGAGACATTCCAGATTAGGGTTTAATTAATCTGATGAGAACTATGAACCTGGGTTAACTCATGTTGCAGAAGACTCCACCCTACAGAGGTGGTGTCATCCATGGAGAAAATAGGAGGGCTTGGATGATCCCAAGCCTGTAACTGAAACACAGGTGGATCTATGATATGTGTCCAATATACCTGCCCAGTAGCCTCTGGACAGCAGATTGCTAAAATGATCAGAACAGAGAAATACCATTGAGAATTGCATGTGATGATGACAAAATATGCAAGCAGTTTGTTCTCAGGAGTATCTGGCCTTCCCTGTTGGAGGAGGAAGCCACAAGCTTCTTCTTCCAGATGTTTCAAGGATCCCCACGTAATTTGTGGTGGATTTGAAGATCGGGTTGCGAGCGTCGCATCCGTCATTGCTGTCATCCATCATGGAGGTGCAGATTCTCCATGCACCTCTGTAAGGCCCCAATCTTGACCTCAGCCTTCATGCTGAAACCACGGCTTTATTTTCCATGCCAGGAGCCACAATGGACCTGTGGGTGACATAACACATGCATACCCTCTCCCCCAGGTTAGTAAGTCAACCAGTCCTTTCCAGATCCCATCTTCCATTCCTTTATACCAAACTGGTGGATGCCTTTCACAGCTCCTTTTATTATGGTGCCGTTGTGCTGCTGTTAACAGATGTTCTCCTATATTCAAATAATTCAAGGTAGATAACACAGTTGCTAATTGGTTTTTTGGAGGGTCATTTCTCCCCCTTTTTTGTTTTTGCAACTGTGCTTTTAGAGTCCAAGGAGCTCTCTCCACAATTGCTTGTCCAGTGGGGTTATATGGGATTCCAGTGATATGTGTAATATGCCATTCTTGGCAAAATTGTTGAACCCATTTATTGGTATATGAGGGTCCATTATCCATTTTCATAGTTACAGGTTTTCCCATATAAGCAATTGCTTGTAGTATATGGGATATAACATCTTTTTCTTTTCTCCCATATGTGGGGAGGCAAAAATCATTCCTGAAAATGTATCAATACTTACATGAACATATTTTAACCTTCCAAATTCAGGACTATGAGTTACATCTATTTGCCAAATCTGATTAGCTTGCAATCCATGGGGATTTATATTAGTAGTATGTGGAGAACTAATTTTTTGACAATCAGGACAGGCTCTGATTATTTGTTGCACCTGATCCTTAGTTAGTTGAAATTCTTTCATTAAAGCTCTATAATTTTGATGATAAAAGGAATGTGATTCTCGTGCAGTATGTAAAGAGATATTAGAAACTATTATATCTGCTTTGGTATTTCCCAAAGATAAAGGGCCTGGAAGCTGAGTGTGACTGCAAAGATGTTCAAAATATACAGGATGTTTTCTATGTCTCAATAATTGCTGTAGATTAAATAACAATTATTGTAATAGAACATCTTTGGTAGTTATTATGGCATCATAGATATGTCAGGCCACATGAACAGCATATTGAGAGTCACTGGATATTACAGGGCTGTTGAGCAAAGGTTTGTAAGGCCAAATTAATTGCAGCTATTTCGGCCTTTTGAGTAGTGGGGTGCTCTTTCTTAATACATTTTTTCCAATGTCCTTTGCTATCCAACCACGTTATTCCTGCAATACCTGTTTTCCCTGAGCCATCAGTGAATACTGTAATGGCTGTGAAAAGAGGGGTGTTCACATAGACATTGGGAAATTTCAAAGGAAAGTACCAGAAGACTTGTAGAATTCTTTCAGCAGGTAAACCATATCTTATTTGTCCTATATAATCAGCCATAGCCACTTGCAAAGTGGTGTTAACAGTGAGAGCCTTTTCTAACTGGGAAAGTGGTATGGGAACCCAAATACACTGAGGATCTCTTCCAATAAGAACAATGATCCTTTGTCTTCCTTTTATTATTATTTCAGCTATTAAATCAAGATAGGGAGTGATAGTTTTAGAACATTTATTACTTAAATAGACCCATTCCAGAAGTCGAAGAGGGTCCATCTGAGCCACAAGGGCTGTTGGAGAGTCTTCTGTGGGAATAATAAACAATCCCACAGGTTTTTCTAAATCAATCCTATCTAAAAACTGTTGTGATAATTTTAATTCTACCATCTTTAGTTCTGATATAGCTGTCATTTTTTTCATGTAGCTGTCCAGACCTCCCAACACCATTTGTTGAAGAGGCTATTTTTACTTCGTTTTATGCTTCTTCCCCCTTTGTGAAATATTAATTGACCATAGAGACTTGGGGGTATTTCTGGGCTCTCTGTTCTGTTCCATTTGTCTATATGTCTGTTCTTATGCTAATACTAGGCTGTTTTGATACAGTAGCCTTGTAATACAGATTGATATCAGGTATTGTGATCCCTCCTACTTTGTTCTTCTTTCTCAAAATTGCTGTAGCTATTTGGGGTCATTTATGTTTCCATATAAACTTTTGAAATGTTTGTTCTATATTTGCAAAATATGTCATGGGTACTTTAAAAGGGATTGCTTTGAATCCATAAATTGCTTTGGGTAGTATGGGAATTTTGATGATGTTAATTCTTCCAGTCCATGAACACAGTATATGCTTCCATTTGTTTGTGTCTTCCTTAATTTCTTTCTTCAGTGTTGTGTAGTTTTCTGAGTACAGGTCTTTTACCACCTGGGTTAGGTTTATTTCTAGGTACTTTATTTTTCCTGTTGTTATGTCAAATGGGATTTCCCCCCCAATTTCTGTGTCTGATATTTCATTGTTGGTGTACAAAAATGCCTTTGACAAAAAATAAATTTTTAAAAGCAAAATGTGCCTGTGTGCCTTTCATCTGTGGAGCAGCATTGTCTCAGATGTTTAAGAGGTTTAAGGTAAAAGCATACAGTTATGTGAGTCACATGTATTAGAAACTAAGTTGTTTTCCTATTAACTTTGAAAAGGTGTAAGTGAAAAGCTATTTTTTGTGGAAGATTGCATGCATGTCCGGTTAGTGAGGTTGAAAGAACTCTGCAGACTATTGGTCACAGTGGCTGTGAGTTGGGACAAGAAAGTATATTTAACTGTGACTCTATGAGCTGTGGTCTACTGCATGAAATTTCAGGAAAACATAGTGGCAGTTCAAGGCTCCTTGTTACAGAAAATAAATGCCATGACAGCAATATCATAAAGTTGCTTAGGTGAACTCTTCAAAAAACACATGTCATCTGTATTGTAACTATCATAATGTTTCATTAGGTACAATAAAAGTATATCAATAGTGAAGAATTTTTCACATTATTTAATGTCTAAGGTCAATGAGGAAAGAAATTGCTAGTGACATAATTGCACAGCATTACCATATGGCACATATCTACAACCTGGGGTAAGGTTAAAGATATAAACACCTTCACATTCATTCACCTTTATTAATAAATATGGTAAATTCACACAGCTTCTAAATAATCACAATCTGATTGTTACCATTTATCAACATACATACTGCAATTATTAAGAAGCATTACTGTTCCTGTATCTATGAATACTATGAAAATACATCAGGATTTTAATAAATTGAGATCTTATTTTCTTTCAGGTGTATTTTGTAAAAGTAGTTAATATTTATAATGTTCCTGTGTCTTACTATAATGCAAAATAGGATACAAAATAAATGTAAGATAACTTCCATGGTGACATACAAACAGAATTCTTAGTCAACCTAACAGCAACATCATTTAGATTTTTCATACATTGTGCATTACAATGTCCTCAATTTTCTGTGGAAAAGGAGACATGAGCAAAACCCCTCCAAATTAAGAGTTCACAAATTATTAAGGCACCAATAATCAACCCACTGATTTGACTCACATCAGAAATAAAAACATAGCAGCATCAAGTGATATGAGAGTGGAATCAATTTAACATTTCCTTCTCAAAATATTTCAAATGTCAATATAAATTATATATTCTAATTATACATATCCAAACATCCCAGCCTTGACATTTTGAAGCACACTAAAAAGTAATGATCTATGTTTTTAAACTTCGTATGATTCTCTATAGTAAGTATTCTGATTTAGAGCAATACCTGAAAGCTATCATTAATTTTCTACTGTAAATTATGATATTTTGAAATTTTCCATTATATACTTTCCTGAAAAAAATTTTTTTTAAAGAAAGAGAGAGAAACATTAATTTGTGGTTGCCTTTCATGCTCCCCCTACTGGGGATCTGGCCTGCAACCCAGGCATGTGCCCTGACTGGGAATCAAACCAGTAACCCTTTGGTTCACAGGCCAGCACTCAATCCAGTGAGCCACACCAGCCAAGGCTTTCCTGAATTTTTTTTTTACATCCTAAAGCCACATTCTGGCATAAATTCTTTGGGACTATGGGAACCATATATTTTAACAGCAGTTGTTCATTCTTCATTATACACTTAGAATTCTGCACCATTGCCCATTCTGTGATATGCAATGTAGCTGTAGGTCCAATTATACAATTTCTTACAATCTCCCTTTTTTTAAAAAAAAAAAAAGATTTTATTTATTTATTTCTAAAGAGAAGGGAAGAGAAAGAGAAAGAGAGGGAGAGAAACAGCAATGTGTGATTGCCTCTCATGCATCCCCTACTGGGGACCTGGCCTGCAACTCAGGCATGTACCCTGACTGGGAATCGAACTGGTGACCCTTTGGTTCACAGCCCTCACTCAATCCACTGAGCTACACCAGCCAGGTCCACTTTTATCTCTTTTATAGAACTTTACCAAAAACAAGCAATAAATTTTTACATCTATGTTATAAGACACAAAAGATGTAATGTGATATCAATAACAGAAGTTGGTAGATGGACAGAGATGGTAAGTCATAGAGAGCAACTGATGCTATCTGACTAAAGTATATTGTTATAACTTTAAAACATTTTTAGTACCCCCACCAAGGTAGCAATAAAAAAGATCTCTTTTAACAGGTGACAACATTGTGTACTGCAAAATCATACAGAATCCACGTACAAAAACATGGTAGACTGATTACTTGGGTAGCTGCGGAACACCGCATGCTCTATAACCACAGCAACAAATAGGTTGCTTGGGTAGCTGCGGAACACCGCATGCTCCATATCCACAGCTACTATCAACAAACTTACTAGTTAGATAACGAATAATGTTGATTAATCCATGGAAACCTTACATAAGGCTACCAAAAAAGGAAATCATATGTAAACAAAAATTGATGCTATAGGAACAGGTTATATAATGAATCATTATAAAAGTCAGAGAGTTACAATAAACATTGCCTCTTGGGCATTCACCCTTCCTCGAGAGTGGTGTCTTATTTGCGGCTAGTCATCTGGTGCCCCGTGTGAGGAGCTAACAAGCTGAATTCGACTGATTGTAGCGCTGGTGAAACCAAAAGTGATGGGAGCGGTCTCTCTTGTAGGTAATCAGATCAAACATGGGGAATTCCATGACTAAGGAGCAACAGATTTTTTAAAATCTGTTGACACAGTTGGTGCAGATATCTGGTTGTGAGATTAAGGATAAGCACCTGTTGTCTCTTTTGTAGTGTGTAAAATATCACTGCCCTTGGTTTCCAGATAAAGGAACCTTAGATGCTACCGTCTGGCAGAGGGTAGGACAAACTTTAAGAGCAGAACAGGAACGGTCCGGCTCTATCGGGGTGGGGGGCATTTATTAGGAACTTGGTCCCTTATTGATGTGGCATTAAGACCGTTGCAGCCGCCAGCTGCTCTCCTTGTGGAGGTAGCAGTCTCTAAAGATTCTTCCTCCGATTCTGATGAAGATGATGGCACAGGGACCCTGAAGGATCCTACCGCTTCCCTGATCCTAGAGATCTCAGGCCTGGGGATGAAACAGTTCCCCTGGGCTGGCATAGGGAAGGGGATTGGCCTCCTGAAACTTTATTCCCCTTAAAAAGGCAGTATTCCGCGCCCCCCGCCCCCCGCCTATCGCACCGACGCCGTTACCCGTTCAGGCTGGTCATGGACTCAGGGTTATGCAGGAGTGTCTGGGGAAAGCTAGAAGGGAGGGTTGCTTTCTTTTCCCTGTTGCTCTACCTAGTGATCCGATGGAGGACCCTACTCATGATTACCTTCCCTATAATATTTACAAGGAAGTAAAGTGGAGTATTAAGGAAAATGGCCTCCATTCTCCCTATACTCAGGGGATGATAGAGGTAATTGGAGGGCAGTATCTTATGACACCCTGGGACTGGAAGATGTTCTGTAAAACGTTGTTAACCCCTGCCCAAAATGCTATGTGGCTTAGTTTATATTGGGATGAGGCCGGGATGCAAGCCATTAGAAATCTCTCCCAAAACATACCAATTGAGGTTGACATGCTTAATGGAGAGGGTAGCTATGCCTCCTTAACAAAACAATCTAGAATGGATGAACGGGTTTTTGAGCAATGCGCTAGGATTGCAGCAAAATGTTGGAAACAGATCCCTGAGCATAAAAAACCAGACGGTCTTTTGTGAATGTTCGACAGGGGCCCACCGAGGCATACATGGATTTTATAGACCGACTGCAGACTGCAATTTACAGACAGGTAGAGAATGAGGACGCTGCCCACAATCTGTTAATGCAATTGGCCTATGAAAATGCTAATAGGGATTGTCAAACAGCCATGGGCCCCCTAAGGGGGACTGTAAGAGATATTGGGGATTATATCAAAGCTTGTCAGAATGTAGGAACTGAAACTTTTAAACTACATGCCTTAGCTGAAATTATGGCCAACCAAAATATGGGGCAATGCTACCATTGTAACCAGAAAGGGCATTTTAAAAAGGATTGTCCCAGACGAAGGCAGAAGAAGGATAAGGGAGGAGAGAAACTATGCCAGAGATGTTTTAAAAAGGGGCATCTGGCTCGAAATTGCTGGTCTAAATTTCATAAAGACAGGCGGCCTCTCAGCAATTTAGGAAACAGCGAGAGAGGCAGCAGCCCTGGTGCCCTGAAACAGTACCAGGGCTATCCTCTACAGAATTGGCCCCCATCCAGCAGGGACGACTCTACGTCTCCCAGCTCTTTGCCGCCAACCAGGGTAGCGCCGGCCTGGACTTGGCCACCAACAAAGACCTCGAACTAGATGAAATAGGCAAAGTATACCTGGTAAGTACAAATGTTTATGGGCCTCTTCCCACTCAATTGGTAGGGTTAGTAATTGGACCTTCTAGCTTGACCTTAAAGGGCTTAAACACTCACACTGGAGTAATAGATGCTGATTATGAGGGTGAAATAAAAATAATGGCATCAGCTAATAACTATTTTTGTATTACTAAGGGGACCCACATAGCACAGTTATTACTGTTGCCCTACCATGCACCAAATTCTCAAAAGATAGGAGCCAAAGGCTTTGGAAGTACAAGTAAATTTGATGTTTATTGGAGTACTTCTATCTCCCAGCAGAAACCAATTTGTCAGATAAGGATAAAAGATAAGGTTTTTGATGGGATGATTGATACTGGAGCAGATTTATCAGTAATTTCCTGTGCTCAATGGCCTGAGCATTGGCCCATACAGACTTCCAGTAGCAACATTACTGGCATAGAATATGCTAAAAACTCCTTACAAAGTGCTCAATATCTTCCCTGTAGGGGAGAAAGCCACAAAACTGCATATTTCAAACCTCTAATTTTAGATATCCCATATAAGCTATGGGGAAGGGGTTTGCTCCAACAATGGAATACAACCTTACATATCCAAAATTTATAATGGCGGCCATTGCAGAGGTACCTCTGCTACCTCTGGATTGGAAAACAGATCAGCCAGTATGGGTAGAGCAATGGCCGCTAAAGGAGAAAAAGTTAATACATTTAAAAAAGCTAGTCGATGAACAGCTAATAGCAGGACATCTTGAACCTAGCTCTAGTCCCTGGAATACTCCAGCCTTTGTTATTCCAAAGAAATCAGGAAAATGGAGACTATTACAAGATCTGCAAGCCATTAATGAAATAATGGTCCCTATGGGATCATTGCAACAAGGCCTACTGTCTCCTACTATGATTCCTGCTACCTGGAGCTTGATCGTTATAGATCTGAAAGATTGCTTTTTTACTATCCCTCTTGATCAGAAGGACAGAGAACGCTTCGAATTCTCTGTCCTAGTGTTGAACAACCAGTGACCTGTGAATAGATATCAATGGACTGTACTCCCACAAGGGATGAGAAATAGCCCCACCATTTGTCAACATTTTGTACATCAAGCATTAAACCCTATATGGGTTGCTTTTCCATCAGCGCTCATCATCCACTATATGGATGACATTGCCATTGCTCATGAAGATCCTCTGATGCTCCCAAAAAT
Organism: Trachops cirrhosus; assembly: GCA_028533065.1. Lineage (NCBI taxonomy): Eukaryota > Metazoa > Chordata > Mammalia > Chiroptera > Phyllostomidae > Trachops > Trachops cirrhosus. The sequence continues at coordinate 44,281,402 of CM052550.1, forward strand.
ATTCTTAGCAATGGAACAACGATTTACAGAAATAGGACTACTTATTGCCCCAGAAAAAATTCAAAAGAAAGAACCTTTTTCCTATTTAGGATATAAGGTGAGTGAGCGAATTCTGGTAAATCAGAAATTTGAGTTTGATATAGAAAAATTAAAAACTTTAAATGATTTTCAAAAGTTGTTAGGGCATATTAATTGGAAGGAGAAAGAGAGGGAGAGAAATATCAATGTGTGTTTGCCTCTCAAGCACCCCCTACTGAGGACCTGGCCCACAAACCCAGGTATGTGCTCTGACTGGGAATTGAACCGGTGACTCTTCTGTTCTCAGTCCAGTATTCAATCCACTGAGCCACACCAGCCAGGGCGATAAGACAGGTTTTTATTACACAATTTGGTTTAAAAGGTACATAAGGAATTGGGGGGGGGGAGTAAAAGAACCGCAAAAAGCAACCCTCATAGACACAGAAAACATAATGGTGATTTTCAGAGGCAAAAGGGGGTGTGGGAGGGTAAAAGATGGTAAAGTGAAGATAAAGGCTGATGGATGGACACTTGACTTTGGATGGTGAATAAAGAATACAATATGCTGATGATATAATACAGTACCCCTGAAACAATATAATTATATTAAACAATGTCACCCTAATAAATTGAATAAAAAATTTAAAAAACAATATATTATGAATCTGATTTTTTAACGTAAGCATTTTTTATTTTCTGCAGATCAATGTCACAAAAGTCCTGGTGGTTATTTAAGCATTCTCACTAAGGTGTTTTATTTCATTTATTTTTAAAAGATTTCATTCATTTCTAGAGAGAGAGGAAGGGAGTGAGAAAGAGGGAGAGAAACAACCATGTGCCATTGATACATCAATCCCCATGTGGGTCCCTTGCATGGCCCCAACTAGGGATCTGGCCCACAACCTAGGCATGCACCTTGACCAGGAATCAAACAGGTGACCTTTCAGTTTGCAGGCAGGCACTCAACCCACTGAACCACACCAGCCAGGGCAGATTCAGTTTTATTTACTTATTTTTAAAGAGAAGGGAAACATCAATGTGTAGTTGCCTCCCGTGCACCACCCACTGGGGACGTGGCCAGCAACCCAGGCTAGGAATCAAATTGGCAACCCCCTTTAGTTCTCAGGACGGCACTCAATCCACTGAGCCAAAACAGCCAGGGTTCAGTAGGTATTTTAAATAAAAATGGTTATAATTTAGCTATCAATATATGGGAGCTCAATGTAACAAGCAAGCATATAAGATTCTTAGATAAAGTTATAGGGATAAATGTTCATGATTGTGGATTTACCAGTATATTTTTATATATAACAATACAAAAAAAGGAAAGATGAAATAAGATAAATCAATCTTCATCAAAATTAATTCACTGTGTAATGAAGGATACTACCACATAAGTAAAAATGTAGTCTATCAAAAAGGAGAAAATAATTGTTAAGCCACAGACCTTGTAAGGGTCTACTATCCATATCTAATTCTTACAACTCAATAACCACCCTGGCTGGTGTAGCCCAATGGATTGCGTGCCGGCCTACAAACCAAAGGGTTGCTGGTTCAATTCCCAATCAGGGCAAATGCCTGGGTTGTGGGCCAGGTTTCCAGTGGGGGCCACGTGAAAAAGCAACAACACATTGAGGTTTCTCTGCCTTTCTCCCTCCTTTCCCCTCTCTCTAAAAATAAATAAATAAAATCTTTAAAAAAAAAACCTCAATAACCAAAAACAAGAAATCCAAATTAAAAAGGTCAATCCCTCTTATGACCCTGAGTATTTGCTTTCTATATTCAAGTGCTCCTACATTGGGTGCATTAATGTTTACAAGGGTCATATCCTCTTGGCAAGTTGATCCCTTTGTGATTATGAAATATCCTTCTTTCTTTTTATAGCCTCTCTTTTAAAGTCTTTTTTGTTTGACATAAGTATAGCTACCACAGCATTTTAAAATTTCCATTAAAATGAAATACTTTTTCACAATGGCATAGATTTTTCTTTATTGGGGTTCCAAATTTTAAAAAGAGAAAGTAAACAATCATCAATTAAGTGATTCACATTTTTTAAAAAAAAGCATCTTTACCTCAGTTACCCATCAAGCCTGCTCTGACCTGCCAAAACAAGTTTCTAGGTATCTAAAAACTGTTTATACATTGACTCCATTAAAACTCAGCTCATAATTAGCATGGTTATTCTCATACCTATTATATGTACACAATCCCCTATTAGATGTCTCAGTAGAACAGAATTCTCTGCAAAGCAAGTTCTTCTGGGACCCAAAGGTGGAGGTGAATTAACTTTTTTTACCTCTTTACTTTGTGTCTTTTCGTTTAATGTGGGTCTCTTGTAGACAGCATATTCATGGCTCTTGCTGTGCTATCTATTCATGATCCTGTTTTTTTAGATTTTATTTATTTATTTTTAGAGAGAGGGAGAAAAACATAGATGTGAGAGAAACATCAATCGGTTGCCTCTCATATGCACCCCATCTGGTGACACTTCTTGCAACCCAGGCATGTGCCCTGGCCAGGAATAGAACCACAGACCTATTGCTTTGCAAGACGATGACCAACCAACAAAGAGATACACCGGTCAGGGCTACCTTCTCTTTCTGATATGATCATTTAATATATTTACATTTAAGTAATTATTGATAAGTATACAGTTACTGCAAATTTCATATTCAGCAATACAGTCAAGGTAGGGGACTTTAACTTTCCATTGACATCCATAGGTAGAACTCACAGAAAACCATCAAGAAAACTGTGGTTTTAAATGACACATTAGAGATGGATGTGGAACATTTAAAGAATTTTACCCCAAAATGGAAGAATATATATTCTGGACACAATGAAGGCAGAATCAACTCTAATCTGAGGGACAATAAGAGCTTTTTTTAAAATGACCACAATAGACAAAAGAAATAATGTAGGTAATATTTGTATTAATAAAATTCTTCAACACTCCTCACTGGAGTACCTGATATGGAACAACTCTCATCTACCTGAGATCTTATTCCGATATATGTTCTGAGCCCTGCACTTTGTCCTATAACAAACTAAAATCATAAAGCCACTGGTCCAGGTAATGAGTCCTAGACAGAAAACATCAATAGATGCATATATATAATGCTGCATATATTGTGTCTATACCTATGTCAGGAAGTAAAGTAGAACAGTATCCAATATATAGTTTCTGTTTGTGATTTTTCGGGCAGGTGCATGCATAGGGACTAATATTTAGCAGCTTGTACAGACCCAGCAAAGGACAATGAAAAAGCCAATCAGACTTTTGGGCTTCCATTTTAAACTATCTCCACCTGAAATTCCTTGAAATGGTGCTGATGGCTTGAAATATATATACTCAAGGTATGTGTGAGCCAATGGATAGACCCGCAGCTATGTAAAAAACAGAGAGAAGAATTTTGCATCCAAAATCATAAATAAAATGTTTCAACTTAAAGTCTGCAATGGTCTCTGGAATTTCTCTAGAAAGAATGAGCAAAAGTTGGCTACATTTATGATTAAAAATAAAGCCTGTTAAATTTGTCCTGTTTTTACTTCAGTAAAGGAAAAAGTAATGATGAAACACTGAGAAATTCTCAAGGACTTGAATGAAAATCAAGACCAGAAAGATCATTCTAATTTCTTTCTAAAGAATTTTATTTACTTTTAGAGAGAGGGGAAGAAAGGAAGAAAGAGAGGAAGAGAAACATTGATGTGTGAGAGAAACATCAATTGGTTGCCTCTCACATGCCCCAACCACAGACCTGACCCAAAACCCAGGCATGTGCCCTGAGTGGGAATCAAACTGGCGACCTTAAGAGTTTGCAGGCTGGCACTCAATCCACTGAGTCATACAGGCCACAGCACAAATTTTCTTTCTTTTTTTTTTTTTAAGTGGATTTTATTTATTTATTTCTAGAGAGAGGAAAGGAGCAAGAGAGGGAGAGAAACACTGACTTGTTAGAGAAATGTGGACAGGTTGCTTCTCACATGCCTTGCCCTCAAACCAGGCATGTATTCTAACAAGGAATTGAATGTTGAAAATGAAGACTTTTCTTTTCCTGGGACAACACCCAACCCACTGAACCACGCCAGTCATAGATCATTCTAATTTCCAAACACACAAATGCCATTATGTTATTTTCCAAAAAGCCAAATTCACATTAAAAAAACATAGGGTTCTCCGTGAGTTGTAACCTTCACTTTTTTCTAAGATATATAAATATAATAAAAATATTTACCAAATTCTGATGTGTCATTGTATGAGAAAATTTCTAAACTACTGATCCGAACCAACCAGGGCTTGCTTGGCTGATGGGGGAGGGGGAGAGCAATTAAGATGCTATGACTCTAGCACCTCAGTGGATAATGGCTATGAGGTCTCTGTAGCTGAATTCAAGAGTTCACAGATTTTTAAGGAACCAACAATCAACCCCATGATTTCACATATACACGAGGAATAAAAACATAGTAGCATCAACTGATAGGAGATTGGAATCACATTAACAATTCCTTTTCAAAATATTTCAAATACTGTTGATATACAATAGTATATATTCTGAGTTAATTATGCATATCCAGATACCCATTCCCTTGACATTTCTAAGCACATCAAAAAGTAATGACCTAGCTCTGGCTGGTATGGCTGAGTGGATTCAGTGCCAGCCTGTGAACCAAAAGGCCACTGTTTAATTCCAGGTCAAGGTACATGCTAGGGTTGTGGGCCAGATCCCCAGTATTGGGCATGTGAGAGCCAACTGATCCATGTTTCTCTTGAACGTTAATGTTTCTCTCCCTCCCATACATTGTCATGGAAAATAAAATCTTTAAGAAAAGTAATGCTCTATGTTTTTAAATTCTGAATGATTCTCTATAGTAAGTATTTTGATTTATAGCAATACCTGAAAACTATTTTTAGCATTCTACTATGGATTCACTCATATTTTGAAATGTTTCAATTACATACATTCCTAAATTTTTACATCTTTAACACCAATTTCAGGCATAAATTCTTTGGGATTTGTGAACTGTACATATTGGACAAAATCCAATCATTATTATGAATGTAGAATTCCACACCCACTGTACATTCCCTGTAGGTCCACCTGTACCATTTCTTACAATCTTCTTTTGTAAGGTTTTCTTCCTCTGGTATAAATTTTCACATATAAAATAATCCGTAAACCTTGTAAAAACAGTTTTCAACATTCTTCATTAGTATTTTTCCTCTTTAGAATGAATTCTGATGTGGAGTAAGATATGAGTGGAGCTTTGCCACATTTTTCATATTTGCTACATTTTATCCAGTATAAATTGTAAGATATTGATAGAGGTATGAATGAGGATTAAACACTTTACCAAATTTGTTATATTTTTAAGACTTCTCTCCCATATAAATTCTCTAACCTTGAAGGAGGCTTGAATAATGGTTAAAGTTTTGTTAAATTCTTTACATTTTTTGTTTCCCTCCAGCATGAAGTCTCCGATGTCAAGGAAGTTTTGAACACAGGGTAAAAGCTTTGCCACATTCTCTACATTTGAACAGTTTTCCTCTAGAGATACTATTGATGATTAAAAGATTTGGCACTTACATTTACATGGTTTCTCTCCAATATGAATGACCTGATGTGGTATATGTTTTGAGGAGTAAAGAAAGGCTCTGTCACATAGTGCACATTGATAAGATTTATTTCCAGTATGATTACTCTAAGAACTGAAGACTGCTTAAAGGCTTGGCCATATTTCCTACATTTACATGGCTTTTCACCAGTATGAATTCTCTGATGTTGAGTAAGTTGTGAGGATTCCCTAAAGGCTTTGCCACATTCTCTACATTTATAAGGCTTCTCTCCAGTATGAATCATCTGATGTTGAGTAAGGGCTAGGGATTGTCTAAAGGCTTTATCACATTCGCTACATTTATAAGGCTTCTTTTCAGTATGAATTTTCTGATGTTGAGTAACGTTTGGGGACTGGCGAAAGGTTTTATCACATTTTCTACATATATGAGGCTTTTCACCATTATGAATTCTCTAAAGATGACTAAGGTTTGAGGAATTCTAAAGGCTTTGCCACATCCTCTGCACTTACGAGAATTCATTCTAGTATGAATTTTCTGATGTTAAGTACTGAGCACTAGCAAAAGGCTTTACCATATTATCTACATTTGTAAGGCATCTCTCCAGTATGAATTTCCTGATGCTGACTAAGCATTGAGGACTGACGAAAGGCATTACTACATTTTCTACATTCATAAGGCTTCTCTCCAGTATGAATTTTATGATGGTTTGTAAGCGTTGAGGACCGGCAAAAGGCTTTACCACATTCTGTACATTTATAAGGCTTCTCTCCAGTATGAATTTTCTGATGTCTAGTAAGGGTTGAGGACAAGCTAAAGGCTTTGCCACATTCTCTACATTTATAACGCTTCTCTCCAGTATGTATTTTCTGATGGTGAGTAAGGGTTGAGGACTGGCGAAAGGCTTTACCACATTCTCTACATTTATAGGGCTTCTCTCCAATATGAATATTCTGATGTTGAATAAGATTTGAGGACTGGCGAAAGGCTTTACCACATTCTCTACATTTATAAGCCTTCTCTCCAGTATGAATTTTCTGATGTTGAGTAAGCGTTGAGGAGCGGCTAAAGGCTTTACCGCATTCTGTACATTTGTAAGGCTTCTCTCCAGTATGAATTTTCTGATGGTTTGTAAGGGTTTCGGACCGGCGAAAGGCTTTGCCACATTCTCTACATTTATAAGGCTTCTCTTCAGTATGAATTTTCTGATGTTGAGTAAGGGTTGAGGACTGGCGAAAGTCTTTACCACATTCTCTACATTTATAAGGCTTCTCCCCAGTATGAATTCTCTGGTGAATAGTAAGGATTGAGAACCACCTAAAGGCTTTGCCACATTCTCTACATATATAAGGCTGCTGTTTAGTATGTATTCTCTGATGCAGAGTAAGACCTGAAGGCCAATTATATGTTTTACCACATTCTTTATATTTATGTTTTTCTGCAGTACAGATTTTCTTAACTCCATTTAAATTAAATATTTGACTGAAGAACTTCCCACACGGTAAACATTTGTATACTTCCCCTGCAATAGGAATATTCTTTTGTTCAGTACTATTTGAAGATTCCTTGAGTAATCTGGCACATTTACTTTGTTTCTTTGTCTTTCCCACATTAGGAATAACCTGATGTATACTGTCATTTGATATTTGGTCAAAGATTTCTCCGCCTTTACAATGGTTTTCTGGAAGACGAGTATTCTGATGTTTATTAGAATTTGACTTACAGTTAAAACTTTTCCAACTTTCATTGCAATGATAACTTCTGTCTTCATTACATGTACTCTGGTAATCATTGAAGATAGAAAGACCTTTAGTGACACCTATAATTTCATTAAACATGTACACTTATTCCCAAATTGCTATTCTCTGATACCTATTAAACCATGATGGTTGAATTAAAAACCACTCCCAAGTACATGAAAATTTTATATATTGGAATAAAAGAAAACATTCCTTCTCAATGAAGTATAATAATTCTTAATAGAGGGACTGCCAAACTGGTCACATTTAAATTTTACATATGCAATAGAATTCACTAACTTTCACAAACTAATGACTGAAACTTTAATGCTACTCTCCATTTCAGGCAATTAAATAATTATTTACATTACAAATTATCGATGTTCCTTGATTTTGCAGACTGCCTTTAGAAGAATATATACACTTAGAAAATTGTTTTTAGGCTTCACATTTGGAAACACATTGTTCTGCAAATGTAAGTGACTTAAAGTGGGAGTCTTCCCAAACATGATCTATTTTTAACCTCTTTGGGTAACAAGGATTTTATTATGAATAATTATCCTACACAAGTTCTGTGCATTTTAACATCCTTTTTTCTTGTCAAATACTTTCTTATCAGCTTTCATTACATTATCAAAGGCACACCTTTCATATCTTACCAGTATCGTTTTAGAGAATAAATCTTCTATTCCTGGCTTTTGCAACAAGGACTGGTTATCTTCAGATGACATAGCTGAAAGATGCAAAATAAAGGTTCACAGTAATGACACTCAAGATAATGTACATTGAAGTTAAGCAATTATTGAATATATTACATTTTTGAGTACTTCAAAAATGTTAAATGCTCAAAGCAAGACCAAGAAAGGTACAATGAAAAGAAATAGAGAGTGCTTACATTTGACAACCATACTGCCCACATCCCCTGGCACACAATGGCAATATTATAAGGAAACTCCCAGTTCCCAGTTTCTACTCTGAAGAGATGGAAGGTACAGTTGTGTTCAATTATCTTGCTATTTATCAGTGTCTTTGAAATACATTTTTCTGTTTTACACAACAGAGTGCTAAAACCATGTCAATAAAAGGTGCATGCATTGTAGTGCATACTAAAAAGAGTAATTGATAACTGATCAAATACCACAGACAGAGCAGGACTGAAGAATAATGTCAAGCATACAAAAAAATGTATGGAAAGATTTTATGACAGTTTTTTTTCATTATATTACCAAAAGAAAACAAACTAAATATAGTCAAATGGGATTACACCAAATATGAAAACATCTGCACATTAAGGTAAATACACAGAGGGTTTAAAACACAACCTGTGTAATGGAAGAAAATTTGTGCAAAGCATGTATCTTGTAAGTGTTTAATATTCAGAATACATAAAGAAGTTCTACAAAACAACATGATAAAAGAAGTAACACAGTTTTTAAAATTGCCAAAGATATATGGTTAATTAATATAAAAAAAGCAGGGATTCAAACCAGGGTGAGACAGATTCTTTTAATAAGTGGTGCGAGAAAAACTTAATAACCACAAAATAATATAATTCAACCACTTTCTTTTTTAAAAAGAACAAACATCTGTCTTATTTTATTTTATTTAATTTTAGAGAGAGGGGAAAGGAGGGTGAAAGAGAGGGAGATAAACATCCATGTGTGGTTGTCTCTCTTGCACCCCCTACTGGGGGTGGGGGATCCTGGCCTGCAACTGAGGCATGTACTCTGACTGGGAATTGAACTGGCAACCCTTTGGTTCACAGGACCACTCTCAATCCACTGAGCTACACCAGCCAGGGCTCAACCACTTTCTTATGCCATGTACCAAAATAAACTCAAAAGGAATTAAAAACTGAAATGTTAAGACCTGAAGTCATGAAAACACAGTAAGAAAAGAGATTTAATAAACTCTGCCATCACTCTTAGAAAAATTTTTTGAATATATCTTGGTAGGCATAGCAAACGAAATATTAAACCAATGAGATTACAACAAAATAAATTTTTGCATAGCAAAGTAAATCATCAAGAAAACAAAGAAAAAAACCCAACCTACTGAAGAGGGAAAGATATCCACCAATGGTGCTAAATATCCAAAATAAAGGAGGAACTTACACAATTTAACACCAAAAAAAAAAAATCTGACTGAAGAATAGGGAGAGGACCTGAATAAATATTTCGTTAAACAAGGCATAAAGATGGCCAGTAGACATATGAAAAGATGTTCAATGTCATTCATCATCAGAGAAATGCAAATTGTGACCATAGAGAAATATCAGCATGTCATGTATCAGGATGACAATTATCAATAAATTAACAGGCCTGGCTGGTGTGGTACAGTGGATTGAGAGCCTGCCTGCAAACCAAAAGGTCACAGGATCCAGTTCCAGTCAGGGCACATGCCTGGGCTGCCAGCCACGTCCCCAGTTGTGAGCATGTGAGGGGCAATGAATGGATGTTTCTCTCACACATCAATGTTTCTCTTCCTTTCTTTCTCCCTTCCTTCTTCTCTCTCTAAATGTAAATAAATAAATCTCTTAAAGAAGTAACAAACAACAAGCATGGGCAATGATGTGGAGAAATGAGAACCTTTATGCTCTGTCAGTGAGATTATAAATAAATAGGTACAGCCACTACAGAAAACAAAGTGGAGTTTCCTCAAAATTTACAAATACCATGTAACACAGCAATTCCATTTCTGGGATTTATCCAAAGAATGCAAGAACATAAATTCAAAATGGAACATAAACCACTATACCCACTGGAGTATTATTTACATGATGGATGATATAGAACAGAAGAAAAAAATGGCCATTGTTATAATGGTACTGAAGCTCTCAAATAAATGAAGAGATTTTATTTCAGTTAACATATAACGACAAAAAATTATATTTCAATGGGTCTCCTTAAAGCCATGACTCATTATGTTTACTTAAAAAATTAAATAAACTACAAATATAATATCCATGTTATTGAATATGAAACAAACTTAATTTTATGCACTTCACACTTTCTCAAGACAAATTCTTTACCAACTTTGTTTTTCAATCCAAAGTGTTATGATTTAAATTCCCATGTCTCATCATTAAGGAAAAATACAAACAAACAAAAAAGTGATCCTCATCATGAGAAAAAACAGAGAAGCCACAAGCTGAGAAAATATATTTGTAAAAGACAACATGTACAGGACCATTATGCAAGACAAACAAAGATGTTTTCAAACTCAACAGTGACAAAAAAACAAACCTGAATAAAAAGGGACAAACACCATAACAGAAAGCCCACTAAAAATTATATGTAGATTAAAAATTAGTATACACAAAAACATCCACACCTTATATCACAGAGGAAATGCACATTAAAACAATGAAAGTCATACAAACAGCACACTAAACCCCTAATGGGAAGGGAATCCAGAACACTGACCACAGCAAATGCTGCTGTGGATGTGGAGCAACTGGAACTCTCATTAATTGCTGGTGAAAATGTAAAATAGTACAGCTCCTTGCAAAAAAAGTCTTGGGATTGCAAAAAACTAAAAATAAAAGAGCTAGCTAGGTGGAAGGGACAAAGGGGAAAATATTGGGACAACTATAATAGTATATACAACAAAATATTTTTAAAACAACCCAAACAGCCCTGGCTGGTGTGGCTCAGTGGATTGAGCCCTGTGGCCTGTGAAACAAAAGGTTGCCAGTTTAATTTCCAGCTAGGGCACATGCCTGGGCTACAAGCCAGGTCCCTGGTTAGGACGTAAGAGAGGCAACCCATCACTGTATCTGTCACACATTAATGTTTCTCTCCCTCTGTTTCTCCATCCCTTCCACCTTCTCTGAGGATAAATAAATTTAAAAAAAAAAAACATGCCCTGGCTGGTGTGGCTCAGTGGATTGAGTGTGGCCTGTGAACCAAAGGGCTGCCAGTTTGATTCCCAGTCAGCACACATGCCTGGGTTGCTGGCCAGGTCCCCAGTAGGAGATGTGTGAAAGGCAACCACACACTGACGAGTCTCTCCTCTTTCTCCCTCCCTTCCTCTCTCTCTATAAATAAATAAATAAAATCTTTAAAAAAACAAAAACAAAAAAAACCCCTAAACATACACTTATTATATAATGCAGTAATTGTGCTCCTTATTATTTAACTAAATATCTAAAAACTTTTATCTACAGAAAAACCTACCAGAGAATATTAACAGAAGCTTCATTTACAATGTCCAAAAATTGGAAGCAATGAAAATATGTCAACAAGTGAATAGATAAGTAAACTGAAATACATATAATGAAATATTCACCACTATAAAAAATAATAAGACATGAAAGAAACCTAAACACACTGAATTAGAAGAAAATAATTAATCTTCCTAACAAGCTGCTCAGTTGGTTAGAGCATTGTCCAGAAAAATCAGGTAGTGGATTCAATCGCTAATCAGGCATATAAAAGATTCTACCAGTGAATTCATAAATAAGTGGAACAACAAATCAAATTTTATCTCTCTCTCCTGGTCTCTGTGTCTCTAAAAAATCAATAAATGAAATTAAAAATACAGACCCTAGCTGGTGTGGCTCAGTGGATTGAGTGCCAGCCTGTGAACCAAAAGGTCACCACAGTTCAATACCCAGTCAGGCACATGCCTGGGTTGAGGGCCAGGTCCCTGGTAAGGGGTGTGCAAGAGGCAACCACACATTGATGTTTCTCTCCCTTTCTTTCCTCCTCCCTTCCCCTCTCTGTAAAAGTAAATAAATAAATAAATTCTTTTTTTTTAAATAGAAAACAGTTAAAAAAACACATAGAAAAGTCCAATTTCAAAAGATTAGACTATAAAAAACAACTACATGACATTCTAGAAAAAACAAAATGAGAGAAACAGTAAAATGACCAATGGCTGTAAGAGTTTAGGAGACATAGGGATAGACAGGCATAGCACAGAGAACATTTAGGGCTGAGAAACTAGTCTGTATGCCATTATAATGGTGGATGTATATCATCATAAATTTTCCAAACCCACAGAATATACACAACCCAGCAGTGAACACTATGGTACTAAAACTTTGGGTGACATTGGTATGCAAATGTAGGTTCACACATATTACACATGTACCACTCTGGTGGGGGACATTAATGAGGGCGTGGGTTATGCATGTAGAAGCAGGGACTGTGGGAATTCTCATTTACTTCTACACAATTTTGCAATGAACCAATTGCTCTTTAAAAAAGTCATTCACAGACCTCCTTTCTCTGAAGTCTCTGTACTTAGGTCTATGCATCTTTCCTATGGTTCTCTAAGCCCATCCAAGAGACAAATATTTGCATCCTCCATTAAAATATACACACACAATATATCACTTCAAAACAATAAAAATGACCAGATTAAAGAAACAAACAACATCAAGTTGCCAAAAATGTGGACATCCTAGATACTACATGGGGTTAAATAAAAGATAAATTGGTGCAAACAGTATGAATAACAAGAAGGAGTTTGCCAAAAAATGAAAATAAGCCCTGGCTGGTGTAGCTCAGTGGACTGACCGTGGGCTGAGAACCAATGGATCACTGGTTTAATTCCTAGTCAGGGCACATGCCTGGGTTGAGGACCAGGTTCCCAGTGGGGGGCCTCATGACAGACAACCACACATTGGTGTTTCCCCCTCTCTTCCTCCCTTCCCCTCTCCCTAAAAATAAATAAATAAAATCTTTTAAAAAATTAAAATAAAATTGTTTTGTTATTCAGCTCTTCTACTCCGGATATTTATCACAAAGTATCCAAAGGAGGATTTGCAAGAGACATGTGCATACCTGTGTCAACTGTAACATTATTCACAAGACCCTGCATAGGGGGAAACAACCCCCATGTCTATGGACAAATAAATAGACTAAAAAATTTACTATACATGTAAAATAAAATACTGTTCTGCCAGGGAACAGAAAATGATGTTATAACCTAATAGGACAAAGACAAACACTGAAGACTTTTTTTAAGTGAAGCACACAAGTAACAAAGCCACACATACGATAGGATTCCACTTAGGTGAGTAATGTCATGGTGTCCGTGTCATAGGAAAAAAAAGGTAGTTACATGGGCCTTGATTTTCAGGCAAATGAGGAAGTGGTTGTTTAGTGGACATTGAGACATTTCTTCAAGATGGAAGTTTCAAAAGATCAGATGCACAACAAGAAGAATATACATAATATGACCAAACTATAAAGTTATAGCTTAAGAGGGTAAATCTTTTTCTTACATGTTCTTTTTCTTCAGATTTTATTTTCTTTTTTAGAGAGAGGGGAAGGGTGGGAGAAAAAAGGGAGAAAAAAAATCGATCAACTTCCTCTTTCTTGTACATGCTCCAAACAAAAACCAAACCTGAAACCCAGGCATGTACATGCCCTGACCAGGAATTAAACTGGCAACCTTTGAGTTTGCAGGACGAAGCCCAACCAATCAACTGAACCACACCAGTCAGGGACGTTTTTTATCAAAATTTAAAATAAAATATAGTATCTAAAAGAGATACTTATAAAACTTTGCAAAAATTACATTCAATTTAGAATTTTTATCTCACATAAACAGAAGATAAATTAAATCATGAAGATATAAAATTAAGACTATTTCCAACACTCACAGGGCTAATCAACAATTGACCATTAACCAAGCTCAGAATGAAACAAGGTAAGTCATGAACAAAGTAGGGTAAAAACCACACAAATGTGCACATTAATTTTAATAGCAATTGACATATGGCTGATACATATTTGTATTAAGTCCCACAATGTCTTAAACATACCGAGTGGAAAACTATCATTCGTGTTGCTATACAAATAAAAACCAAAAATGCAATCAACTAAGTTTGGGGTACCTATCATAAAAAAGGAAACACACTGGTAAACCAGTGGGAATTGTGGCTGAGTGAGACTGATGGGTGCTGGAGTACAGGTCGTTCTCTTAAAGGACCCGCACACAGGCTTACTGGGACTCCCTAACTCCGAACTCCAGCCCTAGAAAAGCAGCTTGGAAGGAACCAGGGACATACAGGGAGGAACTGAATTGTCCGGCTTCAGAGCTAAGGCTGGAGGGGCAGCTTTCTCCCACACAGCAGTCCTGTCCGAGGCCATTATTCCCTTGTTGAGCCCTCCCCACCACACAGCTAGCAGGCAGGTGCCATCTCTAAGTCTCCAACTAACTGGCTGACACCTTAGCCTTGTCCTAGTGATTCCTGAAGACCTTGCCCCACTCAACTTGACAGCCCACCCAAGCCATGTCCAATGGCTTTTACATACAAATAGCCTCTCCTGCCTCATTCTTCAGACTCTCCTTAATCTCAGAAACAAACTGCATCTAGCCTCTGCATACCCCGTACCTCTCACTCAGTGGCCTCATGCAGAGCACTAGCTGCAGCTGGCCTCTGATCTCATCTTGGCCTCTCTGAGCAACTTCACAACCAGCACAAGGAGACATCTTCGTATCACTCTGTAACTGGTGCTCAGTGGAAATGGGCAGTTTGTAGGTGGTGGCTGACCTTGCACGTGAAGAGAAGACTCAGAGCCAGTGCACCCATGGACCGCTTAGGTCCATGTCAGACTACAACCCTACCACTTCTATAAGCAACACACTCACGGGGCAGACTCAGGGAGCACCAAAGCCTCACTGAACATTTTCCTAAATATGAAGTATCTAGCAATTCTGTAACTCACTTCTTACCAAAAAAGCACATTCAATCATGTCGTCTCATTACTTCTTAATAAAAAAACAGAAATCTGCCCTGGCTGGTGTAGCTTAGTGGATTAAGCGCGGGCCTGTGAACCAAGAGATCACGGTTCGATTCCCAGTCAGGGCACATGCCTGGGTTGCAGGCCAGTTCCCAGTAGGGAATGCACAGGAAGCAACCATACATTGATATTTCTCTCCCTCTCTCCTTCCCTCCCCCTCTGAAGATAAATAAATAAAATCTTTAAAAAAAAAAAAAAAAAAACAGAAATCTGACCAAGGTCTAATCAGAAAGCAAAAACACATCAAGGAACAGGTAGCACTGGACTGAACCAGGGAGAATAATAAAATGATAGTGTTGATGAAATCAAGTTAAAAATACATGGTGGTCAATGTTCTATGGTTGCCTATGGCAGTAACTTATTGAAGACCTCTGTAAGGTAGAGAGATACATTACATTCTTCTAACATAAAGAAATTGGAGACTACAAACTGGAAATTTCATGTTAGTTCATAGAAAGTAAAAGGACATTGTGAAGTGAAACAGAAAATAAGACTGTCTCATTTCGGGTAGGTGCATTCTGCTGCCAATGAAATCACTGAGTCTAAACATTGTAGGGTCTTATTTTAAGCCTCCCTGGGATTAGAAATCATAAACCAGAAAACATGACATCTGTTTTCAGGGCTCTAGGGATTTCTACAATGAATTCTATGATCAAAACCAATTCCTTCATAAACTCCGCTCAGGAGACAAAAACAGAACTTAAAAAACAAGGCTTGCCCTGGCTGGCATAGCTCAGTGGATTGAGCGCGGGCTGAAAACCAAAGCATTGCAGGTTCGATTCCCAGTCAGGGCACGTGCCTGGGTTGCGGGCCGGGTCCCCAGTGGGGACCACATGAGAGGCAGCCACACATTGATGTTTCTCTCTCCTCCTTCCCTTCTCCTTTCTAAAAATAAATAAATAAAAATCTTAAAAAAAAAAAAAGAATTAACAAAAAAAAAAACAAGGCTTAACTTACAATTTGTCAGCAACATGCACACACTGTCCCAGGTCCCCAACAAAACTGAAGAGAAGCCCTCAGAGTCAAAGGGGAAGACTGCCCCAAATGCTAATAGGATGACAGAGGTCACTGGAGTAGAACCAGAGTCCTAAGATGATATGGGAGCAAGGGACATGATGGAGAACAGCTGACCCTCTATGACAGCAACAGAAATAAACCTGGGCTTTTCAAAATCCTTTCCACTGCAGCACAGCTTCCCAAATCAGACCTTAAAATCTGGCTACTTCTGTGACCTTTGGGCCCCTCACCTGCATCATCTGCTTTGCCATTCCCACCTACCTTGGGGGGCAGATATTATTTTTTTTCTGCAAACATCCCAGTACTCCTTCATTTCCTCCACAATAGTAACGAGGACTGGCTTAGGAAAAACACCACCTGTTTATAAAAGAAACACTAGTTTTGATAGAGATTCTCCCACTTATAATCCAGTTTGTGCTCAGGTAAGCAGACTGGTAGAATATTGATAACTTCCAATTTGTTACTGGAGAGCAAGAATCCAAAAGTCTACCATACAAAGTAGAGTCCCCAAATGATGTTAAATAAAACAAAACCCTGTGGGTGGAACAGGGACTCTGAAAGGAAGTCATACTCACCCAGGGAGACCAGGTTCCTGTAGTTCTCCAACATCACATCCATGTACAATTTTCGCTGAGCTGGGTCCAGGCATTCCCACTCCTCCTGAGAGAAATCTACTAAAATGTCCCTGAAGGTCAATGGTCCCTGAAAAATAATACACATTTACCAAAGGGCCACCATGAGTTAGTAATGTAATCCAACTTGAAAACAGTGTTAGAAATGGTTTCAACCTAGGAGAGTATAGTTAATTATCCAGTAACATCATTCTGACCCAGTGGTGTTCTCTAATGTATTTTCTAACACTGAGAAATGAAAATGACATATGTCCACCAATCCACTGCAGAGACTTTACTTTTCAGAAAAATAACCTTTAAAATGAAGGGATAGCATGGCTTATGTGGCTCAGTGGACTGAGCACTGGCCGGCAAACTAAAAGGTCACTGGTTTTATTCCCAACCAGGGTATATGCCTGAGTTGGGAGCCAGGGCCCCATTTGGGGGCATGCAAGAGGCAACTGATTGATGTTTCTCTCCCTCTCTTTTTCCCTCCCTTCCCTTCTCTCTAAAAATAAATAAATAAAATCTTATAATGAAGGGATAGACATAGGCATGTGTATTGTTGAGTGCTGTACTTATATAATTCACGATCAACTGCATGTATTTCTCAGCAGGAAAAGACATGGTAAGTTGGAGTATAAGAGCTCTTCATGTTTAATTCAGAGAACAAATAACTGCAGTTTTATAAAAATGCAGATTATAATTCAACCGTTCTAGGATGGGGCCTGTGTTTCCACATCTTTAACAACTTCACTTTTTATTAGTGACACCATCATCTCTGGTCCATGTGCCATATTTCTGAATAGCACAAAAAGGAAAACACAGAAAATAATTCATATGTGATTCTGAGCTGAAGGACTTTTATAAAACTTACAGTTCTGAAGGAATAAGAAACATATTAGCCACAATATTATTTGAAAATTTAGTGAAGGTAATCCTAAAACAAGATTATTCTACCTCTTATAAGAATATTTTCTAAAATATACAGTAAATCATAGACCTTGAGTTTTACTCCAAACAGGATCTAAAATTTTCAAAAAACAAAACAGGCAAATACACACAGAGACCTCATGGATGTTCAATGAGCTTCTGTAACTGAGAAGAATGAAAACATTTTAAGAGAGTAAGAAGACTAAATGTCTCAACTGTTAACATTTTATGCACACAGGCAGATATACATATGGAAACTAGGTACAAATAGAAAGTGATATAAAAGAATTTTCATGTCAATAAAATTAAGATTATTCTGTGATTCTATAAATCTCATTAATCTATTTGTGGATGATAGCTTTTGTTTTGAAAACAATAAAAAGAGGAATGCATGTAATGATGAAATATAAATTAAAGCTAGTGTTTATTAACCTTTTATTTTCTTTAAAATTTAAAAGAATCATACATTAAAATGATTTTTGTAAACTTTCTCGAAAACAGAAAAAGTGATAATGTAGAGTATGTCTGTGAAATGAGTTTGAAATGTAACGAAAATTTACAGGAACAAGTCCTGACTGATTTTATCCTCCATATCAAAAGCCAATGATTTCTAGGAAATAAATGTAGGGGCTTTGTTTTCCAAAGCAAACAAAAACTAAGAGAGGGTTGTTTCTAGATAAAATGTGATGGTTTTTTCAAATTTTTCAATAATTCCCTGCTAGACCCTTGTTAATGATGAAGGGGAACTATATAGTGAAGAGACCACCTCAGCCAAATGAATACCAGGTAGACTAGAACAATGGATATCAGGTGACTTAAGCACATGGAAGGATATGTCATCACTGCTGTGACATTACAGAAAGGGAAAGGGAAAGGATGAATGATTGGCCTTGCTGTTGAATGCTGGCCTGCAAAACCAAAGGTCAATGGTTCAAATCCCATTCTCAGTCCAAGCCAGGGTTATGGGCCATGTCACTGGTTGGGGACACACAAGAAGCAACTGATAGATGTTCCTCTTGCACATCAATGTTCCTCTCCATCTTTATCTCCCTCTCGTCCCCTCTGTTTAAAATATTTTCTTATAATCTTTTTAAATTTTTAAAAAGAAATCATTATGTGAAAATGATCACAAACATTATTTTTGCAAATGTCAATGCACATGTACCTCTCACATGTCAAACACAAATACTGTAGTATATTTATTTTTACTTTATTTTTTTAAGATTATATCTATTTTTAGAAAGAGGGGAAGGGAAGGAGAAAGAGGACAGAAACATCAATGTGTGGTTGTCTCTCACATGCCCCCTACTGGGGACCTGGTCTGCAACCCAGGCACGTGCCCTGACTGGGAATTGAACCAGTGACCCTTTGCTTCCCAGACTGGTGCTCAATCCACTGAGCCACGCCAGCCAGGGAACTTAAATAGCAAGTACATTTAAATAGCAAGACTTTTGTACCAAACTAGTAAGCAAGTCTCTTCTATCTACTCCTCTTCGTCAGAACTTTCTGAGCAATCCTGACCAGCAAAACAAGCACTTTTTATTCCTGGTTTACAGAGTTGATTCTGCAAACACATGAACCTAAACCTACATTCACTTCTCCACCAATACCCGAGCCTCTGAGCCCATCCCAACAGGGATGCTGGACATGGGTGCCTTCCCAGGTTGATCTGTCACAGAGGGGATGTTTTCAGTAATTGAAGGTCATTAATTACAGGTGGAAATTCTTCATGGCCTTCATCAGCCTGGATGAAGATAATACAGGCTCTGGGACAAAGGGGAAAAGTATATAAACTGGTGACCTTAACAATCATTAAGAAGAAAAGAAAAAAATGTAGATAAAAATAACCTCACATCAGAAGCAGAGAAATAAATGTTGCAGGTTTTAAATCCACTGATGTTAGGTAGAAAAACAAACATAGTTTCTGACCCAGGATACATTGTTTACCTGAGAAGCAGCCATGTTGTCCTGGTCGTGCTCCAGGATGTTTTCTCAGATGACAATATGCTGAGTAGTCACGTCCCTTTTTGAGGATATGGCTTTGAAGGTTTTCACACAGCCTTTTAACCTGCTTCTAGCACAGTCACAAGCAGAAGGACCTGAAATTGCTGCAAAGGTTATCTTCCCTTGTCTTTTGTCACAGGAGAGTCAGGAACAGTAAGCTCGTAGAGAGCACACTGGCAGTATTCCCTTTCTTCTTTTTGGGTGCTCTCTCCCCAGACAGATGCCCAAATAAACTCATACAGCAATGAGAATGTGTGCTGCTCTCCTGAACTCCAAACCCAGCAGAGCACCCCATTGTCTCCACTGACCAAAGTCTGCTCCCAGCTCTTACAAAGGCATGCCAGTATACCTTTTCTTTCCTCTTCTCCTTCCCTTTCAACCTACAGATTACCTTTGTCCTTTCTTTCTGCTAAGCTGCAAGGGCCCTTCTTTTGACTGTCTGTTGTTCCCACTTTTTCTAACAGTATGTCTTTAAATAAAATTTTATTTAATAAAATTTTATTTAAAAAAATGCACGACCCAGCTGAGTCGTTCAGTTGATTGCAGCATCACCCCATACACCAAAACGTTGTGAGTTTGACTGCTGGTCAGGGAACTTACCTAGGTTACAGATCCTACACCCTTCGAGATGCATGTGGGAGGAAGCCCATCGATATTTCTTTCACATCAATGTTTCTCTCTCTCTCTTTTCCTCTGTCTCTATAATCAATAAGTATATCCATGAATGATTACTTTAAAAAAATGCATCCCAAAGCACTCCTACAAATTCCTGGCTGCATCTCAGCATAACCTGGAGCACTTCAACAATGATGCTCCACCCACAGCAGCTGTACAGCTCCATGGATGACATAGCTGATGTCATTTCTCAAACTTCTCAAGTGATGTAATAGGAACCTGAAGGGAAACAGTGTAGCTTTAATAACCATCAGACCCCTAGGAAATAAGGGCCCCCCCTCTAAGCTATAATTTTACAGGTCTGCAATGCAGCCCACGAAATGGCATCTTTATCTAGTTCCCTCCTGGTGCCTGCATTGCTTCCCCAGAGCTGTCTTCTGTGTCACTGGGCCAGAGATATCAGACCCAGCACAGTTCAGATCTCTGGGTACTGTAAGGATTTGAGGCAGAAACTTCTAAAATGACAGACTCCCGCACTGACTGGTATGGCTCAGTGAATTGAGTGTCAGTCAGCCTGTGAACCAAAGGGTTGCTGGTTTGATTCCCACTCAGGGTACACACTTCAGTTGTGGATTAGGTTCCCAGTAGAGGGTGCACAAGAGGCAACCACACAATGTTTCTTTCCCTTTCTCCCTCCCTCTTCTCTCTAAAAATATTTAAATAAAATCTTTTTTAAAATAAAAAATAAAATAATAGACTCCCTGGGCAAAAATTTTTTCTTACTTTATAGAAAATTACAAAGACTTATTTTAGAAATATAAAATGAGCCCTGGCTGGTGTTGCTCAGTAGACTGAGTGTCAGCCTGCAAAGCAAAGGGTCTCTGGACCGATTCCCAGTCAGGGCTCACGCCTGGGTTGCGGGCTGGGTCATCAATGGGGGGCCCACGAGAGGCAAACACATGTTGATGTTTCCCTCTCTTTCTCCCTCTCCCTTCCCATCTAAAAATAAATAAAATCTTTAAAAATAAAAAAGAAATATAAAATGATAATGCAAAATATGATACTGAAAACTTTAAAAAATATTTCCTATGATAATGTTAATCAAATTACACAATCAATACATGTGCCTTCTGGGAACCATGTTTCAGGTCAATCCAATATTTCTGTCAGTATTTTCAGAGAATGGACAAGAGGGACTTGAGGGGAACAGCTCCTTTGTGGCTCACAGTCAATAATTCAACAAATCACATAACGGGAAGAAAAGAGTTGCAGAATGTTGGAGAAACTCATGAAACTATGTTCTAACTGTAGTAAGATTATACACACCCTTACCCATTGCACAGTGAAATAACCTGATATTATTTACTGAGTATCAATGGATGTTCCAACATATGAGAAAGAGTAGAAACAATGCAGGACTCAGAATTTAAACTACACACAATATAGTCAAAAGGAAAACTATCTGGAATTATTTTTTTTAGGTAACGACTTCTAAGGTTAAAGTTTTGCCCTGACTGGTGTGGCTCAGTGGGTTTAGCATCCTTCCGCAAACTGAAAGGTAACTGGTTTGACTCCCAGTCAGGACACATGCCTGGGTTGTGGGATGGGTCCCCGCAGTTGGGGGTGTGCAAGAGGCTGCTGATTGATGTTTCTCTCACAAATTGATGTTTCTCTCCCTCTCCTCCCTTGCTTTCCCTCTCTTGAAAAGAAAAAAATAAATATAGATAACACCAATGCTTATTTTAAAAGTTAATGACTATTTACAGAGAAGATACCTAACAGACTAAGATTTATCTCAATACGTTTTTTAAAGATAAATTCAATGTGAGAGGTAGTAGGAAAAAAGCAAGTATAATAAAGGGGGGAGAGACCCAATGGCTTTAATATTCCCGGAAAAAGCATCATGTGAGAGCAAATAATTATAAAATTCACAAGCCCTATAAAGTGGAAATTTGTAATTCCAATTCAAATGTATTAAGTGAAAAAAATTAGCAAATGTTAAACCACATACTGATATCTCACAACTTAATCATCCACATCCAGGTTCCCCTTCTTCCTGGTACTATATTTCTGCGTATGGATCTGTGTCTGTCTCTTCCGTTTCTCTGCACTTTTGTCCTTTCCTGTGTTTCCCCTCCAACCTCCTCCGTTCTTTCTTCCCTTTTCTCTATTGCTGTACCTACACGTGTTCCATGAAACAACTTAAACCTATTTCAGATGCACTTTCTCCCGATTTTTCTGATTGCTCCCATCTGCCTACCGCCCTCCCCTCCACGCCGGTGTCCCCTCTGCTGCCCCAGTTAGTCCTTCCAGTCACCGCCACCACCCCCCACGCAAGCGGGCAGACTGCCGTTTCTCACTCCTGAAACGTCACGCCCAAACCCCCTTTCCGTCCTCGCTCTGGCTCCCTAACTCGTCCCCTCAGAACCACTCCCTCCGCCTGAAGCGCCTCGCTCTTTGCTGCCCCCACGTCTGCTCACAGGCCCCTCTTCCAGTCAGCTCCCCTAGTCTCTCTGGGGCTCCCCCGTAGCCTCGCCATTTCTCACTTGTCGTCCCCGTCCGGCTATTTTCCCCACCTACCCTTTCACTCCTACGTCCCTCCCACCTCCCCCGCAATGCTGTCTCCCGCGGTCCCTCACGGACCTTTTCTTCCCCTCACGTGTCCGTCTCTCCCATTCCGCCTCCGGATCCCCTCACAGCCTCATTCCGCCGCTTTCCCAGCCGCCCCTTCGCCGTCACCGCTTCCACAAAGCCCCTCCCCACATCTCCTCCGTGGGACAACGTGATTTCCCCACCTAAGACCCACCCTATGGAAAGTGTGCTCTTCCTGGAATTCGGGCCTCTTATTAAATGCGGGACCAGGGGGTCTCAGGTGGGGGCGGACCGCAGATCCCCAAGCCGGGGTTTAATCAGCCGAGACCAACAAGCGGGGGGGGCGGGGCCGGTTCAAAAGAACGCAGAGCATTCAAGCCTCAGGGTCTCACAGGGAACCCCGACTCACCGCTGTAGGAGGCTCGGAAAGGGATTTCAACGTTTGTAGTGACCCTCAGCCTTTCCTTGCCTAGGAATGAGAACTTGGAAAATTAACCTTCAACTAGGAAAACCCAAAGCAGAAAGAATCGCCTGACCTTTTGTTTCTCCAGTCGGTTCCTGGTCTGTAAGAGACTGCGCATGCTCCTAACTCAAAACGTTGATGGGCTGGTCAGAGCCTCAGCTGAGCGTTTCCGCATAGAGTACAGGCAGAGGGGATAGAGCGCGGGCTTGAAAAGGGCCAGGCCAGTGAAGAAATGAATGGGGGTTGGGAGCTCCATTCCACCTTGATCCCCTTCGTTATAAACGGTTCTTGGTCATTCATTTATCCACATAATTATCCCTAAAATTTGTACGAGTTCTTTTCAAAAGTAAGTATTTTCGTGATCCTACAATGATTCAATTTGCGCTAAGATCTTTACCACACGATGTGACCTTCCCTCGGGACTCTCACCTTCCTCAATTTAAACGAAAGGGCGCTGGGAGGGAAAACGGGGCTTTCCGGGGAGAAGTCTGGGCAGATTCTCTTTGACACTGCCTGAGACCTGACAGAATCCAGGCAAGCTCAGTGACAATTAGAAAGTGAATGAGTGCCACCTTGTGGAACTGCCTGGGAAGAGGCCTGAATTCCATGGGCTCTGCCTCTAAAGATTCTTTTCCAGCTTTAAAAATGCTCTTATGAAACCAGAAAAGTTGATGTCTGTGCTGCTTGCCACCACTAGGCCCAGTAAGTACATACAGAAATTGACTCTGTATGGGTGGATTTATTTAGATGGCCAGCAATCTTAGAAAACTTGGGAGTATGTACCCTGAGAGAGTGTCGTACATTTCATTTCAGGCCAGCCCTTTTTATAAGGACGGGAAAAGTGTAGTTAAGGAGTTCGGTATTCAGAGGAATAGTCAAGCACGTAAAAGCTGCAGCATTCTTTTATCTGTGACCTGGGCAATGGTTTTCATCTGTTTTGTCAGTGGGTGTCTCACCCTGGAGTACAATGGCTCAGATACCATCTTGATTGCCTGCGGTCCTCCAGAGGCACAACGGTGGAACTGCTTATGGTCTCCTGGAGCGAAGTTGGGTCATGCCTTCAGTTCCTGAAACAACAGGTTTTTACAAACATTGATTGCAAAATTTATTAGCCATTACCTGAAACTAAAATTTTTCCAACATTTGAGTCTCCCATCATTCCCCCACTGTTAGTTCAAACTATCTTATTTCTATGAGATCCATTTCATATGTAAATACTCATTTTGTTGTAGGCACATATCCTGTCATTAGACCATCTGGTAGGGGGTTTAG
Organism: Trachops cirrhosus; assembly: GCA_028533065.1. Lineage (NCBI taxonomy): Eukaryota > Metazoa > Chordata > Mammalia > Chiroptera > Phyllostomidae > Trachops > Trachops cirrhosus. The sequence continues at coordinate 44,305,998 of CM052550.1, forward strand.
GAATACATTTAACTGCAGATCCACATAAGGGGACACATTGTATGCAACAACAAGCTATGATAAAGCACAAAACACTTTTTAGCAGAGTTGACAAAAGTTGCACTCTCTAGCTGGGGCAACATTAAGGGGGTTTTTTTTTTCAAATTATAAGACAACGTTTATTTAGAAAGTTACAGAGGTAGGCTGGAAAGAAGTATTCAAAGTCATGAAAAGCAAGGACCTACAATCCAGATTATCCAGCAAAGCTATCATTTAGAATAGAAAGACAGCCCTGGCTGGTGTGGCTCAGTGGACTGACTGCCAGCCTGCGGACCAGAGGATTGCTGGTTTGATTCCCAGCCAGGACACAATGCTGGGTTTCAGGCCAGATTTCCAGTTGGGGGTGCACGAAAGCCAACCACACACTGGTATTTCTTTCCCTTTCTTTGTCCCTCCCTTCCCCCTCTCTAAAAAATAAATAAATAAATAACATTTTTTTAAAAAAGAATAGAAAGGCAGATAAAGTGCTTCATAGAAAAGGTCAAGTTAAAGGAGTTCATCATCACCAAGTCCTTATTATATGAAATGTTAAAGGGACTTATCCGAGAAAAAGATCAAAACTATGAACAGTAAAATGACAACAAACACAACTATGAACAACTGAACCTAAAACAAAAAATACTAAACAAACAACTAGCAGAGGAACAGAATCACAGAAATGTAGTTCACATGGAGGGTTATCAGCAGGGTAGGGAGAGAATGGGGAAAACAGGTACAGGGAATAGGAAGCATAAATGGTAGGTACAAAATAGACAGGGTAAGATTAAGAATAATATAGGAAATGGGGAAGCCAAAGAACTTATCTGTATAACCCTTGAAACTAAGCAGGGGCAGGGGGGCATGCTGGAGGGAATGAGGTGTAGGTCAGAGAGAAGGATAAAAAAAATGGGACAAACACAATAGCATAGTCAATAAAATATACTTAAGCCCTGGCTGGTGTGGCTCAGTGGATTAAGTGTCAGCCTGTGAAGCAAGTGGTTGCTGGTTCCATTGCCAGTCAGGGCACATGCCTAGGTTGCAGGCCAGGTCCCAAGTGGGGGGCACGCAAGAGGTAAATACACAGTGATGTTTCTCTCCCTCTCTTCCCCTCTAAAGAGGAATATATAAAATCTTTTCTGGTGCACCATCCCCAAAAGTAATGCAATACAAGTCAATGCGAGGAGCGGAGAGAGCTAGCTCTTATTCCATCTCCCACCTCCAAAAATCGATTTAATATAATGTTCTCGGATAGAAAATGTATTAGATATTAAACTGATGAGAACAGATACTACATTTGATCTTAGTCAAAAGGCTGAGAAGCCATGAATGACTAAAGAAAATGTTTATATACATATATACACCCACACTTAAAGCTATTGTTTCAGGAACTGAAGATATGACCCACCTGGAGTCCTGGACTACAAGCAATTTGATCTCAGTGCCCCAGGAGGACTGCAAGCAATCAAGATGGTATCTGAACCCAGGGAGAGAGATCTTGCTGCACAGAACATAGATAAAAAAGCCACCTGTCAACAGATAAAAGGATGCTAGAGAGATTGCTGCACTGCAGCTTTTACCTCATCAACATTTTCCATTAATCACAAACCATTTATCTACATTCCTCCCCCCTCCCCATTTCAAACACCTTACCTACACTTTTTCTCTCCTGATCACAAAGGTTGACTTAAAATGAAATGTAAGACAGTCTGTTAGGATACATAACCCACCATCTTCTCAGACCTCCAGCCATCTGCATAAAACTGATATAAAAATTCAATCCTTGTCTCTACTTCTTGGTTTCGGTGGTGACAGACAAAATGAATGCCAACTTTTCTGATTTCGATAGCAGCATTTTTTTTAAGCAACACTTTTTTTTAAAGATCTTATTTATTTATTTTTAGAGACAGGGTAAGAAAGGGAGAAAGAGAGGGAGAGAAACATCAATGTGTGGTTGCCTCTCGAAAGCTCCCATCCCAGGACCTGACCTGCAACCCAGGCATGTGCCCTAAGTGAGAACTGAAACAGGAACCCTTTGATATGCAGGCTAGTGCTACGTCCACTGAGCCATACCAGCCAGAGCTCAACAGCAGCATTTTTAAAGGTGAAAAAGATACTTTGGAAGCAAAGCTTCTAGAAATTCAGGCCTCTACCCAGCAGGTCTATACATGGCACTCATTCACTTCTTAATTGTCACTGCACTTGGCTGGCCTTTCGTTAGGTGCTGCCTCCTGTCCCTAGCACTGTGTTCAGACTCAATCCCCAAAACCTGCCCTTTTCCCTACCAGAGCCATTTTATAGATTCAGGAAGGTGACACTTCAGGGGAAAGGTTGCAAGGGGTGGCAAAGATCTTAGGCAAAATGTAATCATTGGAGAGTCACCAAAATAGTAATATTGAAAAGAAATATTACAAATTTTAGCAATAATTATGTGGATAAAGGAAAAGCAATGAACAAGGAAGACTACAATCAAGGTGAGCTAGTTGGAATGGAGCCCAGGCCACACCACTGTGATTGCCCTTTCCCTGTACTCCTCATCTCTACACCTCCTTTTCAAACCTCCCCGGAGCCCACCTTCCAGCCTCTCTCCCTCCTCCGTTACCCGCCCTCACTGAGGCGGCACTGAGCACAAACTCTGACTCCACCCATCTGCTGCCCTAAGGAGCATGCGCAGTATCTTCCTGACGCGAAAGCGGCTTGGAATAGAAATGTTCACTTGGTCCTTCCAAGTTTTGGTTTTTCAGGTTGAAATTTGATTTTTCAGCCCTCCTTCCTACACCCGTGAAGCCTGAAAGTTACTATAGACGTTGAAATCCCCGCCCCCGAGCCTCCTACAGAGGTAAGTCTGGCGTCCCTGTGAGACGCTCCGTGTTCGTTTCTGGGAAACTTGGGGCCTTACGGCTCGCGGTCTCTCCACCTGCCTCGTGGTTTTCCTGCTGAAAGCGCTTCCCTGGGCAGCACTCCCACCCCACACCCTTTAAATAAAGTCTGGAGAGGCAGACAAAGCCTCGGCACCCCTCCTCCGCCTAGCCACTCTCAGTACCTGGAGCCCAGATTTCGGCATGGCCGGGGCATCTGCTGACCCAACACCCAATTTAATAAGAAACCCCGATTCCAAGAAAAGCACACTTTCCTTGGGGTGGCACTTAGGAGGGGAGAGCACGGTGTCCCCAGAGAAGGTGACCTGCCCCACGCGGGCAGCAGATTTGTGGAAGCCGAGAGGGCTAAGGGGCGGCCGGAAAGCGCGGGAAGGACGGTGTGGGGGGATCCTGAGCCGTAAGGAGAGAGACGTACGCGTGAGGGGGAGAAAAGGTCGGTGAGGGGCCAAGAGAGAGGGCAACTCTTGGGATGTGGGAGGGGCAGGCTCGCGACGTAGGAATGAAAGGATAAGTGTGGAGACTAGGCGGAGGAGTGGCTAACAGACTTGGGGGCAGCAAAAAGCGAGGCTCTTCAGACGGAGTGAGTGGTTCTTAGGAGACCGATTGGGGGAGCGAGACCGGAGATACAGAGGAGGTTTGAGGTGACGGATCAGAGTGATGAACAGCACTGAGAGTCAGCCAGCAGGGGACAGGAAAGACTGAGGCAGCACAGGGAACACAGACATGCAGGGCACGCAGAAGTGTATGGAGATGGGAGATTCAGAAATATCAGGGAGAACGAGCAAGTGAAGGTGAAATAGGTTTGAACGAGCAATTGTTTGAGGGAACAGGTGTAGATACAGGATTACAGAAAAGGGGAGAAAGAGCAGGGAAGGGGTAGAGGAAACATAGGAAAGGACAACAGTGCAGAGAAATACGGAAGAGACCAAAACAGTTCCTTACACAAATACGGAGTAGCCGAAGATGGGGAAACTGGTTGTGAATGAATGCCTACTTGAGGGGATGTGGAGGAAAACGTTATGATTTGTGGGCTTGTGGCTTTATAATCTTACTTAGGGTCACATTTGCTGAATTGTTTCACTTAAACAGATTTGAATGAAGATTACAAATGTCTAGTTTATAAGGCTTGTGAATTTTATAATTTACTTCCAATTGCAACCCCTATTTACTCAGACGTCGAAGACTTGTCTGGCAGTCATGGGTCCCTTCTCATTTCCTGGGATGGGAAGAGAGGTAACTTGGGAGAAGAAATGAGTAAGTCTGTCACTACATGATACTTTTCCAGGACCATTAAAAGCATAGGGTCCTTTTTTTTTTCTTGCAGCGCAGTGAATTTACTTTTATCCTTTTGCATCTCATACTGAATTTACTTTTTAAAAACACATTGAGATAAACCGTAGTATATTTAATATCTGTTTTTGTGCACATAGTCATTCACATCTGGCATAAGCATTGGTGATATCTCTTAAATAGCACATAACATTCTTTTCTAAGTGTGAGGTAGTCTCAACTTTTTTAAATTTTGACCTTAAAAGTCATTAAAAAAATTCCAGAACAGTTTTTCTTTTAAATATATTGTGCCCAGTTTAAAATCTGAGCCCTGCATACTTTGCACTGTTTATAATATATTGGAACATACATTGGTACTTAGTCCATAATATCAGGCTATTTCAGTGTGCACTTGGTAAGGATGTGTATAATCTTAACAGTCTGAACCTATTTTTATAAATTCATCTAATGTTCAGCAGCTTTTTTCATGCATTTATGTGATTTGTTGAATTAGTGACTGAGTCACAAAGGAGCTGTTCTGCTCAAATCTTTTCCTTTCTCGGAAAATATTAAAGGATGGACTGAATTGACCTGAAACGTAGTTCTTCCAGAAAGCCCATCTATATATTTTTTAAGATTTTATTTCTTTATTTTTAGAGGGAGGGGTAGGGAAAGAGAAAGAGGGGGAGACAAACAATATGTGGTTGCCCTCTTGTGTGCCCCCTACTGGGTACCTGGCCTGCAACCAAGGTACCCAGTGGGAATCCTGAGTGGGAATCCAACCAGTGACCCTTTGGTTCCCAGGCCAGCACTCAATCCACTGTGCCACACCAGCCAGGACAAAAGCATATCTCTTGATTGTGTAACTTGATAGACATGTTTTTATGGCTAATATTTTTTTAAGGATTCAGCATCAAAACTTGCATTTATCATTTAATATTTTTAATGTAATTACTTGTTTTTTCCTGGATAATAAGAAAAAATTTTGCTCTAGGAGCCTGTCATTTTTAGAAGTTTCTCCCCAAAGTCCTAATAGTACCCAGAGGTCTGAGGTGTGATGGGTCTGATATGTCTGGCCTAGCACTATAGAAAACAGTTCTGGGAGAACAACATGGGTACCAGGAGGGAACTAGATCAAGATGCCATTTCATGGGCTGCATTGCAGACCTGCATTACAGGATTATAACAAAGTGGAGCCCTTATTACATTCCAGTCTACATGCTTATTAAAGATGTACTGTTTCCCTTCAGAGTACTGTTAAATCACCTGATAAGTTTTGACAAATGACATGGGGGTGTGTCATCCTCCACAGAGTTGGACAACTTCTCTGAATGAAGCATCATTGTTTAAGTGTTCCAGGAAATAATATGGTGTGTTCAGGGATTGGCAGGAAAGCTTTGGGATGCTTCTTTTTTTTTTCTTTTTTTTCTTTTAGATTAATAAATTCTTATCCAAGTATATGCTTATTGATAAGAGAGGGAGGGAGGAACACTGATGTGAAAGAGAAACATCAATGGGCCTGGACCAGGTATCAAAGCTGCAGTGTAGATAAGTACTCTGATCTGGAATCAAACTCACAACCTTTTCTGTGTACAGGATGATGCTGCAACCAACTGAGTCACTAGGGCACGGCATGCATTTTATTTTTCATAAAATAATTGTTTTACTTAGTCACACATAGAAGTGCGATCAGGGAACAAGAGACAGAGTCAGAAGAAGGACCCTTGGAGCTTAGGAGAAAGAAAGGAAAAGGTTATCTGCAGGATGGGAGGGAAGGGAAAGAAAAGGCATGCCTAGATGCATATGTGACAATGACAAGCAGGTTTTGGTCAGAGGAGGTAACAGGATGCTGTGCTGGGTTTGGGGTTCAGGAGAGCAATGCATGTTCTCATAGGAGTTTTTGGACATCTGTGGGTAGAGACAGCACCTGAAAAGAAGAAAAAACTCACAGTATAGTCTCCATGTAGGAGCTCTTTATTACTGACTGTCCTGTGACAAAGGACAAGAGAGAGGGGCCTTTTCATTATTTACAGTTTCTTCCGTCTGTGAGTGTGGTGGAAGCATATTAAAATGGCTGTGCTGAGGCCCTTGAAGGCACATCATCAAAATGCAGGTGTGACTCCTCAGCATGTCATTCCAGGAGAAAACAACCCACAGCGGGAGCAGGGTGACATGGCTGCTTCTCAGGTAAACAATGTGTCCTGGGTCAGAGGCTGTTTTTGCTTTCCTCCTAAAATCAGTTTATTAAGAACGGGTGATCTTTATTGTTCTCATTCTAATGTTCTTGCCTAATGAGGTTGTTTTTATCTACTTATTTTTTCTTTTTCTTATGATTGTCAGGGTCAGCAGTTTATATATTTCTGTCCATTGTACCAGAGCCTTTTCTGGACTCTTTTTATCCAGTTTCCTCAAATACATGAGGAATTCCCATCCTGAATTAATCACCTTCAACTACTGAACACATCCCCTCTGTGACAGATCAACCGGGAAGGCACTCATGTCCAACATCCCTCTTGGGATGAGCTCAGAGGGTGGGATATCAAAAAAGAAGGTAAATGTAGGCTTTAGGTTCATGTGGCTGCAGCATCAGCTCCATAAACCAGAGGTAAGAAAATGCACATTAGACTTCCGGCCAAGATGGAGGCACAGGTAGACACACCGTGCCTCCTCGCACAACCAAGATAGGGACAACAACAACACAGAAACAAAATAACAACCAGAACTGACAGAAAATTGAAGTGTATGGAAGTCGGACACCCAAAGAGTTAAAATTAGACACGTTCATCCAGACCTGTAGGAGGGGCGGAGTCAGGCCGGGCGAGGGATGTGGAGCGGAGAGCAGAGCAACCCAGGCAGAGTGCACAACTGCAGCGGGCAGACCCTGGGCACACGAGTGGCAGTGACTGGCGGGCCCTGGCCTGGGGTCAGCGACCAGCAGACCCAGTGAAGCGGCCATTGTGGAGCAAGGCACTGTGCCCAACTCAGGGTCCCAGTGCCAGGAAATAGAGCTTTGGGTCACTGAATAAGGAGGAAGGTCCTGCCGGGGGCACAGGCCCACCCACATGGGAATTGGCGCCAGAGGGGCCCAGTTCGCTCACAGAAAGCGGCGAAGGGGTTTGGGGTCCTTCAGAGGAGCACAGCAAGCGCCATTGTTCCTTCTCAGACCCCGCCCCCACATACAGCATCACAACCCAGACACTGGATTGGCCCGCCCTGGTGAACACCTAAGGCCCCGCCCCTCACTACAGGTACTCCACAAGACCAAAAAAAAAAACAACAAAGAGATGGCTCAAACAGTAGAAAAATTGAAAGCCCCAGAACCCATCCTTTTAAGCGACCAAGAGATAGCCAGCCTATCAGATGCACAGTTCAAAGCACTGGTGATCAGGAAGCTCACAGAATTGGTTGACTTTTGTTGCAAATTAGATGAAAAAATGCAAGCAACAATAAGTTTAATGAAGAAAAATGCACAGGGAACCAATAGTGATGGAATGAAAGATGGGTCTCACATCAATGGAGTGGGCCAGAAGGAAGAAAAAAATATACAACCAGAAAAGAATGAACAAATAAGAATTCAAAAAAACAAGAGGCTTAGGAACTTCTGGGACATCTTTAAACTTTCCAACATCTGAATTACAGGGGTACCGAAAGGGGAAAAGGAAGAGCAACAAGTGGAAAAGATATTTGAACAAATAATAAAGGAGAACTTCCC
>CM052550.1:44314372-44399624 GCA_028533065.1 Trachops cirrhosus
AAAAAAAAAAAAAAAAAAAAAAAAGAAGTAGAATCTGAAATACACAGCTCTCCCTTGGTACAACAGACAATCACGTAATGAAACTCAGCAGTGTTTCCTTTTCTATTCCCCATTCACCAGGGAGGCCAGGATTCAACAAGGCTCATTCATTGTCTTACTGAGACATGACCTGGGATGTGAGAAAGACCAGAAGATGTAATTATTCAGGATGATGTGCATTGCTTTTAAAGGAAATAAGGTTTTAAAACTTGATGTAAAGTACATTAAATGTTTTGTACCATAGTTGGAATAGTTTTAAACACCTTTAAAATTTCCTTACATCAGAACATCCTTTAATCAATCGTATCCAAATATAATTTCAAATTCACTCTATGTTCCTTGGGACAGTAACTACAAAGCTTACTTCTTATTTTAAAATTGTAACCTTTTCCTCTTTTTTGGTGTCCTATTTCAAAATGTTCTGTATGTGTGAATAAGCCTATAAATTGTATAACCTCAAGATTAACATTTGGATTTATTTTTGCCTCAAGAATCACTAATTTTGCAACATTTAATAGGGAGGTATATTGTCCGCAATATAAACCTAAAGAAAGTAAACTAAATTACCAAATATCAACTAAGTTTCTTTCTCTTTCTACACTCTTAATTTTTGTTGTTATACATGCTAGACAGTATCTATGAAGTGTGTTTTCTTTGGAAGATTTGATCTATAGAGAAATGGTGAGACTGTGTGCAGTGAGCAGAGCTCAGGGGCAATGAGCTCCGTCCTGGGAGTCAGGATAGGGAGTCAGGGGAAGGGTTGTTTCCTATTTTAACTCAAGAGCAATTTATCTTCTGAAGGTTCAGTTTTGCCCTGTATAATGCATGTTTTGACCAAATTTTTGAGGCAAAATAAGGATGCCCATTACATAAGTGGTATCTGAAATACCTTTTATCTGTGTTTTGTAATTGTTACATAAATTTCTTGTATCGTAGTATGTTCAAAAATAAATGCTAAAATTCCTTTATAATACAAAAAATAAGGATCTAATGAAAATAAAAAATTGAATTGAAAAAATTAAAATGAAAAATATTTTCCTGAAAGTTGGGCCTAAAACATGGGTGGACATTATATACAGAAAAATACAGTATATTATTTATTTAAAATAAAGGTTCACTAAAATATTAGGGTAAAAATACTTTGAAAGTTCAAAATTCATTATTAGTTCTGAGGTAAACAGCTGCTCGTTATTGGAAATAACTTTTTAGATATTTCTGTAGTATATATATTTATTATGTGGTTGATCCAGCACCTGTTAATACCATCTTCAGAAGCTTCACAGCAGAGAACAGATGCTAATTTGCATATTTCTCATTAAAAATTATTGGTATAATTGATTCTGTTGATAATTTGAAAACTAGTGCTTTTTGCTTTTATTGTTCACATAAGGCAATAAGCATCCTTACCACATGTCTGCATGTGGCAGTGGCATAGAAGTCAGGAAGAGGCTCCTTTGAGGCAGTCTACCTGGAAAGGGGTGTCTACTCAGGCCTGCATTAGAGATAGGGAGTAGGCTGTATACTATCACCAAGGCTGGTCAGTATAGTTTGTTTAGAGGCATATCTGGATGTCCTTGCAGCTGTATAGAAACCAGAATTAAAGAAAAGTATATACATAGTGATGTCCTGGTGTGCACAAATGCTCAAGAATCTAGGGAAAAGAAGACTGATGCAAGAAATATTCTGACTTCATAAATGCATTTAAAGAAAAAAAACAGCCTTTCTGATTCAAAAATATTAATAATTTTTAATACAATGGACAGTTCAAAGTTCACATCTAAGTTAATAAGTTTTTATTACACAATTTGGTTTAACATGTACATAAGTACTTATGCAAAAAAAAAAACCTCATAGACAAAAAACATAATGGTGATTTCCTGAAGGGGGGTGTGGAAAGGGACAAGAGGGTAAAGGATAAATGTTGATGGAAGGACTTGACTTTGGATGTTGAACACACAATACAATATGCAGATAAGGTAATATATAATTATACCCCTGAAACCTATATATAATCTTATTACTAAGTCACAATAAATTCAATAATTTTTTAAAAAACAAAAAATGTATTATGAACCCAGTATTTTTTAAATATTTTAATTATTTATTTTAGAGAGATGGGGAAGGGAGGGAGAAAGAGATGGAGTGAAACATCAATGTGTGGTTGCCTCTAACACACCCCATACTGGGAATATGGCCTGCAACCCAGGAATGTGCCCTGACTGGGAATCAAACTGGCGATGCTTTGGTTCACAGGCCTGCGCTCAATCCACTGAGCTACACCAGTGCAAGAACCCAGTATTTTTTAACAGAAAATATTTTTTATTCATGCGCATCAATCTGACAAAGACCTGGTGGTTATTTAAGCACTCTCCCTCAACAGGTGTTTTATATTTTTAAAGATTTTATTTATTTGTTTGTTTGTATATTTTTAGAGACAGAGGGGAAAGGAGGGGGAGAGGGAGAGGGAGAGAAACACCAGTGTGTGAGAGAAACATCAACCTGTTGCTTATTGTGCAACCCCAACCTGGCCTGCAATCCAAGCATGATTGGAAAACTAACCGGTGACTGTTCGGTTCACAGGCCGGTTCTCAACTCATTGAGCCACACCAGCCAGGGCAGATTCAGTAGGTATTTAAATAAAAAATGGTTACAATTTGGCCAAGACATAGAAGCTATCAATATATGGGAGCAAAATGTAAGTAAGCATATAGGACTCTTAGATAAAGTCATAGGGTTAAATGTTCATGACCTTGGATTTGCCAGTAGATTTTTATATAATAATACCAATTCAAAAAACAGAGATAATGATGTAAGAGAAATCGGTCTTCATCAAAATTAGTGGTCTGTGCAATGAAGGGCACTATCATATAAGTAAAAAATCTATCAAAAGGGAAAAATAATGTAAGTTACAGAACTTATAAGGGTTTACTATCCCTAATATTTAAGTAATTCTAACAATGCAAACCAAAAACAAGAAATCCAAATTTAAAAGGTCCAACTCTCCTTTTATGCTCAATAGTATTTGCCGTCTATGCTCAGATGCTCTTACATTGGGTGCATTAATGTTTACAAGTGTTATATCCTCTTCTGAAATTGATCCATTTGTAATTATGAAATATCCTTCTTTCTTTTTGTAGCCTCTCTTTTAAATTTTCTCTTTTGACATAAGTATGGCTACCACAGCATTTTAAAATTTCCATTCAAATGAAATACCTTTTTTTCACAATGGCATAGACTTTTCTTTATTGCAATTCCAAATTTCCAAGAGAAAGTAATCAATCATCAATTAAGTGGTTCACATTTAAAAAACAAACAAAAAGTATGTTTCCCTGAGTTACCCATCAGACCTGCTCTGACCTGCCCGAGGACCTGCCCAAACAAGTTTCTAGGTATGTAAAAACTGTCTACACATTGACTCCATTAAAATTTACCTCTACCACATGGGTCAGCTCACTATTAGCACAGCTATTTTCATGCCTATTATGTGTACACAGTCCACTATGAGATGTCTCACTAGAACAGAATTTGCTGCAGAGCAAGTTCTTCTGGGGCCCAAAGGTAGAGCTGAATAACTTTTTACCTTTTGACTTTCACTTTGTGTCTTTTCATCTAAACTGGGTCTCTTGAGACAGCATATTCATGGCTCTTGTTCTGCTATCTATTCACTACCCCATTTTTTAAAAGATTTATTTATTTTTAAAGAGAGGAAAAGGAGAAAGAGAGGGAAACATCAGTGGGTTGCCACTCATATGTGCCCCATCTGCTGACTGAAACTGCAACCCAGTTATGTGCCCTGACCAGGAACTGAACTGCGGACCTTTAGCTTTCCAAGACAATGCCCAACCAACTGAGAGCCGCACTGGTCAGGGCTACCTTCTCTTTTTCATTTGATCGTTTAATATATTAATATTTAAGTGATTACTGAAAAGTATATAGTATAGTTATGGCAATTTTTAAATTCAGCATACAGTCACAGTAGGGGACTTTAACTTTCCATTGACATCCATAGATAGATCTAACAGATAGAAAATCAGCAGCAACAAAAAAAGTGGTCTTAAATGACATGTAAGAGGAGATGGATTTGGCACACTTAGAGAATTTTACCCCAAAGCCAAAGAATATGTATTCTGAACACAATTAAGAGAGAATTAACTCTAAACCTAGGGCAATGTGTTTTTAAAATGACCAGAATATACCTAAAAAAATCAATGCAGGTAATATTTGCATTCATACACCTCTTTAATCTTCTTCAGTGGTGTACCTGAAAATGGATCCAGGTAGTGAGTCCTAGATACAAAACATCAGTAGATGCGCATAAATAATGCTGCATATATTGTCTCTGTAACTATGTCAGGAAGTAAAGTAGAACAGTGTTCAATATCTAGTTTCTATAGTGTGTGCGCTGATTTTCTGGGCAAGTCCTTGCCTAGGTACTAATATTTAGCAGCTTCTACTGATCCAGCACAGGACACTGAAAAAGCCAATGGACTTTGGGGCTTCCACATTAAACTTTCCCCACCTGAAATTCCTGGAAATGGTGCTGATGGCTTGAAATACACTCAAGATACCAGTGGGCCAATGGGTAAACCCCTAGCTATGCAAAAAACAGAAAAGAAGTTTGTATCCAAAATAATAAAGAAAATGTTTCACCCCAAAGTCTGCTATGGTCTCTGGGATTTCTCCAGAAAGAATGACGAAGAGTTGACTACATTTATGATTGAGAATAAAAGGTGTTCGACTTGTCCTCTTTTTATTTCAGTAAAGAAGGTAATGATGTAACATTGAGAACTTCTCAAGGACTCTAATGAAAATCAGTACCAGAACAGTCATTCTAATTTTCTTTCTTTTTTAAATCAATTTTATTTATTTCTAGAGAGAGGGAGGAACAGAGGGAGAAAGAGAAGGAGAGAAACATCAACGTGTGAGAGAAACGTGGATCGGTTGCCTCTCACATGCCCAGCTGCCACGCTGGCACATGTGACCAGGAATTGAATGGGAGACCTTTCGGTTTAAGGGACTACAGCCAACCCACTGAGCCATTCCAGTCAAGGCAGATCATTCTAATTTCCAAACACAGAAATGCCATTGGGTATTTTCCAAAAACCCGTAATCACATTCAAAATCATAGGGCTCACCATGAGTTGTTATCTTCATTTTTTTCAAAAGATATAATAAAAATATTCACCAAATTCGGATGTGTCATTGTATTAGAAAATTTCCAAACTACTGATCAGAACCAAAAGGGCTTCCTTGGCTGATATGGGAGGGGGAGAGCAGTGAGATGCTGTCACCCTAGCACTTCAAACAAGAATGGCTATGAGGTCTCTGTAGCTGAGTTCAAGAGTTCACAGATTTTTAAGGAGCCAACAATCAACCCCATGATTTCACATATACACTGGGAATAAAGACATAGCAGCATCAACCGACAGGAGACTGGAATCACAGTAATGTTTCTTTCTCAAAAGATTTCAAATATTGTCATTATGCAATAGTATATACTCTGAGTAAGTACACATAATCCAGACATCATCCCCTTGACATTTTGAAGCACAGTATAAAGTAATGATCTAAATTCTGTAATGATCTAAATATTTTTAAATTCTGGATGATTCTCTATAGTAAATATTCTGATTTATAGCAATACATGAGAACTATTTTTAACATTCTACTGTGAATTCTTTGATATTTTGAAATTCTGTTTAAATTACATACATTCCTAATACTTTCACAGATTTGTTACATTTTTAAGACTTCTCTTCAATATAAATTCTTTAACCTTGAAGGAGGCTTAAACAATGGTTAAAGTTTTGTTAAATTCTTCATATTTTTTGTTTCCCTCAAACTTGAAGTCTCCAATGTTGAGTTAGTTTTGAACACAGGGTAAAAGCTTTACCACATTCTCTACATTTGAACAGTTTTCCTCCAGAATGAATTCTCTCATGTTGGCTAAGACACTACTAATGATTAAAAGATCTGGCACTTACATTTATATGGTGACTCTCCAGTACAAATGACCTGATGTAGGCATAAGTTTTGAGGAGTGAATAAAGGCTTTGCTATGTGATCTACAATTACATGTCTTCTCTCAAGTATGATTAGCCTGATTATAAGAGCTGAGGATCACCTAAAGGCTGGGCCATATTCCCTACATTTACATGGCTTTTCACCCATTAGGAATTCTATTGAGAAAGATTTGAAGAATCCAAAGGATTTGCCACATCATCTAATGAGGCTTCTGTCCAGTATGAATTCTCTGATGATGAGTAAGCGATGAGGACCAGCGAAAGGATTTACCACATTCTGTACATTTATAAGGCTTCTCTCCAGTATGAATTACCTGGTGTTTTGTAAGGGATGAGGACCGACAGAAGGCTTTACCACATTCTCTACATTCATAAGGCTTTTCTCCAGTGTGAATTTTCTGATGTGTACTACGAGTTGAGGACTGGTGAAATGCTTTACCACATTCTCTACATTTATAAGGCTTCTGTCCAGTATGAATATTTTGATGTTGACTAAGCTTTGAGAATTGGCGGAAGGCTTTACCACATTCTCTACATTCATAAGGCTTTTCTCCAGTGTGAATTTTCTGATGTGTACTACGAGTTGAGGACTGGTGAAATGCTTTACCACATTCTCTACATTTATAAGGCTTCTGTCCAGTATGAATATTTTGATGTTGTCTAAGCCTTGAGAAGTGACGGAAGGCTTTACCACATTCTCTACACTTATAACGCTTCTGTCCATTATGAATATTTTGATGTTGTCTAAGCCTTGAGAAATGGCAGAAGGCTTTACCACATTGTCTACATTTATAAGACATATCTGCAATATGAATTTTTTGATGTTGTCTAAGGCCTGAGGACCAGCAAAAGGCTTTCCCACATTCTCTACATTTATAACGCTTCACTCCAGTATGAATTGTCTCATGTTGAGTTAGGATTGATGACTGGAGAAATGCTTTCCCACATTCTCTACATTTATATGGCTTCTCTCCAGTATGGATTTTCTGATGTTTTCTAAAGGATGAGGACCAGGAAAAGACTTTACCACATTCTCTACATTTATAAAGCTTCTCTCCCGAATGGACTTTTTGATGGTGTATAAGAGATGAGGACCAGCGAAAGGCTTCACCACATTCTCTACATTTATAAGGCTTCTCTCCAGTGTGAATGGTCTGATGTTTTCTGTAGGTTGTGGACCAGCGAAAGGTTTTACCACATTCTCCACATACATAAGGCTTCTCTCCAGTATGAATTTTCTGATGCTGAGTAAGGTATGATGATCGGCTAAAGGCTTTACCACATTCTCTACATTTATAGGGCTTTTCACCAGTATGAATTCTCTGATGCTGAGTACGGGCTGATGACTCCCTAAAGGCTTTGCCACATTCTCTGCATTTATAAGGCTTCTCTCCAGTATGAATTCTCTGGTGAATAGTACAGATTGAGAATGACATAAAGGCTTTGCCACATTCTCTGCATTTATAAGGCTTTTCTCCAGTATGAATTCTCTGGTGAATAGTAAGGGTTGAGAACGACATAAAGGATTTGCCACATTCTCTACATATGTGAGGCTTGTGTCCAGTATGTATTTTCTGGTCTAGAGTTAGACCTGAAGGTCGATTATATATTTTATCACATTCTTTCCACGTATGTTTTTCTTCAGTACAGATTTTCTTAACTCCATTTAGATCAACTGTTTTACTGAAGACTTCCCCACATGGTAAACATTTGTAATCTTCTCCCCCAACAGGAATGTTTTTGTTCAGTACTATTAGAAGGTTCCTTAAGTAATTTGACACATTTACTTTGTTTGTTTGTCCTTTCCACAACAGAAATAACCTGATGTGTATTGTGATTTGACATTTGGTCAAAAACTTGTCCACCTTTATAATGGTTCTGTGGAAGATGAGTATTCTGATATTTATCATTATTTGACTTGTGGTTAAACATTTTCCAATTTTCATTGCATTCATAACTTCTATCTTCATTACATGTACTCTGGTAATCATTGAAAATAGAAAGTTCTTTAGTGACACCTGTAATTTCATTATACATGTACACTTATTCCCAAATACTGAATCTGAGATTCTTATTAAAATATGGAGGCTGAGTCACAAATGACTCCCAAGTTCATAAAAATTTTATATATTGGAATAAAAGAAAACATTCCTTCTCAATGAAATGTAATAATTCCTTAAAAAAGGGATTGCCTATTGATCACATTTAAATTTTACTTGTGCATTGGGATTCACTAAAGTTTACAAATTATTGACTGAAAGTTTAATCCCACTCTTCATTTTAGGCAATTCAAATGATTATTCACACCATAAATTATGAGAGTTCTAGATTTTCCAGGCTGCCTTTAGAAGAATAGATACACTTAGAAAACTGTTTTCCGGCTTCACAACTGGAAACACTTTGACCTGAAATGTAACTCAGTTAAAGTGGGAGATTCCCCAAATATGTACTATTTTTCATCTCTTTAGGTAACAAGGATTTTCTTAGAAATAATTATGCCAGGTAAGATCTGTTCATTTTAACACCCTTTTCTCTTGTCACACACTTTCTTCTGAGTCTTTCATTACACTATCAAAGGTATACCTTTCATATCTTACCAGTATTATTTTAGAGACTAAATCTTCTATTCCTGGCTTTTGCAACAAGGCCTGGTTGTCTTCAGATGTCAAAGCTGAAAGATACAAAATAAAGGTTCACAAGTAGGAGACTCAGGTCAATATACATTGCAGCTAAGCAATTACTAAACATATTATTACATTTCTTTAAAAAATTTGATGTATTTACTTAATTATTTTTAGAGAGAGGGGAAGGCACAGAGAAAAAGGAGAGAAGCATCAATATGTGGCTGCCTCTTACATGCCCCCAACTGTGGACCTGGCCCAAAACCCACGCATGTGCCCTGACTGGGAATCAAAACAGCTACCCTTTGGTTCTCAATGCACCAGCCAGGGCTATATTATTACATTTTTGAGTACTTCAAAAATGTCAAATGTTCAAAGCAAGACCAAGAATGGTACAATGAGAAAAGGTCAATCAAACGGAACAGTTGCTTACATTTGGCAATCATAATGATCAAGTCCAATTTGACACAATGGCAATATTATAAGGAAACTCCCAATTCCCACTTTCTACTCTGGAGAGATGGAAGGTACAGTGTGTTCAAAGATCTTGCCATTTAACAACATATTTGAAATATGTTTTTCTGTTTTGTGTGAAACAGAGTGCTAAAACCATGTCAATAAGTGGTGCATGCACTATACCACATACTGAAGAGTTGAATAATTGATCAAACACCACAGAAACTGCACGTTAGACTGATAGCAAGCATACAAAAAATGTATGGAAAAGATTTAGAGGTTTGTTTTACCTTTTCATTATAACACCAAAAACAAGTAAACAAAGTGAATATAGATAAATGGGATCACACCAAACATGAAAACTCGTGCACTTTTTTAAGGAAATACTCAGGGGGTCAAAACCACAACCTATGGAATACAGTAAATTTACACAAAGCTTGTATTTTATAAGTCTTTCATATTCAGAGTATATAAAGAAGTTTTACAGAATAATATGATAACACAATTTTTATAACAGCCAAAGATATATGGTTAATTAATATAAAAAAGACAGGAATACAGAATGGGGTGAGACAGATTCTTCAGTAAATGGTGCGAGAATAACTGAACCAGTACAAAAAATAATGTACTTCAACCACTTTCTTAAGCCATGTAGCAAAACAAACTCAAAATGAATTAAAAACTAAAATGTAAGACCTATATCCATGAAACAAAGAAAGAATAGTCATAAACTCTGCCATTGCTCTTAGAACTTTTTTTGATATATCTTGGTAGGAATAGCAAACAAGAAAAAAAAGTTAAACAACTGAGACTACAACAAAATAAGTTTTTGCATAGCAAAGTAAACCATCAAGAAAACAAAAAACAACCCAATCTACTAAACATGGGAAGATATCCACCAATGATGCTAAATATGCAAAGTATAAAAGGAACTTACAGAACTTAACACCGAAAAACAAACATTCTGATGAAAGAATGAGCAGACCTCAACAGATATTTCTCTAAACAGAACATAAAGATGGCCAACAGACTTATGAAAAGATGTTCAACATCATTCATTAGCACGGAAATGCAAATTGAGACCATACTGAAATAGCAGCACATATGTATCAGGATGGCAATTATCAATAAATTAACAGGCCTGGCTGGTGTGGTACAGTGGACTGAAAGCCTACCTGCAAACCAAAAGGTCACAGGATCGATTTCCAGTCAGGGTACATGCCTGTGTTACGTGCCTGGTCTCCAGTTGGGGACGTATTAGGGGCCACCAATGGATGTATCTCTCACACATTAAGTTTTTCTTCCTCTCTTTCTCCTTCCCTTTCTCTGTCTCTAAAAATAAATACATGCAATCTTTAAAAAAAACAAAATTAGTGGAAAAATGAGAACCCCCATGCACTGTCAGTGAGATTATAAACAAATTGGTGCAGCACTACAGAAAACAAAATGGAGGTTCCTCAAAAATATACCAACAAGTACCATATAGCACAGCATTCCCATTTCTGGGGATTTATCTAAAGCATATGAGAAGACATATTCAAAATGGAATATACACCACTATATCCACTGGAGCATTATATACAAAAAAAAGGACCATTGGCATAATGGTACTGAAACTCTACAATAAATAAGAGATTTAATTTTAGTTGACATATGATATCAAAAGAATTATATCTCAATATAAACTTAATATAAGTTTCTCCTTAAAGCTGTGACTCATTATGTGCTTATTTAAAATTTTTTAAAAAACTACAAATATAATATCCATGTTATTGAATATAAAACAAACAATTTTATGTACTTCACACTTTCTCAAGGTGAATTCTTTACCAATTTTGTTTTTTAACCCGAAGTGTTATGATTTAAATTCTCATGTCTCAATCGTTAAGGAAAAATACAAAAAACAAACAGAAAAGTGATCCTCATCATGAGAAAAAAACAGAAGCCACAAGATGGGGAAAAGTATTTGTAAAAGACAGTAGGTACATATAATTGTACAAGACATAGAAAGAAGTTTTCAAAGTCAACAGTGACAAAAAAACAAATGACTAAAAAGGGACAAAGAGCTTAACAGAAAGCACACTAAAAATAAATACATAGATTAAAAATTAGTATCTGCAAGGAAACTCTACACCTTCTATCACTGAGGAAATGCACATCAAAACAATGAAAGTTATACAAACAGCACATTCAAGCCAACACTAAACCCCTACTAAGAAGGGAATCCAGAACACTGACAACAGTAAATGATGCTGTGGATATGGAACAACCCTAACTCTCTTTCATTGCTGGTGAAAATGTAAAATAGGACTGCCCCTTGGGAAGAGAGATTAAGGATTCTCACGAAACTAAAAATAAAGGAGTGGGCAGGGTGGAGAGGAGCAAAGGGGAAAAATTGGGTCAACAACAGTAAAATATACAATAAAATATATATATTTTTATTCCTTAACGGCCCTAGCTGGTATGACTCAGTGGATTAACCACAGTGCTATGAAACAAAATGTTGCCAGCCGAAGCCATGGCTGGTGTAGCTCAATGGATTGAGCGCCGGCCTGAGAACCAAAGGGTCACTGGTTGGATTCCCAGTCAAGGCATACACCTGGGGTACAGGCCAAGTCCCCAGAAGGGGGCATGTGAGAGGCAACCACACATTGACGTTTCTCTCCCTCTCTTTCTCCTTCCCTTCCACTCTCTCTAAAAATAAATAAAATCTTTAAAAAATAAAAATAGAATTTGGTTGCAAATTAGATGAAAAAATGAAGGCTACAATAAGTGAAATGAAGGAAAATGCACAGGGAACCAATAGTGATGGGAAGGAAACTGGGACTCAAATCAATGGAGTGGACCAGAAGGAAGAAAGAAACAACCAAACAGAAAAGAATGAAGAAACAAGAATTTTAAAAAATGAGAAGAGGCTTAGGAACCTCCAGGACATCTTTAAACGTTCCAACATCCAAATTCTAGGGGTCCCAGAAGGAGAAGAGATAGAGCAACAAGTAGAAAAGTTATTTGAACAAGTAATGAAGGAGAACTTCCCCATTCTGACAAAGGAAATAGACTTTCAGGAAGTCCAGGAAGCTCAGAGAGTCCCAAAGAAGTTGGACCCAAGGAGGAACACACCAAGGCACATCATAATTACATTAGCCAAGGTAAAAATGAAGGAGGGAATCCTAGAAGCAGCAAGAGATAAGGGGACAGTCACCTACAAAGGAGTTCCCATCAGACTGTCAGCTGATTTCTCAAAAGAGACCTTGCAGACAAGAAGGGGCTGGAAAGAAGTATTCCAAGTCATGAAAGGCAAGGACCTGCATCCCAGATTGCTCTATCCAGCAAAGCTTTCATTTAGAATGGAAGGGCAGATTAAGTGCTTCTCAGATAAAGTCAAGTTAAAGGAGTTCATCATCACCAGGCCCTTACTATATGGAATGTTAAAGGGACTTATCTAAGAAAAAGAAGATAAAAAAAAATGCACAGTAAAATGACAGTAAAACTCACAATTATTAACAACCACACCTAAAACAGAAAAACAAACTAAGCAATCAACTACAACAGGAATAGAACCACAGAATTGGAGATCACATGGAGGGTTAACAACAGGGGAGTGGGAGGAGGAGAGAGGGGGAAAAGGTACAGAGAATAAGTAGCATAGATGGTAGGTAGAAAATAGACAGGGGGAGGGCAAGAATACTAGGGGAAATGTAGAAGCTAAAGAATTTATGACACATGGACATGAACTAAAGGGGGGGAATATGGGTGGGAGAGGGTGTTCAGGGTGAAGGGGAATGAAGGGGGGAAATGGGACAACTGTAAAAGCATAATCAATAAAATATATTTTTTTAAAAAGTAAAATAAATAAAAATAGACACCAATTATGTTGAAAAAAAAATAGTTAATATTTCAACTCTCAGTCAGGGCACATGCTAGGGTTGTGGGCCAGGTCCCTGTTCGGGGCATGCAAGAGGCAACCCATCAATGTTTGTCTCTCAATTTGATGTTTCTCTACTTCTCTTTTCCCTCCCTTCTATCCTTTCTAAAAATAAAGAAATAAAATCTTGAAAAAATCCTAAACATACACTTCATACAGTGAAATATTATTCAGCCCTATAAAGAAATAATATATCAAGCCATCAAAAGAAATGAAAGAAATCTAAATACATAGAATTAAGAGAAAAAAATGCAATCTGCCTGATGAGGTGCCCAGTTGGTTAGAGCATCATCCAGATACACCAAGGCTGTGTATCCATCCCTAATCAGGGAATATACAAGATTGTACAAACAAATGCAGGAATAAGTGGAACAACAATTTGATGTTTCTCCTTCCTTTTGTCTCTCAAAAAAATCAATAAATGAAATTAAAAATACAAAAGTCCAATTTGAAAACATTACAGATTATAAAAGAACAACTACATGACATTCTTGAAAAAACAAAATAAGAGAAACAATAAAAAGATCAATGGCTGCAAGAGTTTAGGAGACACAGAGATAAATAGAGCAGAGAGAATATTTAGGGCTGAGAAACAAATGTCTATGACTTACAATGGTAGATATATGCCTCATATATTTTCTAAACCCACAGAATGTACAACCCAGCAGTGAACCCCACAGGAAACTAAAACTTTAGTTAATGATGATTTGCAAACGTACATTTGTATATATCACAAATGTACCACTCTGTTGGGGGACATTGGTGAGGGAGTAGGGTATGCATGTGGAAGCAGGGAGAATGTGGGAATAGTAATTTATTTATGCATAATTTTGCAGTGAACCTAAAACTGCTCTTTAAAAAAGTCACTCAGCCCTGGCTGGTGAGGCTCAGTGGATTGAGCGCGGGCTGCAAACCCAAGGGTCACTGGTTCGATTCCCAGTTAGGGCACATGCCTGGGTTGCAGGCCAGGTCCCCAGTGGGAGTCATGTGAGAGGCAACCATACATTGATATTTCTCTCCCTCTCTTTCTCCCTCCCTTCCCCTCTCTCTAAAAATACATAAATAAAATCTTTTAAATAAATAAATAAATAAAAATAAAAAAGTCATTCACAGACCTTTATCTCTGAAGTACCTGTACTTAGGTCTATGCATCTTTCCTATGGTTCTTAATGCCCATCCAAGAAACAAAAGTTTGCATCCACCACTGAAACACACACAGACTATATCACTTCACAGCAATAAAAATGACCAGATTCAAAGAAACAAACACCACCAAGTATTTCCAAAAATGTGAAAAAACTAGACACTAGACATAGTTGAATAAAAGATAAATTGATACAAACATTATGAAAAACAAGAAAGGGTTTGCCAAAAATAGAATTGTTTTGTCATTCAGCTCTTCTACTCAGGGAATTTATCAAAAAGTATTCAAATGTGGTTTTGTAAGAGACATGTACACATCTGTGTCCATTGTAGTATTACTCACAAAAGCCTATATAGGGGAAAACAACCCCCATGTTTACAGATAAATAAATAGACCAACAAATTTGCTATATACATAAAGTAAAGTACTGCTCTGCCAAGAAACAGAAAAAGATGTTACACCCAATACCATCAAGACAAACACTGAGGACTTTTTTAAATGAAGCACACAAGTCACAAAAGACAGACACTATAGGACTCCACTTAGGTAAATGTCTTATGAAGTCAACATCATAGAAAAGAAAAAGGTAGTCACCTGGGCGTTGGTTTTCAGGGAAATGAAGAAGTGGATGTTTAATAGACACTGACACTTGCCTGCAAGATGGAAATTTCCAACAGTCACATGCACAACAAACAGAATATACTTAATACAACTGGACTATAGAGTTACACATGGTTAAGATGGTAGATTTTTAAAATCCTCACATAGGATTTTAAAACATTTTATGTATTTGTATGTTTAGAGGGAGGTTAAGGGAGGTAGAAAAAGAGGGAGAGAAACATCAGTGTGTGAGAGAAACAAATATTGGCTGCCTTTCTTGTACATGCTCTATCCAAGTGCAGAATCTGAAATCCAGGTGCCCTGGATTTATGTGCCCTGACTAGGAATCGAACCAGGAATATTTGAGTTTGCAGGACTATGCCCAACCAACTGAGCCATACAGGTCAGGATGGTTTTTATCAAAATATACAATAAAATATAATATCTAAAAGAGATAGTTATAAAACTTTATAAAAATTACATCAAATGAGAAAAGTTTTTTTCCCCCTCACATAAACGGAAGATAAATTCAGCTATGAAGAGATATAAGTAAGACTATTTCCAAACCTCACAGGATCAATCAACCATTGCCCATTAACAGCACTCAGAAAGAAACAAGGTTAAATCATGAACACTGCAAGGTAAAAGCCACACAAACGTGCACATGATAATGTTAATGGCAACTGACATGTGGCTGATTTCACATTTGAATTAAGTCCCACAATGTTAAGTGTACTGATTGGAGAACTGCATTCACATTGGTAACATATAAATGAGAACCAAAAATGCAATCAACTAAATTAAGGGAACCAATCATAAAAGAGGAAACATGCTGGAACACCAGTGGGAACTGTGGCTGAGTGAGACTGAGGGGTGCTGGAGTCCAGGTCGTTCTCTTAAAGGACATACATACAGACTTACTGGGACGCCCTCACTCTGAACACCAGCTTTAGGACAGACGCTTGAAAGGCACCAGGGTCATAACAGAAGAAACTGAATTGTCTGGCTTCAGGGCAAAGACAGGAGGAGCAGCTTTCTTCCACACAGCAGCCCCAGCAGAGGCAATTATTCCCTTGCTGAGCCCTTCCCACCACAGAGCTACCAACCAATGCCATCTCTGACTCTCCATCTACCTGGCTGACACTGTAGCCCTGTCCTAGTGACTCCATAAAACCTTGCACCAGTCACATTGACAGCCTACCCAAGATATGTCAAGTGGCTTTTCCATACAAATGGCTTCTCTTGCCTCATGCTTCAGACTCTCCTTAATCTCAGAAACAAACTGCATCTGGTCTCTGCATGCTCCATACCTCTCACTCAGTGGCTGCACAGACAGCACTAGCTGCAGCTGGCTTTGAATCGTATCTCGGCCTCCAAATCCAACACAAGTAGGAACCATCTGCACATTGCTCTGTAACTGGTGCTGGGTGGGACTGGACAGTTCCTAGGTGGTGGCTGACCTTACACCTGAAGAGAAGATCTGGAGCCAGTACACCCAGTGAACAGCTTAGGACCATGTCAGATTACAACCCTACCACTTCTACAAGCGACACATTCATGAGGCAGACTCAGGGAGCACCAAAGCCCCACTGAACATTTTCCTAAATATAAAGTGCCTAATAATTCTGAAGCTCATTTCTTGCCAAATGAGTATATTTGAGCATGTTCTATCAACACTTCTTCTGAAAAAAGCAGAAATCTGACCAAGGTCTAATCAGAAAGTAAAAACACATCAAGGCACAGTCTCAGGCAGCAATGGACTGAACAAGAGAGAAAGATAAAAGGACAGCACAATGAACAAATCAGGTTAACAATAAAGACTTTCCTTGAACAACAATAAAAAAATATGGAAAAAATTAAATTAAAATGTACTGGAAAAAAAACAAAGGACTTTCCTACATGGTGGTCAATGTTCTAAGGCCACCAATAGCAGTGATTTATTGAAGAACTCTATACAGTAAGGAGATATATTTATCTATTCTAACAGAAATTGGAGAATACAAACTGGAAATTTCATATGTTAGTTCATAGAAAGCAAAACGACATTGTGAAGTGAAACAGAAGATAAGACTGTCTCATTTGGGGGAGATGCATTGTGTTGTGATGAACTCACTGAGTCTCAAGATTGTAGAATCTTCTTTGAAGCATTCATAGGGTTAGAAACTATAAACCAGAAAACATGGCACCTGTCCCCAGGGTTCCTGGGATTTCTGCGACAAATTCCAGGATTTCAACTATTTCCTTCATATATTCCATTCATGAGACAAAAACAAAACTTAAAAAATAACGCTTAACTTACAATTTTTCAGCAACACGCACAGATTTTCCCAGGTCCCCAACACAGTAGAAAAGGAGCCAGACCATGGTGGCCCTCACAGTCAAAGGGGAGGACTCTGGCCCCAAGTCCTAATAGGATGACATAGGTCACTGGAGTAGAACCAGAATTCCAAAATAATATGGGAGCAAGGGACATGATGGAGAACAGCTGGCCTTCTATGACAGCAACAGAAATAAACCTGGGCTTTTCAAAGTCCAAAGTCCTTTCCTTTGAAGTACAACTTCCCAAACCTCAAAGTCTGCCTTTCTCCATGACATTTGGGCCTCTCACCTGTGTCATCTGCTTCCCCATTCCCACCTACCTAGGTGAGTAGATATTGACTTTTTTCTGCACACGTCCCAGAGTTCCTTAATTTCCTCCACAATAGTGACCAGGACTGGCTGAGGGAAAACACAACCTGTTTATAAAAGAAACATTAGTTTTGATGGAGATTCTCCCATTTACAATCTAGTTAGTACTCAGGTAAGATTGGTAGAATAATAAACAACTTCAATTTCTCCCTTGAATGCAAGAATCTGAAAGGCTACCATACAAAGCAGAAGTCCCCAAAAGACCTTAAATTAATAAAGAAAACGAAATCCTGCGGGTGGAAGATCTCTAAAAGGAAGTCATGCTCACCCAGGGAGACCAGGTTCCTGTAGTTCTCCAACATCACATCCATGTACAATTTTCGCTGAGCTGGGTCCAGGCATTCCCACTCCTCTTGAGAGAAATCTATTGACACATCCCTCAAGGTAAACAGTCCCTGAAAAATAAAGATACATTTACCAAGGGGCCACCAAGAGTTAATCATGTAACCCAGCTTGAAAAGTGTTAGAAGTGGTTTTAACCTAGAGTATACTGAATTATCTAGTAAGATCATTTTGACCCAGTGATATTCTCTAATGTATTTTCTAACACAGATAAATGAGACTGACACATGTCTACCAATCCACTGCAGAGACTTTACTTTTCAAAAAAAATAACCTTTAAAAATGAAGGGATAGCCCCAGCTGGGGTGGCTCAGTGGACTGAGTGCCAGCCTATGAACCAAAAGTTTGCTGGTTCAATTCCCGGCGATGGCACATGACTGGGTGGAGGGCCAGGTCCCTGGCTGGGAGCGTGTGAGAGGCAACTGATGGATGTTCCTCTCACATATTCATATTTCTCTCCCTCTCTTTTTCCCTCCCTTCCCTTCTCTCTAAAAAAAATAAATGAAATCTTTAAAATGAAGGGATAGCTATAGGCATATGGATTGTTGAGTGTGGTACTTGTATAATTTATGATCAATTATGCACATTTCTCAGCAGGAAAAGACCTGGTGAGTTCAAAGTATAAGTACTTCTTCAGGTTTACTTCACCCAACAAGGAACTGCAGTTCTGTGAAAATGCAGATTCTGATTCAGAAGTTCTGGGATGGGGCCTGTTTCCACATCTTTAACAACCTCACTTTTCCCTACTGAGATCAGTGTCTCTGGTCCACAAGCCATACTTCAGAATAGGACAAATAGGAAGACACAGAAAATAATCCATACATGCCTTTGAGTTGATGGACTTTTATAAAATTTACAGTTCTGAAGGAATAACAAAAATAGCAGCCACATATTATTTGAAAATTTAGTGAAGGTAATCTTAGAACAAGATTACTCTTCCTGTAAGAGTATTTTCTGAAACACACAGTAAAACATACATCTTAAGTTTCACTCCAAACTTTATCTAAAAATTTTTCAAAAAAATAAACAGGCAAAGACATATAAAGAGACCTCATGGATGTTCATTGCAGTTTCTGTAACTGAGAAGAACAGAAACATTTTAAGAGTAAGAAGACTAAATATAAATGTCAACTGTTAACATTTACTCACACAGACAGATATACATATGGAAACTAGGTAGAAATAAAAAAGTTATACAAAGCACAATTTTCACAACAATGAAATTAAAATTGTTTTGTGATTCTCTATATCTCATAAGTCTTTTTGTTTGTTACCTTTTAAAAAAGGAGGAATGCACGTAATGATAAAAACTAAATCAAAACTAGTGTTTATTAGTCTCTTATTACCTTTAAAATTGTTGTATATCATAAGAGGACAGTTATAGAAATTTTTTCACGATTTCATTTATTTTTAGAGAGAGGGGAAGGAAAGGAGGACAAGAGGGAGAGACATGTCAACGTGTGGTTGCCTCTTGCGTGCCCCACAGTGGGGACCTGGCCCGCAAAGCAGGCATATGCCCTGACTGGGAATGGAACCAGCAACCCTTTGGTTCGCAGCCCATGCTAAATCCACTGAGCTACACCAGCCAGGGCATACTGTAGAAATTTAACAAAATGCAACATAAATTAATATGAGTCTTACAAACTTTCTTGAAAATACAGAAAGTTATAATGTGCGTATCTGTGACATGAATGTGGGATAGAATGAAAATGTACAGGTGAAAGGCCTGATTGATTCAATCCTTCATATCAAAAGCCAATGATTTCTAGGAAATGAACAAAGGGCCTTCATTTTCCAAAGCAAACAAAAACTGAGAGAGGGTTGTCTCCATGTGCAATATGATGGCTTTTCTCAAATCTCTCAGTAATCCCTTGTTAGACCCTTGTTAATAATGAAGGGAAGCTATTAAATATACAGTAAAGACACCACTAAAGCCAAATGAATATCAGGTGACTAAAGCATACACAAAAACAGATCATCCATGCTGTGACATTATGGAAAAATCAAACAAAACATAAGAAATCATTGCTGTGTCTGGTGTGTCTCAGTGGATTGAGCACCAGCCTGCAAACCCAAAGGTGGTTGGTTCGATTCCCCTTCAGCGAACAGGGTAGGATTGTGGGCCAGATATGGGTGTTCCTCTCCCTTCTTTTCTCCCTCCCTTCACCTCTCTCTAAAATATTTTTCTACAAACCTTGAAAAATATTTAAAAAGTGCCCTGGCTGGTGTGGCTCAGTGGACTGAGTGCCAGCCTGTGAACCAAAGGGTCACAGGTTCAATTCCCAGACAGGGCACATGCCTGGCTTATAGGCCTGGTCCCCAGTAGGGGCCACATGAGAGGCAACCACACATAGATTGTTTCTCCCTGTTTCTTTCTCCCTTCCATCCCCTCTCTGAAAATGAATAAAATCTTTCCAAAAAAAGTTGAAAAAGTAAAGAAATCATTGTGATAAAGTGTTCATAAATAAACATTAATTTTTGCAAATGTCAATGCACATGTACATCCCATGTATTGAACACAAATACTGTAGTGCATTTAAATAGCAAGACTTTTGCACCAAATTAGTGAGTGTCTTCTATCAAGTCTTCTTTGTCAGAACTTTCTGAGCTATCCTGACCAGTAAAATGAGCATTTCTCACCCTTGTCTACAGAGCTGATGCTGCAGCCACATAAACCTAAAACCTACATTTCCCTTCTTCATTAATACCCGAGCCTCTGACACCCATCAAACAAGGCTACTGTATATTAGTGGCTTCCCAGGTGGATCTGTGAGAAAGGGGATGTTTTTAGTACTTGAAAGTCATTAATTAAAAGCAGGATTCTTCATGGTGTTGGGGAGCCTGGATATACATAACACATAGAAGGCTCTGGGACAAAGGGAACAAGTGTATAAGTTGCCAACCTTGATAATCATAAGAAAGGGAAAAAAATAAGTAGACAAAAACAACCTTGGCAGAAAGAACATCAGAAGCAGAGAAATAAATGTTACAGGTTCTAAATCCACTGATGTTAGGAAGAAAAGCAAACATAGCTTCTGACACAGTACACATCATTTACCTGAGAAGCAGCCATGTTGTCCCAGTCCTGCTCCTGGTCCTGGTCCTCGTCCTGTTCTGGGTTGTTTTCTCAGGCGATGATATGCTGGATTCAGGTCTGCATTTTGAGAATGTGAATTCAAAGGTTTCCACACAGCCCTTTAATCTACTTCCAGCACACTCACAAGCAGAAGGAACTGAAAATACTGGAAAGGTTCCCTACCCTTGTCCTTTGTGACAGGACAGTCAGGAACAGTAAGCTCCTACATGCACTCCACACTGGCAATTTTTTCTTTCTTCTTTTCAGGTGCTCTTTTCCCCCACAGATGTCCACAAATTCATACAGCAATGAGAACGAGTACTGCTCTCCTCAACCGCAAACCCAGGAGAGCACTCTTTGCCTCTCCTGAGCATAGTGTGCTCCCAGCTTTACAAAGGCATGCCGCCATACCTTTCCTTTGCCCTTCAATCTATAACCTTTGTCCTTTCTTTCTGCTAAGATCCAAGGGCCCTTCTTTTTGTAAAGATTTATTTTCAGAAAAAGAGAGAAAGAAAGAGAGAAACATCCAGTGTATGGTTGCCTCTTGCGCGCCCCCAACTGGGGATCTGGCCCTCAACCCAGACATGTGCCCTGACTGGGAATTGAACCTGCGACCCTTTGGTTCCCAAGCCAGCACTCAACCAACTGAGCCATACCAGCAAGGGCTCTTTTTTCCCCAATATTTTTATTTTAACACAGTCTGGCTGATAGAGTAGTTAAAGAACAGTAAAGAAACTTTTTCCTAAATTATTTGATAGCATACTGCCATTATTTCCCTGGCAATTTCAGTATGCATTTTTCTTTTTTTTAAAGATTTTATTTATTCATTTTTAGAGACAGGGGACGGGAGGGAGAAAGAAAGTGAAAGAAACATCAATGTGTGGTTGCCTCTCATGCACCCTACTGGGGACCGGGACTGCAACTGGAGCATGTGCCCTGACTGGGAATGGAACCAGCGGCCCTTTGGTTTCACAGGCTGGTGCTCAATCCACTGAGCACACCAGCCAGAGCCCAAGGGACCTTCTTTTGAGTCTGTCTATTGTTTCCACTTCTTCTGAACAGAGTATCTTTAAACAAAATTATTCTTATTAAAAAAACGTATCACCCAGGTGAGTGATTCAATTTTTGTAGCATCACCCCATACACCAAAACTTTGTGCCTTTGATTCCTGGTAGGGTAAGGGTTCTATACCCCTCAGGGCACATATAGGAGGCAGCTTATCCATACTTCTCTTTCACATCGATGTTTCTCTCACTCGCTCTTTTCTTCTGTCTCTATAATCAACAACCATATCCATGAATGAGGATTTTTTTAAATATTTTATTTATTTATTTATTTATTTTAGAAAGAGGGGGAAGGGAAGGAGAGAGAGAGAAATATCAATGTGTGGTTGCCTCCCGCATGCCCCAATAGGGGACTTGGCCTGGAACCCAGGCATGTGCCCTGACTGGGAATCAGTCTTTAGTTAGCAGGCCGGCATCAATCCACTGAGCCACACCAGCCAGGGCTGAATGAGGGTTTTTTTTAAACGCATCCCAAAGCACTCCTGCAAATTCCTAGGTTCACCTTAGCATGACCTGTAGCACCTCAATAAACAATGATGCTCCACCCAGAGCAGTTGTGCAACTCTGTCAAGGATGACACAGCTGATATCATTTCTCAAACTTCTCAGGTAATGTAATACTAACCTGAAGGGAAACACTTTAGCTTAAATACGCATGCAGACCCCTAGGGAATAAGGGCCCCACTCTTAGTTATTATTCTGTAGATCTGCAGCAGGGCTGATGAAATGTCCTATTTATCTAGTTCCCTCTTGGTGCCCGCATTGCTCCCCAAGAGCTTTTCTTAGCATTGGTCCAGAGATAACAGACCTAGCACATCTCAGACCTCTGGGTACTATTAGGACTTGGGACAGAAACTTCTAAAATGACAGGCTTCCAAGGAAAAATTTTTTCTTATTTTGTAGGAAATTGCAAAGACTTATTTTACAACATAAAATGATAAATGCAAGATATGATGCTGAAAACTTTAAAAACATATTTGATTGAAAATATGTTCATCAACACAATGAATAGATGGGTTTCCCGGAAACCATGTTTCAGATCAATCCAGTCCATCCTTCAGTATTTTCAGAGAATGGACAAGAGGAACTTGAGAGGAACAGCTCCTTTGTGGCTCACAGTCACTAATTCAACAAATCACATAAAGGGAAGGAAAAAGCTACTGAATATCAGTCGAAAGTTGAAGCTACATTCTGACTATAGTAAGATTAGAGGCATCTTTAACAAGTACACAATGAAATAGCCTGATATAAAGAGTAGAAGGATGCAGGGCTCAGAATTTAAATTATACACAGTATGTTCAAAAGGAAAACTATCTGGAATTATTTTAATTTATTTACATTTGGAGAGAGGGGAAGGGAGGGAGGAAGAGAAACATAAATGCACAGGAGATTCAGTTGCCTCTCACAAGCCCCCAAGAGGCAACCTGGCCAGCTACCCAGGCAATAGAACTGGGAATAGAACCAGCGACTTTTCAGTTCACAGACTGGCACTCAATCCACTGAGCCACACTAGGCAAAGCTAGTAGTATTTTTTAATGCAATGACTTCTAAGATCAAAGTTTTGTTCTGACTGGCATGGCTCAGTGGATTTAGCATCCTCCAGCAAAGTGAAAGGTCACTGGTTCAATTTCCAGTTATGGCATGTGCCTGGGTTGCAGTCTGGATCCCCACCTGAGGGCTTACAAAAGGAAAATGATTGATGTTGCTCTCAGACATCAATGTTTCTCTCTCTCCTTCTCCCTCCATTGAAAAGAAAAATAAATAAAATCTTAAATAAAAAGAGAGAGATCAACAATGTGTACTTTAAAAGTTAATGACTATTTACAGAAGAGATATTCAACAAACTATGAGTTCTCTCTATGTGTTTTTGAAAAATAAATTCAGCCCTGGCTGGTGTGGCTCAGTGGATTGAGCATTGGCCTGCAAAAAAAAAAGGGTCAGGTTGCTGGTTCCATTCCCACTCAGGGCACATGCCTGGGTTACAGGCCAGGTCCCCAGTTGGGGGCCTGTGAGAGGCAACCACACACTGATGTTTCTTTCCCTTTCGCCCTCCCTTTCCCTCTCTCTAAAAATAAATAAATAAATAAACTTTTTTAAAATTAATTAATTAATTAATTAATTCAGCCCTGGCTGGTGTGGCTCAGTAGGCTGAGTGCCTGCCTGGGAACCGAAAGGTCAAAAGCTGGATTCCCAGTTAGGGCACAGGCCTGGGTTGCAGGCCAGGTCCCCTGTTGCAGGAGTGCCAGAGGTAACCTATGGATGTGTCTCTACCACATTGATGTTTCTCTCTCTCTTTCCTCCTCCCTTCCCATCTCTCTAAAAATAAATAAAAATAAATAGATTCAATGTAAGTGTTAGAAGGAAAAACGCAAATACAATGGAGACAGAGAAAAAGAACCAATGGTTTTAATATTCCTGGAAAAAGCATCATGTGGTAACAGACTCAGTTACTTCACATCCCAGGTTATCTCCCTGTTGCCATTCCAGGACAGGAAAAGGGAGCCATGACTGGCAGACAAGTCTCCGACCTCAGAGTGAATAACGGCTGCACATGCAAGCAACTCAGTATAAAATTCACAATCCTTAGAAATTGGAGATTTGTAATTCTAAGTTAAATGTACTTAAGGGAAGCAATTCAGGAAACGTTAAATATTAACAGATTATAAAACCATAAGCTGATATCTCACAATTTAATCATCCACATCCAGGTTCACTTTGGTCCTGCTACGCTGTATTTCTGTGCCTGGATCTGCTTCTGTCTCTTCCGTCCTTCTCTGAACTTTCGTCCTTTCCTGTGTTTCCGCTCCCCTGCTTTTTCTCTTCTTTTCTCTATTTCTGTCCCTACACCTGTTCCGTGAAACAAGAGAAACCTATTTCA
Source organism: Trachops cirrhosus (assembly GCA_028533065.1). Taxonomy (NCBI): domain Eukaryota; kingdom Metazoa; phylum Chordata; class Mammalia; order Chiroptera; family Phyllostomidae; genus Trachops; species Trachops cirrhosus. The sequence goes on from CM052550.1 coordinate 44,339,228, forward strand.
ACTTCACTTGCTCTTTCTCCCAGATCTTTCTAATTGTTCCCATCTCCATACCTATCTCCGTCACCCCAGCCCACCTGCGCCATGCCTGTGTCCCCTCTGCGGCCCTTGTCTTCCCTGTCACCCCCACAGCTGGCTGACTTCAGTGCTGTTTCTCCCTCTGATCGGTCTCCCCAAACACCCTTTTTGTCCGTGCTCTCTCCCCGTCTACTCTTCTCAGAACCACTCCCTCCGCCTGAAGCGTCTACCCCTTTACTACCCCCACATTTGCTCACCGGCCCCTCTCCCTGTCAGCTCCCCTAGTCTCGGGCTCCTCCGTCTTCTCGGCATTTCTACCCTGTCTTCCTCCTCCGGCTACAGTCCCCACTTACACTTTCACTCCTCCGTCGCGTTCCCGTCTCTTATGGTCCCTCAAGGACATTTTTTCCCCCCTCGAGTGTCTGTCTCTCCCATTCCGCCTCCGGATTCCCTCACAGCCTCGTCCCGCTGCTTTCCGTCCACCCCTTCGCCTCAGGACATCGTGATTTCCCCACCTAAGTCCCACCCCATTGAAAGTGTGCTCTTCCTGAAATTCGGGCCTCTTATTTAATGAGGAGGAGGAGGTCTCAAGTGAGGCGGACCGCAGATCCCCAAGTCCGGGTGCAACCAGCCTTCAGCGACGAGGCTGGGAGAGGGGCACAAACGGACGCAGAGTGTCTACGGGTCTCACAGGGTCCCTGGACTCACCGCCGTAGACTCCCCCGCCGTAGTCTCTGGCAGGGATTTCAACGTCTGCAATGATCTTCAGCCTTTCCCTGCTTAGGAATGAGGACTTGGAAAAGTTTCAACCGGGAAAACCCAATCCACTAACCGAGAAGGGACCTTTGTTTCTCCCGTGGGTCGCCGTCATCTGTAAGAGACTGCGCCTGCTCCTAACTCCACATGTGGATGGGCGGAGCAGAGCCGTCGTTTAGCGCTCTGACAACTAAGGCTGGGCGGGGGCGGGGCGGGGGCGGGGCGGGGCAGGCTCGGGTTTGAAAAGCGCGCCAGGCTTGCGAAGAGAGGAGGAATATAGGGGAGGGGCTAACGCAGGGGCTTGACTTGGGCTCCATTCCACCTGTCTCCCGGGTTATAGACTTTCCTTAGTCATTCCTTTTAATTATCCACATAATTATCCCTAATATTTGTAAGATTTCGCTACAAAATTAATATTTTGGTGACCCTCCAATGATAAAATGTTAGCTAAGATCTTTGCCACACAATGTGACCTTCCGTCTGGACTCTCACCTTCTTCAATATTTACAAAATGGAGCTGGAAGAGGAAAGGGTGAGTTCTGGGTGAAGAGTATGGGCGCAGGTCTCTAACAACAGGGCTGTAGGCCTAACAGGATGCCAGGCAAGCATACTTGCAATGAGGAAGTGAATGCCACCTTGTGGACCTGCTTGGGGAGAAGCCTGAACTTCCATGGGCTATGCCTCCAAACTTTCTTTTCCAGGTTTAAAAATGCTGGTATGAGAGCATAAAAGTTGGCATTTGTCTTATTTGTCACCACCCAACCCAATAAGTAGATACAGGTATTGACTCTCTGTGGATGCTTTATTAAATAGCTGGCGATGTGTGGACACAGAGGGTTAAGCACCCTAAAAGACCATCTTACATTTCATTTCAAGCCAGCCTTTTTTATAAGGAAGGAAAAGTTGTAGTTAAAGGGTTAAGAATTCAGGGGGAAAAAATTGTAGGTTGGGATTTGGAATTAAAGGAAAAGATTAATCAGATAAAAGTTGCAGTCCCACAATCTCTCTTGCATCTGCTACTCTCTTGACAGGTGGTTCTTTATCTATGATCTGGGGGCAGAATGTACCACCTTGGAGCACAGAGGCTCAGATACCATCTTGATTGCTTGCAGTCCTTTTCTGAAACAAAGGTCAAATTGCTTGTGGTCCCCTGGAGTCAGGGCAGGTCATGTCTTCAGTTACTGAAACAATAGCTTTTTATATGCATTAATTACTAAGCTTATTAACCATTACTTAAAACTAAAATTTTGCAACTCCAGTTCCTCCATAATTCCCCCACTCTTAGTCCAAACTACCTTATTTCTATGAGATCAGTTTCATATAGAAGTAATCATTTTTGCTGTTGAGCATGTATCTTAGCATTAGACAAATCTGGCAGGGAGTTTAGGAATACACTTCATTGCAGAATCACATAAGAGGGGGCACATTGTGTACAGCAGTTTATAAAACTGAAAGAGATGAAAAGAATAAAAACAACAAATGCCTCTCAAATACCAGTATTTCTAGGCAACCAGGAAGTTAGTTTAGACAAATCAATACAAAAGAATCCCTCTCTTTGTTATGTCTTGGATACTTCTTCATTTACTTGCTTTATTTTATGTTCTATGAGCTGTAAATTATCAGTCAGTTTGTAACAGCAGAGTCCTTTAAGTTCTTCATATCCATGATTATGTCTTAAAAGAAGGTAATCTATAGTTATGTGATTTTCTTTTTTTGATAGATTTTATTTATTTATTTTTTAGAGAGAGGGTAAGGGAGTGAAAAAGAGAAGGAGAGAAACATTAATGTGTGATTGCCACTCTCACACTCCCAACTGGGGATCTGGCACACAACCCAGGCATGAGGCAGAATTGAACCTGCAACCCTTCATGTCCTAGGCTGTCACTCAACACATTGAGCCACAGTAGCCAGGGTCATAGCTGTACAATTTTCTAATATCAATTCTCTAACTTGTCCTAGTTCTTGACTGATGATTCCTATGGCTTGAGAGATGGCATTCAAAGCTCTTACCATAGCACAGGCTAATCTTATTTCTATATTCAAAAAGATTACCATGGTTGGCATTAGAAATATAGTCAGCCCTGACTAGTGTGGCTCAATGAATTGAGTGTTGGCCTGTGAATCAAAGGGTCGCCAGTTCAATTCCCAGTCAGGGTGTGTGCCTAATTTTAATAAAAGGAAATATAGTCAAAGATACATATATTCAGTGGAGCTAAAAAGGTACAAATCACTATTACAATCAGGTGAAAGGGAGAGTTCCCATTGAGCCTGAGTGTTGTGGGGCTTCTGAGGCATAAACACTGTCAGTCTTGCTAGAAAGCATGGTCCCCCGGAAGTATACACTGGAACATAAGAATAAACAGTCCTTCTACATATTATTGATAGCAACCACCCTGCAGGCAACTTGACTTGGTCAACGGCATAAGATATATTAGTGGTGGTGTTGCAATTCATTTCCATTTGCTAAAAGCTTAAAACTCTTTTTAGTACATTTGACAAAAGTTGTACACTTTCCCACTGGGACTACATAAGTGATTTTTAAGGAAAACATTTCCCTGTCCTTTATGTCAGGGTGGGCGTGGCAGGATACAATGGCAGCCGAAGTACAACCCAGAAAAGAGGGCTGACGTCAGGTCAGGGAGCCTAAACGTCGAACTTTGCCATAGCAACCAGAGTCTAAGGAAGACCACCAATGATATGTTACCACTTTGTCCTAGAGGGACCAATCCCCAGACCCCATGAAGACCCTCAGATTTGGTGTATAAAACCCCGCCCTGCTCTTCATTTGATTGCGATTCTCCTCTGGCCCAGCTCTGTGTGGACCATGGGGACCTCGCCCAGGTACACAAACCCCAATAAAGCTCTATACTGCCTGATTTTGTGGCTGATTGGCATTTCTTCCGCAGCGGAGCTTAAGAAAACCTTACACTTTAGAGTTACCACAGGTTCCCAATTATAAATATCAGAGGTTATGGTCTTATTGATATGCTGAAACAAAGTATAAATTCAAAGGCTTTCCAGGGAAGTACAAACACCTACAAGACATGAAGTGAAAGTTTGTTTGATATAGGTTCCTCCTGCAAGACAAAAGTAGGAGATGTTTAGAACCTCTTGTGCTAAATATACCCAAATACTTTCATCCCACCTGATGGGGGGCTCCAATGTTGGAAAAATTTTAGTTTCAGGTAATAGCTAAGAAGCTTAGTTATCAATGTATGTAAAAAGCTATTTCAGGAACTGAAGGTATGACCTACTCTGACTCCAGGAGACCATAAGCAGTTCCACCTTTGTGCTTCAGGAGGACTACAAGCAATCAGGATGGTATCTGAGCCATTGTACTCCAGGGTGACACTGATAAAGAGCACTGTCCAGGACTGAGATAAAGACCACTGCCCTGGACACAGAGGAAAGAATACTGCAGCTTGACACAGAGGAAAGAATACTGCAGCATTTTATATGATTAACTTTTTCCCTGAATTCCAAACCTCTTACCTACATTTTCCTTCTCCTAATAAAAAGGGTCGGTTTCAAATGGAATTTACAATGGTCTGTTAGGGTACAAATGCGCCCTCTTCTCAGATCGCCATCCATCTGAATAAAGTGCCCATAAAGATTCAATCCCTCTCTCTGCTTATTGGGTCTGGTATGTGACAGGCAGCAGGGACACAGTCTTTTCCAGTTTCAATTTGAAAAGAAAAAGTCCTCCATAAAATGGGGTTAAACCAAAAGTAATGAAAAGAATATAAGTCACTGTTTTGAAAGACGCTTTTCAGGTCTTGTGGTTTGGTGGTCCATTGTTCTTCTGGTGCTTTCCTTAGTCTGGCGTGATGAATTAAAGTTTTATTCATCCTAACTTCACTGAGGTTGGGCTGGTAAGGAGTATGTCCCAAGGTCCAGTTCACTTTTCTTCTAGGAAGCTCTCTGGGATCCTGTCTTCCAAGGGTTAAGTAGATAGAACCTTATCTCCAGGCTGAAAGGAATGTAGCATCCCTGTGGGCAGAGGTGTCTAATACAAACAAGGTCATTAATTACAGCTAAGTTCTGACTTAAATGTTGTCCTTATTTCTTTACCTTCACTTCTTGATCTATATTCATATCTTCCACTCTAATCATAGCCTGAAATGGTCCCCTGTACAGAATTTTATAAAGACTCAAGTGAATCCCACTTCAAGTAGTTACCCTTATCCTGAGCAGGGCAATAGGTAAAACTTGATCTCAGTGGAGATGAGTTTCTTGACTCAGGTTGGCTACATTTTGCTTCAAGGTGTGATACATCTTCTCTATCTTCCCAGAAGCCTGGGCCCTCCATGTTGTGTGGAATTGTAACAGGGTGCAGCCAGAGGGCCCCCCAAAGAGGTATTTTAATAGGGTTCAGAACTCAGGGTGTCTAGGAAATATTAAAAATATAGGAAATAATAAAAATATATTTAAAAAAAATATTCATCCCCACAAGTCTGGACAGGGGGATGGGACACATGGAGCAGGGCCATTGAGAGTTGTTTTGCACAGCAAGTTTTGCAGATAACCTCAGCAATGGTTATTTAACGTATCTATAACTTTTAACTGGTTTCATGGATATATTAAATAGCTGTGGCCATGCTTTGAGCCAGGGTGATGGGAATGACTTCCACACAGGATGTAACTGGGAAGCAACTCCCCCTGGTTACAGCATCTGCATAAGAGCTTGTAGAAGATTGACTCCACACCACTGAGCCGAGCATGCCTGGACTTATTATGGCAGCCCAGAAAAGCTGGAAAAATATGGGGATGCTGGCAAGTATAGCCAATTGTGGGACAAGTGTCAGAAATGGGGATACAGAGGAAGATTGGCGCTGGGAGTTTAAAACCCAGGCATGGCTGCTTTGCAATAGGGAAACCACAGGGCTTTGGGGCTCCCTTGGCCATGCAGCTTAGGAAGCCAGAAAGCAATATGTAGCAGCGATGCAGAGCTCTCTCTTAGCAGTTTGGAAGAATGCAGGAGAGATGCTGCAGGAAGGAAAGGGGTGAAAGGACTCTTGCTGTTTGGCCAGGAGAAGGTGCCACACGGGTTTGAATTAAGAACTGGAGAACCTAGCAACACAGCTGATGGTGCTGGGAATTGCAGGAGGCATGCCAGCAGAGCCTGGATTTCTGGGAAGAACCAGGGACTACCTGAGCCATGGACTTCTATTTGTTTTCCTGAGATAGGGTACCCCAGACTGGGCAAAGTGGGAAAGGAAGGACTGTGGATGTTTGTGGGTGTTTTAAGGGACTTTGGGATTTTAATGAAGACATCAAGGCATTACTCTTAAGTCTGTATAACTTTTGAATAATTCCTTTCCTTTTTACCAATCTCTGGCATTGAGAGCTATAATTCCCTGGCAGCAGGGAAGGCAAATCTGGTATAGAAGGACCCCAGGGAGAATTGGGGGGGTCCATTTGGTAACAGTATTTTGTCCCCCCCTCGGATCTGTTCTATAACAGAGTCTGCACTTGATTCCTAAAAATTTACTGAACTTCTGTGTAATTTCTGAAACAAAAGCAGTTCCATTATCACTCAGGATGCGACTGGGTAGGTGAAAGCAAGGAATTATTTCCTTCAGTAAGGCTTTCACTACCTCTGAGGATATCTCAGTTCTAGTATGATAGGCCTCTACCCATCCTGAAAAGGTGTCAGCAAAGACTACCAAATGTTTCCACCCTTGGACCCCTGGCAACTGGATGTATTCTATTTGCCAATCCTCAAATGGGCCCTGTACTTGTTATTGTTTCCCTTTCTTTTTATAAAGATTTTATTTACTTATTTTTTCAGACATAAGAAGAGAGGAAGAGAGAGAGAGAGAGAGAGAAACTTTGATGTGTGAGGGGAACATGGATCTGTGGCCTCTCACATACCCGAACCAGGAACCTGGCCTGCAACCCAGGCACGTGCCCTGACTGGGAAGTGAAGCAGTGAGGCTTTGGTTCATGAGATGATGCCCAACCCACTGAGCCACATCACTCAAGCCTTTATTTTGATGGAGATCTGTCTTGGGACTGTTCTTCTGGCACACAACCCATCTAGCAATTACTTTTCTTATGGCTTTAGAAATTCAGGACCTGTGAGCCGTAATTTAATATAAGCAGTTAAAGAGCCCCTTCCATAATGAGTCACCTCCTATAAATGCTTCATGACTGGCTCTACCAATTGTTCAGGAAGCAGTATGGCTCTCTTCTTATTCTTTATCTGCTATCAGGACTTTCTTTGTCAAAACCCTAGCTATTAGCTTTATCTCTGTCTGCAGTAGAATATTCAACATCATCTTGTGACAAATCTAGAACAGGTAACAAAGGTATTATAAGGGTTCATTTAACAGCCTCTTTCACTGCTCCATCAGCCAGATTGTTTCCTGTAGCCACTTCAGTGTCCTCTTTCTGATGCACCAGACAGTGAATGACTGCCACCTACAAAGGTACCTGAACGGCTTGTAGTAATTTTAAAATTTCTGCTCTGTGTTTAATCTCCTTTTTTATTGGAGGTTAACAGCATTCTTTCTTTCCAGATGGAACCTTGTATGTGCCAAATCAGGAAAACCGACCTCGAGTAGGTATATGCATTCACTCTCTTTTCTTGTGACAATTTCAGTGCCTTTGTCAATGCAATCTGTTGAGCTTTCTGAGCAGAGGTTCTAGGTGGCAAGGCCTTGGCTTCCACTACCCCTTCAAGACTCACTACTGCATAACCAGCCTTTCGGTTTTCTTTGTCCCCACAACTGCTTCCATCTGCATGTAGAGTCCAGCCTGCCTCTCCTAGAGGATGGTCTGGTAAATCAATTCTGCTAGAATAAAACTCCATCAGTGATCCCAGCACAGATGGGTCAGATATGATCTTGATTTCTTGCAGTCCTCCTGGGGCACAAAAGTGGAATCGCCTGTGTTCTTCTGGAGTCAGGGTGGGTCATACATTCAGTTCCTGAAACAATAGTTTTGTTACATGCATTCACTACTAAGCTTATAAGCTATTACCTAAAACTAAACTTTTCCAACTCGTGAGGTCCCTCATCAACATAAAAGCAGAAAGAAAGCTTATTGTTCCTGACTCTGTGACAAAGAGAAGGGAGAGTGGCACTTCCAACATTTCCACATCCTTCTGCTGGTGAGTGTGGGGGGATTAGAGAAAAGGGCTGTGCTGAGCCCTTTGAAGACACATCCTCAAAATGCAGGCTTGACTACTGAGCATGTCATCGCCTGAGAAAACAACCCAGAGCCGGAGGAGCAGGACCAGGACAACATGGCTGCTTCTCAGGGAAAGGATGTGTCCTGGGTCAAAGGCTATGATTGCTTTTCCACCTAACATGAGTGGATTTAGAACTCGCAACCTTTACCTCTCTACTTCTGATGTTCTTGCCTAGCAAGATTTTCCTCTAGTTATTTCTTTTCTTTCTTTTCTTTTCTTTTTATGATTATCAAGGTCAGCGGTTTATATACATTTCTCCTTTGTCCCAGAGCCTTCTCTGCATTATCTTTATCAAAGCTGCCCAAGGTGAAGAATTCTGCCTTTAATTAAAGACCTTCAACTACTGCCCTTGGCTGGTGTGGCTCAGTGGATTGAGTGCGGGCCTGCAAACCAAAGGGTTGCTGGTTTGATTCTCAGTCAGGACATGTGCCTGGGTTGTGAACCAGCTGGGTGCACTCCAGAGACAACCTCACATTGATGTTTCTCCTTCCCTTTCTCCCTCCTGTCCCCTCTCTCTAAAATCAATAAATAAAATCTTTAAAAAAAGAAAAAAGAAACACCTGTCAACAGATGAAAGGATGGTAAAGAGATGGCTGGACTGCAGTTTTTATCTCATTAACCTTTTGCATTAAACCCAAACCTTTTATCTATATTCCCCACCCTCCTGCCCCCAATTTCAAACCCCTTATCTATACTTTTTTTTCCTCCTTATAAAAAGCTGGTTTAAAATGAAATATAAGAAGGTGTGTTAGGGTACATAACCCACCATCTTCTCAGATCTCAGGCCATCTGCATAAAACCTCTATAAAATTTCAATCCCTGCTTCTACATCTTGTTACTGTTGGTATCAGGCAGAATGAATGCCAACTTTTCCGGTTTCAATAGCAGCATTTTTAAATCTGAAAAGGACACTTTGAAAGCAGAGCTCCTGGAAATTCAGGCTACTCCCCAGGAAGTCCACACAGGGCACTCATTCACTCCCTAATTGTCACTGCACAAGCCTGGCCATTTGTCAGGCCTAGCCTCCTGTTCCTAGCACTGCGTTCAGATTCGATCCCCAGAACCTGCCCTTTTCCTTCTCAGAGTCGTTTTATTGGCAGACTCAGGAAGGTGACACTCCAGGGGAAAGGTTGCAAGGGGTGGCAAAGATCTTAGGCAAAATGTAATCATTGGAGGGTCACCAAAATAGTAATTTTGAAAAGAAATGTTACAAATTTTAGCAATAATTATGTGGATAAAGGAAAAGCAATGAACAAGGAAGACTACAATCAAGGTGAGCTAGCTGGAATGGAGCCCAGGCCACACCACTGTGATTGCCCTTTCCCTGTACTCCTCATCTCTACACCGCACTGGTCCTTTTCAAACCTCCCCGGAGCCCACCTTCCAGCCTCTCTCCCTCCTCCGTTACCCGCCCTCACTGAGGCGGCACGGACCACAAACTCTGACTCCGCCTATCTGCTGACCTAGAGAGCATGCGCAGTATCTTCCTGACGCGAAAGCGGCTTGCAATAGAAATGTTCACTTGGTCCTTCCAAGTTTTGGTTTTTCAGGTTGAAATTTGATTTTTCAGCCGTCCTTCCTACACCCGTGAAGCCTGAAAGTTACTATAGACGTTGAATCCCCGCCCCCGAGTCTCCTACAGAGGTAAGTCTGGCGTCCCTGTGAGACGCTCCGTGTTCGTTTCTGCGATATTTGGGGCCTTCTGGCCGGCGGTCTTTCAACCTTCGGGTAGCTGGACACCGCCTGCCTCGTGGTTTTCCTGCTGAAAGTGCTTCCCTGGGCAGCACTCTCACCCCACACCCTTTAAAGTCTGGAGATGCAGTCAAAGCCTGTGCACCCCTCCCCCCGCCTCGCCACTCTCGGTCCCTGGAGCCCGGATTTCTCCCCGGCCGCGGGACGCACTCCCAATTTAATAACAGACCCGAATCCAAGAAGAGCACACTTTCTATGGGATGGGACTTAGAAGGGGAGAACACGGTGTCCCCAGGAGACTTGACCTGCCCACCCGGGAGGGGTTTTGTAGAAGCGGTGAGAGCGAAGGGGCGGCCGGGAAAGCGGAGGAACGAGGCTGTGACGGGATCCAGAGCCGGTTTGAGAGAGATGGACACGTGAGGGGGTAAAAAGGTCGGGGAGGGGCTGTACGAGACTGCAACTCCGGGGATGTGGGAGGGACGGGGCCTCAACGTAGGAATGAAAGGATACGTGGGGAAAGTAGACGGAGGAGGAAAACGGGAGAAATGCTGAGGAGACAGAGGAGCCCCACAGAGACGAGAGGAGCTGACAGGGAGAGGGGCCTGTGAGCAGACGTGGGGCCAGCAAAGGGTGAGGCCCTTCAGACCGAGGGAGTGGTTCTCAGGAGAAGAGTCGAGGAGAGAGAAGGGACAGAAAGGTGGTTTGGGTAGACGGATCAGAGTGAGAAACAGCACCGAGAGTTTGCCGGCGGGGGCGACAGGAAAAACTAAAAGGGACATCAGAGATGACACAGGCTTGGGCGGTTACGCGGAAGTGTATGGCGATGGGAGCAATCAAATATCAGGGAGGAAGAGCTAGTGACGGTGAAATAGCTTTGAAGGAGCAATTGTTTGAGGGAACAGGTGTAGGTAGAGAATTACAGAAAAGGGGAGAAAGAGCAGGGGAGGGGCTAGGGGAAACCCCGGAAAGGACAACAGAGCAGAGAAACACGGAAGAGACAGAAACAGATCCATACACCGAAGTACAGAGTAGCAGGAGAAGGGGAGCCCCGGGATATGGATGAGTGATGAGCTGACGGGATGTGGAGGATTATGTCGTGATTTGTGGGTTGTGGCTTTATAATCTATTTAGTTTAACATTTGCTGAGTTGTTTCAGTTACACAGATTTGAATGAGGATTACAAATGTCCAGTTTATAAGATTTGTGAATTTTAGAATTGCTTGGTTCCAGTTGCAACCTTCATTCACTTAGAGGTCAGAGACCTGTCTTGCTGTACAGTGGATTTACTGTTTTCGTTTTACATCCCACGTTGAATTTCTTTTTTGAGAACACATTGAGATAAACCCTAGTCTGTTGAATATCTGCCCTTGTGCAGGTAGTCATTCACTTCTGAAATAAGCATTGGTGATATCTCTTACCTAGCACTTAACATTCTTTTCTAAATATGAGGTACTCTCAGCATTTTTTAAACTTTGACGGTAGAAGTCATTTAAAGAAAATTCCAGAATAGTTCCTCTTTTAAATATGTTGTGCCTAGTTTGAAATCTGAGCCCTGCATTCTTTGTACTATTTGTAATATGTTGGAACATACATTGGTACTTAGTCAATTATTTGACTAATAATAATATCAGGTTATTTCAGTGTACACTTGGTAAGGATGTCTATAATCTTAACAGTCAGAACCCATTTTTATGAGTTCACCTAATGTTCAGCAGCTTTTTCTTGCATTTATGTTACTTGTTGAATTAGTGACTGTGAGCCACAAAGGAGCTGTTTCCCTGAAGTCCCTCTTGTCCTTTCTCTGAAAATATTGAAGGACTGAATTGACCTGAAACATGGTTCCCAGAAAGCCTGTCTATTGGTTGAGAAGTTTGATGGACATGTTTTCATAGCTAATATTTTTAAAAGTTTCAGTATCAATTTGCATTTTGGGGTGGGGAGAAAATACAGAGAACTGTAATTGAACAACAAAATAATTAAAAAAAATATCTGTCTCCCCTCCCAAAACCCCATTATTGCTGACGATATGATCAGTAGATTTACAGATAATGTGATCTATAGATTCTAATAAATCTACCAAAAAAGTTTTTAAAAACTTGAATTTATAATTTTATGCTTTTAATATAATTATTTGGTTTTTCCTGGATAATAAAAAAAAACTTTTGCCTTGGAGCCTGTCATTTTAGAAGTTGCTACCTAAATTCCTCCCAGTACCCAGAGGTCTGAGGTGTGATGGGTCTGATATGCCTGGTCCAGTATACAGAAAACAGCTCTGGTGGAGCAAACCCAGGTACCAGGAGGGAACTAGATAAAGACGCCACTTTGTGGGCTGCACTGCATTATAATATAACTTTGAGTGGAGCCTCATTCCCTTTGGGTCTGCATGCTTTTTAAAGCTACACTGTTTCCCTTCAGCGTCCTGTTAAGTTACCTGAGAAGTTCTGACAAATGCCATGGGGTATGTCACCCTCCACAGAGTTGGACAACTTCTCTGGATGGAACATCATTGTTCAATGAAGTGCTTCAGGAGATGCTAAGGTGTGTTCAGGGATTAACAGGAATGTTTTGGGGTGCATTTAAAAAAAACCCTCTCCAAAGATATGCTTATTGATGAGAGAGAGAGAAACATTGATGTGAAAGAGAAACATCAATGGGCCCTTGTACATGCTCTGGGACTAGGGGTTGAAGCTGCAGCCTAGGTAAGTACTCTGATCTAGAATCAACCCACAACCTTTTCTGTGTACAGGAAGATGCTACAACCAACTTAGTCACCAGGGCACAACATACATTTTATTTTTCATAAAAAATTTTTTACTTAGTCACACATAGAGGAAGTGGGGTCAGGGAATAAGACATGGAGTCATAAAAAGCACCCTTGGAATTTAGGAGAAAGAAAGGTAAAGGTTTTCTACAGGGTGTGAGGGAAAGAAAAGGGGAAGGAAAAGGCATGCCCAGATGCATTTGTAAGCATGAACAGCAATCTTTAGTCAGGGGAGGTAACAGGATGCTCTGCTGGGTTTGGGGTTCAGGAGAGCAACATATGTTGTCTTTACTCTAGAAGGTTTTGGACATCTGTGGGAGGAGAGAGCACTTGAAAAGGAAAAACTCACAGTGTGGTCTCCATGTAGGAGGAGGAGGTCTTTGTTCCTGACTTTCCTGTGACATTTCCAGGTTCTTCTGCCTGTGACTGTGTTGGAAGAATAAGGGGCTGTGCTGAGGCCCTTGAAGGTACAGCCTCAAAATGCAGGTGTGATTCCTGAGCATAACATCCCAGGATAAAAGAGCCCACAGCAGGAGCAGGACCGGGAGGACATGGCTGCTTCTCAAGTAAACAATGTGTCCAGGGTCAGTGGCTATGTTTGCTTTTCCTTCTGTCAGCAGGCAACTTTTATTTCTCTCCATCTAATGTCCTTGCCCAGTGAGGTTGTTTTATCTATTTATTTTTTCTTTTTCTTGTGATTGTCAAGGTCAGCCGTTTATGTACTTCTGTCCATTGTATTATAGGCTTTTCTGTATTCTCTTTATCCAGTTTCCCCAAAGACATGAGGAATTCCCATCCCAAATTAATGACCTTCAACTACTGAACACATCCTCTCCATGACAGATCAATCTGGGAAGGCACCAATGTTTGTTTGTTTGTTTATTTATTTATTTATCTTTAGAGAGAGGAGAAGGGAGGGAGAGAGGGAGAGAAACATCAATGTGTGAGAAATACATGAATCAGTTGCCTTCTCACATGCCCCCAACTGGGGACCTGGCCCTGAACCTAGGCATGTGCCCTGACTAGGAAGTGAACCAGTGACCTTTCAGTTTGCAGGCTGGTGCTCAGTTCACTGAGCCACACCAGCCAGGGCTCTTATCTTTAAATGCAGTACTGTATTTGTGTAGAAAACATGGAAGGTACATGTGTATTGACATTTGCAAAAATTAATGTTTATTTATGATCATTTTCACATAATGATTTATGTATTTATTTTTGCCAGTAACATCACAGCAGTGACATGTCCTTCCATGTGCCTCAGTGACCTGTTCTTCATTCACTATGTAGTTAAGAGCTTCCCTTCGTCATTAACTAGGGTCCAGTGGGGAATTATCAAGAGATATGCCCAAAGCATTACATTTCATCTGGAAACTCCCCTCTTCTTAATTTCTCTTTCCTTTGGAAAATGAAGGCCTTCTGTTCATTTCTTAGAGATTATTGGCTTTAAAGATGGAGGATTTAATTAATCAGATCTCCTTCTGTAAATTTTTGTTATATTCCACATGTCACAGACTAACTCTACATTATCACTTTTTGTATTTTCAAGAGTTTACAAGAATCATATTAATGCACATTCAATTCAGTTAAATTTCTAAGATATAGCTCTCCACTATTGATACCCAGAAATATTTAAAAAAAAAAAAAAAACCAAAAAGCTAACACTGGCTTTAACTTCTTTTTTATCATTATGTGCGTTCCTGTACCTATTGTGTTTATAAAACACAAAGGGTATCATCCACAAATAGTAGTAGTAGAGTTACCATATTTACAGAATCGCAAAATAATCTTAATTTTATTGACATGAAAATTCTATTTTCTATCATTTGTTTTGTACCTAGTTTCCATATATATGTATGTCTGTCTGCATAAAATGTTAATATTTGAGTTATTTAGTCGTACTCAAGGTGTTTTCATTCTTCTCACTTAAAGAAACTGCAATGGACATTCATAAGGTCTTTAATGCATTTGCCTATGTTTTTTTTGAAAAGTTGAAGATTTTATTTATTTATTTTTAGAGAGAGGGGAAGGGAGGTAGAAAGAGAGGGGGAGAAACATCAATGTGTGGTTGCTTCTCATGCTCCCCCCACTGGGGACCTGGCCCACAACCTAGGCATGTGTCCTGACTGGGAATCAAATCGGATACCCTTTGGATCACTGGATAGCACTCAATCTACTGAACCACACCAGTCAGGGTGCATCCCAGAACTTCTGAATCAAAATCTGCATTTTTACAAATCTACAGGTCTTTGTTGTCTAAAATATGAAATAGTACTTATACTTTTATCTTATCATGTCTTTTCCAGTTGAGAAATATACACAATGGATTGTGAAGGATAAAAATACAGTACTCAACAATCCATATACTTGTGTCTATTCCTTCATTTTAATGTTTATTTTCATGAAAAGAAAAGTATCTGCAGTGGATTTGTGGACCTGTGTCATCCTCATTTCTCAGTGTTATAAAATACATTAGAAAATATTTTGGGTCAATATGATTTTTATTTTATTTTTTTTAAGATTTTATTTATTTTTAGAGAGAGGGAAAGAGAAGGAGAAAGAGGGGAAGGAGAAAGAGGGGTGTGGTTGCTTCTCATGCTCCCCTCACTGGGGGACTGGCCCACAACCTAGGCATGTGCCCTGACTGAGAATCGAATTGGTGACACTTCGGTTTGCAGGCCGGTGCTCAATCCACTGAGCCACACCAGCCACGGTGGGTCAATATGATTTTATGAGACAATTCAGGATACTGTCCTAGGTCAAAACCACTTTTCCTAACACTGCTTTCATGTTGGATGACAGTATGAAGTCGGTCTATGGCTCCAATGTAAATGTGTCGTTTTTATCAGGGATCGTTGACCTTCAGAGATGTGGCCGTAGATTTCTCTCAGGAGGAGTTGGAGTTCCTGGACCCAGCTCAGTGGAAATTGTACACAGATGTGATGTTGGAGAACTACAGGAACCTGGTCTCCCTGGGTAAGGATGACTTCCTTTCAGAGTTCCTACCTACTACACCTGCAGGATTTCATTTTCTGTATTAGTTTAACATCTTTTGTGCACTTCTGTTTTGTAAGGTAACTCTTAAGTTGTTGGTCTCAAGGGAGGAATTGGAGGTAATCTGGTTTAGAAACCATGGCCCAAGTAACTTTTTTTCCCTATGGGGTAGACTTCATGAGATTACTCACCTAAGTGGAATTGTATAATGTTCTATCTTTTTGTGACTTGTGTGCTTCACTTAAAAAAAAAGTCCTCAGTGTTTGTCTCTGTGGTATCATGTGATGAGATTTTTTTCTATGTCCTGCAGAGCAGTTTTTCATTATACATATATGTTATATTTTTTCATCTATTTATTCACAGACATGGGTTTGCTTTCACCTATACAGGCTTTTGTGAATGCTACTACAATTGACACAGGTGTATACATGTCTCTTTAGATCCTTTTTTGAATTCTCGTTGATGAATACCAGAAGTGAAGGGCTAACTAACAAAACAATCCTACTTTTAATTCTTTGGCAGAACACTTTTTGTTATTCATTCAGTTTGTACCAATTTATTTTTCATTCAACTGTATGTAGGGTCTGTTTTCTCCTTATTTTTCAAAGCACTTCATATTGTTTCTTTGATACTGGTCATCTAATTATTGTGATGTGATATATTGTTTTATGTGTGTATTTCAGTGGAGGATGCAAACATTTGTTTCTTGGATGTACATAAAGACCATAGAAAAGGTGCATAGACCTGAATACAGATACTTCAGAGAAGAAGACTGAAAGACCTCTTCAAAGGGCAGTTTTAGGTTCACAGCAAAATTGTGTAGGAGTCAGAATTCCCACACTTTCCCTGCTTCTACATGCATACCCTACTCTTTCTCTATGTCCCTCACCAGAGTGGTACATTTGTGATGTGTATGAACCTACATAGGTCCATCATTATCACCCAAAGTTTTAGTTGACATTAGGGTTCACTGCTAAATTATATGTTCTGTGGGTTTGGAAAATTGATGACACAGATCCACCCTTATAATGTCATACAGACTTGTTTATCAACCCTAAGTATTCTCTGTGTTCTGCCTGTTTATCCCTGTTTATCCCTATGTCTGCTGTACTCTTGCAACCATTGATGGCTTTACTGTTTCTTTCATTTTGTTTTTTCTAGAATATCATGTAGTTGTTATCCTATAGTTTGTAGCCTTTTCCAATTGGATTCTTGTATTTTTAATTTCATTTATTGAGTTTTTAGAGACAGGAAGGGAGAGAGACATTGATTTATTGTTTCATTTATTTATACATTCATTGGTGGAATCTTGTATGTGCCCTGCTGTGGATGGAATCCACAATCTTGGTGTATCTGGATGATGGACTAACCAGCTGAACACCTGGTCAGGCAGATTAAATTCTTTCTCTTCATGCCGTCTAGGTTTCTATCACTTCTTCTTATGGCTTGATATATTTTTATAGTGCTGAATAATATTTCATTATATGTATTTCAGTTTACTTATCTATTACCTATTGACAGATATCTTCACTGCTTCTAATTTTTGGATATTATAAATGAAGTTTCTATAAATAGTCCCTTTTAGGCTTTTGTGTGTAGGCTTTTTAGCTATTTGGTCAAATATTAAAGCTCACAGTTATTGAATTATAAGTGTATGTTTAGGTTTTTTTAAAAAGTATTTTATTTATGCTACTACATTCATCCCAATTTTTTCCCTTTGTCCCCTTCCACCCAGCCCACCCCCTTATTTTTAATTTTGTGAGGACGCTCAAACTCCTTCTGAAGGGGCTGTAGCATTTTACATTTTCATCAGCAATGAATTAGAGTTCCTGGTGCTTCACATCCACAGCAGCATTTGCTGTTCTCAGTGTTCTGGATTCTAACCTTTCCCATAGGGGTTAAATGTTGCTTGAAGAATGTGCTGTTCATATAATTCTCATCGTTTTAATCTGCAATTTCTGAGTGATATAAGGTGTGGAGGTTCTTTTTAGAAACTAATTTTTTATCTACATCTTTTTTAGTGCACTTTCTGTTAAGGTGTTTGGTCCTTTTTAGTCCAGTTTATTTTTTGTCATTGTTGAGTTTGAAGACATCTTTATATGTTTTGCATAATAATTCTGTATATGTTGTCTCTTACAAATATATTTTCTCATCTTGTGGCTTCTGTTTTGTTTTTGTCATGGTGATGATCACCTTTTGTTTTTGTATTTTGGCCTTAGTGCTTGATTTGAGATAGGAATTTAAATCTTCATACACAGATTAAAAAACAAAGATAGTTAAGAATTTGACCTGAAAAAGTGTGAAGTGTATAAAATTAAGTTTGTTTTATATTTAATAATATGGATATCATATTTGTAGTTTTTTAAATCTTTGGAGTAAACACATAATGATTCAATGCCTGAAGGAGACATGTTGAAATAATTATTTTTTGATGTTATATGTCAACTAAAATTATATCTCTATATTTATTCCCAATTATATGGTACCATTATAAAAAGGGTCATTTATTAAATTCTGTTCTATAGCTTCATTATTGAAGGTAATGGTGCAGTAGATATAAGGGTACATATTACCATTTTGAACCCGTGTACTCATAATTCTTTGGATAACTCCACAGAAGTGGATTTGCTGTGTTATATGGTACTTCTTTGTAAATTTTTGAGGAACCTCCCTCTTGCTTTCTGTAGTGGCTGCACCAATTTATTTATAATCTTACAGTGCATGAGGGTTGTCATTTCTTGACATCATTGCCAGTGTTCATTGTTTGTTGATGTGTTGATAATTACCATCTTGATAGACATGTCCTGGTATTTCATTGAGGTCTCAATTTGCATTTCTGTGATGATGAATGATGTTGAATATGTTTTCATATTTCTGTTGGCCATTTTTATGTCCTGTTTAGAGAAGTATCTATCAGCTCCTCCACCCATTTTTCAGTTGGATTGTTTTTTGGGGGGAGAGGGCTATGTAAGTTCCTTATATATTTTTGATATTTAGCATCATTGGTAGATATCTTCTGCTATTCAGTAGATTGTTTTTTCTGTATTTTTTAAAAAATATTTTATGTATTTTCCTTTATTTTTCAAAGTATATTTCATTGATTATGCTATTATAGTTGTCCCATTTTTTCCTCCCCTTTATTCTCCTCTGCCCTGCAACCCCTTCCCAACAGCATTAACATCCACCCCCCACCACCTCTGTTTAGTTCATGTCCATGGGTTATACATGTAAGTTCTTCGGCTTCTCCATTTCCTATACTATTCTTAACCTCCCCCTGTCTATTTTGTACTTACCATTTATGCTTCTTATTTTCTGTACCTTTTCCCCCATTCTCCCTCCCTCCCCCTCCCTAATGGTAACCCTCCATGTGATCTCCATTTCTGTGATTCTGTACCTGTTCTAGTTGTTTGTTTAGTTTGTTTTTGTTTTAGATTCTGTTGTTGATAGTTGTAAGTTTGTTGTCATTTTATTGTTCCTATATCCTATATTATCTTCTTTTTCTTAGATTAGTACCTTTAACATTTCATATAAGAGCTTGTTGATGATGAACTCCTTTAACTTGACTTTGTCTGGGAAGCCCTCTATCTGCCCTTCAATTCCAAATGATAGCTTTGCTGGATAGAGTAATCTTGGATGTAGGTCCTTATCTCTCATGACTTGGAATACTTCTTTCCAGCCCCTTCTTGCCTGCAAGATTTCTCTTGAGAAATCAGCTGATAGTCTTTTCAGAACTCCTTTGTAGGTAACTGTTTCCTTTTCTCTTGCTGCTTTTAAGATTCTCCCATTATATTTAATCTTGTGTAATTTAATTATGATGTGCTTTGGTGTGTTCCTCCTTTGGTCCAACTTCTTTGGTACTCTCTGAGCTTCCTAGATTTCCTGGAAGTCTATTTCCTTTGCCAGATTGGGGAAATTCCCTTCATTAGGTTTTCAAGTAAGCTTTTAATTCTTACTGTTCTTCTTCTCCTTTTGGCACCCCTATGATTCGGATGTTGGAATGTTTAAAGTTGTCCTGGAGGTTCCTAAGCCTCTCCTCATTGTTTTGAATTCTTGTTTCTTCATTCTGTTTTGGTTGAATGTTTATTTCTTTCTTCTGCTCCAAATCATGAATTTGAGTCCTGGTTTCCTTCCCTTTACTGTTGGTTCCCTGTATGTTTTCCTTTATTTTATTTTTTGTAGCCTTCACTTCTTCCTCTATTTTGTATCCATACTCAACCATTTCTGTGAGCATCCTGATTACCAGTGTTTTGAATTCTGCATCTGATAGGTTGACTATCTTCATCGCTTAGTTATATTTTTGGAGTTTTAATCTGTTCTTTCATTTGGGTCATATTTCTTTGTCTTGGTGCATCTGTTAAGTTGTAGGGGGTGGGTCCTTAGGTATTTTTCAAGACAGGGCTACCCATCTTGCTGCCTTGTGGCACTGTATGTGGGGGAGGGGTCCAAGAGGGACCAATGCTGCTTGCTGTGCTCTCAGCTGGCTTTCAGTCACTTCCCCTGCTACCCACAAACAAATTGGGCCCTTCTGGTGCTTATTCCTGGGTGGGTGGGTTTGTGTTCATTCTAGGACTCTCAGGGTTTCTCCAACAAACTCTCCTGTAAGTTTGGGAGATTTTCCTGTGCTGGATCCCTGCGTTTTGCAGACTGTCTGGCTCCCTAGTTGTTTCTCTCACTTTCTCCTCACCCAAACATGGGGCCGCCCAGCCCACCAGGCACTGCCTTGCTTGCACAGTCCTCCAGCTACCACCTTGCTGCGCATCCTCTCTGCCCCAGCTGCCTGGCTCTGGCCCTCCCTACCAGTCTGGATGAATGTTTCTTCTTTAACTCCTTGGTTGTCAGACTTCCATACAGTTTTATTGTCTGGCAGTTCTGGTTATTTTTTGTTTTTAAATTTGTTGTCCTCCTTTTGGTTGTGCAAGGAGACAAAGTGTATCTACCTATACCTCCATCTTAGCTGGAAGCAGCTCTTTATTTATTTTCTGAGTGAGGGTGAGAAACTGTGTGAGAGACACATCAGCTGGTTATTTCTTACATGCCCCCAACCAGGGACCTTGCGTACAAGCCAGGCATGTTCCCTGACTAGAATCAAACCTGCAACCTTTCAGTTCACAGGGTGGGGCTGATACCTCGGAGTCACACTAGGCAGTGATGTTTGTTTTCTTGATTGTTTCCTTTGCTTTGCAAAAAGTGATTTTGTTATAATCTCATTTGTTTATTTTTTTTCTTTAGTTTCCTATGCCTACCAAGTTATACCCTAAAAAGTATCTGTAAGAGTTATCAGGTATCCTTTTTTTCTGGTGTTTTCATGGTTTCAGGTGTTAGATTTTAGCTTTTAATCCATTTGGAGTTTATTTTTATACATGGCATAAAAAATTGGTCTAGTTATATTTTTTGTGTGTGTATAGGTTCAGGGTTTTTTTTGGGGGGGGGCATCATTTGTTATCCTGACTTCTTATAGATTCGTTAACCATATATCTTTGGCTACTTTAAAAACTGTGTTAACATGTTTTATCATGTTGTTTTATAAAAGTTCTTTATATATTCTGAATATTAAAGACTTAATCAGATATATACTTTGCAAATTTTCTTCCATTCCACTGGTTGTGTTTTTAACCCACTGATTATTTGCCTTAATATACAGGACTTTTTATATATAGTGTAATCTCATTTGTCTATATTTGCTTTACCTTTTCTTTTGGTGTTATAATGAAAAAAACCAGTCATATAACTTTTTCCATACCTTCTTATTTAGAAGATTGAGTTATTAGCTTAATGTTTAAATCTTTTCTCCATTGTGATTTGATATTAGTATACTGTTATTTTAGTAAAGGGTCCAACTTCAGTCTTTCTTTTACAGTGGACATCTAACTTTCTCAACATTATTTGTGGGAATACCTTCTTTTTCTTATTTTGTGGTATAAGCATCATTGTTCAAGATCTTCTTTAATTATAGCCAGAAATATTGTATACTTTATTTTATTGATTACAGAAGGAGAGAAGAAGGAAAATAGATAAACATCGACTTGTTCTTCCACTTAATTTTGCATTCATTGCTTGCTTTTTGTATGTGCCCTGACTGAAGAGCAAACCAACCATTTTGGCATATCAGGACAGTCTAACCAACTGAGATGCTTAGTCAAAACAAGAATATCCTTTTCTTATTTTTTTAAAAGATTTTATTTATTTATTTTTAGACAGAGGGGAAGGGAGGGAGAAAGACAGGGAGAGAAACATCAAGGTGTGATTACAGCTTGCACACCCCTTACTGGGGACCTGGCCCACAATCTAGGCATGTGCCCTGACTGGAAATTGAACCACAACCCTTTGGTTCGCAGGCCAGCACTCAATCCACTGAGCCACACCTGCCAGGGCTATCCTTTCCTTTTTTTGTAGCATAAGCACCATTGTTGAAGGTCATTTGAGTTCATCCAGATAATGTTGTATGTAGGCTTTTTAGTCCCTTACGCTTTATTATTAGAATATCTGTCTTAATGTTTGTAATATACTTTTTTGATAATAGCGGCTTTGACATGTTTTGAGATCAGAAAACATGATGCCCTTAACTCTGTACTCTCTTTGTACAATTATGTTGGTTTCATGGTGTCTTGTGTCATTCCATATTGATTTACTTTTTGTAAACATTTTTTTTTTTACTTATTTTTAGGGAGAGGGGAAGGAAGGGAGAAATATTGATGTGAGGAAAAAACATCAATTTGTGCTTCTCATATGTTCCGCAACCTGGGCTGAACCCTCGACCCAGGAATGTTCCTGACTGGGAATACACCAGTCAGGGATAATAGGGAACTCTTGGAATGTTTAGGTCATTTTAGATACTACCAAGGCCTTATCTATTAGCATTCCAATTTAGGATCATGGGATAAAGTTTTTTCAGTTATTGGTTTATTAATCCTGCCATGAAAAATCTGTGTAATGACCAACTCCTTGAAGATTATTTACTCCTTCTTTCTTCCAGCACCAACATTGGCCTTGGCAGTTGCCCTGACATTGTTCATCATGGTTTTGCATTCCTATCTCTGTTTTCTTGAGGTCTTTTTATATGACCCATGTCATGCAAGTCTTATGTTTGGGGTTTTCTTTGTATAATTTATGGTATAATAAATCATGACATAGCCAGTGTCTTGCCACCACCAAAATGGGTTCTGAATCCAAACACAAAGATGGCATCTAGTGTGGCCATACACATTTTGGCTAGTTTTGCTTGAATTTATTTTTTGTGTGCTATTGCCTTACCAGGGTTAAAGATATTAATGATTATGTGTTTCTGGTGTAGTCTATTGGTCATCAACATCCTGCTTCATATACTTACTGTATTGTTCATGATGGTGGTTGATTTTCAAGCAGCCTAAGAGTTTTTCATTTATTGATTTTATAAAATTGCAACCAGCAATATTTTACCTTTTTTAAAAGATTCTATTTATTTATTTTTAGAGAGGGGGAGGGAGAGAGAAAGAGAGGGAGAGAAGCATCAATGTGTAGTTGCCTTTCACATGCCCCCTACTGGAGACCTGGGCTGCAACCCAGGCATGTGTCCTGACTGGGAAATGGAACCCGGGGGTGTCAAACTGGTGACCCTTTGGTTTGCAGGCTAGCACTCAGTCCACTGAGCCACACCAACCAGGGCAGAAGTCCTAAATTTTTCATTATGCTTTATATCATAGATTTTGTAATTACATTGTTAAGGTGTTTTTTGTGTGTGTCTGTGTGTGTGTGTTAATTTGTTACTATATAAAAACAACTAACTTCATGAATTGGTTTTATATTTTACATTCTGAAAATTTTGTTTCTGTCATTTTTTTAAACATGGATTTAGTGTGATTTTGTAGTACCCAGTTTTGTCGTCATGTGTTAACTGAGATCATTTTATTTTTTTTCTTGTTACAATGGTGGGTGTACTAAAAACATTTTAAAGCTGTAAGAATAAATTTAAACTGACAGCATCAGTTGCATACAACTCTACTACTTGCCATTTCTACTCCTCTATCTACTTATATTATTGGTATCACATTATATCTTTTATGTTGTACATCTAATAACATAGATGTAAGATTTTATGGTTTGTATTTTTGAAAGTTATTTAGGAAATATCAAAGCGATTTATGTTTGCTATTAGACCATTTCTGATTTTTGCATTTGTGTATATATTTACATGTACAAAAATTTTATGTGTTTATATGCTTTAGTGTAGTTTACAATTTTACTTATTACATTATAAAATTTTTCTTACTCAATTTTAAAGGGCTGGTTTAAAGATGAGAAAATCTGCCCTGGCTGTTGTAGCTCAGTGGATTGAATGCTGGCCTGCGAACCAAAGGGTCACCAGTTCGATTCTCAGTCAGGGCACATGCCTGGGTTGCAGGCCAGGACCCAGTGGGGGGCGCACAAGAGGCAACTACATGTTGATATTTCTCTCCTTCTTTTTCTCCCTCCCTTCCCCTCTGACTACAAATAAATAAGTACAACCTTTAAAAAAATGAGAAAATCTTTCATGTTTTTGAGCAGTATTGTTGGCAAATGTAAGGAACCTTTTCTTCCTTTTTGATGTATCTTTACAATTTTTTATTTATTTATTGATATTTAGAGAGGGGGAAGGAAGGGAGAAAGAGAGGGAGAGAAACATCCATCCGTTGCCTCTTGCATGCACTCAGCTGGTGACCTAGCCTGCAACCCAGGCACATATCCTGACTGGGAATCAAATTGGTGACCTTTCGGTTCACAGGTGGGCACTCAATCCACTGAGTCACACCAGGCAGGTCTGATGTAACCTTTTCTCATTGTACCTTTCTTGGTCTTGCTTTGAACATTTAACAGTTTTTGAATTACTCAAAAATGTAATTTGTTCAATAATTGCTTATAATTACAATGTAAATTTACCTGAGTGCCATACCAATGATCCTTTATTTTAGATCTTTCAGCTTTGTCATCTGAAGACTATCAGGCCTTGTTGCAAAAGCCAGGAATAGAAGATTTAATCTCTGAAGTAATACTGGTAAGATATAAAATGCGTGCTTTTCATAATGTGATGAAAGCCTAGTAAGAAAGTGTGTTACATGAAGAAAGGATGTTAAAATGCACAGAACTCAGCTAGGATAATTATTCATAATAAAATCCTTGTTACCCAAAGAGGTGAAAAATAGAATATGTTTGGGAAAACTCCCCATTGTCAGTTCATTTGCAGATTGATGTGTTTCACAATGTGAAGACTGAAAACAATTTTCTAAGTGTATATCAATTTGGCAATTCCTTTATTAAGGAATTACCATATTTTGCCGTGCATCATGCGCTCCCTTGTGTAATGTGCACCCACCTTTGGGGCCCAAATTATCAGGAAAAGATACCTTTTCTTCTAATTTTTTTATTCCAATTATTTATATTTAGATACTTGGGGGGTTTTTTTAAGATTTTATTTATTTATTTTTAGAGAGGGGAAGGGAGGGAGAAGGAGAGAGAGAAACATCAATGTGTGGTTGCCTCTCATGTGGTCCCCACTGGGGACCTGGCCTGCAACCCAGGCATGTGCCCTGACTGGGAATCGAACCTGTGATGCTTTGGTTCGCAGTCCACACTCAATCCACCGAGCTATGCCAGCCAGGGCTAGATACTTGTTTTTGTATTATAAAGAAATTTTGTGTTTATTTTTGAACATATTATGGTACAAGACATTTTATGTAGCAAATAATAAAAAAACACAAGACCAGATACTGGGTATTTCAGGTACTACCCATGTAAATGTACATCCTTATTTTTCACTAAAAAATTGGAGCTAAAAAGTGCACATTATACACAGCAAAGATGTTACTATACTCTATTGAGGTATAATGTTTTATTTTCTTCCAGTACAAAATTTTCATGAGCTTGGGAGTGATTTTTCATATCACCAACATGGTTTAATATAGGGATCACAGAATAGTTAATTTTGGAATAAGTGTACATGATTAATGAAATTATAGATGTCACTAAAGACCTTTTTATCTTCAATGATTACCAGAGTCCGTATAATGAAGACAGAAGTTATCAATGTCATGAAGATTGGAAAATTTTTAACCACAAGTCAAATCTTAAACATCAGAATATTCATCTACCAGAGAACCATTATGAAAGTGGAAACATCTTTGACCAAATGTCAAATCACATTATACATCAGGTTATTCCTATTGTGGAGAAGACAAATAAACAAAATAAATGTGTCAAATTACATAAGGAACCTTCAAATAGTACTGAACAAAAGAATATTGCTATTGGGGGGGATGTTTACAAATGCTTACTGTGTGAGAAAGTCTTCAGTAAAATCTTTAATCTAAATAGAGTTAAGAAAATCTGTACTGGTGAAAAACATAAATGGAAAGAATATGGTAAAACATATACTTGGCCTTCAGGTCTTATACTACGTCAAAAAATATGTACTGGAGAGAAGCCTTATAAATGTAGAGAATGTGGTAAAGCCTTTAGCCGCTCCTCAAACCTTATTGAACATCAGAACCTTCATACTGGAGAGAAACCTTATAAATGTAGAGAATGTGGTAAAGCCTTTTGCCACTCTTCAAACCTTAGTCAGCATCATAAAATTCATACTGGACAGAAGCCTTATAAATGTAGAGAATGTGGTAAAGCCTTTAGGCACTCTTCATCCCTTACTCAACATCAGAATATTCATACTGGAGAGAAGCCTTATAAATGTAGAGAATGTGGTAAAGCCTTTAGCCGCTCCTCAAGCCTTATTCAACATCGAAACCTTCATACTGGAGAGAAGCCTTATAAATGTAGCGAATGTGGTAAAGCTTTTTGCCACTCTTCAAACCTTACTCAACATCAGAAAATTCATACTGGAGAGAAGCCTTATAAGTGCACAGAATGTGGTAAAGCCTTCATCCAATCCTCAAACCTTACTCTACATCGGAAAGTTCATACTGGAGAGAAGCCTTATAAATGCAGAGAATGTGGTAAAGCCTTTAGCCAGTCCTCCACCCTTACTAATCATCAGAAAATTCATACTGGAGAGAAGCCTTATAAATGTATAGAATGTGGCAAAGCCTTTAGGTGTTCTTCATCCCTTACTCGACATCAGCCAATTCATACTGGAGAGAAGCCTTTTAAATGTACAGAATGTGGCAAAGCCTTTAACCAGTTTTCAAATTTTAATCAACATCAGAAAATTCATTCTGGAGAACAGCCTTATATATGTAGAGAATGTGGTAAAGCCTTTTGTCAGTCCTCAAAGCTTACTTATCATCAGAAAATTCATACTGGAGAGAAGACTTATAAATGCACAGAATGTGGTAAAGCCTTTAGGGAATCCTCAAACCTTACTCAGCATCAGAGAATTCATACTGGAGAGAAGCCGTATGCATGCAGAGAATGTGGTAAAGCCTTTAGGTATTCCTCATCCTTTAGTAAACATCAGAAAATTCATGCTAGAGAGAAGCTCTATAAAATGTAGACAGTGTGGCAAAACCTTTATTCAGTCCTCAGCTCTTAGTCAACATCATAGAATTCATACTGGTAAAAGATCCTTAAATATGTAGAGAATGTGGTAAAGCCTTCATCTAGTCCTCTACCTTTATTAAACGTCTAGAGAATTCATACTGGAGACAAGTCATGTGAATATGGCAAAGCTGTTAAGCAGTCACCATCCCTTACTGATCATCAGAGTAATCATACTTGAGAGAGGTCATATAAATGTTGCAAAGCTTTTATTTTTTTAAATAGATTTTATTTATTTTTAGAGAGAGGGATAGGGAGGGAGAAAGAGAGGGAGAGAAATATCAATGTGTGGTTGCCTCTCTTTGTCCTCTACAGGGGCCCTGGCCTCCCAACCCAGGCATATGCCCTGATTGGGAATGGAGCATTGAGCCTGTGACCCTTTGGTTCACAGGCTGGCGCTCAATCCAATGAGCCACACCAGCCAGGGCACAAAGCTTTTAATCACTACTCAACACTTATTCCACATCATGTTTTTCATATCATAAATAAACAATATAAATGTAGTGTCTGTGCCAAATCTTTTAGTCATCAGTGCCGTCTTGCTCAACATGACAGAATTCAATTTAGAAAAAAACATACAAATGCAGAGAATGTGGCATAGCTTTATTTATTTATTTTTTTTAATTTTTGAGAATGTGGTACAGCTTTTACTCTGTGCTCAAAACTTACTCAATATTGGAGAATTCATGCTGGAGGAGAACCAAAAAATTGGAAGAATTGAACAAGAACTTCAACCATTTTCAAGCCTCATTGAACACCACTGAATATATATTGGAAGAGAAGCCTCAAAAATGTAACGAATTTGGTAGTTTTTAATCTGAATTCATACTGCTCTCAATATTGGGTAATTTATACTGGATAGAACCTAGCAAATATAAAAAATGTGGCAATACTATACCCATTTGCAAAACTTACTCAACCTTAGAATTCATTCCAAAGAGACAATACTAATGAAAAGAACGTTGAAAGCTGATTTTTCAGTATCCACTGATTGTTTTACATGTGAGAATTCATACTAGCAAGAAACCTTAAGAAAGAAGATCCTAGGAAATAGTATATATGGACCTACAACCATATTGTTTATCAGGGAATGTACAAGTGGGGTTGAATTCTATGTTCATAGTAAAGAGTAATAGACTTTTGTCCAAAATGTACAGTTCACAAAGCCCAAAGACTTATGCCTGAAAGTGTCTTTGAAATATAAAAAATTTAGGAAAGTATGTAATTAAAACAATTTCAAAATAACAGTGAATTTGCAGTAAAAAGTAATAGTTTTCAGGTATTGCTGTAAATTAGAATACTTTAGAAGATCATCCAAAATTTAAAAACACAAATCATTACTTAAATGTGCTTGAAAATGTCAAGGGGATGGATTTCTGGATATGTATAATTACTTAGAATATAAACTGTTGTACATTGACAGTATTTGAAATATTTTAAGAAGGAATATGAACATAATTCCACTCTCATATTGATGCTGCTATGTTTTTATTCCTGGTGTGTGTGAAATTGGTTGATTGTTGGTGTCTTAAAGATTAGTGAACTCTTGTATATTAGGTGGGTTGAACTCATTTACCTTTCAGTGGAAGACTGAGGACATTGTAAGCACAATGTACAAAGAAATTCTAAATGAAATTGCTGTTTTTGATTAACTTAATACAGTGCTGTATGTTACCATGGATGGCATCTTATTTTGTGAATGAGTCTGCCTTGGCCCCTGGCCGGATCTGGGGGAAGAGACCTATCTACCAACCTCACTCTAGTCACATTTAGCCTAGCAGATTGTGGTCTATTCTAGTCGGTTTGTCTTCACTCCATTGCCCGTTCTGGGGGAAGAGGCCTGCTTCATAAACCTCACAATTCATTGTAGTCTACTATAGTCTAGGGAGTGAAGGCAGAGGGAAATGTAGATCAGAGCAAAGAGATATCAGGGGAAAGAGAAAGATCAGATAGATCTCAGCCTGGATTGCCCCACTGTTGTCCTACTGCCTACTTGCGCTTTCCATGAGGTTGAAAAACTCAATGTCCAGAACTGAATTCCTCTTTCATCCAATTTGACTATTCTAGAATTTCATAGCTTCATCAGTCTATCTTCAGACTCAAAATTTAGGAGTCTGTCTCTCACACCACACACCCAATCTCCCAGCATATTGTTTAAAATATAACCAGAATCTAGCACCTACCAGTACCTCCACCACCACCCTCTGGGTCAAACCAGCACCACTGGTTGTTTCCCGCTTTGCTCACCTATAGTCAACTTTTTCTAAGATATATTTTGCTGATTATGCCATTACAGTTTTCCCAATTTTTCCCCCTCTATCCCCCCTCCGTCCTGCACCCCTCAGCCCTCCAGTATTTCCTCCCTGCCCAGTTCATGCCCATGGATTGTACATATAAGTTCTTTGAGTTCTCTGTTTCCTATACTATTTTTGGCCTCTCCCCGTCTATCTTATGCCTGCCAATTATGCTGCTTCTTCCTTTTACCTTTTCCCCTCCTCACTGAAAACCCTCCATGTGATGTCCATTTCTCTGATTCTGTTCCTATTCTAGTTTGCTTAGCTTTTGCTTTCACTGTTTCTTTTTTTTTTTTAGGTTCAGCTATTGATAGTTGTGAGTTTGTTGTCATTTTACTGTTCATAGTTTTTTATCTTTTTTTAGATAAGTCCCTTAATGTTTCATATAGTAATGGCTTGGTGATGATGAGCTCCTTTAACTTCACCTTATCTGGGAAGCACTTTACCTGCCCTTCCATTCTAAATGATAGCTTTGCTGGATAGAGTAATCTTGGATGTAGGTCGTTGCTTTTCATGACTTCTTTCCAGTCCCTTCTTGCCTGCAAGGTTTCTTTTGAGAAATCAGGTGATAGTCTTATGGGCACTCCTTTGTGGGTAACTCCTTTCCTCTTGCTGCTTTTAAGATTCTCTCTTTATCTTTAATCTTGGGTAACTTAATGATGTGCATGGGGGGGTTCCTCTTTGGGTCCAACTTCTTTGGGACTCTATGGGCTTCCTGGATTACCTGGAAGTCTATTTCCTTCGCCAGATTGGGGAAATTTTCCTTCATTATTTGTTCAAATAAGTTTTCAATTTCTTGCTATTGTCCTCCTTCTGGCACCCCTATAATTTGGATATTGGAACATTTTAAGTTGTCCCAGAGATTCCTAAGACTCTCTTCATTTTTTGAATTCTTGTTTCTTCATTCTGTTCCAGTTGGATGTTTATTTCTTCCTTTTGTTCCAAATCGTTGATTTGAGTCCTGGTTTCCTTCCTGTCACTGTTGGTTCCCTGAATATTTTGCTTTATTTCATTTTGGGTATCTTTCATTTTTTCTTTCATTTTTCAACCAAGCTCAATCAGTTCTGTGAGCATTTTGATTACCAGGGCTTTAAATTCTCCATCAGATAGGTTAGCTATCTCCTCATCACTTAACGCTCTTTCTGAAGTTTTGCTCTGTTCTTTCATTTGGGTCCTATTTCTTTGTCTTAGGGCACCTGTTAAGTTGTAAGGTGGCAGGGCAGCCCTCCTTGCTGCACTGTGGGGCTACCTGTGGGGGAGGGGCCAGGGAAGGAACAATGCAGCTCCCCTGCCCATCTCTAGCCCCACTTTCCAATGATCTTGTGTGAGACTAGGAGTTTCTCCCACTGCAGCAACCTCTGTAGTCCACAGTCAGCCCTGAGTATCAGTTTCCCATTCAGTCAGCCCTGCCCTTGCGGTCTACTACCTTGCCATGAGACTCTCCATCCATTGCCTTACAGATGTGGTTGTTCTGGTTTACTGTTTCTTTAATTCCTTGGTTGTCAGAGCTCCACGCAGTTTGATTTTCTGGTACTTCTGGTTGTTCATTGATTTTAGATTGGTTGTTATCCTCCTTTTGGTTGTGCGAGGAAGCAAAGGGTTTCTTTCTACCTATGCCTCCATCTTGGCTGGAGCTCTGCAGTCAGCTTCTAACAGAGCAAGAGGGAAATCTTTTCAAAATATGTGAATTGAAGTCTAACTGAGCTGTATATCCATGAATGCTTTTCTGTTTCACAAAAAGTAAAGCAAAAATCTTTACAATGACCCACTAGGCTGCACAAGATCTAAACCCTTATTATTTCTCTGACCTCCTTCCTTCAACTCCTCATTCCCTCAGATCCAACCACCTCAGGATTTCTGTACCTGCTGTTCTTGCTTTGGGGACCCTCTTCCCCAGTGTCAGACTTCCCCTTTGAGAGATGAATTTAATTTTATATTTTTGGATGGAAGTGCTTATACAGTAGAACAAACTCAGTGCCTAGCTACTGATTTATTTTCTGTTAAGAAGGGCAAGTACCATGAGAGCAGGTATCTCCCAAATTTCAAACCAATCCTGGCCACCCCACACCAGCCACGCACCAGAAACCAGAGGTGGAAATAAGCTGAGATCAGTCAAGTGTCTTCTACCCCCATGGAAAAAGGCTCAGGAAGGAGACCACATGGCCTGAAAAAATCCCCTGTGGTATTTTTGCATGAAAAGATACCTTTAGCCCAGTAACTTTAAATGTAAGATCCAGTTTTCTTATAGGTGAGACCTCAACAAAGCATGTACAACAAATAGCAACAGAAATTTGTACTATAGAAAGACAGATCAATATATAAGGAAGAGTTCATGTTATGGTCAAGACCTCAGAGAATTAAAGTCATCCTGCATATAACATCCAAGAGAAAATGTCCAGCTTCAAGTAAAACATTCTATTACACTACAATATGCAAAGCACTGTAGTAATCACCCTTGATCCTATAACACAGCTTTGAACCTTCAGAAGTTTATAAACCAGTGCAGGGACATACAAGTTGTAAATATAACTAATAGCATGGAAAGTTCTATAATTAGGCTAAAAAAACTAGGCAGAAAAAAACCCTGGGGCAGATTTACTTTAAATATGATTTGGAGAAGTTTCATGAGGAGACACAATTTTATGTGGACTCTGAAGGGCAAAAAAATTCAAGCAGTAGGAATGGAGAAGAGACAGGAGACACTGAATGCATGTAGTCACTCATGATAGTAAGAACTTACTGAGAACCTTCTGTGTGTCATGAAATGTGTTAGATACAGAAAGGATTGTTTCTCCTTCAGAAGGGAGACATACTACAGAGGTGAGGATGCAGGCAGAATAGCAGGAACAGAGATTGACTGGGGAATTCATCAGACCACAGGGAAAAGAGATTAGTTGATAACATAAGAATGGTAGAGTGTGACCAAAGGGAATGGTATCTTGTTTCTAGAATGTGTATACTTTTGTTGTCAATAGCTCTACAAAAATTACCAGTTTTTATTACAATAATCGATAGTCCTGAAGGGTTTGCTTAAACATTTAGAGTTCATGCAACAGCAAGGTTTTTG
Source organism: Trachops cirrhosus (assembly GCA_028533065.1). NCBI lineage: Eukaryota > Metazoa > Chordata > Mammalia > Chiroptera > Phyllostomidae > Trachops > Trachops cirrhosus. The sequence continues at coordinate 44,371,498 of CM052550.1, forward strand.
GGGCAGGGAAATGACATTCACAGTACTCTTCACAGGAGGAACCAAAAGGCTGCTATGTCCCCCAGTAGCATTGAGCTAAGGGGCTTTCTGAAACACCAGTCCCACAAATGCTTTCATAGCAGCGTTCACTCCTGGTGTGCTTCGGGCCTGTCTTAACCCAGATAGAAAGCAAAAGAGAAGCCCAAGACACTAAATTCCATTATGAATGGAAGCACTTTCTGCGCTTTAAAGGGATTTTCTTTAAATAAAGCGATTAAAGTTGTCTAGTGTCTCGAACACAATTGCCTTTGGACTTCACTTAAGGTGTTATAAAGTATTTATTTTGGGCTGACTGAGAAAGAGATGGTCCTTGGCCAGTTCTCTGTAAAAGCTCTGCGGTCGCCAACATACCACCTGACAAGTCTCCCATGGCTGGCACCACATGCCTCACACTGTCAATCAACACAGTAAGCCATTGTGACTCAATACACCTCAGGCTCTCTACTCTGCCTTGTTCTACAAACATTCACCATCAGTGCTTGTGTATTTAAATACATATATTCATTTTATGTGGACTGCAGTAACATCACATAACATAATCCCACCTGTCCTGAGAATGTTCTGTGCCCACTGCCTATCTCCTTTAAACCTGACTGGGGGTGACCACACACCTGCCAGGATTGGAAAAGTAGACTGCCCAGCCTGGATACACAGACAGCACCAAAGCCAAATGACTTCGAACGGGAGCCCTGGTCCGTGAGGCCTCCCCAGTCCTCACAGAACTGCTTCAGTAACTACCTGACCATAAGCAGACACTTCACAATGTATCACACCCTGAACAACAGTACGAACAGGGCAGCTTCCCTAGAAGTTAAAAATGGGCACCTGACTACTGCTACATTCCTGTAGTAATGCATCCCACTCAGGGTTTCCTGCCCAGCTCTGGGACACACACTCACAGTAAACAGGACAGATGCTGCCAGGTCCCCCCAAAGAAGGGGACGGCCAGGGGACTGCTCCTGGCACAGACACAACAGAGCTTCTGGGAACCCATGGAGATGAAGACTGACTTCTCAGTGAAACACACCATAGTGATGTTCAGGAGCAGGGTGCAGGGCATGAGAGGACAAGGAGTTAATGATTTAGACAAAAAACCAAGGTTACCTCTTCTCTGCTCAACCTGTGGACTGGGGACTCATGAGGGAGCTCAGAGGAGTCCTGGTCTCTGAGGTGGCTAGACCCACAGCAGAGCCACTGCTCAGTCAGCACAACCACAGAGGGTCTCAGAACAGATGGAAGTGGAGAATGTGCCCCACAACGCTGGGGCTCAGTCTTTAGCTTCCTTCTCCCTCCCTACCTTGCTGATTCCCAAATGTGTATTTTTCAGATCCAACCTCTCCTGTAAACTGTGGATTGGTTTATTCAACTACTAACTCCAGATAGCTATTACAGACTTCTAAAACCAAACATCTTACAAACTGGAACTCTTAAGCTCCTTCCTAAATCCACTCCTCCCAAAGACTTCTTCACATAATTAAACAGGTACACCCTTCACCCAGTCACTTAGTCCAAAAGTCTGGGACATTCCTTGATTCCTCTTTTCTCTGATATCCCTTCTATTATCCATTTAAAAGGTCTAGTCACTGCCATGTTAGAATTATAAACTTGATCGATTCTTACCAAATCTATGACTAAAGCAGGAAGCCAACCCCAATCATTTCTCCCCTGGATCACCACCAAGGCCTCTACCCGAGGCGCCTGCTTCTGGGCTTGCCACACTGTCCTGTGTCCTCTACAGAGGTTTCTTCCTGCAAAGCAGCCCGAGGGATCCTTTCTAGCAGCTAAACCAGATCATGTCAGTCTTCCCACTCCAACTTCCCACCAGGTTCTGAAAAGAACTGAAAATCTTTAGCAGGGCCTACAAGGTCAAGTGTGGTCTGTCCCCACTCATTGCTTAGATGTCACCTCTGCACACCTCCCTGTCACTCAATGTGGTCAGCTCTCTCCTGCTTCCATGATTTTACACTGGCTGGTACCTCTTTCCAAAATGTGTTTCTCTGGGAGCCTGGAAAGGCGGAGACGTCACACCATGTGGGTTGTGGTTCAAGAACAACCTCCTAGATCATCTGACCTAAAATAGCCTTCACCCCCTCCTAACACGGTCCAACTTCATCTTTTCCTTCCTAGCGCTGACACCACCTGAAATCATGTTTGTTCGCTTGTTCAATACTTCCAGCTTTCAAAAGAAATAATTTCCATATTTTGTTTCATTCACCATTGTTTCCTAAAACCGCAGACCTGTGTCTGGTACATAATAGGTGCTGAGTCTGTATCTGTTCAAGCAACACAGTCTTGGGGCAGATCAAGCTAGTGCCAGCCTGCTGTCACAGTGAGTGATGAGTAAGAAAACCACTCAGGATTAATTTCAAGGGACTGATTCCACAGATGAAAGGGAAATTTCTACTCTAGAGAAAAATTATGGAGTAAATGGTTATTAGAGGAATCCCAGGAATCTCCTTTTAACCCCAGGAAAGCTGGATACCAGGAGTGGGGGGAAATGAAATGAGTGGGATCCTGGCTTTTCTTTTCCTAAATGCACATGACTTTTTTAAAAAATATATTTTATTTATTTTTAGAGAGAGGGGAAGGGAAGGAGAAAGGGAGACAAACATCAAGGTGTGGTTGCCTCTCATGCTCCCCCTACTGGAGACCTGGCCCACAACCCAAGAATGTGCCCTGACTGGGAATCGAACCAGCAACCCTTTGGTTTGCAGCCCACATTCAATCCACTGAGCTACATCAGCCAGGCAGATGCAAATGACTTTAAGTGAGCTACTAACTCTTGCTCAGCCTCAATTTTTCATTGGTTCCAAAGATCAAATGAGATTATAACATAAAGAGCCCTCAAAGATTAGATGCTCACCTACACAGATTCCTTTCATGTCTACTTCTTTCCTGAGACACACAATGAAATCTTGCATCTAACATGGTACATGTTCCTGGCTGGCATAGCTCAGAGGATTCAGGGAAGGACTGCTAACCAAAAGGTTGCCAGTTTGATTGCCAGTCAGGTCACATGTGGGTTGCAGACCAAGTCCCCAGTTGAGGGCATACAAGATGCAATGTATCGATGTTTCCCTCTGTTTCTCCCTCCCTTCCCCTCTCTGAAAATAAATAAATAAAATCTTTTTTAAAAAAAGAAAGAAAAAAATAAAATGGCACATAAATAATGGCATCCAGCAGTCAGAACCATGGGACCTCTGAGCCAAGAAACCTCTTTGAGAAATAGTTGGTGCTTTCATTTAAGAGAGGAGTATTGTGCTTTATCCATAAATGCTTATCTAATTGAGAACTTAACACTAAAATATACAAAGATAAATACAATGTCATAAGCAAACCCTCATGAATAATCATCCGAGTGCCAATGGAGGGCTAAGCATATATCAGGCACTGGGCTAAGTACTGAACACATGGCCACTAAATGAACAGTCACAACAATGTGGTCAGAGTTCACATTAGTCAATCTGGGGTTCCAAGTACCTTGTTTAAGGCCACACAGCCACCAAGTGACAGCTGGGATTCCACTGACCAGTCTGTTTAGTTCTGTAGCCTGGGCTGCAAACTCAGGGCCACTGGGAGGTTTCGGCAGCCTGGGTGCAACACCAAGGAGCACAAGGGAGGGGCAATGTGGGGCTGAACTCCAGCCCCCAGCAATGAACCTTGGCACTGGGTCCCTACACAGAGGAAGACACACAGTTTTGCAATTTCCTAGAAACACAGCACTTGAAGGCATTCTGAAGAAATAAAAGGTGTCCAAATTGGAAAGAAGTAAAACTCACTCTTTGGAGATGACATGATGCTGTACATAGAGAACTCTATAGAGTCCACCAAAAAAACTACTAGAATTCATAAATGAATTCGCAAAGTAGCAGGATACAAAAATAAATATTCAGAACCAGTTGCATTTTTATACACCACTAATGAACTATCAGAGAGGGGAACTAAGAAAACAATGCCATGTACAATTGCATAAAAAAATAGCTAGTAATAAATTTAACCAAGGAGGTAAAAGTCCTGGACTCAGAAAATAAACTGAAGAAAGAAAATGGAAGAAGATACAAACAGAAGCATATGCCCTGTTTGTTGATGGGAGAATTAATACCACTAAAATGTCCACACTACGCAAATCAATCTATAGAGTCAATACATTTCCTATCAAAGTAAAATGGCATTTTTCACAGAACTGGAATAATCCAAAAATGTATATGGAACCACAAAAAAGACCCAAAGAGCCATAGCAATCTTGAGAAAGAAGAACAGAGTCAGATGTATTCCACTATCTAATATTAAACTATACTACAAGGCTATAGTAATTTAAACAGGATGGTACTCACACACACACACACACACACACACACACACACAAAAACCCACACAGATTAATGGAACAGAATAGAGAGCCCAGAAATAAACCCACACATATATGGTCAATTTATGACACAGGCGGCAAGAACATATAATGGGGTACAGAGAGTCTCTTCAATAAATATTGTTGGGAAAATGGAGAGATACATGCAAGAAAATAAAACCAAACCACCTTACACACCATTTACAAGAATAAGTTCAAAATGAACTAAAGACAATATAAGATGTAAAACCATAAAATTCTTAGAATATAGGCAATAAAAAAGTACTCATTACATTTGTTTTACAACAAGCAAGTCTAACCACATTACTTCTGTTGAAAACCCTTCCTTGCCCCTTAGTTCCCATTTCTCTTTCCATCCTAGCTTGCTACATCCTTGGAGGGCTTGTTTCTCATCCTGCATGGTACCCTCCTCTCTGAATCCAGACCTGTGTACATGCTTCTGCATACAGTGGAACCTATTCTCTGATCTCTTCACTTCCTGACTCCTGTTCATCTCTCAAGCCCAGCCTACATGCTCCTCCTCAGGGAAACCCTTCCTACCCTTCCAGCAGAATTAGGCAGCCCTACAATGTGTCCTGGGACACCAGACCTCATGTTAGAGCACTGGCCTTGTGCCTGGTGGAGAGCTCGTGTCCAGCAGGCACTGAGTTTCTTGAGAAAATGCGTACATGCAGTGGGTGTTACAAGGGGCTTGCTTTCCCCTACGATTCGTGGCCTTTAATTTCCTACTTCGCCCAGTCGCTCTTATGGGTTCCCCGATCCCTAAATCCATACATCCCTCTGGCCTTTCTGGTCCAAGACTCATCAGAAACCATGCTGGCAGGGCCTTAGATACCACACAGAGGGGTAGCCAGAGTCAAGACCCAGGGGCTCAGGCCTCCAGCTGGAGGCTATGCTCATCTCTCCAGATATGAATGGATGTGACAAACCTATCATTTTTCTGCACTATATTACTCTACAGTTTTTGTTGGCTCCCCATTACCTGCAGGGTAAACCCAGCCTCTTCACCTTGGCATTCAAGGACCTCTGGTGGTGTCTAGGTCTCAGCTGTGTATTTTTTAGACTCGTGACCCTTTCTATGTTGACACAAGCACTTTGCCCCAGTAAGTCTGGTGGCTAATTCCTGCTCACACTCCAGGCATATGGCTGACTCTCTCGGCACCTGTTAGCTTGCACTATTCTACTGGACCTGCCCAGACCTCAGCAAATGTAATGGGAGAAATTGGCATCAGTTGCCTGAAGCACACATTGATGACTACATCATCTATCCTGTGTGTTAACAGGGGGAACTAACTCATACTATTAATCTAATCAAGAGAAACCAAGAATTTTATGCAAATTGAAAGCACAGTGAGCCCCCATGTCTTGTAATCTGTAGTTTATTTGAAAATTTTTAAATTTCACTTTGGGGGGTGAGAGAGAAATTTGTTGTTTACTTAGTTTTGCATTCATTAGTTAACTCTTGTATGTTTCCTAAGGATCAAACCCACAACCTTGGTGTATGGGGACAATGCTCTAACCAACTGAGCTACCAGCGAAGGCAGCTTTAGCTTATTTTAAATACTAACTATGTTTTTAGCATTCTAGGCAGCAAGGCTTTTATTTTTTCAGAAGGTTGAATTTTGGGAACCATATATTCATCCTGTTTGTTTATGCTTTTTCTTAATCCTGGTCTACAGTGCAGCAGATTGAGCATCCAGATGGGACCAAACATGAAATGTTCTCCTATTTACAGATATCCCAGTATCCAACCCCACCCCAAAGTGGCATCTCAGATATCAACACAGTCTTATGTTCACCTGTCCCAAAGGGAACATTTTCAATAGTTGCAAGTCATTAGACATGGTGAGAGTTGTTCACACCACATGGGAAGTCAGGATGGAGAGGATGGAGAGAAGTTCTGGGGCACCGGAAAGACGTATTCTAAAGAGCTACCTTTGAGTGCAAATGTAAATCTACACATACTTCCCATGTTCAGGAATTCTGATAGTGCCTTTAGATAGCAAGTCTTTCTGACCAATGCAGTGAGCAAGTTTCTTCTATCTACTCTTCTTTGTCAGAATTTTCTGAGCTATCCTGATCAATAAAATGTGCATTTTCTTACCCTGGTCTACAGAGCTGATGCTGCAGCCACAAGAACTTAAAACTTATACTTCCCCTCTTCACCAATTCCCGAGCCTCTGAGCCCATCCCAACAGGGATGCTGGACATGGGTGCCTTCCCAAGTTGATCTGTCACAGAGGGGATGTGTTCAATAGTTGAAGGCCATTAATTCCAGGTGGGAATTCTTTCTGCTCTCAGGGGGTCTGGATGGAGAGAATGTAGGCAAGGCTCTGGGGCAAAAGAGACAAGTATTCTTAAGAGCTAACCTTGACAATCATAAGAAGCATGGAAAACAATAACCAGCTGAAAATAACCTCAACAGAAGCAGAGAAAGGTTGCAGGTTCTAAACCCAGGGATGTTAGAAGAAAAAGCAGACACAGCCTGGGACTGGGAACACAATGTTTACCTAAAAAGCAGCCATGTTGTCCTGGTCCTGCTTGTGCTCTGAGTCGCTTCCTCAGGCAACATTACATGGAGGAGTCACGTCCGCACTTTGAGGATGTGCCTTCACAGGCATCAACAGAACCCCTTTAACTGCTCCCACCACCCTCACAGTCATAAGGACCTTGAAACGCTAAGAAGTACACCATCTCCTCTCCTTTGTTACAGAAGAGAGTCAGGAGCAATGAGCTCCTGCATGGAGACCACACTGAGTTTTATCTTTTCTCTTTCCATGTGCTCTCACCTCTCAAACGTGCATGGATTCCCACAGCAATGAGAACACGTCTCCTGAACTCCCAAACCCAACAGAACAGGCTGTTACCTTTGAACAAAGCCTGCTCCCCACTCTCACAAATGCATCCAGGAGCCCTCCTGCTAATCCCTGGGCTCATCTGAGCATCACCTGGTGCACCTCATTAAACAACGATGGCCCACCCAGAGCAGTTGCCCAACTCTGTTGGATAGGACACAGCTGACGTCATTTGTCAAACCCTTCCTGTGATCTAATAGAAACCAGGCTGGAAACCACTTAGGGGAAATGAGCATGAGTCACTTTCTCCCCCTCCCCTCCCCATGCCTGTGTCCCCTGTGCTGCCCATTAGTCTTCCCTGTCACCCACTCCTTCTTTGGCTGGCTCTCAGTGCTGTTTCTCTCTGCTCCCTCACCTCCAAACCCCCTTTCTGTTCCTGCTCTCGCTCCCCCAACTTTTCTCCGCCGAACCACTCCGTCCGTTTGAGTGTCTCGTCCTTTTCTGCTCCATTGTCTGCCCAGATCCCCAGGCAGGCGTGCAATCCCGCGCTCCAGGGACCGCGAGGGGCCAGGAGGTGAGAGAGGCGCAAAGGGTTCGACTCCACCCTCGAAACGCATCTCCCAAGACGTTAAGATTCCTAGGCTAGGAGGACTGCCCCGAAGGGATTTTAGCAGATGAAACAAGCCTCAGGCGGAGTCCAACTGGCCCGAAAGCGGAGACCACTGGCGGGACGTTTGAGTTTTCTCGGAAACGAAAACAGACCCTCCGCGGAACAGCGACACAGTCATTTTTTTTTGAGGGGCGGGGCGGGGAGAGGAGTCTCACCTGTGCCTGGGACTCACCGCTGTAGCAGGCGCAGGTCTACACTTGCAGCAACCCTCAGGCTTCCTGCCTGTAGGGATGTCGACTGAGAAAGTCAGGTTAAACCCAAAACCCGAAATCTCGGACCGCCTGGACTTCGATACTAGTTAGGGGCTTTCCGGTCCAGGAGACACTGCGCATGTGTGGTGTTGCCACAGACAAGCAATGAGAAACTGGAGGGTGTCCTCCAGCAACCGGAGGGATTTGTACAGGGAAGAATAGGGGCTCGCAGGGAGAAAAGAACAGGGGTGTGGTGGGGACGCCCCTAAACCCTCAGTCTCACTGGTTATAGCCTTTCCTTGTCCACTGCGTTTTACTTTCCTAAACTTTTGTAAGGCTTCAAGTCATTACCCTAAAATTTCTAAGATTTCCTTTAAAAATTATTCTTATGATGAACCCTCCCCTCCTCACCCAAGGATTGAATTTTGTAAAACATCTTTGGCACACACACTATATTTTGAAAATTGCACTTAGATGTTTTAGTTATGTTTTGAGGTCTAAATACAATACATTGCCCGATTCATTTTATCTTAAGATCTCCCCTAGTATGAATTTCAGATGCTTAATGAAGATTCATCCTGCCTACACTCCTTCCAAATTCATTTGTAGTTTTTCTGTAAGATGTATAACTATATATTTTTTTCATCAATGAAGAATGGGTCAAAACATTCCCATCTTTACTGAAAAGGTTAGTTGCGTTTTTTTTAAAGACTTTATTTATTTTTAGAGAGAGGGGAAGGGAGGGAGAGAGGGAGAGAAACATCCATGTGAGAAACACTGATTGGTTGCCTCTTGCATACCCCCAACTGGGGTTCTGACCCACAACTCAGGCATGTATCCTCACTGGGGGAATCCAACCAGTGACATTGCTGTTCACAAGCTGGCACTCAATCCACTGAGCCACACCAGTCAGGGCTGCAAAGGTTAGTTTTGAAACTAGTAAAGATTCTGGCCCTGGCTGCCTGCCTGTGAATTGAAGGGCTGTCAGTTTGATTCTCAGTCAGGACACATCCCTGGGTTGTGGGTGAGGTCCCTAGTTGGGGGCATTTGAGAGACAACTGATTGATGTTTCTCTGACTCCCTTCCCCTCTCTCTAAAAATGAATAAATAAAATCTTTTTAAAATATATTTTATTGATTATGCTATTACAGTTGTCCCATATCCCCCCCTTCACTCCCCTCCGCCCTGCACACCCCCTCCTACCCACATTCACCCCCTTTATTTCATGTTCATGGGTCGTACATATAAGTTCTTTGGCTTCTACATTAGTTATACTATTCTTACCCTCCCCTATTTTCTACCTACCATCTATGCTACTAATTCTCTGTACTTTTTCCCCCCCTCCTCCTCCCACTCCCTTTGTTAACCCTCCATGTGATCTCCATTTCTGTGGTTCTGTTCCTGTTCTAGTTGTTTGCTTAGTTTGTTTTTGTTTTTGTTTTAGGTGTGGTTGTTAATTGTGAGTTTGCTGTCATTTTACTATACATGCTTTTTTATCTTCTTTTTCTTAGATTAATCCCTTTAACATTTCATAAAATAAGGGCTTGGTGATGAACTCCTTTAACTTGACCTTATCTGGGAAGCACTTGATCTGCCCTTCCATTCTAAATGAAAGCTTTGCCGAGTAGAACAATCTTGGGTGTAGGTCCTTGCCTATCATGACTAGGAATACTTCTTTCTAGCCCCTTCTTGCCTGTAAGGTCTCTTTTGAGAAATTAGTTGAGTCTGATGGGAACGCCTTTGTAGGTGACTGTCCCCTTATCTCTTGCTGTTTCTAGGATTCTCTCCTTCATTTTTACTTTGGTTAATGTAATTATGATGTGCCTTGGTGTGTGCTTCCTTGTTTCCAACTTCTTTGGGACTCTCTGAGCTTCCTGGTCTTCCTGGAAGTCTATTTTCTTTGCCAGAATGGGGAAGTTCTCCTTCATTGTTTGTTCAAATAACTTTTCCACTTGTTGTTCTTCCTCTTCTCCTTCTGGTACCCCTATAATTCATATGTTGAAATGTTTAAAGATGTCCTGGAGGTTCCAAAGCCTCTCCTCATTGTTTTGAATTCTTGTTTCTTTCTTTTCTGTTTGGTTGTTTCTTTCTTCCTTTTGGTCTTCAACATTGATTTGAGTCCCAGTTTTCTTCCCATCAATATTGGTTCTCTGTACATTTTCCTTAATTTCACTTAGCATTGCCTTCATTTTTTCATCTAATTTGAGACCAAATTCAACCAATTCTGTGAGCATTCTGATTACCAGTGTTTTGAACTGTGCATGTGGTAGGTTGGCTATCTCTTCATCGCTTAGTTGTATTTTTTCTGGAGCTTAGATCTGTTCTTTCATTTGGGCCTTTTTTTTTTTTTGATGTGCCTGTTACATAGTGAGGGAACCTTAGGTATTCACCAGGGTGGGGTAACCCATGTCACTGGGTTGTGACATTGTATGTGGCGAAGGGGTCCAAGAGGGAACAATGGTGCTTGCTCTGCTCTCTGCTGGATTTGTCACTTCCCCTGCTTCCCACCAGCAAACTGGGCCCTTCTGGTGCTGATTCCCGTGTGGGTGGGTTTGTGTACATTCTAGGAGCCTGTGGGTCTCTGCAACGAACTTTCCTGTGAGGCTGGGAGTTTCTCCCGCTGCCTCCTCAACCCTCACAGGTGTTTTCAATCAGTGGTTTGAGGCTTTATTTCCCCATGCTGGGGCCCTTGGTTGTGCAGACCATCCCACTCCCCAGTTGTTTCTCCTGGTTTATCTACATGTGAATGTGCGACTGCCCGCTCCACCAGCCACTGCCTTGCCGTGAGTCCTCTCTTCCTGGCTGCCCATCTCTGCCCCTCCTAATGGCCTGGATGAGTGTGTCTTCTTTGACTCCTTGGTTGTCGGACTTCCTTACAGTTCTATTTTCTGTTGGTTCTGGTTGTTATCTTGTTTTTAAATTGTTGATTGTCCTTCTTTTGGTGTATGAGGAAGCACAATGTGTCTACCTATGCCTCCATCTTGGCTGGAAGTCCCCTGAATAAAATCTTTTTAAAATATTAAAGATTCTGTCCAGCAGTGAAAACAAACCATTCTGATAGATTTTTAAACTAGATTATACTTATAATATGCATACTAGTTCAAATCTCTATGGTTGACCCTGATGTGACTGAAAGCTGAATCCAATTCTTTTGTTAAATCATTCATTCCATGCTTTTGTTTCTTGAACACGTTTCTTAAAAATACAATGTTGAGGTTCTTCTGGAAAGCAGCCAGAGGTGAGCTCTAAAAATGGTCACTGTTCATTTGACCCAGAGAACCCCACTAAGTCATGCAAATCAAGAGGTTCAAATCTTCATTTTCACTTTAAGAACACTCGTGAAACTTCCCAAGCCATCAAGGGTATGCATATTCAAAAAGCCACCAAGAATCTGAAGGATGTCACTTTGCAGAAGCAGTGTGTAACATTTAGTTTTAGTTGTTACAATAGTGAACTTGGTAGGCGTGCCCAAATCAAACAGTGGGGCTTAACTCAGGACTGGTGACCCAAAAGGCGCTGAATTTTTGCTACACATGATTAAAAATGCAGAGAGTGATGCTGAAATTAAGGGTTTACATGTGGACTCTCTGGCGTTGGACACATCCAAGATAACTAAGCTCCTAAAATACAGCATAGAATTTACAAAGCCTATGGACATATTAACCCACACATCTCTCCCTGCCACAGAGATGATCCTTCCTAAAAAGCAAATTATTCCTAAACCAGAAGAGGTAATTGCAGAGAAGAAAAAGATACCCCAGAAGAAACTAAAGGGACAAAAACATATGGCCTGGGAGTAAATTCAGCATAAAATAAATACTAATGAAAGTGAAAACAGAAAAAAAAATATTGGGAATCGATGTGGGGTCTTTGAAAAGTAGACAATGGAGATCACTGGTCAACACAATAAACAGTATTAAATATATGAAAGTGGAGCTTCCCTCAGATATTTGTCCTGCTTTTGTTCACACAAAACACACTTACTCTTTTTTCAATACAATTATATTTAATTTACTCCATACTCTACTTTAGGAAGATTCATATTAGAAACACAGGCAAATTGCCCTGGCTGGTGTGGTTCAGTGGATTGAATGCTGTCCTGTGAACTTAAAGGTCACTGGTTCAATTCCCAGTCAGGGTACATGCCTGGGTTGCAGGCCAGGTCCCCAGTTGGGGGCGTGTGAGAGGCAACTGACCCAATATATCTCTCACACATCGCTGTTTCTCTCCCTGTCTTTCTCCTTCCTTTCCCCTCTCCCTAAAAATAAATAAATAAAATAATGACATTAGAATCACAGGTAAATTATCAGCTGCCTAATCTACATAATTAATGAAAAAGAGCTTTTTCAAAATATTGAAAATCTAAAAGCTGAAAATCTTTACGCGGGTTTTCTTCCCACCCTGTGTGCTCAGTGAATGGATGACAGCCTGCCCAGTGTAGGACTCCAAGGAACCATTCCAAGAACTCCAACAAGAGAGAGGATGAAGTACTGAGCTGGGCCCTAGACAATGCCGTATCTGGCATTGAGAACCTTCTTTTTGTCTGTTTTAGAGAAACGTAACCTTGTCATGTACACAGTAAAGGTGAAGCATCTTCAACTAACATCAAAACCAGAGGCCAGTTTTCTCAAGCCATCAGTCCACCTGCATCCCTCCGAGCAGCACATGCTTCAGTCAAGGGGAAAAACACATTTACTTCTTACCCCAAAAGAAATTTTTAAAAGTGCCAGGCTTCAATCACAAATGAATATGTGTTTAATGAGACTCCTCTGATTCAAGGCCACATGTAGGGTCTTCCTCACGTACCATACTGTGGTGGAACACAACACCTCAATAAAACTTCCCATTTAGAAAAGAAAGGACGTACTCTGAGGTCTCTGGACCACACCAAATGGGTAGCGTTGCTGGGCAGAATGTACTTTAGCAACCTATTTCTGGGGGCCGGAGTGAGGAATCATCCTTTTTTTGACTCTTCTTCTGAGAATAGTTATCCTGCCCTTCTATTTACTTGTTTCTGGCTTCACCTAGTCAAATCTAATAGAGTACTAGAAATTATGCTTTCCTAGTGAAATAAGCAACTTTCCCCAGCTACTTCTGATAAGTATTTACAGTTTCAAAATTATCGTAACTTTATCAGGTCACAGTGATTTATGGTAGAAGTTTGTAGAACTGTAAACAATACAACAGTGTATTTTTTTTTAAGTAGGACTTTATGTGGAACAAAAGAAGGCCATTTTTTATTACCTATACCCACCATTTTTGGCACCATGTGTCTGTCATCTTAGTTTTATTCCAGGGTCCTTGTGCTTCTTAGGCAAATAAAAGTAAATAAATAAAATCATTAAAAAAATAGCTGTTAAAAAACAATGCCAGAACTTCAATGTGAACCCTACACATGCAAATACTATTCCAGTTTTTTTTAACTAAATCTTTTTCACATTTTATTTATTTATATATAGAGAGAGGGGAAGGGAGGGAGAGAGAAGACAAACATCAGTGTGTGAGAGAAACATTCATCAGTTATCTCTCAGCTGTTTTTCATACACTGCCAACTGGGGACCCGGCCCCTAACCTAGGCACGTGCCATGAATGGGAATTGAACTGGTGACCTTTCAGTTCACAGGATGGCACTCATTCCACTGAGCCACACTAGCCAGGGCTCCAGTTCTTTCTATTCAACTCTCTAAAAACTGCTTCTCTTTACAACTTCCAAGTTTAAGACCCATTTTTCAACAATCTTTAATAAACCCATTATTGTCATTCACAGAAGAAAATCACCATTTCTTCTGCATTGTATCCACCACATAATCCTTTAATAAACTTGTCACTCTCTTCCCATGAAAAGCCCAGTACTGCTTTTCATTGTCTGTTGGTAGGGCATTTTTTCTGTAAACTTAACGTGCTCTTTCTTGAGATAGGCACCCTGAACCTAGTAAATGTGGAGATTTACAGTTTTATATAATTCTCTGCCTTCTCTGATGCTAATGTATAGTCAGGAATTTCATATTGAGCATCCTTCTTTTCCAGGAGCAATGGATGAACCATACTTAATGAAGTTAAGCCCTTTAATTGTATTGATTGCTTCCCAGAGACCATCACAAAAGGCCTTTAAATATTTCTTGACATAAACAGATATCAATCTTTTAGGTAAAATTCATAAATATTAATACTTTCAAAAAATCAGATTACTATAAACACTAAAGATATGTGCTCTGTGTACACATTCTTGTTCCTATGATACACATTAGCTGAATTTTAAGTTTGACTTGTAATTCTTCTGCAGTATGTAAGGTCCTCCTGGGTTAAACTCAGAAAACTAAAACCTTAATTATACCTACTATGGATTCTTAAATATGTGGTCTTTCAGGAGAATGGGTTAGAAAATTGACTATATTCATTACATTTATAAGCATTCTCATTATGAAAATTTTGGAAAATCCAGAAGGCACACAGTCCCTTAGATGTAGTTGCATGTTCCATATGTTAGTTCAGTTCTGCATAAATTTCATCATTACTCAAAAGGCATAAACAGTCAAAGGGAAAACAAATAATTTTAGGACTGTATAAACATAACTACTCCTTAACTGTTAAGGAGTTTAAAGTACATTCGGCCTTTTGAAGGCAACTGCAAGGCTGATGTGGGTCCTGGTGAAAATGAGCTTGACACCCCTGGCATAGAAATTTGATGAAAAGCCTAACGACATTCACATTTGTTAAACTGCTCTCTGATATGATATCCAGTTTTGATGTTCAGGTCAAAGCATTAACATGGACATGAATTACATGTAGTTTCTCTCAAAGATGTACATTCTGATGTCTAGGCAATCATGAGAGGTGGAAAAAGGTATGCTACATTTACATAATTTCTCTTCACTATGGCTTTTCCAGTGTTGTATAACACTGAACTCAAAAGCAACTTCTTTACCAAACTCATTGCATTTGGAACGGTATTGCTCCCATGTTTCCCAACCACTGATCTTTGAGTAAACACTTTGCCACTTGTTAATTTCTGAGATCTGTCTTCAGGATGTACATTCTGCTGTCTAGTAAAGAATAAATCTTAATGCAGGATGACTATTATGTGGGGCAGTTAGTGGGTGGAGGGATCAAGCAAAAAGGAAAAAGGACTCATGCACATGGACAACAGTGTGGTGACTCTGGTGGGGGGGTGTAAGGGGGCTAAATGATAATAAAACATACAATAAAATTTTCTAAATCAAAATAACACCTTAATAAAAATGGGCAAATGACATAAAAATGTTGCCCTATTCACAGGAAGTATGAAATCTTTGATGAACCCTGAGTTTCAGGGAATACTCAAGAGCCTCTCCACGCCCAGTACATTTTTAAGGCTTCTCTTCAATATAAATTCTCTGATGTTGAATGAGGCTTGAGCAATGGTGAAAGGTATTCTTAAATTTTTCATTTTTATTGTTTTTCTCCAGCATGAATTCTCCAATATTGTGTATGTTTTGAACACAGGTTTAAAGCTTCCCCACATTGCCTACATTTGTATGATTTGTCTCCATAAGAATTCTCTGGTGTTAGGTAAGATACCACTGATGATTAAAAGACTTCGCACCTATACTACATTTATAAGGTTTCACTCCAGTATGAATGACATGTTTCAAGTAAGTTTTAAAGAGCAATTTAAGGCTTTCCCACATAAATATATATATATTTCCCACATACATAAAGCTTTCCTCCAGTATGGATTCTCTGATGGTCAGTCAGGGGTGAGGACTGGACAAAAACATTGCCACATTCTCTACATTTATAAGGCTTCTTTTCCAGTATAAATTATATGATTCTAAGTGTTCACTAATCATAAAAGGATCTACTACATTCTATTTGTAAGATTTCTCCTGAGTGTGAGTTCTTCTCTCATGTAGAATAAGACATGAATGCTTATTAAAGGCTTTGACACATGCTTTAATTTATAAGTCTTCTCTCCATTATAATTTGTCTCATGTTGTGTAAAACACCAATAGTAATAAAAAGTTTTCCCACATTTTCCACATTTGTAAGATTTCGCTCAACAATTTTTTTTTTAATTTTTATTTATTTATTTATTTATAGAGAGAGGGGAAGGGAAAGAGAAAGAGAGGGGGAGAAACATCAATGTGTGGTTGCCTCTTACACACCCATTACTGGGGGCCTGACCTGGCCTGCAACCCAGGCATGTGCCCTGAGTAGGAATGGAACTGGTAACCCTCTGGTTTGCAGGCCAGTGCTCAATCCACTAAGCCACACCAGGCAGGGCTCACCAATGTTTTATTTCGTGTTTAGTAAAATACAAATGCAAATAAAAAATGCTTTGCCACACTTTCTACATCTGTAAGGTTTGTCTCCACAAAGAATGATTTGTTGAGAAGCTTTGAAAAGTGTTAAAGGCTCTGTCATATTCTCTACATTTGTAAAAACTATACCACACTTGTTACATCTATAAAATTCCTGTTCAGTATGGACTTTCCGCTATCCAATAACATTGGAACACCAGCAAAAGGTTTTGCCACATTTTCTACACATTAATGTTTCTCTCTGGTGTGAATTTTCTGATTGAGTAAGATTTGAGCACTAGCTAAAGGATTTAACATATGCTCTACATACAGAACGCTTTATACAGGATAATTTCTCCTACGATCAGTAACAGTTTAAGACCAACAGCTTTGCAATATTCTCTATATTCATAAGACTTCTAGCCAATATGAATTTTCTGATGTCGATTAAGTTTTGAGGACTTGCTAAAGGCTTTACCACATTCTCTACATTTGTAAGGCTTCTCTCCACTATGAATCTTCTGATGTTCGGTAAGGTATGAATACCGGATAAAGGCTTTACCACATTCTTTACATTTATAAGACTTCTCTCCATTGTGGATTATCTGATGATAAGTAAGGTGTGAGAATTGCCTAAAGGCTTTGCCACATTCTATACATTTATAAGGCTTCTCCCCAGTATGAATCTTCTGGTGTTTAGTAAGGTAAGAGGACTGGCTAAAAGCTTTACCACATTCTCTACATTGATAAGGCTTCTCTCCAGTATGAATTTTCTGATGTTGAGTAAGGTATGAAGACCGGCTAAAGGCTTTACCACATTCTCTACACTGATAAGGCTTTTCTCCAGTATGAATTTTCTGATGTTCAGTAAGGTGAATGGACTGTCTAAAGGCTTTGCCACATTCTCTACATTGATAAGGCTTCTCTCCAGTATGAATTTTCTGATGTTTAGTAAGGTCTGAGGAATGACTGAAGACTTTATCACAATCTCTACATTTATAAGGCTTTTCACTAGTATGAATTCTCTGATGATAAGTAAGCTTTGAGGACTTGCTAAAGGCTTTACCACATTCTCCACATTTATATGACTTCTCTCCAGTATGAATCATCTGATGATAAGTAAGGTGTGAGAACTGCCTATAGGCTTTGCCACATTCTCTACATTGATAAGGCTTCCCTCCAATATGAATCTTCTGGTGTTTAGTAAGGTAAGAGGACTGGCTAAAAGCTTTACCACATTCTCTACATTGATAAGGCTTCCCTCCAGTATGAACCTTCTGGTGTTTAGTAAGGTATGAGGACTGGCTAAAGTCTTCACCACATTCTCTGCATTTGTAAGGTTTCTCGCCAGTATGAATTCTTCTTTCATGTTCAATAAGACATGAATTCCATTTAAAGGATTTGCCACATGCTTTACATTCGTAGAACTTCTCTCCGATATGAATTATCTGATGTGCACTAAGAGCTGAGGGGCAATTAAATGTTTTACCACATATTTTACATTTATAACGTTTTTCTCCTGTACGGATTACCTTATGTCTACTTCCACTGAATATCTGAGTGAAGATTTTGCCACATGGTACACATTTGTAACCATCCTCCCTTGTATGAATATTCCCTTTTTCATATTGATTTGAAGATTGCTTAAAAGATTGGACACATTTACTTTGCTTGTCTGTCTTCTCCACAATAGGAACAACCTGATGTGTATTGTGATTTGACATATGGACAAAGACTTCTCCATCTTGATTTTGGGTCTCTGGAAGCTGAGTATTCTGATGTGTATTAAGATTTGACTTGTCAAAATTTTTCCAATGTTCATTACATTGAGAACTTCTGTCTTCATTATATGTACCCTGGTAATCATTGAAGATAAAAAGACCTTTAGTGAAAGCTCTAAGTTCTGCAAACATGTATACTTATTCCCAAATGACTATACCTATTAAACCATGTTGGTTGTATAAAAAATCACTGTTGCCCTAACTGGTGTTGCTCAGTTGGTTGGGCTTCATCCCACAGACAAATGTCGCTGGCTCGATTTCTGGTTAATGTACATGTCTGAGGTGCAAGCCAGGTCCCTGGTTGGGGCTCATGTGAGAGACACTTGATGGATGTTTCTCTCTCACATTGATGTTTCTGTCCCTCTCTCTCACCCTCCCTGACCCTCTCTCTATAAGTGAGTAATACCTTTTAAAAAAAAATTGCTCCCAAGTTAACAAAAAATTATACGTATTGAAATAAAAACCTTATTTTTCTTTTTTTTAGATTTCATTTATTTTTAGACAGACAGGAAGGAAGTGTGAGAGGGAAAGAAACATCAATGTGTGGTTGCCTCTTGCTTGCCCCTCACTGAGGAATCCAGCCGGCAACCCAGGCTTGTGCCCCAACTTGGAATCCAACCTGCGACCCTTTGCTTCGCAGGCCAGCGCCCAATCCACTGAGTTATACCAGCCCGGACAAAAACCTTATTTTTCAATAAAGTACATTATTTTAATTTGATATGTGCATTATAAAACACTAAATTTTAAATTATTGACTGAAAGTTTAATCCCACTCTACATTTTAAACAATTCAAATCATTGCTCACACAATGGATTATGTGAGTTCCTAGATTTTCCAGATTGCCTTTAGAACCCTTAGAAAGTTGTTTCCAGTCTTTGCATTTATTAACACATTTTACTGAAACTATAACTGACTTAAATGGAGTGTGGGTTCCCCAAATGTGTTCTATTTTTTAAATGTTTTTTATTGATTATGCTATTATAGTTTTCCCAATTACCCCCACTCTAGCCCTCCTCTGCCCTGACCCCGCAACCCTGCAGCAAATTGTGTACTATTTTTAACCTCATTAGGTAACAAGGATTTTTTTTAAATAAATAATTGTCCCAAGTTACATTATCAAACCACAACTTCTATATCTTACCAGCGTTATTTTAGAGAATAAATCTTCCATCCCTGGGTTTCTTAACAAGGCCTGGTTGTCTTCAGATGACATAGCTGAAAAATACGAAATAAAGTTTCACCATTTTGACATTCTGTTGAGTATACATTGAACTCACCAGCAAGTATTGACCAAATTACATTTTTGAGTACTCCAAAAGAAAGTTAAATGTTAAAAGCAAGACAAAGAAAGGTACGTGAAGTAAAGTCACATCAAAAAAGTTGTATTTAAAGAAAAAAGTCAATGAATGAAAAAAATCAGTTTTCCTCCAGGTGGTTGAAGATCGACTGCCATCATGAACTACACAGTAACTATCCAGACCAGGAAGTTCATGACCAATAGACTACTTCACCAAAATAGATGGTCATTAATGTCCTTCACCCTGGGGAGACAACAGCCTGCAAGAAAGAAATGCAAGAAGAACTGGCCAAAATATGTAAGACCGCACCAAATGGTAACTTTGTGCTAGGATGCAGAACCCATTTTGGTGCTGGCAAAACAACAGCTTTTGCCATGATTTATGATTTTATGGATTACACACATAAAAAAATTACCCAAACACAGACTTGCAAGATATGGCCTATACGAGAAGACAACATCATCAAGATAACAGAGCTAGGAACGCAAGAAAACAATGAAGAAAGTCAGGTGGACTGCAAAGGACAATCTTGGTGCTAGCAAAAAGAAGATTCTTTACTGACTTAATCAGTGCACATTATGCAGATTTTTCATGACAGAAGTATAAACTAAGAAATTTTTTAAAAATGTATTTATGATCCTAAATTGGATTGCTAGTACTATAAGACATCACTAGTACCCTAGGTGATTGAAACATTCAAAGAGTTCACTATCAAAATAGTGATATGACAATGACACTTTTGGCAAAAATAGCATATTTATTCTAAAACTAAGCATACACTTATTATATGATCCAGTAATTGTGCTCCTCAGTATTTAACCAATGAGCTAAAAACTTTTATCTACACAAAAGCCTACAAAGGACTATTTATCAAAGCTTCATTCATAGCATTAAAAATTGGAAGCGATGAAGATATCTGTCAACAGGTGAATAACTAAACTAAAATACATACATCTAAACTATTATTAAGTGCTATAAAGAAATAACACATCAAGCCATGAAAAGACATGAAGGAAACCTAGATACATAAGATTAAGGGAAGTAATTTAATCTGCCTGACCAGGTGCTCAGTTGCTTAGAACATCATCCCAATATGCCAAGGTTGCAGGTTCAATCTCCAATCAGGGCACATACAAGATTCAACGAATAAATGCATAAATAAGCAGAACAACAAATCAATGTTTCTATCTACCCCTCTTGTTAAAAAAAGAATCAATAAATGAAATAATAAAAACAAGAATGCAATTTGAAAAGGCTGTAAACTATAGGATAACAACAACATGACATTCTAGAAAAAACAAAGTGAGAGAAACAGTAAAAAGATAAAAGGTGCAGAAGTTTAGGAGACATAGGGAAAAATAGGCAGAGCACAGAGAGCATTAGGGCTGAGCAACTAGTTGGAATGACACTGTAATCATGGGTATGTGTCATCATAAATTTTCAAAACCTGCAAAATATACAACCCAGCAGTGAACCTGACAGTCAACTAAAACTTTGGGTAATAATGATGTGCCAATGTAGGTTCATACACATCACAAATGTACCACTCTGGTGGGGGTACTGAGAATGGGAGGAGATTATGCACATGAGAATTATTACTAACTTGTACACAATTTTGCTGTGAACCTAAAACTGCTCTTTGAAAGTCATTAATAGACCATCTCCTTTAAAGTATCTGTATTCAGGTCTAAGAGTCTTTCTTATGGTTCTTTATGCACATCCAAGAAACAAATGTTTGCATCCTCCATTAAAATCATACATGCAATATATATCACTTCACAGCAATTACGATGACCAGTATCAATGAAACAAACAATATTGAGTGTTTCCAAAAGTGTGGAGAAACTGAAAACTATACACAGTTGAATGACAGATAAATTGGTGTGAACTGGATAACAAGGAAGGGGGTTTCTCAAAAAATTAAAAATAGAATTGTTTTTTAATTCCACTTTTTACTTCTGGGTATTTATAAAAAAGAATTCAAAGGAGGATCTGCAAGAGACATGTACACACCTGTGTCAATTGTAGCATTACTCACAAAAGCCTGGGTGGGGGAAACAATCCCTGTATCTGTGGATAAATAATTAAACTTAAAAATGTAGTACATGCATACAATGGGATAATCTTCTGCCACGAAATAGAAAAAAATCTGAGTGCACAACAACAAACATTGAGGACACTTTTTAAGTGAAGCACAGGAGTCACAAACAGACAGACACTTATAGGATTCCACTTAGGTGAGTAATCTAATAAAGTCACTATCAAAGGAATAAAAAGGTAGTTATCTGGTCCTTGGTTTTAAGGCAAATGAGGAAGTGCTTGTTTAATGATATGGAGACATTTCTGCAGGATGGAAGTTTCCAGACATCAGATAAAACAACAAAGAGAGTACACTTAATACAACTGTACTACACAATTACAGATGGATAAGATGGTAAATTTTATTCACGTGGTTTATGAAAATTTAAAATAAAAATAATACCTAACAGTTATAAAACTTTTCAAAATTTACATTCAATTTAGAAAACTTTTTTCAAATATATTTTATTGATTATGCTATTAGTTGTCCCATTTTTTTCCCTTCTCTTTACTTCCCTCCCCCTTAGTCCATGGGTTGTACATGTTCTTTGGCTTCTCCATTTCCTGTACTATTATTAATCTCCCCCTATTTTGTATCTACCACTTATGCTTCTTATTCCCTGTACCTTTTCCCCCATTCTCCCCCAACCCCTCCCCTCTGGTAACCCTCCATGTGATCTCCATTTCTGTGGTTCTGTTCCTGTTCTAGTTATTTGCTAAGTTTGTTTTTGTTTTTAGGTTCAGTTATTGATAGTTGTGACTTTGTCATTTTACTGTTCATATTTTTGATTATCTTTTTCTTAGATAAGTCCCTGTAACATTTCATAGAATAAGGGCTTGGTGATGATGAACTCCTTTAACTTTACCTTATTTGGGTCCCATTCTAAGTGACAGTTTTTCTGGATGGAGTAACCTTTAATGTATGTCCTTAACTGTCATGCCTTTGAATACTTCTTTCCAGCCCCTTCTTGCCTGTAACTTTTCTTTTGAGAAATCAGCTGATAGTCTTTTTAGAACTCCTTTGTAGGTAACTGTCTCCTTTTCTCTTGCTGCTCTTAAGATTCTCCCATTATATTTAATCTTGAGTAATTGAATTATGGCGTGCCTTGGTGTGTCCTTCCTTGGGTGTGTCCTGCCCCTTGGGTGCAGCTTCTTTGGGACCCTAAGCTTCTTTGACTTCCTCAAAGTCTATTTCCTTTGCCAGATTAGAGAAGTTCTCCATTATGTTTTCAAATAAGTTTTCAATTTCTTGCTCTTCCTCTTCTCCTAGCACCCCTATGATTTGGACGTAGGAATGTTTAAAGTTGTCCCGGAGGTTCCTAAGCCTCAACTCATTTTTTTGAATTGTTTCTTCATTTTGTTCTGGTTGAATGTTTGTTTCTTCCTTCTGCTCCAAATTGTTGAACTGAGTCCTGGATTCCATCCCTTTACTGTTGGTTCCCTGTATATTTTTCTTTATTCCACTTTCCACAGCCTTTACTTTTTCCTCTATTTTGCAACCACACTCAACCACTTCTATGAGTTTCCTAATCACCGGTGTTTTGAACTCTGCATCTGATAGACTGGCTATCTCTTCATTGCTTAGTTCCATCTTTGGAGCTCTGATCTGTCCTTTCACTTGGGCCATATTTCTTTGTCTTGCCACGCCAATTACATTGTAAAGGGTGGAGTCTTAGATATTTGCCAGGGCAGGACAACCCATGTCACTGCATTGTGGCAGCATATGGGCATCCAAGAGGAAACAATGCTGCTTGCTCAGCTCTCAGCTAGCTTTCAGTCACTTCCCCTGCTACTCACAAACAAACTGCACCCTTCTGGTGCTGATTCTCGGCTGGGTGATTTGGTGTACATTCTAGGACCCTGTAAGTCTCTCCAATTAACTCTGCTGTGAGTCTGGTCATTTCTCCAGCCGCTGCAACCCCCCACAGATTTTTACAGCCAGAGGTTTTGAGGCTTTATTTCCTGGCACTGGAACCATGGGTTGTAGTCTGTCTTGTTCCTCCATTGTGTCTCCCAGTTTTTCTGCACACAAATATGAGACTGCCCTGTCCTCCAGCTGCTGCCTTACCACACATCCTCTCCATCCTGCTGCCCATCTCCGCCCTTCCTTCTAGTCTGAATGAGTATTTCTTCTTTAACCCCTTGGTTGTCAGACTTCCATACAGTTTGACTATTTGGCAATTCTGGTTATTTTTTGTTTTAAATTTGTTGTTGTCCTTTTGGTTGTGCAAAGAGGTAAAGTGTATCTACCTATACTTCCATCTTGGCCAGAGTTCCTTGATCCAATTTAGAAAACTTTTTATCTCATGTTAACAATATAAATTCATCCATGAATAGGTAGATATAAAATTAAAACTATTTCCATAACTACACTGGGAAAAACAACCTTTGACTATTAACCAAGCACAGAACGAAACAAGGTAAGTCATGAACAAAGCAGGGTAAAAACCAGATAAATGTGCACATAAGTTTAGTAGCAATTGACATGTGGCTGATTCATATTTCAATTAAGTCCCACAATGTCTTCAGTGTACTGAGTTGAAAACTATCACACACTTTCTTAATATATAAACAAAAACCAAAATGTCAATCAACTAAATTTGAGAAAACTATCATAGAAAAAGAAACATGCTGGAATACCAGTGGGAATTGTGGCTGAGTGAGACTGAGGTATACTAGAGTCCCAGTCTTTCTCTTAAAGGGCTAGTACAGACTTACTGGGATTCGCTCACTGTGACCTCAAGCCTTGGGACAGCAGCTTGAAAGGTAGCAGGGACTTGCAAGCCAGAACTGAATTGGCTGGCTTCAGAGAAAAAGCTAGAGGGGCAGCTTTCTCCTACACAGAATTGCTGGCAGAACCCTCCCCAATACAAACCTAGCAGGCAGGTGCCACATCTGAGTCACCATCTACCTGGCTTACACTGTAGCTCTGTCCTAAAGATTTCCCGAGATGTTGCCCCACTTAACTTGAGAGCCCACCCACACCATGTCCAGTGGCTGTTCCATACAAATGGCCTCTCGTCTCATGCTTCAGACAATCCTTAATCTTAGAAACAAACTGTATTTGGCCTCTGCATGTCCCTTACATCTTATCCAGTGGCCACATGTCTGACACTGGCCACAGCTGGCCTTGGGTTACAATATGATGTCCCTGGGCACCTCCAAAACTAGCACAAGTAGGAGCTATCTGCATATCACTCTGTAACTAGGTCAAGGCACCCTGGGCAATTCATAGGTTGTGGCTAACCTGGCACCTCCAGGGAGGACCCAGAGCCAGTGCACCCAGTAGACAGGTTAAGACCAAGTCAGATTACAACCCTACCATTTCTACAATGACATACCAACAGAGCAGACTCTTTGAGCACCATAGCCCACTGAACATTCTTTTTTTTTTTTAAGATTTTATTTATTTATTTTTAGAGAAGAGAAGGGAGGGACAAGAAGAAGAAGAGAAATATCAATGTGTGGTTGCTTCTCACATACCCCCAACTAGGGACCTCGCCTGCAACCCAGCATGTGCCCTGACTGAGAATCGAACCTGCGACCCTTTGGTTCGAAGGCCAGCACTCAATCCACTGAGCCACACCAGCCAGGGCATTGAACACTTTTCTTTTTTTAGTTTATTCAGTACAGTTTCTATCCTTTATTCCCATTCCAGCCCACCCTCCCATCCCTCCCCACCTCCTCCCATTTCCAACCCCCCTAGTTTTGTCCATGTGTCCTCTATATTTGTTCCTGTAAAACCTTCCCTTCTCCCCTAAAATTCCCCTGAAATTCCCTCCCCTCTGAACATTCTTTTTAATATGAACTGGCAAATAATTCTGTAACTCACTTCTTACCAAAGGAACACATTCAAACATATTCTATAGCACTTCTGAATCTAAAAGGAAATGTGACAAAGGTCTAATTAGAAAGTGAAAATGCATAGGACATAGTCCTAGGCAGCTGTGGACGGAACAAGAGAGAATGATAAAGTTGTAGTGATAAAGAAACCAGGTAAAAACAGAGACTTTCTTACCTGGTTGGCAGTTTTAAGGTCACCTATAGCAGTAACTTATTGAAGAACTCTATGAGGTGAATAAATACAGTAAACTAATATGAAGGAATTAAAAAATACAGACTAGAAATAATCTTATTTAGTTCATACAAAGCAAAAAAAGTTCTGAAATGAAACCCAAAATGAGATTTTCACAGTCTGGGGAGGGGCATTATGCTGTGATAAAATCACTGACTCTGAACTTCATAGGATCTTGTTTGAAGAGTCCATAGAATTAGAAATTATATACCAGAATACATGACATCTGACTCTAGGGTTACTGGGATTTCTGCAACAAATTCTAGGATCTTAACCCCTTCCTCTATAAACACCTTTCATGAGACAAGAACAAAACTTTAAAAAACAGGCTTAACAAACAATTTGTCAGCAAAGTGCACAGATTTTCACAGGTACCCAAAGCAAATGAAGAGAAGCCAGATCATGATGGCCCTCACAGTCCAAGGACAGGACTTTGGCCCCAACTGCTATTGGATGAGAGAGGTCACTGGAGTAGAAACAGAGTCATGAGAGGATGTAGGAGCATGGGACACTATTGGAAACCAGCTAGCCCTCAATGACAGCAAAAGAAATAAACCTGAACTTTTCAAAATCCTTTCCACTGAAGCACAGCATTCTGAATCACACCTTCAAGTCTGCCTTCCTCCGTGACCTTTGTGCCTTTCACTTTTGTCATCTGCTTCCCCATTTCCACCTACCTGGGTGGGCAGAAATTAACTTTTTTCTCTGCATATCCCAGCACTCCTTCATTTGCTCCAAAAAGGTGACGAGGTATGGCTTAGAGACAACAAGACCTGTTTATAAAAGAAAGAAACATTAGTTCTGATAGAGATGTTCCCATTTCCAATCTACTTTGTGAGCAGGTAAGAAGACTGCTAGAAAGTTAGAATATTCTAGAAAATTACTTTCCAAAACACTGTTTTCTGATAGCATGCTAATTATTCTGGACAACATGTAAAATTTCAGACACTGAGTTCCTAATTCATACAGTTCAAGAAGTCTTTTCTTATAAAAGCAGACAGCTTCCAATTTCTCCCTTGAGAGCAAGAATTTAAACTGTCTGTGCAAAGCATGAGCCACAAAAAGTATTAAACTAATAAAGAAAAATAAAAATCATGCTGGTGGAGTAAGGAAGTCATCCTCACCCAGAGAGACTAAGTTCCTGTAGTTCTCCAGCATCACATCCATGTACAATCTCCGCTGAGCTGGGCCCAGGCATTCCCACTCCTCCTGAGAAAAATCTACTGACACATCCTTGAAGGTCAACAATCCCTGGGGTGGGGGGGGGGGGGGACACATTTACCAAGGAGACACCAGAAGAGTCCAACATAAAAGCAGAATTAGCAAAAGTGGTTCTGACCTAAGAGAGTATCCTGATTTATCTAGTAAGATCATGTTGACTCATAATATTCTCTGTTATTTTCAAATACTGAGAAATGAGGATGGCATAGATACACAAATCCACTGTAGAGACTTTACTTTTCAGGAAAATAAACTTTAAAATGAAGGCATCGACACATGCACATGTAAGGCTGAATGTTGTAATTGAATCATTCATAATCAATTGTGTGTATTTCTCAGCTGGAAAAGACATGGTGAGTTGGAAGTGTAAGTACTTCTTCATGTTTAACAGACAACAAAGAACTGCAGTTTTGTAAGAATGCAGATTCAGATTCAGGAGTTTTGGGCTGGGACCTGTATTTCCACATCTTTAACAAGCTCCCTTTTTACTAATGACACAAATGACTCTGATCCACATGCCATACTTGTGAATAGCACAAAAAGGAAATCAGAATATAATTCATACATGACGTAGACCTGAAGGAGTTTTATACAATTTACAGTTCTTAAGAAATAAGAAACATTAGCAGCCACAATTTTATTTGAAAACTTAGCATAAGTAATCTTAGAGCAAGGTTATTCTTCCTAAGTTATGAGAATATTTTCTTTTAAAATTTATTTATTTACTTTTAGAGAGAGGGGAAGAGAGGGAGAAAGAGAGGGAGAGAAAAATCAATCTGTGGTTGCCTCTCGCTCGCCCCTTACTGGGGACATGGCCTGCAACCCAGGCATGTGCCCTGACCAGGAATCAAACCCTTTGGTTCATAGGCTGGTGCTCAATTCACAGAGCCACACCAGCCAGGGCTACGAGAATATTTTCTGAAACATACAGCAAAAGGTAGACCTTGAGATTGACTCCAAACTTGATCTACAATTCCTTCCCCCCAAATACTCAAATATGTATACAGAGATGTTCATTGTGGAAGTACATTGCAATTTCTGTAACTAACAAAAACTACTTAAGAAAATTAGAAGACAAAGTAGCTCAAATAAAGTAGCATTTATGCACATAGACATATATATCTGTATATATATGGAAAGTAAATACAATTGAAAAGTGATAGAAAACAGAATTTTCATGTCAATGAGGGTAAGATTATATTGCGATCTGTAAATCTCATAAGTCTATGTGTAGATGATACCATTTGTCTTTTATAAACATAATAATGAGAAGAATATATAATGAAAACAGAAGTTAAAGTTATTATTAATCTTTAATTTTAAAAAAAC
>CM052550.1:44400124-44417602 GCA_028533065.1 Trachops cirrhosus
CTAAAGTCTACATGTCCCTTCTTCACCAAAATTCGAGCCTCCGAGCCCATCCCAACTGGGATTATGGACACAGGTGACTTCTCAGGTTGATCTGTCACAGAGGGGATGTGTTCAGTAGTTGAATCATTAATTCAGGGCAGGAATTCTTTATGTCGTTGGAGAGCCTGGATAAAGAAAATGCAGAGTAGGCTCTGGGACAAAGGACAGAAGTATATAAACTGCTGCCCTTGACAATCATAAGAAGAAAGGAAAAAAATAAGTAGATAAAAACAACCTCCCTAGCCAAAAACATCAGAAGCACAGAAATAAAGGTTGCAGTTTCTAAATCCACTGATGTCAGGAAGAAAAGTAACCAGCCTCCAATCAGGACACATCATTTACCTGGGCAGGAGCCATGGCGTCCTCACTCTGCTTGGGGTTCTTTTCTCTGGTGATGATATACTGAGGGGTCATATATGCATTTTGAGGATGTGCCTTCAAAAGCATCTGTACAGCCCCTTCATCCACGTCCAGCACGCTCACGGCAGAAGGATGAGGAAATGCTAAAAAAGTCACTCTCTCCTGTCCTTTGTCCCAGGAGAGTCGGGAACAATGAGCTCCTACATGGACATCACACTGTGAGGTTTTCTTTCTTTTTTTATGTGTTCTCTCTTCCCACAGATTTCCACAAACACAGCGATGAGAACATGCACTGCTCTCCTGAGCCCCAAACCCAGCAGAGCACCTCATAACCTTCCCTAATCAAAGCCTGCTTCTCACTCTTACAAAGGTGTGCTGGCATGCCTTTTCCTTCTCATTCTCCTTCCCTTCTACCCTGCAGATAACCTTTGCCTTTTCTTTCTGCCAAGCTCCAAGGGCCCTTCTTTTGACTATGTCTCTTATTTCCTGAGCCCACTTCAAACTATGTGACTTTCTATCAATAAATACAATTTTTCTTTAAAAAAAAAATGCATGCCCTTGGTGGGTGCATTTAGGTTGCTGCAGCATCGTCCCATACATCAAAATGTTGCAGGTTTGATTCCTGATCAGGGTACTTACCTAGGTTGTGGGTAAGATCCCCAGTCGAGGTGGATGCGGGAGTCAGCCCACTGAAGTTTCTCTTTCACATCAATGTTTCTTTCTCATTTTCCCTCTCTCTCTAAAATCAATAAACATATCCTTGGGTGAGAAATTTTAATCAATGCATCCCAAAGCATTCCTGCTAATCCCTGGGCTCACCTTAGCATAACCTGGACCACCTCATTAAGCAATGATGCCCCACCCAGAGCAGTTGTCCAACTTTGAGCAGGATGACACAGTTGATGTCAGTTCTCAAATCTTCTCAGGTGATTTAATAGGAGTCTGAAGGGAAACAGTTTAGCTCTAATAAGCATGCAGAACCCTAGGGAATGAGGGCTCAACTCTGTGTTATAATTCTGCAAGTCAGCAACACAGCCTTTGAAATGGCATCTTTATCTAGTTCTCTCCTGGTGGATGTGTTGCTCCCCAAAAGCTCTTATCTGGAGCACTGGTCCAGACATATCACACTCAGCACACCTTTGACCCTTGGGTAACTGTGAGGACTTCAGGCAGAAACTTCAGAAATGAAAGACTCCCTAGGGAAACTTTTTTCTTCTTTTCCAAGAAATTACAAAGAATCATTTTCAAAACACAAAATGATAAATGCAAGTTTTGATGTTGAAGACTTAAAAAAAAAAGGTTAGCATTGAAGATACATTTATCAAATTACATGATGAATAGATATGCTCTGTGGGAACCACATTTCAGGTAATCCAGTCCATCCTTCAATATTTTCAGAGTATGGACAAGAGGGACTAGAGTGGAAGAGCTCTTTTTTGGTTCATAGTCACTAATTCAACAAATCACGTCAATGCAAAAAAATAGCTGCTGAACATTAGACAAACTCATGAAACTAGATTCTGAATCTTAAGATCACTGACATCCTTACCAAGTGCACACTGTAAGAGCCAGATATTACTAAGTACCAATGGATGTTGCAACTTAACATAAACAGTAGAAAGGATGTAGGGCTCAGAATTTAAACTAGATGCAATATATTGAAAAGGAAAATTATCTGGAACTGTTTAAATGTAATGACTTCTATAGTCAACATTTTTTTAAAAAGATGAGACTACCTGATATTTAGAAAACAATGTTAAGTGCTGGTTCAGAGATATCACCAATGCTTATTTCAAAGTAGTGACTACAGAAAAGCAGATATTCAATGGAGTCAGATTTATCTCAATATGTTTTTGAAAAATACATTCAAAGTAAGATAAAAAAAAGAAAATCCAATGGAGAGAGAGAAAAGTCCTAATGGTTTTAATATTCCTTGAAAAAGCATCATGTGGTGAGAGACTCAGTCATTCTTGTCCCAGGTCACCTTCACATCCCTTCCTCTTGCCATCCCAGGAAATGAGAAAGGACCCATGACTGGAAGTCAAGTTTCTGCTCTCGAGTGAATAAGGGTTCCAGTTTGAAGCTAAGAATGATAAAATTCACAAGCCTTATAAACTGGAGATTTGCAACTGTCATTCAAATCTATTTAAGTGAAAAAATCCAGCAAATGTTAAATATATAAAGTCACAAGCCAATATCTTACAAATTAATCATCCACATCCTTCTTCCTGCTACTCTGTATTTCTGTGTATGGATCTGTTCCTCTCCCCTGTTTTTCTGCACTGTTGTCCTCTCCTGTGTTTCCCCTCCCACCTCCCCTGCTCCTTCTCTCCTTTTCTCTATTCCTGTACCTACACCTGTTTCCTCAAACAACTGAAACCTATTTCACCTTACTTGCTCTTTCTCCCTGATATATTTGATTGCCCCCATCTTCATACACGTCTGCATCCCCCCTGCTGTGTCCCCTCTGCTGCCCCATTAGTCTTTCCTGTCACCTCTCACGCGCTGGCTGACTCTCAGTACTCTTTGTCCCTCTGATCCGTCATCCCCAAACCCCCTTCCTGTCCCACCGCTCGCTCCCCTAACTCTTCTCCTCAGAACCACTCCCTATGACTGAAGCGCCTCGCCGTTTGCTGCCCCCACCTCTGCTCCCTGTCAGCTCCTCTTGTCTCTGTGGGGATCCCCCGGCTCCTCAGCATTTCTTCCCTGTCTTCCTCCTCCGGCTACTTTCCCCACTTATCCTTTCATTCCTACGTCGCGGTCCCGTCCCTCCCACACCCCCTGCGTTGCCGTCTCCGAAGGCCCCTCACCGACCTTTCCTCCTCCTCCTGTGTCTGTGTCTCTTTCCTTTTCCGGATTCCCTCACAGCCTCGTTCCGCGGCTTTCCCGCCCCCTCTTCGCCCTCACCGCTTCCACAAATCCCTCCTCGCGTGGGGCACTTCTTCTGGGGACACCCTGTTCTCCTCTCCTAAGTCCCACCCCATAGAAAGTGTGTTCTTACCGGATTCCGGCCTCTTATTAAATTGGGGGTGGGGTCTGCAGATCCCGCGGCCGGGGCGAAATCCCGGCTCCAGAGACCCAGTGACGAGGCAGGGGGGTGGGGTGCTCAGGGTTTGACAGAGTGTCCCGAGACTTTAAAGGGTGTAGAGTAGGAGTGCTGCCCAGGGGAGCGCTTTCGGCAGGAATATTTCCCTGCAAGCTGTGCCCACTGCCTGAAGGCTAAGAGTTTTCCTGAAACTAACGCAGAGCGTCTCAGGGGGACGCCGGACTCACCGCGATAGGATGGTCGGAGCTGCGATTTCATCAACTGTAGTGACTCTCAGGCTTCACGTGCGTAGGAAGGAGGACCGAGAAAATTTGGTTTCAACGGGAAAAAAAACGAAACCTGGAAGAACAACGCAGACCTTGCTACTCCACAGCCGCTTTTGCGTCTGTAAGGAACTGCGCATGCTCTACACGTTAAAATATGGGCGGGGTCAGAGCCCGAGGCGAGCGTTTGCGCTTCGGAAGGTGGGTCTGTGGCGAGGCAGGCCTTGACAGAGATAGAGGAATGCAGAGTGTGGTTGGGCCCAGTGGCCTATCCTGGTTTCCACTCCGCCTTGCTGTCATTGGTTATAGTCTTTCCTTGGTCACTGTGTTTGGTTTACCCACGTCATTACTCCTACAATTTGTACCAGTAAAAGGGGAGGGAAACGGCATCTGGGTGACGGAGGAACTCGGGTTGGAAAGTTTTAGGTAACAGTTAATAAACTTAGTAGTTAATCCAAGTAAAAAGCTATTGTTGCCAAACTGAAGGTACAGTCCATCATGACTCCAGGGGACCACAAGACAGTCAACCTCTGTTCTCCAAAAGAGACTGTAAGCAGTCAAGAGGCTGTCTGAGTCATGTGTTCCAGGGAGAGACGTCTCACCGTCCAGGACACAGATAAAGAAAATTACCCAGTGTATCAGGGTGCAGCCAGGCCCCCACACCCAAATAGGGATTTGTAATGTGGTCCAGAACTTGGGGTATCCAGGAAATATTAAAAATATAAGATGTCCTCACCCCTACAAGTCTGAACTGGGGGATGGGACACGTGAACAGGGCCTTTGAGAGTTATTTTGCATATCAACAGTTTTGCAAATAACCTCAAGAACAGTCATTCAATGTAGCTATAACTTTTTGTTTAAATCCTTTCCACTTGCTTTCTGTTGTAACTTTTTTTTAAGATTTTATTTATTTTGGAGAGAGGAGGAGGGAGAGAGGGAGAGAAACATCAAGGTGTGGTTGCCTCTCACCTGGCCCCCAGGCCCTCAACCCAGGCATGTGCCCTGACTGGGAATTGAACTGGTAACCCTTTGGTTCACAGTCCTCACTCAATCCACTGAGCTATATCAGTCAGGGTTCATATCTGGAACTTTTCACTGGTTTCATAGATATGTTCAGTAGCTGTGGCCATGCTCTGAGCCAGTGAAATGGGAGTGACTTCCACTCAGGACATAACTGGAAAGCAACTCCCCCTGGTTACAGCACCTACGTGAGCTTGGAGATGGTTGGCTTCATGTCAAGGGGTCATGCCTTCTGGCACTTACTATGGCAGCCCAGAAAAGCTGGATAAATATGGGAATGCTGGCAAGTGTAGCTGATTGTGGGAGGAGTCAGAAATGGGGATGCAGAGGAAGATTCATGCCAGGATTTAAATTCAGACACCCCAGACCTGTGGGATAGGACCACACCATCTTGAGGTTGGAGAACACACATGGTTTTTGACAAAGTGTGGAACTACGCAGTTTTGGGATTCCCTTTG
Organism: Trachops cirrhosus; assembly: GCA_028533065.1. Lineage (NCBI taxonomy): Eukaryota > Metazoa > Chordata > Mammalia > Chiroptera > Phyllostomidae > Trachops > Trachops cirrhosus. Next base: position 44,405,311 of record CM052550.1, read on the forward strand.
CCATGCAGCTTAGGAAGCTGGAAAGCAAGATGTAGAAGCGATGCAAAGCTCTCTCTTGGCAGTTTGGAATAATGCAGTAGAGACATTGCAGGAAGGAAAGGGGTGAAAGGACTTTTGCTGTTGGCCATGAGAAGCTGCCATGCAGGTTTGGATTAAGAACTGGAGATCCTGGTGACACAGCTGATGGTGCTGGGAATCTCGGGAGGCCTGCCAACCAAGCGCGGATTACTGGGAAGAACTGGGGACTACCTGAGTCACAGACTTCTATTTCTTTTCCTGAGGTATGGTACCCCAGACTGGGCAAAGGGGGGAAGGAAGAACTGTGTGTTTGTGGGTGTTTTAAGGGACTTTGGGATTTTAACAAAGACATTCAGTCATTACTGTAAGTCTGTGTAACTTTCAAATAAATAATTCCTTTCCTTTTCATCAAACTCTGGCATTGAGAGCCATAATTCCTTGGCAGTTGACAAGATGAACCTAGTATAGGAGGACTCCAGTAGAAGGGGGGGATCCATTCAGTAACAGTATCTTGCCCCATCCCCCCATGGGTCCATTCTGTAACACCAGGACACAGGACACAGGACCCAGATTTAAAAAATCACCAGTCAGTGGATGAAAGGATGTTAGGGAAATTGCCAGACTACATCTTTTCATGATTAACCTCTTTCCTGAATTTCAAATCCCTTACCTACACTTTTCTCCTTATAAAAAGGGTAGGATTGAAATGGAATTTAAGGAGGTTGGTTAGGGTACATAACCTGCTGTCTTCTCAGATCTCCAGCCATCTGGATAAAGTGCCCATAAAGATTCAATCCCAAGAAATGCGGCAGGCAGAAAACTTGGAAAGAAAAGAGCTGTGATCCATCCTTCCACCAAGAACATACTTTCTTCTAAGGAACCACAGTTGTTTGGATGAGGGTTGACTTTTTACACTGGGACAAGTTACTCCAGCATTTTTACCTGCACTGTTCTGAGTCAGTCAGGCACATCAGTCCTTTCAGCAGAACCTGCCTTAGGTACTTAACCTTTCGTGGCTGAGGTGTGCCAAGATAAAAAAAAAAAAAAGGCCCAAATGGAAGAACAGATCGAAGCTCCAGAAATAATACAACTAAGCGACGAAGAGACAGCCAACCTATCAGATGCACAGTTCAAAGCACTGGTGATCAGGATGCTTATTGGTCCTGGTAGTGACAAGCAACACAAACACCTTTTCTGGTTTCACTGGGATCGCAATGCTTGTCACTGCTCGGCCAAAAACCAGAGACAGGGATTGGATTATAATGGTGCTTTTTATTAATATCAGAGATCAGCAATCACAGAAGTTGGCAGGTAAAAACCCTAATATCTACCTTCCCCTTGAGTTTTCAAAAATTTATGTTGGAAAAACATGGGAATCTGGGAGGGAGGGATTCCTAGGGGGAGCATGGCCTTGAGCTTTCCATTGGGTGTAAGAGGACAGGGATCTACAAAGGTAGTTGAGCAGCTTTAGCCCAAGCCCCCTCCCTTCCTTCTGGTGTTCTTCCTCCATTATGGGGCATAGATAGTAAACCAAGGCAGAAAGGAGGAGGGAGACAAGTCTCATCCACAAACTCAGCAGTCCTGAGTTCTGCCCAATAGGATTGCCAGGTGTTCCAAACATCACAAGAAACTCCATGACAGTGCAGGAGGGAGCCCTTTAAATTCTACATCATTTCGACTATCAGGGAGAAAGCCTTTGAAACTGTGTATTCATCCCAAGGTTTAGAAGGGGGAAGACAATGCCCAAAGAAAATGCCCGTAAAACAAGTTTTGCTAATTGCCTGCCCATGTTCACTATCTGTTTTATGAGAAGGTCCCCAGTGCTTACAAAAAAGCCCACAAATAACTTTGGGTAACTGCCTCAACTTTCATTAAATGCATCCTGTCAGGTGTCTGTTTTACAAGATGAACAAATGTATTAAGGTAAGAATTTTGGTTAACAACCCTCCACACATACCTACTTTTGGATAGTCAAGTCCCCCTGTGGGAAGCTGGCACACCTTTACCCACCAAAGAATATGTAACAATGTCACCTCCATCCTTTGAACTATATAAGCTCTCAGAAAAAAGGATCTTTGCTTTTGTCACCCCTGCTTTTTGTGACCCAAGCCTATGCCTTTCACCCCCAACTTGGCTAGGCCAGTTCTCTTCCATGAGAACGTCTCACTCATAAATTTTGCTGGCGTGCTAACAGACATGCTGATCTGTAATTCTTTACTGTGTTGGCAAGTGAGGTTTTCCTGTACCACCCCTTTGCCTTAGTTTTCCTCCCTTCCCTGGACACCTGTGTTCTATGGTCTGTGCCAGTGCCAGCCTGTCTCGTAGCTGCAAGAAGAGTTGAAGAAAGTTCTGTTGCAGTCTCTCCAGTCTCTGATAAACAAATGTCCTTATTAATGGTTCCTGGAACATGACAGTCATCCTCTGCATTCCTGGTGGCTGGATGCTTGCTCCAGGGTCGAGGCTGGGTTGAATGTCTCTTTGTTCTCCTTTGTTCACTATTACTGTAGGAGATCTCAGCCAGAACATAAGGTCACCTAGTCCCTTAACTGGTTATATATTCTGGTAGTAATTATCTAAAAAGTATTCTTTCTCTATTTTCCTTATCCCTAAAAAGGATTTTATCTCTATTTTCCTTATGAATATTTGTTTCCAAAATTAATATTTTGGTGACCCCTGATAATTAAATTCTGGATAAGATTTTGCCACACATATTCAATATATTTAAGGTTTCTATTAGATGTATATTGACTGATGTTTAGTAATCTTTGACTCTTGGTTAAATACATTGCCCAATTCATTATATTTTAACATCTTCCACATTATGGATTCCTAATGCTCAGTGAAGATTCGTTCTGCCTCAATTCCTTCCAAACTCATCATATTTGTAGTTTTTCTCTTGAGTATAACTCTCATATTCATTTATCAGTGAAGAATAGCTCAAAACTTTGTTTTTTATTGCAAAATTTGCTTTTCAAACTAAGAAAAAGTCCTTCCAGTTGTGGACACTAAGGAAACATTTTAACAAATTTCTTAATTTGATTACACTTATACTATGTTTTAAGGTCTATGATTGACCCTGATATAACTGAAAGTTAATCTGATCATTTTATTAAATCCATGTACTTGTTTCCTGAACATGGTTTTTGTTTTTTCTTTATATACAATGTTGACAATAGTTCTGGAGATATTTGGAAGGTAGATTACGAAGATTATACATTGTTATAAAAATTACAACCAGTTATGTTGGGATAAATATTTCAATGTGGACCTCCATGTTCACAAGCAAATAAATGGTTGGTGGAAATTTTTATCAAACTAAAAACAGTTGGAGAAGGGCCAATTATCAGTGAAAGTCAAGAATTCAAGAGTTCATTTCGTTTACGCAAAGCTTTGTTGCTCATAAAATTTACAAGCAAGTGAAATGAATATATTCACAATAAGAAAAAGATTATTTCCTCAATCAATGGAAAGTCCCATCATATATCTCCCTATAATATTAAAATAGATGTAAATTATTAATTTATTAAACAAGCGAAAATCATGGTAGAATTCAAAAATCTGAAAAACACAGGCACTTTTGTAAACTGTTCAATTAACCTCTGTTTCACAAAAGACTTTTCATTTTTTTTAAATAAAACATTTATTTTATTTATTTTTAAAGAGAAATGAAGTGCAGGGGGAGAGGAGAGAAACATGGATTGGGTCTGTGTCTGGGTACCTGGACCACACTCAGGCATGTGCCCTGACCGGGAATTGAAACAGTGACCTTTTGGTTCACAGACCTGTGCTCAATCCATGGACCCAAATCAGCCAGGGCAAGGCTATTTTTTTAAACACATATGGAACACATAATATTTACCACTGTTGAATTTTTTAAATATGGACTTGAAGAAGGAGAGATTTTGTATAAAATCATTACTTGAAACAATACTGTTGAGTACAAGATCTACAATGATCTCAAAGGTCAGACAGAGAAGAGCATGTCAACAATGCTAGAAAAAAACTATGATGAATAAGCTGATGGCTGCCAAAAGTGATGGATTTAAAAAATTAAAATTAAAAAATTAAAGAAAATTATTTTAAAAAACACAGGAAATGAAAACATTACATGCAATAAGATAATTGTTGCTGATCATTGGAGTAAAGCATTCAAGGTCATCATAGTGGTTGGGGTGTAAAAATACTAAAGCATAATCACTCACAGGACAATATATACTTAAATGGTACTTAAAAATGTACAGACAGTATAAAACAAAAAAATTGCAAAATATTAACCAAAAATTAGAAGAACCAGGACAAAAATGAAAAGTGTGGGAAAAATATAAACCATATGCATACTATTCAAAACAGAGTACACCTATTAGGTTCAAATTAAGTTAAAGAACAAATAATATGACCAGGGACAATGAAATGTGTTTCGTGACCATACTGCAATAATTCATCACAAGGACATGACAATAACAAAATTATGAACCAAGCAGTAGAACTGGGAATCCTCTGAGGCACTGACAGGGTTGCAATGAGAAAAAAAATACAGCTACGCACTTCACTTCAGAGGTGCCCAGCCCCCACCCCCTCCATAACAGCTAGAAGAAGCAGACAGAAAATAAGTACCTAGAAGTTTGGAACAATACTGTCAGCCACAGGTTCGACTGGCATCTGTGCTGTAGGTGGAAGGGGCAGCTTGTGGGGCTGAGCCCTTCACCTGGGGGATCTGATGCTAACTCCTGGGCCACAGTGTCAGAATTGCTGTAAGTTCTCTGATACCCAGCTGGTGTCCCAGAGAATTGCTTAAAGGGAGAAAAACCCACACGTTAGATAACCAGAAGTGTCAGCAGTGTGCTGTTTTGTGTGAGTGTGGTAGTCCAGTGTGAGTAAAGGGGACACCAAGGAAAGAAGCACACAGTAGGAAAGAAGCACACAGTAGGTAAGGACTGAATTTTTCCCTACACAGACTAAGAAAACAGATTTTTTTCCATGAGAACATTCTACCTATCAATAGAATCATGCAGTTTTTAAAGATGTCATAATACTCCACAAAGACTTAAGTATATGTACCATGAAATGTCTTAAATTTTTAAAAATTTCAAGTCATACAAAATATGTTTATGACCACAGTGAATTTAAAATGAAAATCAATAATAGAAAAATCTCTGGGAAATACTGAAATATTTGGAAAATAACACTGGAAAAAGAAGAAACTGAAGTGGAAATTAAAATATAATCTAAATTCAATGAAACTAAAAAAAAGAACATACCAACATTTACAATTTGTCCCTATGACATGAAATAATCAAAACACACTCTAAAAAACTATAGAAATTAACAAAACACCTATAAGCCTAATGATTCTTTTGTTTTCATTCTCTTTGCTTTGGTTTTCTGTACATTGTTTTGAAGGGTCCTGAGTTGGAAACAGCTCACCCAGGTCAGAGGATTCCTGAGGTGCAGGCAGCCTGATGAAAGATGCCTATGTGCTTGAGGTTATTTACAAATACCTCATCATGATAAACCAGTTGAAAATGCTGTAAATGACAACATGTAGTCCACTGAGGAAGGCGGAAAATGAGGCAGTGTATTTCTAGATTAACTAAAAATAAAGGGCTATTTTAATGTAAATAGAAAGTATGAAATAGAAGAAATGAGGGTAATAATATAGGAAAGATATTCTTGAAATCAAGATTTCAAAGGTGGTACAATTACGAGACATTCAGTGCTCCCATCTGTAACCTTGCCTTTGTGGGGTTTAGGTAGTAAAGAAAAAAAGAAACTGTCATCAAAAAATACAACCAAAGTAAGTAATTAAAAATAAAACAAACACTCACTGAAATGATGTCAGTCACCTTTCTCAATTCTCTTTGGCTTACCACAACAAATCTCTATTTTTTTAAGTGACATTTTAAAAAGATTTTATATATTTATTTTCAGAGAGAGGGGAAAAAAAGGGAGAGGGAGAAAAATATCAATGCATGTGAGATACATCTGTCAGTTGCATCTCGCACACCGTCAACCAAGGACCTGGCCTGAGACCCAGGCATGTGCGCTGACCAAGAACTGAACTGGCAGCCTTTAAATCGCAGGCCCATGCTAAATCCACTAAGCCATACCAACCAGGACACAAACCTCTATTTCTTCCTCATTTTATTTTTATATATCTCACGATTATACCTAAGGCAACCTTAATATCAATAGGCAGAGATATGTAACTTCCCAAGAGAGTGATAACTGGACACATCACAATATATGACAGTGCAGCTTCCACCAGAAATGATTTGTTCCTTCTTTATTCACAGAAAATACTACTACCCTTCCTAAGGAATTTTAACAAGTCAAATCTACACATGCCTTCAGTCACAAACCAGTATGTTATAAACGTCTGAGGACTTTTTTTCTGATTCACTGCCTATGTGCAGTCCTCACTTGACACATTATGGTAGAACACAGAGCTAACACCTTAATAAACCCTCCCATCCTTTTCTTAACTCCAGTTCTCTTGCGATTAAACATCCAGCCCTCTGTTTCCTTGTCCCTGACTTCACCTTGTCACATCTAATACTGGAAACAATGCCTTTCTCATGAAATTAACACCTTTCCTCATTCAGTTCCTTCTTATAAATACTTACACCCCCAAAGATTATTGTAAGTCTACCAAGTCACACTGATTATATGGTACAAGTTTGTAGATCTCTCAACAGTAGAGCAGTGTATTAAAAGAATAGCAATTTATGAGATACCAAATAGCTCCACCCACAATTATTAGCAAGGCATTCTTAGCTCTATAAATTCACAGCAAGGTCCTTATGCTCCTCAGGCCAAATGTTTATTCTATTCTATAAACGTCTTTTTGGAGATTCTGTTTTCTCCAAAAGGAAGAAGTTCCCAGGACCCATTTAATTCAACTGACAGCTTACTTCAAAGTACACTGGAGCCATGTCCTTCATCTGGACTTTGCCACGGTTTTGAGTTTTAACGTTGTTGATCATAAAAATATTTTCTTTCCTTTTTTTTTTTTAAGAGAGGAAGGAAAAGAGAGAAAAATGTCAATGTGTGACAGAAACACCGATTGGTGCCTCTGGTATACACCCAGACAGGGGATCTAACTTGCAACCCAGCTTTGTGCCCGGACCACGAATCAAACCTGCAACGCTTTGGCTATGGGACACTTCAATCAACTAAGCCACACCACCCAAGGCTTGAAAATATATTTCTGTAAAGATTATATTCATTTATTTTACAAAGAGGGGAAAAGAGGTAAGGGAGAAAAGCAAGTGTGTGTGGGAGAAACATTGACCAGCAGCCTCTTGCTCATCCCCAACTGGGGACCTGGCCTGCAACCCAGGCATGTGCCCTGACCTGGAATCAAACCGATGACCTTTTGGTTCACTGTCTGATGCTCAACCCACTGAGCAACACCAGCCAGGGCAATAACTAAAAGTTTTGAATATGTCCTATGTGCTAGGCATTACTTTAAATAGTTTATGTGTAACTTCTTATCAACATAATAGCTCACTAGAAACAGAGCTGTTCCCATCTTACAGAGAAGAAAACGTGTCACAGACATGGTAAAATACTTGCCTAAGGTCTAAAGCTATGAGTTAACTTGCCAAACACCATGGCCTGTAGAATTGAACCTAAAAAATAAAAGTTATGTAACTGACATAACTTTAAAAGCATAAGGACAAAGCATTCTCTGAAAAATTTAAAATGTTGTACTTTAACATGGAAGTACAGTTATTAAATTTGTGCTCACTAATGTATACATGTTACTACCCTTCTAATTACAATTATGGAATATATTCAAGATATCATTTCCTTTTCTAAAAGTTTTATTTACTTATTTTTAGAGGGGAAGAAAAGGAGAAAGAAAGGGAGGGAAAAATCAATGTGTGGTTGCCTCTCATGTGTCCCCTACTGAGGGGGACCTGGCCCACAACCCAAGCATGTGCCCTGACTGGGAATTGAACCAGTGACCCTTTGGTTCACAGGCCAGCACTCAGTCCACTGAGCCACACCAACCAGAGCTCATGATATCATTTCAATTATTAAATTAAAAACTTATTTATGAAATAATGACATTTACCAAAACCACTGACTTGCACATTTATACATTCATGCACACAAATATAAACCAATTCAATCCACTGAGCATACCAGCCAGAGCTACATGAATTTTATTCCAACAACATACAAAATAAAAAAATTCTTAATATTTCTCTTTTCAAAAAAATTATTGATATTACAGAGAGAAAAGGATAGAGAAACGTCCATTTGTTATTCCACTTATTTGTGCATTCATTGATGCTGCTTGTATGTGCTCTGACCAGCGATCAAACCTACAATCTTGCTGAATCGGGACAATGGTTTAATAAACTGAGCTACCCAGCTAGGGCTTACTGTTTCTCTTTCTTATGCTAAAAATATGCCCTCGTGGTGACATGCAACAAAATTCGGAGTCAACCACACAGTATCTCCATCCAGATTTTGTTCATATATTGTGGATCAGTATGTCCTCAGTCTTCTATGGAAAAGTAGATGACTGAAACCCACCTAATTTGTAAGTTCACAGACCTTTAAGATTTTCATCTCATATGAATTCTCATGTGTCAAATAAGCTATTAATGTGCAAAAAAGTTTTAAACATTCTTTTCATTCATATTTTTGCTCTTTAGAATGAATTTTGATGTTGAGTAAGGTCAGAGTACTTGTTAAAAGCTTTTCCACATTTTTCATTTTTGGCTTTTCTCCAGTATGAATAGGATGTTAAGTAGGTATGAATAAGGATTAAGGACTTCATCAAGTTTGATACATCTGTAGCACTTGTCTTCAAAATAAATTCTCTGATGTTGAATGAAGTTTGACCAATGGTGAAAGTTATTTTTAAATTGTTCGTATTTTTTTGTGTCCCTTCAGGGGACACATGAATTCTCCAATAGAGAGAAAGTTTTGAACCATGGTTAAAACCTTATCCAAATTCTCTGTATTCTTGGTATGGTTTTTCTTCAGTATGAATTCTCCCATGTTGGGTCAGAGATCCATGATAATTAAAACTTTTGTCACCTACACTACATTTGTAAGGTTTCACTCCAATAGGAATATACCCTAATTTCAAGTAATTTTTGAGGAGCAATTAAAAGCATTGCACACAGTCAGTACGTAATTATACAGCTTTCCCCCAGTATATCGCTGATGGTCACTAGAGCTTGAGGACTGGATATAAGCTTTGCCACGTTATCTACATTTATATGTCTTCCTAAACAGTATAAATCCTGTGATGGTGCTTACTGATCTAAAGGACTTGTTACATTCTCTATACTTATAAAATTTCACCTCGGTATGAATTCATCTCTCACATAGAGTTAAGACATGAACGCCATTTTAAAGCTTTGCCTCACATTTTACATTTGTAAGGCTTCTCTCCACTGTGATTTGACTCATGTTGGGTGGGGCAGCCAACAGTAGTGAAAAAACGTGCCACATTTTCCATTGTTTTTTGTCAGTGTTTTATGTCTTCTGTCAATGTTTTATCTGATGTTTAGTAATGTACAAATTCCAATAAAAATGCTTTCCCACACTTTTTACATCTCCAAGTGTACAGGGTGCAGCCAGGTGAGGGGCCCCAAATAGGTATTTGTAATGGGGTCCAGAACTCAGGGTGTCTAGGAAATATTAAAAATATAGGATGTCCTCCCCACCCACAACTCTGAGCTGAGGGATGGGACACATGGAGCAGGGTTGTTGAGAGTTGTTCTGTATAGCAACAGTTTTGTAACTAACCTCAGGCATGGCCATTTAACATATCTATAACTTTTAACTGGTTTCATGGATATGTTAAATACCTGTGGCTGTACTTTCAGCCAGGGAGATGGGAGTGACTTCTACCCTGGATGTAACTGGAAAGCAGCTCCCCTTGGTTGCAGTGCCTGAGTGAGAGCTTGGAGTAAGAGGGGACCATGCAACTTTGGCCTTGGGATTCCCTTTGCCACACAGCTTAAGAAACTGGAAAAGCAAGATGTAGCAGCGATGCAGAGATCTCCTGAGCAGTCTGCAAGAATGCAGGAGACACAGTATGGGAAGAAAAGGGGTGAAAGGACTCTTGCTGGTGGGTCATGAGGTGCCACATGGTTTTGGATTAACTGGAGATCCTGGCAACACAGCTGATGGTGCTGGGAACCACAGGAGGCCTGCCAGCTGAGTACAGATTACTGAGAAGAATCAGGGACTACCAGTGCCACTGACGTCTATTTCTTTTCCTGAGATACAGTACCCTGGACTGGGCAAAGGGAGGATTCTGTGTGTTTGTGGGTGTTTTAAGGGGCTTTGGGATTTTAACAAAGACATTAAGTCATTACTGTAAGTCTGTACAACTTCAAATAAATAATTCTTTTCGTTTTCACTAATCTCTGACATTGAGAGCCATAACTTCCTGGCAGCAGGCAAGCTGAACGTAAAACGGGGAACCTGTGAGAAGAAGGGGGGTCCATTCGGAAATAGTATTTTGTCTCCTCACCATGGGTCTGTTCGGTAACACAAGCTGTCTCCATAATGATCTGATAAGTACATTTTGAGAAGCAAATAAAGGCTCTGCCATATTATCTACATTTCTAACATTTACCTCTTTTGTAAAGTCTATTTAGTAATTAATGAGTGGCAGATAATGGCTTTTCCACATTTGTAAAACTTCAGAATGAATTATACAAAATCCAGTAAGAATCCACTATAAAGAAAAGGCTTTATCACATTCCTTACATCTGTAGGTCTCTTTTTGTATTTCCTATATTCTACATATTCCTAAGCCTTCTCTCCAGTCTAATAAATTCTGTGATGCTGAGTGAGTTTTCAGTGTTAAAAACTTTACAATTGTTACATCTGGAGAATTTTTGTCCAGTATAAACATTCTGATATCCAAGTAGGATTAAACCCTGGTTAAAGGCCTTACCACATTTTCTACACATATAAGGCTTTTTACCAGTATGAATTTTCTAATCTTGAGTAAGATTTGAGGGCTGGCAAAATGATTTACACATTCTCTACATGAATAAGGGTTTTCTACATTCTGACTTCTTTATGCTCACTAATACTGGTGGACTGCCTAAAGGATTTGCCACATCCTCTTCACTTATAAGACCTCTATGAGGTGTGAATTTTCTGATGCTGAATAAGGGTTGAGGACACCCTAAAAGCTTTACCACATTCTCTACATTCATGAGGCTTCTCTCCAGTATGAATTCTTTGATGTTTAGATAGCGTTGAGGACACCCTAAAAGCTTTACCACATTCTTTACATTTGTGAGGCTTCTCTCCAGTATGAATTCTTTGATGTTTGGTAAGGGTTGAGGACACCCTAAAAGTTTTACCACATTCTCCACATTCATGAGGCTTCTCTCCAGTATGAATTCTCTCATGATTAGTAAGGGTTGAGGACTCTGTAAAGGCTTTACCACATTCTCTACATTTATAAGGCTTCTCCCCAGTATGAATTCTCTGATGTTTAGTAAGAATTGAGGACTCCGTAAAGGCTTTACCACATTCTCTACATTTATAAGGCTTCTCTCCAGTATGAACTTTCTGATGGTGAATAAAGGCTGAGGACTGGCGAAAGGATTTATCGCATTCTTTACATTTATATGGCTTCTCTCCAGTATGAATTCTGTGATGACATTTAAGTTTTGAGGACTGGTTAAAAGCTTTACCACACACTCTACACTGATGAAGCTTCTCACCAGTATGAACTCTCTCATGTCGTGTAAGGTTTGACAACCACATAAAGGCTTTATCACATTCTCTACATTTATAAGGCCTCTCTCCTGTATGAATTTTCTCGTGCCGTGTAAGGTATGACACCTTGCTAAAGACTTTACCACATTCTCTACATTTATAAGGTTTTTCCCCAGTATGAGTTTTCTGATGCTGAATAAGCCCTGATGACTGGCCAAAGTCTTTACCACATTCTCTACATTTATAAGGCCTTTCTCCTGTATGAATTCTCTCATGCCGTGTAAGGTATGACAACTTGCTAAAGGCTTTACCACATTCTCTGCATTGGTAACGATTCTCCCCAGTATGAATTCTTTTCTCATGTGCAGTAAAACATGAATGCCTTTTAAAGTCTTTACCACATGCTTTACACTTGTAGAACTTCTTTCCAGTATGAATTTTCTGCTGTACACTAAGATCTGAGGGCCGACTGAATGTTTTTCCACATTCTTTATATTCATAATGGTTTTCTCCAGTCAGGCATTTCTTAAGTCTATTTCGATTGAGAATATGACTGAAG
>CM052550.1:44418102-44437782 GCA_028533065.1 Trachops cirrhosus
AAAAAAAAAGACCTCACGATACTGGGAAAGAATATAGATAAGTAGGTCATTGAAAAAGAACAGAGAGCTCAGAAATAGTCTCACAAAAATAGTCAATGGCTCTTTCACAAAGGAGCAAAGGCAAGCCAATGGAGAATGTGTAGTCTTTACATCCAATGGCACTGGAACAAGTGGATGTGTACATGCAAGGATAAACAAAATCTAGACGCAGACCTCACATCCTTCACAAAACTTAGCTGAAAGTGGATCATAGACTGCCATGCAGACAATAAAACTAAAACACTCCTAGAAGCTAACATAGGAGAAAATGTAGATGACCTTCAGTTCTGTGATAACTTTTCAGATATTAATACAACACCAAAGATATGATCCACGAAGAAAATAATTGCACGCTGAAGCCTATTAAAATTAGATGCTTGTGCTCTATAAAAGACACCATCAAAAATAAGACAAGCCACAGATTGGGAAACTACATTAGCAAAAATATATCTGATTCAAGGGCTGTCATCCAAAGTACATGAAGAAAATGTGAAATTCGATAAGAAAACAATCCAGTTTTAAAAATGGACAGAATATCTGTGTAGACACCTCAACAAAGAAGACATTTCCACAGAATGTAAGCATGTGAAGTGTTGCTCACCATCAGCCATCACTAGAGAACTGACCACTGAAACAATGTGGGAGCCCTGCGTGTCTGTTGGAGTGCACATCATCCAAAACAGAGATGCCACCCAGCCGTCCTGTGGAGGTGGGGCAACAGCAGCTGTCATTCACTACTGCTGGGAATGCAAGCTGGGACAGTCACTATGCAAGAGAGAAGAGGGTGTTTTTTTTTTTACACAATTAAATATCCTTCATATGATCCAGAAATCTCATTTACCCACATGAGTTGGACATTTACACCCATACGCGTTCCTGCACACAACTGTTCATGGCAGCTTTATTCACAGCCGCCAACACTTGGAAACAACCGAGATGCTTTTCAACAGGGGAAAGGGTGAATCACTCTGGCACATCCATGCAGTGTGATTCTATTCAGTGTTAAAAGGAAATGAGCTATCCAGCCATGAAAATAAATAAAAGAAACTTCAATGAATATTACTAAGCAAATAAAGCCAATCTGAAAAGGCTGCATACTGTATGATCCCAACAACATAACATTCTGGAAAAGGCAAAGTTCTAGAGAAAATAAAGATTGGTTTGCTAGTGTTAGGGAGAGGAACAGGGGGAGAAGTGAATACATATGCACATGGTCTTTTCAGGCTACTAAAATAATTCTGTATACCATAATAGTGGATACATGTCATCATACATTTGTCAAAACTAAAAAAAAAGTCACACAAAGAGTGAAATGTAACGTAAACTACAGACTTGGTCAATAATGATGTGTCAGTGTTGGTTCATTGTAACATGTGGACCACTCCAGTGCAGGTTGTCGATCACGGGAGGTTGCCATAATTATGCTGTGACATTCAATGTGATCTAAAGATAAAATTATTTTAAAACAAAACTCTTGCCCTGACTGGTGTGACTCAGTGGACTGAGTGCCGACCTGCAAACCAAAGAGTCACCAGTTTAATTCCCAGTTAGAGCACATACATGCCTGGGTTTCCGCCCAGGTCCCCAGTGGGGGGTTGTGAGAGGCAACCACACACTGATGTTTCTTTCCCTCACTTTCTCCCTCTCTTCCCCTCTAAAAATAAATAAAATCTTTATAAATAAACAAACAAACAAATAAATAAAATCTTTTAAAAATAAAACAAAACTTTATTACAACATATAGCATTGGACATAAAGATCCAATATTTTTGTTATTGCCAGATGTAATTATTGACATAGCAAATCTAAGTATACTCATATAAAAACTGTTAGAACTAACAGATGGTATTTGCAAAATTACTGGATCCAATGCAGGACAGGGCATAAAAAGATACAAAGGTGCTCGTCAGGAAGAGGATTCTCTGGGTAACTCTGGTCTCAGGGGAGGATCTGGGGGACACTTTGGTCCCATGAATATGTTGGACCTGCTGCTTATATCTGCACAGAATGGAAACTATGGTCCCATTGGTGCAAGTCATAAGTCCCAAACACAAAACATCATGGGTAGGTGTCAATATGTATATAGTAAGTCTGTGTCCTTGTCATGAAGTTTTGAAGTATAGTATCTGAATTCCATAGGGTTTTGTTGTTCCATTTGTCAATCATGTCTCAGGAACCCTAATATTTAGGAATATGTTCAGGATCCAGTAGAGGATATCTGGGGTGGTCAGTGTATTTGGCAGCTTTTGTTTTGAGCTCTGCCCACCTGGAGTCTGTGGGGCTGATGGTGATGGCCTGGAAGAAAACAGGTTTGCAATCAAATTTGTTGAGAAAATGTGTCCACCCCAATGCTGTCATTGTCTCTGGAACTCCCCTTGAGAGGATGATTGAGGGGTGGGTTAAATTCAGGTGCCGGACAAATAAAATCTGTGGACCTTGACCAGTATCCACTGAGGTAAAGGGACATATAATGATAAAAGAGTGAGAAATTCTCCAGGGTAATAAACGGTGGGGAAATAAAAAGAAACTGGCCACCACTGGCTCTATCTGCAGTCACATACAGGACATGGGCAAGGGTGTTGTACTGGGCTTTTGTTACAAGATGAGTTCTGTCTATGCTCACTTCCACATCAACGTCATTACCAGGAGAATGGGTCTCTTGCTGAAATTAGAGGTTTCCTGGGCAAAATAAACACCTGCAGGGTTTGGATGAGGTGAGGCATTGCTTATTCAGTACCTCAAGCCCAGAAAAATGAGTTAATTCTTGAAGGGAACAACATTGAATACATTTCAGTTCAGTGGCTTTGATTCGGCAAGCCACAACAGTTAAGATACCAGAAAAATTTTTGATGGTACCTGTGCCTCTGAAAAAGAAACAGTTCATCAGGCTAATGAATAAGAGCTAAGTTGTCCAGCTACAGAAACAGCAAGATGTTGGAAGATTCCTCAGACTTATTTGTGATATTTTATAGCTGCAATAAATGCCATGTATTTAAAAAAATATTAGGCTACATTCGCACCAAAAGTGCACTAGGGTTCCTTTTTCTCCACATCCTCACCAGCACTTGTTTGTTGATTTATTGATGATAGCCATTCTGACAAGTGTGAGGTGATATCTCATTGTGATTTTAATTTGCATCTTTCTGATGATTAGTGACATTGAGCATCTTTTCATAAGTCTATTGGCCATCCACACGTCCTCTTTGAAGAAATGTTTACTCAGGCCCTTTGTCCATTTTTTTAATTGGAATATTTGTCTTCCTGGTGTTGAGTTGTATAAGTTCTTTATATATTTTAGCGATTAACCCCTTAACATATGTGTCCTTGGGGAGTACATTCTCCCATATAGTGGGTTCCCTTTTCATTCTGTTCATGGTTTCTTTTGCTGTGCAGAACCTTTTTAGTTTGGTGTAGTCGGGTTACCATTGATATTTAGCTAGAAAAGGGTAGCAAAGGGAACTAGACATTGAGCTTAATAAAAACGGACAACATAAGCCTGCTGGCTAGCCAGCTATAACTTCACACCCCAGGAGTTATAGCACTGTGCTCCACCAAAAGAATTAACACTTTTCCCTTCCCTGCTCTGGTACCAGACTGCCAGGTGGGAGCAGAGGGAAGGCAGGCACATGCAAAACAGAAGTCAAAATGCACAGTGGGAGGTGCTTGACAAAAAAGGCCAGTCAGTCTAACGTGGGGAAAAAAGGCATTGGTTGGAAGGTGGACCCACCCAAAGCCCAAGGAAGCCTGGAAAGTTGAGTGGTTCATTTGAAAGAACAACTAGTCTTACCCAAGTCCAAGGTAATATAATCTCAGGGGAACAAAGAAGCTCTCTCTCTTGCCTTCTGGTGGCGCACTCACCTGTGCATTCAAGTGCTCTCTTGCTCTGCAGCACTTGACCATGTGAGTGGAGTAGCTACTGGGGCCTAGGGCAGACCACGTGGGCTCCACAGAAAGCAATGAAGTGCAGCTGGAAACACACCCTAAGCTAGCAAGATGCTGGACTGGACTGGATTTTAATATGATGCAGAAACTCTGGTTTTTGCTTTGGCTCTGCTGAGTACATGGTTGGACTTTTTTCATAGCAGACAGAGGGAGATGAGACAATGGAAACTCAGAAGACAGCTTTCATTTCCACACAAATAAACCATTTCCCATCCCACAATCACCAGTGTGTGGGTCCTTGGAATGCTTTCTCCTGATCCTGTGGAAGAACCTAATTCCCATCTACAACAGTCCCATTTGTTTACTTTTTTTCCTTTATTTCCCTTGCAACCACTGTGGAAAATGGTGTGGAGTTTCCTCAGAAAATTAAAGATAAGGCTGCCTTTTGACCCAGAAATCCCACTTCTGGGAATATATCCTAAGAATCCTAAAACACTGCTTCAAAAGAATATGTGTTCAGTCCTGGGTGGTGTGGCTCAGTGGATCGAGTGCTGGCCATGAACCAAAGGGCCACTGGTTTGATTCCCAGCCAGGGCACATGCCTGGGTTGCAGGCCAAGTCCCCGGTTGGGGGAGTGCAAGAGGCAACCACACATTGATGTTTCTCTCCTCTCTTTCTCCCTCCCTTCTCCTTCCTCTAAAAATAAATAAAATATTTTTTTAAATTAAAAATAAATAAATAAAAAGAAGGGGGGAATGGGAAGATCCTAATAGTGTCAACAATAAAAATTAAGCAAGAGAAATATTAAAAAAGAACTCACTCTGGGGTAGAAAAACTCAGGAGCGCAAAAAATCCAATGAGACACCTATGTGCTTCCCTGAAAATTCCCTTCCATGTCAGATCTTAGTGTTTCTTGCTCTGTCCACATGAGTCCCTGTCTGCCTCAAAAGACCAAGAAGGAAAAAGTGCCTCTCCCAAACAATTCGACAGTCTCTGGAGATAACTACAAACATACAACTGGGTTTGTTTTCTTTCCGGTAACTAGCGACTGAGGAAAATGTTTTTCAGAAATATTCTCAGTTTCCCAAGCCTGTCCTCTCATTGCCGCTGCAGGTGAGAAGATAATTGCTGTCCCGATGGGAGGTGAGGTCACAGAATCACAACCCATATCTCCTGCCTCTCTCTCACATGACACTGCTAGCTGTGGTGACCATCACACTGACCCTCATCCTGGCAGCTGGAAGAAGTCACAGGTGTTTTTGACTTAGGGTCTGAAAGGCAAAGCATGCAAGCAAGGCTGGGTAGCAGGCGTCTGGGTAAGTGATTATATCGGAAAAAGTGACCCTTCTGGGTTTGAAACAGGTTCAGTGCTAAAGCAATACAAGGGGGAAGCATAATACCTGAAGCCTGAGCTGAGGTGGTGAAGAGAGATGGGGCCCTAGGCCTGCACAGTCCCCGATGGCTCCTCATGCAGAGTACTGTAATCCTCACTGACAGTAGTGGTTGGGGTTTAAGGCAAGTGGTAATGAGACCTGATTAGTGCCTGAGGACTGCAGGTCTAAACTCACTCTGAAATCTGTAGTTCTGATTTCTACCTTACAGGAATCACAGGCTGGATTTTCAGGGTTGCTACACATAACATCTCACCTGGTAAGAAAGGGTAAAATCAACTTACAGACATCATCTCCTGTGCAGAAATATCCATAGTCCCCAACCTTTTTGGCACCAGGAACCGGTTTCGTGGAAGATAATTTTTCCACATACCGTGGTGGGTGAGGGGAGAGGGATGGTTTCAGGATGATTCAAGCACATTATATTCAAGCTCACCTCTGCTGTGTGACCCAGGCCAGGACCAGTAGTGGTTTGTAGTGGCCGAAGGTTGCGTACCCCTGGACTGTATCTGAGTGACAACTGAGGGAATGGAAATGTTTTATCTATCTGTGGGTATAGAGTGCTCGTAGAGACGGAAATTGTTTCCTACTGAAACATCCATGGTGTGCTGATTCTGGCCAAGCTGTTTTCCATCAATTTAGGGAAGCAGCATTTAAGAAAAAGGCAACATTACAACAATGAACATCCAATATCAGTTGTAAGCAGTGATACAGCTTTGATATATTCTCTGGTTTAAAAATATTATCATACTGGGGGATTGGGTGAAAAGGGGATGGTATTAAGAAGTACAGATAGGTAGTTATAAGAACAGTCATGGAAATGTAAAGTCCAGCATAGGGAATATAGTCAATAATATTATAATAACTAAGCATGATGTCAGTGGGTTCTAGATTTATCAGAATGATGATATTGTAAGGTATATAAATATCTAATCACTCTGTCGTATGCCTGAAACTAATATAATATTGTATGTGAACTAAGATTGAATAAATTTTTAAAAATGAAATAAAATGCGAATAAGAACTCTAAGATTTAAAAAAATCTTTAAAAAATCTCATATCAAGTGCAAGCTATTCAATTTCAATTTATAAAATGCACAAGATTTCACATCTTACAGTTTCTGTATATATTTTATGTTTTAATATCTTTCACAACTCTTGCCTTGTTGGCATTTTTGCTTAAGTCTGACATTGATATAGGTAACTATATGATTGAGGTTTGGTGATATTTACTCTCCACTCGCACAGTGTTCCGTGACTCCTGTGACAGGTGTCAGTAGGTTCTGTCATAAAAGCAAATTAATGTTTCTGTTGCCATACCAACGTAGGGCCCGTTGTGTATTGTTGAAATACAACTTGTCCTGGAGCAGATCCCTATAAAATTATACTACAATCAGTGCATACACTTTGTATTAAATAGGTAAATCTTTACTCACAATTTGGTACTAATTTATACAATAAATCTTTACACATTAGTGGAAATATTAGAAATTATACAAGAAAAGACAACCAATCAAATATAGTGAGATAGGAAAATGACTGAACCCTCGTCTGCATTATTTAAAGAACACAGCTAACTAGATAGTTAGAATAGTACAATGTTTCTTTGCACTGTCTTTTTACCAGGCCAGTCAGGTTCAAGACCCCACTTTGCCCTTTGTAAGGACTGAATTTAGACAAAGCATTAACCTTTCTCTATCTAAACCCTCCTTACAGTTTCAGGGAGAGTAACCGTGCTGCTAATCTCACGGCATTAGGAACAATAAGCATGTACTACATGTTCCTCCTCCACGACTGTGACTCATTCTTTAAGGAAGCTTTCAAGAGGACATATTATGCTCTAAGAACACAATTTATAAAGAAATACTTTAAGTGGTTATTTCTAAGTGAGAATGAATGCAAATGGGGAATCTTGATTTCCTCCCATTTCTTGCCTTGTGTTCCATGTAGGAATCTCTGGCTCTAAAGACAGTATCAGTCCCTGAGAACTGAGAGGATGGCAACCAGCAACTGGGAGATAGGCGTCATGTTTTTACTGCAGACACTGTTTGGAATCCTCGGGAATTTCTCCCTTCTCTACCATTATCTCTCTCTTCATCTCACAGAACACAGGCTGAGGCCTGCAGACCTGATCCACAGGCACCTGACTGTTGCCAACTCCTTAGTCATTCTGTCTAAATCTGTTCCTGAAACAATGGCAGCTTTTGGGCTGAAGTATTTTCTCGGGGATATTGGATGCAAACTTGTTTTCTATATTTACAGCGTGAGCAGGGAAGTGTCTGTGGGCACCACCTGCCTCCTGAGCGTCCTTCAGGCCGTCACCATCAGCCCCATGAACTCCAGGTGGGCACCGCTTAAAGCAAAAGCAGCCAGGCACATGGGTGCCTCCACATTCTTCTGCTGGGCTCTGCACATGATGATAAATAGTATGGTCCCTGTGTATGTAACTGGCAAGCTGAACAACAAAAATATCACCAAGAGGAGAGACTATGGCTACTGTTCCTCTGTCCTTCATGAAAGAATCGCAAAGTCACTGTATATAGTGTATTTGGTGTTGGGATTGTTCCATGATGTTTTCTGTTTAGGGCTTATGATCTGGGCAAGTGTCTCCATAGCCTTCATTCTGTACAGGCACAAACAGCGGGTCCGATACATCCACAGCAACTGTGTCTCCCCCAGATCCTCTGAGTCCAGGGACACCCAGAGCATCCTTGTCCTGGTGAGCACCTTTGTGTCTTTTTATTCCCTCTCCTCCACCTTTCACATTTGTTTGGCTCTTTTTAACAGACCCAGTTTGTGGCTTTTAAAGAGTACTACGCTGATTGCTGTGTGTTTCCCAGCTGTCAGCCCCTACATTTTCATGAGCCGTGACTCTAGAGGGCCCTGGCCCTGCTTTGCCTGGAGAAGGAACACAAGATCCCCTGCAATTACCACAAAAATATAAATTGTATGTATATGCACAATGTTTAGTTGTTTATTCATTAATCCTCTCAGAGTTTAAGCACATTTCTGAAACAGTTGTAAGAGAATAGTAAACAAAACAGAATTTCTGTTCCTAATAATCAATAAGTTGAATATCAACTATTCAACTATAAATAAAATATAATAAAATTACCATGTTAATTCTTATGTCACTGGAATCTTATTAACATCTGTGGTGGATAAATTCATAGTCTATGCAGTATTAAAGAGCTGTTCCTACCCAGGATGAGGAACTCAGTTGGTTAGAGCATCATCCTGATATGCCAACGTTTTGGGTTCAATCCCCAGTTAGGGCACGTGCAAGACTCAATCAATGAATGCATAAGTAGAACAATAAATCCATGTTTCTCTCTCTCTCTAAAAATCAATCAATAAAAATTTTTTTACCTAAAACAATTTGAAAATTATGGAGAAGCCATAGAATTTATTGCTTTCAACCTGGCAAAAAATAATTTTCACAGGCATTAACTATTAGTGGGTTGTAGGAAAAAATCCCCTCAAGAGAAATACCATTTGAAGTGGTCATTTGAGAAACTGAAGAAAGAAAAAAAAAGCCCTCACAGATTCATGAGTACCATGGAATTTAGGATAAATTCTGTTTCAGAAAGCAGAGTCAACAAAGACTAAGGATGAGTTTTGTACATCCTATATGTAGAGAGATTATAGTAATTTGAAATATGATGCTATGAAGGGACATGAGTATTTAAAACATTTTCTGGGGAGGACTGCGGGGGTGGGCTGAAATGGGAGTAAAAGACAGAAAACTGTACTGGAACAACAATTAAAATTTTAAAAATTAAAAAAAACATTTTCATGTAAAAATAAATAGGTTGACCAGCAGTGTGACAAAGGAGAGCACAAAAGTAGGCTTTTTCTGACTTTTAAGTTATGAAATGAGCACTGACTATGAAAAAAATTCATGTTGCCTGGGATAAAATTGCATGGATTTGGGGATCTGTAGACAGCAGAATCTGTCTATTCTATGAAGATGCCAGTTGGACATGTTGGCAAGAAACGGGCTTGAGGTGCACTCTTAGGTCTCTCAGGTGAGGAAATGAAGTTAAAGTGGGGCCTCCCATTAATCTCAAAGCAGAGGAAGAATAGCCATTTGCAGAGGAAAGTCATGAGGAGTTTTGGCCCATGATTTTTCAAAGAACTAAAATAACTATTTCCTCAATTTTAGAAAGCATATTAATATATAGCTCTGTCTGTATTCACATTATAGAGTTGATGCAGCCCTGGCTGGTGTGGCTCTGTGGACTGTTTACTGCAGAATATTCTAAAGGGCTAACCTTCCACTGAATAAGAATAGGAGGAAATGAAGTAGTTGAAACCTGTCACTTTGTAAGGAAGGAAGGATACTGCAACTGACCTGGGACATGACATTCACCTGAAAACCACCATTCCCTCTCCTTCTTAGCCCTTCTTTGGGATTCTTACTCAAATGAGATGAATTTGAGAAGTCACTCCTGAGTTTTCAGAAGGTGCACTTTACATGGCATCAGCATATACCTTCTGTGCTCCTATCACAGTGTAAGCTGGAAGACGTTAAATGCAGAGATGACTGTCCTGTATGATCCTCTGCTACGAGGGTGGCTCACAGATAATGGGTTCCTACACAGAGGCCATATCGTGACTTTGTCCCCCGCCATCTCTGGTGCCCTCCCAAGGTGCCCAGAAACTGTGCTACAGCAATAGGGATATGGGCCATACTCACCTGTTCCTCAAAAGCCAATACAGAACAGGTCCATCCCTATGGACCACAGCCTGGACTTGGACCTCAGAAATGTGTCCAGGAGTAAAGTGGGAAGAGGAACAGGTAAAAGGCAGGCTATGCTGGGGTTTGAGTTCAGTGTTCCCTTACCTGATTTTTGTCTCTGAGTTACCCAAACACCAATAAAAAAAGTTCATCATCTTAAGCACACTGTGACCTTGGAAACCTGAGCACTGAGGGTACACAATCATCACTAGAATTCCACGCCTGCATCACAGAGCAATGGAACAGTCTCAAAGGATTCTGGAGGCAGGAGACCAAACAAAGAAAAGGAACCCACAGTCCCCACCCTACTAACTCTTTCCTGCCCCAACACAATCACCCCTACTTCCATCTCCCGACTCTTTTCTGGGCCTCCCAACTCTCCATCTCCATTTTTTTCACCGTATCTCACCTACACATTGGAATAACGGCCTTGTTCTTCCACTTATGTTAATCCACACATAACCCAGGTATCACCAGTGAGTAGCCCCACCCCTTAGGAATTTGTGTGACACCACGAAATCCATGGCCTGAAAAGTCTGAAGTTTTCCCAAGTCTTTTTACTCATCCCCATAATTTACACTCAGGATCTCCACTGTCCTAAATTTAGTTTTTCCTAAAAAATCCATCCACCCACACATAGAATCCAGTCCCCCTTGTAATTGCCTCACAAAAGAGTCTATTTTCGAGAGGTAGGTGCCAGTATACCCTACAGCAATGATTTAATAAACTCTTGGAAGTAATTGCTTTTCTTCTAAAGTCCTTCTGTGCTGCTCTGCCATGAGGACTCTCAGCTCTTCCCTTCCCACCCATGCAAAATCCTGCCCTACTGCCCATTCTCTGTTCTCTCCCAGGCCCCCTCCCTGCCCCAACTATTTACTTTCTTTACCATTTTTACAGTGATCAATTTGCTTTCCAAAATTTACACCCCACCTGCACAACCTAAGCCCAACCTTACTTAAAGAGTAGGTGAGCCTCCTTTTAAAAAAAAAGATTTTATTTATTTGTTTTTAGAGAGATGGGAAGGGAGGGAGAAAGAGTGGGAGAGAAATGTCTATGTGCAAGAGATACATTGACCAGTTGCCTCTTGCATGTCCCCAACTGGGAAACTCAGCCTGCAACCTAGGCATGTGCCCTAACTGGGAATTGAACCAGTGACATTTCTGTTCACAGGCCAGCACTCAATCCGCTGAGCCATGGTGAGCCTTCTTTTAACATAATCCAACCTATTAAGAGGGGGAAAAGTGTGCATGTCTGTGTGTACATATGTCTGCCTCTATGTGTATACATGTGTGTATATACACATGCATGAGTATGTGTATATAATATACATAGTTAAAGTAACTATAATCACATATAGTTACTTTTAGAAGTATGAAGAGTCCAAGATTTCACCTGAATTACCAGTGAATGTTATCCCAAAATGGCTTCATGGATGCAGTTAAAAGATCCAAGATTCCTGAGAGGAAAGGACTTTATTATTCACAGCACAGCAAGTAACATGACCTTAATATTTGCATTATGGTTCTTTTTGTCCCCCAAGCCTCACACATTCCCAGCCTTTGCCTAGAAATGTTATCTTCATTGTCCTTCATGGACAACAAATCTATTCTGTATCCCAGAGAAAAACACTACACCTACCTTCCAAGACAGTGTTCTATACAGACATCCTTGGTAAAACAGAAAGAAAATTTGTAAATGAAGCTTCCCAAGAGAAATGCAAAAACTTGAAAATCCCGTAGCTATCCACTCCCCATTTATACATTGTCTTTGCTTTTGACAAATTTTCCCAAGAGCGAACCACACCTTTGGATGTTTGATTAATCACAGGCAACTGAGGCTGAGACCAGTTTCATTCATCAGTACAT
Source organism: Trachops cirrhosus (assembly GCA_028533065.1). Taxonomy (NCBI): domain Eukaryota; kingdom Metazoa; phylum Chordata; class Mammalia; order Chiroptera; family Phyllostomidae; genus Trachops; species Trachops cirrhosus. Next base: position 44,430,021 of record CM052550.1, read on the forward strand.
GAAGATTACTGTCAGTGGCAGTCAGTGCAGCGGAACAGGTTAACCTGCAGTACTGACATTAGTAATGCACCCAAGGGTCTCAGACTCAACCAGCTGAATAAATATCATAAGTCATCAGAAGGTACCTTGGGAAGTCAGACCACCAATTATCCAAAAAGTGTAAAAAAGTGACAGGGATTAGTTTCAAGGGTCACAATGATGTGGCTGGAGTCAGCTGACTGTCATGCTAAATATGTCAACAGGAATGAGGCATGGCTGATTGTCTTAAGAGGCAAGACAAAGGTCCAGTGGAGTGCTGAAGGGCCTCCCCAACAGTGAGACAAACAGGTTAACCTTCCTTGAGTATACTGAGAAGCAAATGGTTCTTGAATGTCATCAAACTATGTATCAACTGTTTTATCATTTTGTTCATTTTTGTCAGAATGCTAATCTATGATAATTATCTTCAATCTCTAAAAATATAAATTTTGATCTTAGTTCTGTGTGCGATCAATGTATTACCATTCACCAAACCAACTCTCAAAGCCCCAACTTTGTATACTATGTAGATCTGCCCATCAACATTCCAGTTCATGTGTCAAACCACTGATTTACTTCCATTGTTGATCATCTCTTTATATCAAGAAGCTGTTTCCACAACTTTTTTAAATCCTTACTGGAAGATATGTTTACTGATTTTTAGGGAGAGAGGAAGTGAGACAGGGAAAAATATCAATTGGTTGCCTCCCATACACACCCTGACCCGGGATTGAACCCACAACCTTTTTGCTGTATAGGGTGACACTCCAACAAAATGAGCCACTCGGCCAGGGCTGTTCTCACAATTCTAAAAATTACAAATAAAAAAAGTGCTCAAAGTTCCACTTTTGATCATAGCCAACAGATGCCACTGGCCTGACATCCATCCACTACCTGTATTCACAGCGGGGGGTTAGATCTTTAACAGGTGATAGGTGAAAAAATAAAACTGCATTTTAATATAACTTCTTCAACTTTTTATTTATTAAGATTATTACAAGAAAAACTAGTCGCTTCACCTTGTTTCAGCCAGTGCCTCCTCCACCCTCCCTTATGACAGCTGTCAATCTGTTCCATGTATCCATGCCTCTACTTCTGTTTTCTTCATCAGTTTGTTTTGCTCATTAGATTCCACATATGAGTGAGATCATATGATATTTATCTTTATCTGACTGGCTTATGCCACTTGGCATAACAATCTCCAGGTCCATCCATGCTGTCTCAAAAGGTTTACAATTCTTTTAAATTCAATTTTGATATTCTATATTTTAGAGAAATTAACTTTTCATTTTTAACTCCCTAATTTATTAGTATAAGATTGATTATATTTGTCTCAGATGTTCTTAAATTCTCTATCTATGTATTTTTCTACTATTTATTCTAAGTATTAAATGCTTCAGCAGAATTTAGGAATCCTCAAGAACACCAAAAGATTCAGTAATTAACTGGAAGCACTGACAGAAATCACTGAAGACTGTTTGGCTCACAGTTATGGTTCATTACAGTGAAAAGACAAAGATTAAAATTTGCCAAGAGACCAGGTGTGTGGGGCAGGTCCAGAGGGTTTCAGGCGTGGGCTTCCAGTCATCCTCTTCATAGGGGTCACTGTGGACAGTGCTAACTTCCCCCAGCAACAGGATTCTCCATTTTGTATTGATTTTGTAAATGTTATATCCTTGCATATTTCAAAGAAGCAACACCCCCCCACTAACAAAACAATTCCATGACCTTCACCACCACCCCCCCTACCCTGCCAGCCTCTTCCTTGGCTTCTCTAGGACCAGAGAACAGCTGGTGGCTCTACCACAGACACATTACCCCATGTTGCAAACACAGAATCCACTAAGAAACCTGTCTTTCCAACAGGCCAATTAGTATTATGGCTTAACAAACAATGTTCTACCTCCAGAATCCAAAAATCAAGTCTTTTTTTTTTTATAGTTTCATATTCCTCTTTTCTGAGTTTAATTCCTATTAAAACCTCCAAACCTGCTCCAAACCAGGATATTCTGACCATTTTTACCTACAAAGAGTTTGTAAAATATGCTACCCCCAAAATAAGCTGGTAGATAGATAGAGAGATGTATAAGTTTAAATATAGATATAGATATATAAATTTAAGATAGAAACACACAAACTAGTCTTTCTGGCCTTGCAGTGTATGATAAACTACAGAGACCTACAGAAGTAAAGCCTGCTTGAGGGTGGTTGGTAGGGTAATCATATTGGTGTAATAATTTAGTTTTAATTTGAACATTTCACCTAAAATGTCATATGGTGTGCTTGAGTATTGTTGTGTTAGAGAATTACATGCTTATGATTTTGTAACAGAAGACTTTGTAATAAAATTAAAAAAGGGGTATTATTTTGCCGGACCCTGTATTTTTATCTCCAGCTCTGTCTAGGGCTATTTGCAGCAAAGTGATTATTTATCTTTCTCACGCTCTTGACTGATCATCACACAGGCACGTCCATTTTACTCAACTCTTCTTACACTCCTCTAACCAGTGAATTACAGGGTCATTTTTGTAGTGAGTTTAAAGTTACATACTCTCATACTTTCCATTATCTCCAAATTATTGTATTCCCAAATTTCAATGGATTCTTAGACTCTGAACTTCTCCACTGCAACATTTGACAAGGAAATTTTCAAAAGTATTTCACAAATATTTAGCTTAGTGCCTGCTGTTCCTACTACATTATTAATTCTTGGGTGTTCACACCCTCTCTGTTGTTTCTGCACATTCTGGTGCTTAAATAACTAGAATTAATGATTAAATAAATTTGGTAGCAGTGTAAAAAGAATAAAGAGCTCTGACCACTGTGGCTAGCTGGCTGGAGCATGGTCCTATAACCAGAAGGTTGTGGATTCAATTCCCAGCCGGGAGACATGCGTAGGTTGCGGGTTCAATCCCAGGTCCAGGTGCAGGCAACTCGAACAACGTTTCTCTCTCACATCAACGTTTCCCTCGCTCCCTTCATCTCTCTAAAAGCAATGAAAAATGTCCTTGGATGAGAATTAAAAACAAAGTTACAGCTATCTAAACAGTTTAGGGAATTTGGGCATTCCTTCTGAAGCAGACAGAGAAGAGCCTGAGCCCTCTTGAAGTTATGATTCAGAAGAAGGAAGGGGCTGGCTGATGGGGAAAACAAGTTAGATAGGGCATTCATGTTCATCAGCCACCTAGTGGCATCAGAAACAGCCACATAAAGTGAAAAAAGGGAGGACACGGTGTAAGAAGATACATAGGCACTCACTAGGAGAAGGATGGTGTTGGTAGCTCTGGACTCGGGGGAGGATAGGGAGGAGACCGGAGGCCTCTGAATGTGTTGGACCCTCTGCTTGTGTCTGTGCAGGATGAACACCATGGAGACGCTGGCCCAGAGCATGAGCCCCCAAAACACAACATCAGGAACACTTGTAAGTAATGCAGAGAGAAATTGTGTGATTTTGTTATTACCTCTCCTAGCACAGTATCCCAAGTTGTTTCTCTTTGTGATGGTTTTGTCATTGCATTTGGCAGTCATGTAAAGAAGATAAATGATGTTGATCAGCATGTTCAGGACCCAGCACAGGAAAACTGTAGGGACAATGTACTTGGGAGCTTTCACTTTAAGGTCTGCCCAGTGGAGTTCACGGGGCTGATGGTGATGGCCTGGAAGACGCTCAGGAGGCAGGTGGTAGCAATGGACACACCCCTGCCCAGTCTGTGAACACAGAAAACAAGTCTGCATCCAAAATCACTGAGGACAGTTTTCAACTGAAAAGCTTCCATTGTCTGGGGGACTCCTTTAAATAAAATAACTAAGGAGTTGGCTACAATTAGGTGCTTCAGAATGCGGTGGATGGACCTCACTCTGGATCCAGTGATATAAAAGTTATAACCACATTGAAGATAGCCATTTCCCAAAACTCCAAATACAGTCTGTAATAAGAATGTAACTCCCATCACCAAGTCCCCAGTGTCCATTTCCATTGATGACACATTCATAGTCAGAGGATCCTGCATAGAAACATGAATTCAGTTTAATCTTGGCAACTAAAATCCAGTATTTTCCACTTACCACAAATTCCCACTTATAAATTCTTACAAATACATGCATTCCTTTCCCTAAGATACTTGCTAGTTTTGAATACTTTTTTGTTAGCTAGTATCTAAATACAGCGTTGCGGTGCAGAAGACAGCAGTCTCTACAGGAGTTAACATTCTTCATAACTTCTGCTTGTTGAAAGAACCTGAAGAACCACCAAAAGGATTAGGCGATGGTATGGTTAGCTGGGGGCCTTGAAGATGATGAAGACATGATACTTATAAGGTGGACAGGTGTGATTATTGGGCCACCAAGAACAAATTATGAAGACAGGATGTATTTATTGAAAGTAGAAAGTGGACCTAAGTGCTCAGAAGCTTCTCCAGCACTTAGATTTGTAACCAATATGAAGGGAATAAATAAGTCCAGTGGAATGCTGAGCATACAGCACTGTTATCAAAATGGCACAATTCATGTAGCATTAGAGTTGTACTTCAAGAGCTAAGATGTCTGTCAACTGTAATGAAAAAAACTGTAAAAAAAAAAAAAGAACTAAGATGTCTAATGATGTCCAAATAAAGTACAAGGCTTCCATGGCCACCAGAAGGACAAACAATCAATTTTAGTGGATCTCAAATTTGTCCTAAATCAACTATCTTCTACTCATGTTAATGTCTTGATTAAATATTAAAATGCAAAATGCCCACACACTCAGTAAATGAATACCAGCTGGTAAACGTGACCTGGACATTGGTAGAAATATAGTTAGAATATGTACACACATGATGTTTTCAGAGAGTGTGGTGAGAAGTGTCAGATGGCTGTGGAAGCATGTGTTTTCTAAAAATAACAATCTTAAGAAGGAAAAAGAGAAATGGCATGCTTTATCCATCTTGCCTAGTAAAAGAGCTTCAGTTTAAATTGTCTAAAGTAGCAGGTACAATGAATAGTGTCACAAATTGTTTTAGTTTTTGAAAGGTGTGGGTGCTGACTACTAGTAATATTGAAAATATGTTGGGAATTGTTTTTGATACCTATATTTATATTTTAAAAATGTTGGGGAAAAAGTCAATGAATTTCTGTTAAAAGTTGTTCCTGTGTGTTTCATGTGGCATGGTAAATATTTGTTGACAGTTTTTGTTTAACAATCCATGCACTTAAGTTTAAGTGAAGGCAAGGAAAGGAATAGGTGTATGGGTATGAGAACTCAAGATTTACATTAGTCTTAAAATGTAAATAAAATGTGAGTTGTGTTCTCAGAATCTGTGCCATTTCTATTACATTCATGTGGTATATATACAGTACTTTGGTGAGGCAGCAAGTTGGAGTTACTGAAGCTTTTCATCCATACACATTTTATGATTTATCCTATTTTGTATACTTCTTGTGAATTGGAAATTGCTGGGCATTTCAGAGAACAAATTACCAAATTGGTTTAATTTCTTCTTTGGAGAAGAAAAATCCCAGGTATTATATTTTCACTTAAGTTAGCAATTTTTATAAAATTATTCATTGTAAATTATGCAAATATACACTTCATTTTTTTCTTCATAACATCTTTTTCTTTATTTTTCTGTGACATTTCTTCCCTCAATGCTTTTAATACTAACTGGGATTGATTTTTTTCATTCCACTTATCTTCCAGTTGGGCATATACTGGTATGTATTCTGAACAAACTGATAGTTCATTTACGTTCTGCTTTACCAAAGTGCTGTGAGGTTTTAGGTCACTACTTTTCATTTCAAAGCACTGGGCGTGCTACTTTGTTGAAAACACTCTGTTTTTATGGAGTTCACTGGAAAAAAATAGAAAAGTGGTCAGGTAACAAGGACAAATTCTCAAACATTCCCAGACCCGTTTTTACCAAGTTCATTCCAATTTAAAGCTTTGAGCTACCTTTTCTTGCTCAACAATATATTAAAGTCAGTGACAGCTTGTCTAAACCTCTCATTTCAACAGGGCTATTCTAATTATCAAAGATGTTTAATTAGACAACATCTAATTAATTAGATGTTTAATTCTAACAAAGGCAGAATATATAGATGCAAATTAATATTTATATAATTTATTAAAATAGGTTTGAAATAAACTATTACCTGGGAGTAACAGTAAATAGTAAAATAGTAAAAGTAGATTTACTTATCTTCTTGTGCATATAGATTTGTTATTATTGTAATAATCATAACCTGCAAGTCTTTTTCCACATGAACAACTCTAAAGCTACTTTTGCCCACTCCTGTACATTCTCAAAAAAATTTTAATGATTTTATTTATTTATTTTTAGAAAGAGGGGAAGGGAGGAAGAAAGAGAGGGAGAGAAACATCGATGCACGTATGAGAGAAACATCAAGTAGTTTCCCCTCACATGCCCCAAACTGGGGACCTGGCCCAAAACCCAGGCATGTGCTCTGACTGAGAATTGAACCTGAGACCTTCCAGGTCACAGGAAGGTGCTCAACCCACTAAGCCACACTAGCCAGGGCCATTCTTAAAATTTTTTAATGGTTGAAGGAGATCACGTTGAATTAGACTGAAGTCATATATATGAGTCTGATGATTACTGGTGGTCCAAATCTGTCTTTTTAATAACTTCTTTTCCATTTTGAAGACATGTCTCTAGCCCAGGATACCAAACCTCCCTCTGCAGCATTGCCATGACTGCCTCTGGGCCATCCTCGACAAAAAGGCTGGATGTGAAGATGGACCAGGAAGGACTGGGTGTTGCAGCTTTTGCATCTGCAGGGTGCTATGCATTTCAGATCTGGAAACTTCTAGAACAAGTAATCACAGAAACTGCAAAGATTTCCATGCCTAGCCTTTCCTCCTACTATAAAGGAGTATTTGGACAGAAAATGAATGGGCGAGAGGCTAGTCTTATTTTGGGTATAAGCCCACGTGCTGGCAGGGCCAAGATCAGAACAGCTCAACAAGCAAATCATGGCACTGAATCACCCAGATAAAGGTGGAGGAACTGTAAAACTGCCCTAGAAATTTGTTTAAAAGGCTAGCAGATGAGGCCATAGGGGATGATCTTTTTTTAAAATATATTTCATTGATTATACTATTACAGTTGTCCCATTTTCCCCCTTCACTCCTCTCCACCCTGCACACCCTCTCCCACCCATATTCCCCTCCTTAGTTCATGTCCATGTGTCATACTTATAACTTCTTTAGCTTCTACATTTCCTATACTATCCTTACCCTCCCCCTGTCTATTTTCTACCTACCATCTATGCTACTTATTCTCTGTACCTTTTCCCCCTCTCCTCCTCCCACTCCCCTGTTGCTAACCCTCCATGTGATCTCCATTTCTGTGGTTCTGTTCCTGTTCTAGTTGTTTGCTTAGTTTCTTTTTGTTTTTGTTTTAGGTGTGGTTGTTAATAATTGTGTGTTTGCTGTCATTTTACTACACATGTTTTTTATCTTCTTTTTCTTATATAAGTCCCTTTAACATTCTATAAAGTAAGGGCTTGGTGATGATGAACTCCTTTAACTTGACCTTATCTGAGAAGCACTTGATCTGCCCTTCCATTCTAAATGAAAGCTTTGCTGGATAGAGCAATCTGGGGTGTAGGTCCTTGTCTTTCATGACTTGGAATACTTCTTTCCATCCCCTTCTTGCCTGCAAGGTCTCTTTTGAGAAATCAGCTGACAGTCTGATGGGAACTCCTTTGTAGGTGACTGTCTCCTTATCTCTTGCTGCTTCTAGGA
>CM052550.1:44438282-44453673 GCA_028533065.1 Trachops cirrhosus
GGTCGGGGCCTTAGGAGTTTACCAGGGTGGGGCACCCCAGTTGCTGGGTTGTGGCGCTGTATGTGGGGGTGGGGTCGAAGGAGGAACAATGGCGCTTGCTCTGCTCTCTGTAGGACCTCAGACCCTTCCGCCGCTTTCCGAAAGCCAACTGGGCCCCTCTGGCACCAATTCTGGTGTGGGTGGGCCTGTGCACCCCACGGGACCTTCCTTTTCAGTCAGTGACCCAAACCTCTATTTCCCAGTGCTGGGGCCCCTGAGCAGTGCACAGTGTCTTGCTTCACAATGGCCGCCTCTCTGGGTCTGCTGGTCACCACCCCCTGGCCGGGGCCCACCAGCCACTGCCCCTTGTGCGCCCAGGGTCTTCCTGCTGCAGACTTGCCCACGGCCCCAGTTGCTCTGTGCTCTGCTCCGTGTCCCTCACCCTGCCGACTCCGCCCCTCCTACCGGTCTCGATGAACGCGTCTATTTTTAAATCCTTGGGTGTCCGACTTCCATACACTTCAATTCTCTGTCAGTTCTGGTTGTTATTTTGTTTCTATATTGTTGTTGTCCCTATCTTGGTTGTGCGAGGAGGCACAGTGCATCTACCTATGCCTCCATCTTGGCCAGAAGTCTAGGACATTAGTTTTAATGAATAGGCCAATTTTGATACATTATTGTTAACTAGAGTCCATGCTTTAGTCTTCATTTTCCTTAGTTTTTACATAATCTTCTTCATCTGTTCCAGGGTCCCACCCGGGAGAGCACATTACAATTCGTTGTCATGTCTCCTTGGGCTCCTCTTGGCTGTGACAGTTTCTCAGACTTCCTGTGTTTCTGATGACCTTGACAGTTTTAAGAGGTACTGGTCAGATATTTTGCAGGACATTCCTCCACTGGAGTCTGATGTTTTTCCAACAGTTAGACTGAGTTTGTGGGTTTGAGGGTATATGATCACAGACAGAGGGTACAAACTGTCAACAGGATTTATGATTGTTGAGGTTGCCCTTGACCATCTGGCCAAGGTAGTGTTTTGTTAGTTTTCTCCCCTGGAAAGTTACCCCTTTTCCCCTCTTTTCATAGCATACTCTTTGGGAGGAAGTCCCTATGTGCAGCTCACACTTAAGGTGTAGAGAATTGTGCCCCCTCCTCCTCCTCCTTTATTTTTTTGATAGTTTGTTTTTGTTTTTACAACCCTTTAAAAATGTAAAACCCATTCTTAGCATCTGGCCCTGCAAAAACAGGCCTTGGGACTGTCATTTGCCAAGGCTGATTGAGAGTATTGGAGCTCCAGTCCTGTCTCTACCTCTTCTTAGCATTTTGGGCTTTATAAAGGAAGGGTTGTGAGGAGGATGAGCTAACGTAGGTGAAGCCCCTTAGAACAACCCCCAGAGCCTAAGTGTTCAGGGAATCCTGTTTTCGCTCTGTGATAAGTCAGGTTGTTCTATAGGTCAGGAGCAACATACATATGAAGTTCATTGTGATGAGTGCTTGCAAATTCTTAAAATGAACCAGAGCATAGAACGGGAATCCTTAGCCTCAGGTTCTTCCTTTAATTTCATTTCCCATTTTCCAAGGGAAATTATAGACAGACTTATTGCAGACAGACTTATTGCATATGTTTACAAGCATGGCTGTCATCCTGGGAAGAAGTCCATAACTTCATGGCATTCATAAGTGTGGACATGTCCCCCCAAATTAGACCCTTGGTCTAACCCACGACCCTTTGGTTCACAGTCTGGTGCTCAATCCACTGAGCTACACCAGCCAGGGCTAATTTTTGTATCTGTTGATTTGAGAAAGAGAGGAAGGGAAGGAGGGAGGGAGAGAGAGAGGAGAGAAACATCAATTTGTTGTTCCACTTAGTTATGCATTCATTGGTTTATTCGTATATGTGCCCTGACTGGGGATTGAACCCGCAACCTTGGTGTATCAGGATGATGCTCTAACCAATTGAGCTACCTGGCCAGGGCTCAATATGACATTTTAGTTGATTGTTCAGTGAAGAAGGAAGGGAGTGGGGCCACTTTTATTGAACACCTTCCCTGTACCAAACACTTTTCTGTCTGCTTTACACACTTTCCCTAATCAGTCTGTGGAGTCGCTTAGCTGCACTGTTGTGCTCAGGGTCTGACAGGATTGCTGAGACACACTGAAAGGATGTTCAAGATCAGGGAGGTGATTGGTTTGTTAGCTGTTTTTTCAACAGTGGGCCTTGTCTCACTTTCCTTTCACTACTGTAACATATTGCCACAGATTTAGTGGCTTGAAACAGCACAGATTTGTTATCTTACAGTCCTAGATCTTGTCAGAAGTCCTCAATGGGTCTCACCTGGCTAAAACCAGGGTGTTGGTAAGGCTGCTTTCCTTTTCAGAGGCTCTAGGGGGCACTCTTTCCCTGCCTTTCCCAGTTTCCCAAGGCTGACCAAATTCTTGGAATTATAGCCCATTCCTCTGTCTCCAAAGCCTGCAAGGACCAGTCAAGGCTTCTCATGTCACATCACTCTGAACCTGCCTCTGTCGTCAGATCTTTCTCTTCTCTGATACCCCTCATCTACTTTTGTGGACTCTCACAATTACACTGGACCCACCCAGATAATTCTGGGTACTCTATCCTATCTTAAAGTCAGCTGATTAGTGACTTTAAGTCTGTCTGCGATCTAACTCCCCTTTGCTGTGTAAAGTAACATATTCACAGTTTCCAGAAATGGGACATGGACATCTTGGGAGACAGTCATTCTGTCTACCACAGGCCTATTCATGCAACTTTCCCTTAATGACTGCAATATACCACCACCCCCTGCCCCATAACTATGGGGGTTTTTCTTTGTTACCTTTCTTTTTAATTTGGGACTGTCTTAAATTATATTTTTTATAATGGGATTACTGCAGGCCTGCTGCAAAAAAAATTTCAGTTTCCTAAGTAGCTCATAAAGAAGAAACTTGAAATTACCCATGACCGTATTGTCCAGAGAAAATGACTTTTGATATTATGGTATATATATTTCCAGTCCTCCACTTCTGCTCTAAGCATATATGTATGATTTTGTTTTGAGAAAAGTGAATTCTGCTAATTGATCATGTAAATGAGCCAAAGACTCTCCAGATCTTAGTCTGTAAAAGGAATCCACTTCAGCCATGGGTCACATTATACCTGTGTGAGCATGTAGGGAGGGGAGAGATGCACCAGCAATCCCCTTCTTGCTTTGAAAACATCTCTTAAGCCCTGGCTGGTTGGCTTGGTGAATTGAGTGCCAGCCTGTGAACCAAAGGGCGCCGGTTCAATTCCCAGTCAGGGCACATGCCTGGGTTGCGAGCAAGGTCCCCAGTTGGGGGTGTGTGAGAGGCAACTACACATTGATGTTTCTCTCCCTCTCTTTCTCCTTCCCGTCCCCTCTCTAAAATATATATAAATAAAGTATTTAAAATGTTCACATAAATCTCCCATATCACACCAAAGACAAGATTTAGGCACTCAGTGATGTTCTCATTTTGGCATCTAATGGTCTCAATTTGGTATTGTTTCAGTTTAGATTCTTTCAACTGAATTTTGATACAAGATCATAGTTCTCCCTCTTTACTGATGGGGAGGGAACATTTCCTTTTTGTGTATCTCAAAACTTTTTCTTTTTTGCTAAGATTGTTAATTTAAAAGAATTTCACTCTTAAGAGTCTCTGAAAGTGTTTAGTTAGCATCAATTATAACATATTTTTTGACCACAGCAGGCTTGAATTTCATAAAAATGGGTTGAGGGGTGTTGACATTATTGATCTTCAATAATAGCTCACTTGTATTACATGATTATTACATATTATTTTGTTTTATGTGATTCTGTTTCTAATAATTGAGACAGTCACACCCGGTAGCTACAATTTTCACCCCAATCTTACCTGTAGGGGAACAGATACTCTGAGGTCACTAACGGTCAGGATTAAGATTCACATCCTGAAAGTCACACCACAGAACCTGTGTTCTTAATTTCACCGAGACCTCTCCTCCCACATTACACACACCTTTTCATACCTGTCTTCTTCACTTGGTGATTCATCTTAGATTCCTCTCTCAATTAATAAATTCAGCATCATTACTAATACATATCTGCCATTATAGCAGACTGTATTTATTTATTCACTGTGAGATATTTATATTTCTACCTTTCCATTTTTTTAGAATAATTCTCTGGAAAATCTAAATAAAATTGATGGAGTGTATCAATCTCAACGTCCTGGTTATTATATTATACTGTAGTTTTGCTACATAGTACCATTGGGGTAAACTGGGTAAAGAGTACACAGGATCCCTTTGTATTATTTCTTATAAATTTACGTGTATCTACAGTTACCTCAATTTTTTGAAAAACTGTCCCATAAGAAAATTCTCTAAAACATTCATGTGCATATACGTGTGTACTGTTATAGCTTCTTCCTTGGGATACATCCCAAAAAGTGGAATTTTGAGTCAAAAATCAGACTTCAGTTAAGTGCCTGCAATATGCCTGACCCTGTGTTAGTATTTGGAGTGACTGGAAGGACGCGGTGGCATGTCCATTGCTTGTCATCCAGCAAGGAAAGGAAACCGTGAATGGAAGAAGCACAAGGCAGCCAATGGTCAAGGCCTGGAGCTCAACAGCAAAGGGTGTGTCAGGGTCCCCGAGGCCACCACCTGGTTCAGTGATTCTCTAGATGGACTTGGAATTCAACCCACCGCCATACTCATGGCTGAGATTTATTACAGTGAAAGGGTCCAAAGGATACGCACTGAAGACCCCGGAGGGAAAGGTGCCCAGGAAACGTTGGGAGGAAACCAGCCACAAGCTCACAGGACATGGTTAATCCCTCCGCCATCGAGTTCCGACAATGCACACAATGCAACATAGATGTTGTCTATGAGAAGCTCACAGCCTGGGAGCCCAGGGCTTATCTGGCGTCAGTCACATAGGCACCCTCCACCTAGCATCTACCAAAGTTCCAGAAGCCAGAGCCCCTGTTATCAGTTAGGGAGTGCTGGGGTCACTGGGAGTCCAGCCAAGGAGCAAGCTTGGAAGCAGGCGGAAGGAGAGCAGTTTCAGACCCGCTGTGTTACCTCTCTTCTGTGCAAGGGGTGTTTAACTTTCCAGGATGTTTCCTTCTGTTCCTCTGTTTCTCTTTTTATGTCTCTCCATTGGTGTCTTATGATTGGTTTGTCAGTATCTGTGTGCTTGTGTGTGTGTATGCATATATCTTATATATGAACACATCGTATTGTGTGTGTGTATATCTACATATAGGGGATTCGTTATGTATAATGTGTCATCTGGTACTGGTATCCTGATTTTGCTACTGACAGTATATCTGAAATACTTTTCATGTCTGAGTATTTCTTCCAACTTGGCAGTGAGTGGTCACCAACGTCAGTGTGCTGCATTGATAGTCTGTGTGTGTTAAGTAGTGAGCTTTTGTGGATGCAGAGCGCTGACGCTGCCTGGGCATTTCCTTCTCCCTGTCCACCTGCCGTGTCCTGACCCACATCACCCTATCTGGAGGCCAGAAAAGATTCAAGTTCGGATGATACAGCCCCTCCTGATCCCAGACAGTGTGACCAGGGGACACTGAGCACCACTTGGGTCCAGCTCACAACCCCCGCTGCCCAGAGCTAGTCCCACTGGGGGGTTTGAGGGCACAGCCTCTACCCAACACCACCCTCACTTTTAACACCAAGTGCAGGGTTTGGGAGTTTCCGGAAACCAGCCTCAGGATCAGTAGTAGTTCAGGGCTAGAAGGACTCCCAGAACTCACTGGAAGCTGTTCTACTCAGGGGTATGGTTTATTAGCCAGAAAGGATACAGAGTAGTGTCAGCCATGGAAACAGGTGTGTAAGGCGAGGAACAGGGGTGTTCACAACATGAGCTTCCAGTACCCTCTCCCCAAGGAGTCAGGACTGGTTACTCTGATGGCATCCGCATATGACAACATGCACAGAGTATTGCCAACCAGGGACTGTCACCTAAGCACCAATGTCCAGGGTTCGCTGGGGCTTCACCGTGTAGGCACAGTTGACTGATTATGTGGATGTATAGACATGATTGATCGATTCATTGTTCAGATGTTAACTTCAGTTTCCACTTCCAGGTTAACTGATACCCCGTGACCCAAACCCCTATCCCGCATCACCTGGTTGGTCCTTCTAAAATGACAAGATGCAACCTTCAGGCTCTTGGGTATGGCCAGCCTTCCCCCAAGACTGTTGGGAATGGCCAACTGCCCCCCGCCCAAGGGTGTTGGGAATGGCCAGCACCCCCAGCCAAGACTGTTAGGAATGGCCAGCCCCATCCTAAGATATAGTATGGCCAGTTGGTACCCAAAACAAAGACCTTCCTATCAAGTATGAGGTAAATTACCTCTCAGAAGCTGAGGACAAAGGCCGGACCTGTATTTGGTCAAGGCCAAATTCTTAACACTTACCCCCTAACCGGGAACTGGTGAAAAACCCTCCTGCTGAAATGCCTGGGTCTGACTTCAAGGCAATAAATAAATAAATAAAAGCTCCTGTCTTCCATTCTGTGCCACTGGGTTTCCTGGAGTTTGAGAGTGCTTGTTGTTGTTGTTTTTCCCAGAATCCCTTTAATCTGTTCCAGATGCACAGTGTTTATGTGTGGGTGTTGGAAAAGGAGCTGGGGGTTCTGTGGAAGCAACGGTGGAGGAGCCAAAAGTTGCCGTCAGTCATTTTGGGAACTAAGGTGCACTTACTTCAGTGCCTCTCTCTCCTCATCCAGCTCTGGCTCCTCTGGATTCCCTGGATTCTGTGCCTTTGGTAAAGGAAACCCCTAGACAACCGATCAGTTCTTGATTCTGAAACTATGGCCCACGTAAGTGTGTATTTCTCTTTCCTTCATGAAATGTGATGTTCAAGCCCCATGGCTGTTTTTACGAATTATCTGGAAGCCTCCTGCCCAAGCGAGTCCCATCTCAATACCTACTTCCCAGTTCATCCTGTTCCAGTGAACAGTGGTGCCGTGTCACCCCGTGCCCACTTGCGTGGCTAATGTTCACACAACGTGGAGCTGATTACTCAGTATCTCCCTGGTGCTCAGTATTTTGTCAAGAGGAATATTGGAGCAATGCAGGAAGAAAGTCTTTTGAAAGAAAGATTTGAATCAGATCTATGGTTTGATTAGTTAGAGATGCTGGACCCATTTGCCCACAGGAGAGAAAACAACAAGTCTGCACTTATCTTTTTTCCAGGCGGATAAGAAGGAATATTCCTCTTCATTGGCCTGGGCTTAGTGCATGGTGGCCGCCCAAGCTTTATGAGGCTTTAGAATCAGATAGAGCTGTGATTGCGCCAATGGGCTCAGCGATTACAGTCTTGCCGGGGAACCTGAGAGGTCATTGGTGTTGCTGAACCAAACTGCCAGACCTCTGTATGCTTCTGCATGATCTGATACCTGTGTCTTCTAAGTCAGGAACCAAGGAGGGGCAGGGGCAGGAGTGGTAACAGGTAAGATCATTCAGGACAGAGAAAGAGATGATCATACGCTCCCAGAATTGGGGGAAACCTTAGTCGTCTGTCCAGCCTAAGTGTATAACTATAATAATTAGAGTCTAATCCATCCTTATGATGGGGTAAAAAAAAAAATGTCTTTGTCATCACAGAGGAAGACTGCTGAAAAGATAACCTGGCCAATGATGAACTTGAGGCTTGAAGACATTCAAACATGCAAACCCTATTTTCAAAGATAAAAGATCTTATATAACATTTCTGAAACAAAACCATAGGAATTATCTTCTTTCCCCTTAAAGGGCAAAGGATGCCACAGGAATCCTCACCGGCTGAGAATGTGTGGGAATGTAAGGCAGGCACATGGCAGGCTCTGTGCTTGTGAGTGGGGGGGGAGTCTGGGCTTGTTTCATCCATGCTCTGGCAGGGTGGGATGTGTGGGAATCTCTTCAGTGACATGGAGGGATTCTGCTTGTCCTGATCCTTCCGTACTGTCCCCTATCCGTATGCCAGGCTTTTGGCCTACGCACTGTATCCACTCTACCCAGAGCATAGGCCTTCCTCTCCTCTGCTTCCTCTTGAAGTCGTGCCCTTTCATTTCATCATTGTGTTTTCAGGGTCTGGTGACGTTCTCAGATGTGGCCATAGACTTCTCTCAGGAGGAGTGGGCCTGCCTGGACCCGACACAGAGGGACCTGTACTGGGATGTGATGTTGGAGAACTACAGTAACTTGGTCTCCCTGGGTAAGTTGCCTGCGTCATATAACTTAGACTCTGCCCTCTGGAACGTCAGCTCCCTCCATTGTGAACTTCAGGGCTGTCTTTCAAGAAACAAGTTGAATCTTCTTCCTGTTCCTGGGAATGCTTTGAGCTTTGTCAAGTTGAAAGTGGGTATACACTACTTTCCCTTGTCCTCCATCAGTGATCTTCCCACCTTCGTTGGGCCCTTCCTGCAGTTACCATTCTCTTCATGAACAAAGGGTGAATTAGAATTCTGGAATATTTATTTCACAACCATCTCCAAGGAAACCAAGCTTCATACTGTGATACTATGTTAATGCCCATATTACCTGTGGTTCTTTGGGGCGACTTGATTTTCTCTAGTAAAGCAGCCTCTATGTCTGATGTAGCAGTGGAGTGAACAAACAATTCATGTAAAACCAAAGTGAGCATATTCCATTTCTGACATGCTGTACCTGAAGTGGGGTTGAAGGTTATAAATCTGTGAACTCTTGAGTTAAACATTGGGTGATAATATCTTGTTGTCTCAGAAAATTTCTTGGCCCTGGCTGGTTTAGCTCAGTGGATTGAGCGTGGCTGTGAACCAAAGGGTTACTAGTTCAATTCCCAGTTAGGGCACATGCCTGGGTTGCAGGCCAGGTCCCCAGTAGGCGCCACATGAGAGGCAACCACACATTGATGTTTTCTCTCCCTCTCTTTCTCCCTCTCTACCCCTTTCTCTAAAAATAAATAAATAAAATCTTTTTTTAGAAAAAGAAAATTTCTTATTTTTCTGTTAGTAAACAGCCATGATATTTATGGCTAATATTGTGCTTACTCTATATCAGGCATTGTTCTAGGTACTGTGTGTATGTGTGTGTGCAAACACATTTCATTTCAGCCTTACAAGTTTATGTGATAGGCACCGTGATTAAGTCTGATTTGTAGGTGGTTATGCTGGAGTACCCAGTGACATGGTCAGACAGAGGCAGAAGCAAGATGAATGTAAGAATTCTGGCCCTGCCCTGGCTGGGGTGGCTCAGTGGATTGAGCACTGGCCTGCCAACCTAAAGGTCGCCAATTCCATTCCCAGTTAGGGCACGTGCCTGAGTTGCTGGCCAGGCCCTGGGTGGGGGCTTGGGAGAGGTAGCCAATCAGTGTTTCTCTTACCCTTTTTCTCCCTCTCTCCCCCACTCTAAAAATAAATAAATAAAATCTTTAAAAGAAAAAGAATTCCGGTCCAGAATCCATACCATCAACTACTGTGTTCTACTTGTCTCCCGGTAGCATGCCGTCAGCACTTTAAAATAAGACCTTTTCTTGCCCTGGCTGGTGTAGCTCAGTGGATTGAGTGTGGGCCTGTGAACCAAAAGATCGCGGTTTGATTCCCAGTCAGGGCACATGCCTGGGTTGAAGGCTAGTTCCCAGCAGGGGACCCACGAGAGGCAACCACTCATTGATATTTCTCTCTCTCTCTCTCTCCTTCCCTTCCCCTCTAAATTTAAATAAATAAAAATTTAAAAAAAAAAAAGACCTTTTCCTTACCTGTCTGGTCCACCTGTTTGTTCTCTACACCCTTCTTTTTTTGAAGTCTCTGATTGTGACTTTTAGGTGGTTATAAATTTGATTTTCCTGGGTTTTCCGGGCATGTGAAAACAACATCTACAAACTGCTCTTTTTTGTCTCCATTTTTGAGATTTCCTCCTCTAATGTCTTTTGTTTAATTGTGTCAGCTGATATGAAACAGTAGGGCTGATGGTCAGTCTTCAGTGTTTCTTCATTAGATATTGTGGTGTCAGACATGGACTTTGCATTTTAACAAAGGTCTAGCTGATTCATCTTTATTCTACTAGAGAAGTGTTATTTCTACTAGAGAAGTTTTTGATTTGTAGCTAGGTTTCTTTGTTTGTTTTGTTTTCCTTAAAAGGAGAGAAAAATATGTTTTTTTCCCCCAGATTTGGAGTCACTATATGAGACGAAGAATTTACCTACAGAAAAGGGCACTTATGAAATACGTTTTTCCAGATGGAACCCAGATGGGAAAAGTAAATCCCTTGGCCTTGACTGGATGTATGAAGGTGAGTTGGAAGGAGCTCAGGGCCCTCAAGAGGGATATTTCAACCAAATGAAAACCAGCTGTGCAAAAAAGCCCTCTGCGAGAGAAAATCCCTCTACGAGACTGCACCAGAGACTTCATAATAGGGAGAATTCCTATGAATGTAAGGAATGTGGGAAGGCCTTTAGTCGCGGCTATCAACTTACTCAACATCAGAAAATTCACACTGGTGAGAAACCCTATGAGTGTAAAGAGTGTAAAAAGGCCTTCCGTTGGGGTAACCAACTGACTCAGCATCAGAAAATTCACACCGGTGAGAAACCCTATGAGTGTAAGGACTGTGGGAAGGCCTTTCGATGGGGCTCGAGCCTCGTTATTCACAAACGAATTCATACGGGCGAGAAGCCCTATGAGTGTAGAGACTGTGGGAAGGCGTTCAGACGTGGCGACGAACTCACTCAACATCAGAGGTTTCACACTGGCGAGAAAGACTACGAGTGCAAAGACTGTGGGAAGACCTTCAGCCGCGTGTATAAACTAATTCAGCACAAGAGAATCCACAGCGGTGATAAGCCTTATGAATGTCAAGACTGTGGGAAGGCTTTCATCTGTGGTTCGAGCCTTGCTCAACATAAAAGAATTCACACCGGTGAAAAGCCCTATGAATGTCAAGAATGTGGGAAGGCCTTCACGCGCGTCAATTACCTTACTCAGCATCAGAAAATTCACACTGGTGAGAAACCTCATGAATGTAAGGAGTGTGGGAAGGCCTTTCGTTGGGGTTCAAGCCTTGTTAAGCATGAGAGAATCCATACGGGTGAGAAGCCATATAAATGCACAGAATGTGGGAAAGGCTTTAACTGTGGCTACCACCTTACACAACACGAGAGAATTCACACTGGTGAAACGCCTTATAAGTGTAAGGAGTGTGGAAAGGCCTTTATTTATGGGTCAAGCCTTGTTAAACATGAGAGAATTCATACAGGGGAGAAACCCTATGAGTGTAAAGAGTGTGGCAAGGCCTTTAGTCATGGCCATCAACTTACGCAGCATCAGAAAGTCCACACCAGTGAGAAACCCCATGAGTGTAAGGAAGTTGGAAAGGCCTGTAACCCTGTAAGTCATTTCAGAGCACAGCAGAGAATCCACACTGTTAGCAAACCTTTGGAATACAAAGAATGTCCGTAGGCCTCTAAGGAGCATTCATTCCTTCCACAACATGAGGGAAATTCGTGATATGATCTAACATCAGAAAGTCTTCCCTGGGCTCTCCTCTGCTTGTAGAATATCAGGATAGCCATGCTAGAAGCAGATTTTGAGACTGGAGACATCACTTTTCCTTCATGATCAGAACATACTCGGCATAGGCAGTTGTTTTTTTTTTTACTGGATGGGTGTAATGGATACATAGAAACTTTCCAGTACCTTTCAGTCTCATTTCAAATTCATTCTGGGGCACAACATACACACAAAAGCCTTTCATCATGCTACATACCCTGCCTACCAGTTGTCATGACCATCCTGCCTCTTGACTCCCTGTGAGACACTGGGAAAATCAGCTGTTACCCCTCCCTGTGCACTGTTTGTGAAATGGGGGTCATCACACATACCTAATACTGCTGTTGTGACTGAACGAGTTTGGTACGTGTAAACTCTTTGAAAGTGTATCTGGAATATTGTATAAGCTCAATAAATATTAGCTGTTGTCATTCTTACTGTCATTACTGTCGGTGTTGTTATTAGTGAATTATTACAAGACCCCCTGTAGGAATGGCAGGTTTGGAAAAGACTATCAGACTTCTAGAAGAAAATATAGTTTTCACAGCCTTGGGGCTGATGGTGTTTCTTAGGACACAAAAGACACTAAATGTAAAATAAGGTTAATAAATTGAGCTCTATCAAAAGTACAAAGTTATGTTCATCAGTGACATCATGAATGAAGTGAAAAGGCAAGAAGCAGACTGGGAGAAGATACTTGCATGTACCTGAAAAAAGACTCACATAGACAATATAAAGCCTTGGCCAGGTAGCTCAGTTGGTTAGAACATCATCCCAGTGTGCCAAGTTTATAGGTTTGATCCCCAGTCAGGGCACATACAAGAATCAACCAGTGAATGCATAAATAAGTGAAACAACAAATCAATGTTTCTCTCTTCTTCTCTTTCTCTAAGATCAAAAATATTTATATATTTAAACAATGCTTCAAGTCAATAATAAATCAATTAAAGAGTGGGGGGAGGACTTGAATATGGAACAAGAGAAGATCACCAAGTGGCCAGCACGTAAGTTAAAATGTGTGTTCAACATCATTTCCTGTCAAGGAAATGCCAAGTAAACCACCACGTGAGGTCACTAGACGCTGACAGAATGGCTAAAATTAAAATTGTATGTGAGCCAGTTTGTTGCATAATCAGATGTGACCTGTTCAGGAAGAAACTGAACCAGCACACAGTACCCCTACCACATCCTGAAAGTCTCACAACAGGGACAGGGAGGTGATGCTGGAGGGAAGGAAGCAGACTTGTCCAGAGGAAGGGGCCAGGCCCTGGGGTGGAATCCTGGGAGCTGAGGGAGCAGTCCACTTGGGAGGGACCTGAGCCATCTTAGACAGTCAGCCCTAGAGTGAAAGTTTACGCTGGGGAAAGAACCAGAGCCATGGTGGGAATCTGAGAATACCAGTGGGGATGGCTGGGGCTTGTGGGAGTGAGTTTGAAAAGCTGGGGGAGGAGCAGATAGGCAGAGGGCATAAGGAGAGACAGATCCTGGGAGACAAGGAAAGGAGCATCTAGGAGGTGCCTTGGAGAGCTGGAGAAGGGCTTGAATGCCTGCAAGTGGAGCCTGGGGAATCCAGGGTGTGTGCTGAAGCTGGTGGGGGAAGAACCACATGCAGGGATGGCGGTGTGGTCACAGCCCAGAGGAGTGTGACTAACCTATGCTTGAAACTAACAACGTTGAGTTTAAACTGTAATTGAAAAAAGTTAAATGACCCCTGCCTGGTATGGGTCAGTGGATTGAGTAGGGGCTGCCAATCAAAGCATTGCCAGTTTGATTTCCAGTCAGGGCACATGCCTGGGTTGCGGGCCAGATCCCCATTTGGGAGTATGTGAAAGGCAACCAATTGATATTTCTCTCACACATTGATGTTTCTCTCCCTCTCTTCCTCCCTCCCTTCCCCTCTCTCTAAAAATAAATAAAAATAAAATCTTTAAAAAAACCTCTCTAATCAATAAACTAACTCCACACCTTGAGAAACTAGAAAAAGAAGAGCAAACTAAACCAAACCAAAAGTGAGCAGAAAGAAGAAAATAACAGGGATTAGAGTGGTGAAAAATTAATCAATGGAACCAAAAGTTGATTCTTTGAAAAGATTAGCAAAACTGACAAACCTTTAGCCAGGCTAACTATGAAAAAAGTAATTATATAAAGAAAAACCAAGATCACTAGGGAACATTCCAATCTCTTCTAGGCAAGTGTGGCCAAAGTAAAACATCAAAAAACAAGAACACTTCAACAAAGCGAATAAAGAGAATTAATGTGAGCACATTCAGTTACACGAGACCAGGGGTTGCCAAGCTTTTTCTGTTAAGGGCCAAATAGTAAATACTTCAGTTTTGCGAGTCTCATATGTTCTGTGTCACATATTCCTTTTGTTATTTTTACAACTTTTTAAAAATGAAAACCACCCTGGCCAGGTACTCAGTTGGTTAGAGCATCATCCCCATGTTCAAAGTTGCAGATCCCCGGTCAGGGCACATACAAGAATCAACCAATGAATGCATCAATAAGTGAAACAACAAAGTGATGTTTCTCTCTCATCAATTTACACAAAGTAACAAATTTTTTTTCCTGGAGAATTGCCCACATTCTAGGTTTGACTGTGTTTTCAGTTAAGTGACTGTCCCTTACTTCTTACATTGTGATTCAACTTTTCAAGACTGTTTTATGGGCTCTGGCTGGTGTGACTTAGTGGATTGAGCACTGGCCTGTGAACCAAAGGGTCGGGGGTTCAATTCCCAGTCAGGGCACATGCCTGGGTTGTGGGTCAGATCCCCATTTGGGGGTGGGTGAAAGGCAACCACATGTTGATGTTTCTCTCCCTCCCTTCTCCTCTCTCTAAAAATAAATAAAATCTTTATTTAAAAAAATAGAATGTTCCATGGGCAGTGTTCTGTATTTTCTATTGTCTCCAAGTGGGGCTGTTCCTACATCAGGGTGCTAAGAATGATGAATAGGGTGATGTCAACCTTTTCATCAAACGTCCACCTAAAGTTTCAGTCTCCGTTAATGAATGCTTCCTAACCCCGTAATTTCACTAGGGCTTCTAATCCATTAATCCTCCTCCACTTCTCATGATTCCTGTAATAACTTTGCTACTCGCTTTCTTGACCTTCATGCCGCCAAACGGGCGTAATCTTTTCTCTACGGCAGTGGCTGGTTCCCACACACAAGCCTGTATTTTCTTACCAACACCTTCAACGTCCATAAATCTCAGCTCCAAGTTTCTGTTCTGCGGTAGCATCACCCTATCTTGTCTTTCCAGTTTAGCTTCCTTTTAACTCCACAAGCACACCAGTACTTCTCATGTCCTGCCTCCCCCCACCCCGCCTACTGGCAATGCTGTTATTTTTTCAATGAAGAGCTCAATTGTGTTGTGTAACTGTAAGAGTTTGGGGCAGAAACGTAAGGAAAAAATGGTCACTGACACCATGTTATCTGTTGATCATATCTCAGTCAAGCGGGGGGGGGGGTAGAATAAAAATGATCATCTCTATCAATATGAAATGATCCACTTTATCTGTTGTTATTCTTTTTTTAAAGTCTACTTTGTCTGATATCAACACAGCCGTGCCAGCCTTCTTATGTTACTGTTGGTGTGGCCCATCCTTTCCCTTCCTTTTACTTGCAGCCAATTTATGTCTAATATTTAAAGTGCATCTCTTGACACAAAGAATGTTGCAATAACATGGATGGACCTAGAGGGTATTATGCTCAGTGAAATTAAGGCAGACAGAGCAAGACATACACCATATGGTTTCACATATAAGTGTGATTTAATGAACAAAAGAAAACAGAAACAGACCCATGGATACAGAGAACAAACTGATGGTCACCAGATAGGGCAATTGCAGGGCTAGGCGAAAAGGGTGAAGGGATTAAGA
>CM052550.1:44454173-44476607 GCA_028533065.1 Trachops cirrhosus
GTAAAGTACAGCAGAGGGAATACAGCCAATAATGTTGTAATAGTTATATATGTACAGTGTCAGGGGATCACTTCATAAGTTATATAAATGTCTAACCACTATGCTGTACTCCTGAAACTAATCTAATACTGAATGTTAAGCGTAATTGTGAAAAATAGAAAAAAACTTTATTAAATAAATTGCAACTCCTGACACAATACATAATTGAAACATGTCTTTTCTTCCCTCGTGGCAATCTCTATTTTTTCTGGAAATAGGTACAAGAGGGCATTTGTCGTTTTTTAAAATATTTTTAAAAGATTATTCATTTATTTATTTTTAGGGGAAGGGAGGGAGAAATAGGGAGAGAAATGTGTGGTTGCCTCTCAAGCGCCCCCTAGTGGGGACCTGGCCTACCACCCAGGCATGTGCCCTGACTGGGAATCCAACCCTTTGGGGTTGACCCTTTGGTTCATGGGCCAGCACTCAGTCCACTGAACCACATCAGCCAGGGCATAAATATATTTTTAATGGAATTTATTTGGTGATATTTGGCAAATAAAATTAAATAGGTTCAAAATATACAATTTTATAATGCATCCTCTGAATGTTGTATTGAGTGTTCACCACCCCAAGTAAGAGAGTACTTCTTATGTGCAGGTAACATTTTATTTCTTCTTCTTGTTGCTGGTTGGTCACCTGTTGTACTTTTTTTGTGAAAGGTCATCTTTCTCCACACTTAAAAAGTGTGCACCTTTTCTATATGTAAATTATGCTTTTAAACGTTTACTTTAAAATGATACGCCATTAAAGGCATTTTCTGGCAATAAGTCCAGAGCTCTAGCTGCATTTAAATGCATCCCACCATCATACTCCATACAGGCTCAAAGCCTCCATTGAACAAGAAGATGCCTCCAGTGCATGGAGGATCCGCACATCTGTTTCCTGTGGTTACACTAATTCACCCTGGGGATGTTGGGAGCTCGAGGCTGGTGGCTATTGATCACTGGTCTTCTCCGTGCTGTGTCGGATCCCATATCCAAAGTATATGGCAAAGCCTGGTATGGAAATGAGACAATAGAAGGGAAAGCAGGCACGCTCCCCACCTATTACAGCTTCTGAGACAGTCTGGGGGGAAAGGTCATAGAAAGAAGGTTGGGTTCGGTCACCCAAGAGGCCTCTTTTCCCCAGAAAGACACTTACCAATCACCATCCAAATGCCAAACTGGGCCCAGGTTGTAGAGGTCATCTGCATCATCAAGTAAATATTCACAAAGATGCTGAGCAGTGGGAGAACAGGCAAAGCAGGGACCTGCGGGCAAAGTCAGTATATCCATGAACAAACTACAGATGCTGGAAAGGAAGACCCTCTGCCCACTGGGTGGGAAGGAAGGCTCTGGCCCTATCTGGGCTATGCATTCAGAGCCTACTCATACAGGGTATCCCGATGGATGTTCCCAAGTAGAGTGTGGCTCGGGATGGCCCACTGTTTTTAGCGACTCCTCTTGTCTTCCCTGGTCCAGCAAAGTGTGCAGAATTCATTCTCTCAGGGTAGACAGTTTGGGGGCATAAAGTCACCTACCTTGAAATGAAGAGGAGCTGGGTTCTGGGGCTGTCTCCAAATGATGAACGTGATCCCCAGAATGAGCAGAAGCAGCAGCCCGGTCACTGTTATGAACCCTGGGTCTCCAGCCACCAGACGGCTGGGCCACTGGGCCAGTATCAGGCACAGGATGGTCAGCAGGAGAGCTGTGAGGGTCAGGTTGGAGGAGAACAGATGCAGCTCCAGAAGCTGAATGTGTCAAGACCTTGGCTCACATCCCACCCCCTAACTGCCCACATCAAAAAGAGCCGTTATATCTGTAAGATTCCAAAGGCACACCCTCCCACCTCACCCTGTCAACTTCAGAACACCACCAAAGAGACAGCCCACTACTCACCCAGCAGCAAGGCACAGCCATAGACCACCTGGCCAGATTTCCGAGTGGGGCTGGTATTCACAGTGATACACAGACTTTTGAGAGTCTTTGAGGTTCCTGCTTCCAGTACAGATTCGAAAGAACTTGTTTCGAATTCAGGCTTTGTCTCCGTGATTTCCAACTTCATTTTCTTGTCTGGCTGGTACCTGAAGTAGAAGTGTGAATGCAATGTTCACATCAGCCTCTACCCATCCAACTTCAGACAGCCTAGTCCTCCTCTTCCCCACCCTGAGTGTGACAGTACACTTAGAGGACAGCATGAAAGCAGGAAAGGATTCGCCCCACCCTATCAATACCTATCAGCTCAAGACCCTCCTTCTTCAAGAGGTAGCGGAGCCCTGGCCACGTAGCTCAATTGTTAGAGCAATCCCAACACACCAAGGTTTCGGGTTCCATCCTCAGGGCACAAATAAGAATCAACCAATGGTCCTAAATGGTGTGGCTCGGTTGGTTGGGTGTTGTCCCGCAAAGTGAAAGTTCTCTGGTTTGACACCTGGTCAGGGCACATGTCTGGCTTGCAGGTTCAGCCGAGTTTGGGGGGCGTGTGAGAGGCAACTGATCAATGTTTCTCTCTCACATCAATGTTTCTCTCCCTCTCTTTTGCCCTCCCTCCTTTGCCCTCTCTCTAAAAATAAAATTTAAAAATAAAATCTTTTTTTAAAAAAGAATCAACCAATGAATGCATACATAAGTATTGTCTTTCTCTCAAATCAACTTTTTATAAAGAGGGAAGGAAGTCTCACCTGAGGACAAGCACAGAGAAGGCCACCAGGGAGTATGCAAGCAGAGTCCCAATTGACATGAGGTCCACAAGGTCGCTGAGCTCGAAGAGGAAGGCCATGAGTGCTGCAAGGAGGGCGCAAACGATGTGAAGGGAGAGGGATGAGAACCAGTGCATATAGCCATGCTGAGGAAACTGATCGACAATGGGGTGGGTTCTCTGTATTCACCTGCAAGAGTTCCAGAAACGATGGTGGCTATGATGGGGGTGTGGGTGCGGGGGTGGATCTGGGCAAGTCCCCGGAAAAGGAGCCCATCCTCTGCCATCGCAAAGATCACGCGAGGCATGGGGAACATGGAACCCAGGAGGCTGGAGGAGAAATGGAAATGTGAGGGTACAAAGAGCAGGACAGACCGGGGCTTCTGCTCCCTGGCCTGCACTGAGCAAGCTGTCTCTCCCTCTCATCTCTCCATCCAAGGCTGGACCACCTGAGAACTGGAGGAAACGGGAGAGAAACTTGCTTTGGTGTCCAACCTGCAGTCCACGTGCAACCCAGGATGGCTTTGAATATAGCCCAACACAAAATTGTACATTTACTTAAAATCTTTTTTTTTTTGCTTATCAGTTTTTGTTAGTGTTTGTGTATTAAATGTGTTACCCAAGACAACTCCTCTTCTTCCAGTGTGGCCCGGAGACACCAGAAGGTTGAACACCCTTTAGACACTGACCTGGACGAAAGAGCACTGAGAGTCCCAGCTGCCACGACGTATCTGGCAGGTGCCCATCCAACGTAGAGAAAAGCCTGCGGCAAGGGGCTGTCGGAATGAATCTGGTAGTAGGGCACCATGAGAGTGAGCGCCGCAGAGACCCCGAAATACGCCAGGAAGCAGATGAAGAGCGAGATCACGGTGCCCAGGGGGATGGAGCGCTGAGGGTTGCGGGCTTCTTCCCCTGCGGGCCGGTGGAAGGGCTGGCTCAGGGACATAGGCCCAGGTGAAGAGGACACGAGGTGCTCCTTCAAGAGCTGGCCAACGTTCTATCAACCCTGTGCCCAAGGGCAGCCCAAACAGTGCCCAAACCCAAGCGCGGCAGAATGGCTATGTTACCTGCGGTGGCGATACAGTCAAAACCAACAAAGGCATAGAAACACGTGGCTGCTCCTCGGAGGATCCCATCAAAGCCAAAAGGCACAAACCCTCCAGAGCCCAGAGGGCCCAAGCTGGGGGGAGAGAAGGTATGAGGAAGACCATGGATGAGGAAGCCATCTCTACTGGAGCACAGTCAACACCACAGTCTTACCCTGGTAGCTCAGTTGGTTAGAGCATCATCCCCAAATGTGAAGGTTGTGGGTTCGATCCCAGTCAGGGCATAGAAGAATCAATGAATGAATGCATAAACAAGTGGAACAATGGATAGAATTCTCTCTCTCTCCCTCTTAAATCAATTAAAATACAAATAAATAAATAACCACAGTCCTGGACTCCATCCCCCATCCCCAGCTCTCTGTTTCTAAGCTCTGCACTCCACACACAGGAGTGTACCGAGAGGGCCCTCCTGACCTAGAAGTGTCGTTCGATCCATTTTTGCCCAATTTGTAGTCCTGTTCCGTGAGCTGCCAATGGTGCACATCTCCCTTAATGAAGCCACAGAGGATGACGAAGCTGAGAACCAAAAGGTTCAGGCCCGTGAACACCTTGGTAACCAGGGCCGACTCCCTAGCTCCCAGAATCAGTAGACCTGTGGGGAAGATGGAAGAGGAAACATTCAAAATCACTGAATCCAGCCCTGGCTGGTAGCTCAGTTGATTAGAGTATCCTCCCCATATGCCAAGGTTGAGGGTTTGATCCCCGGTCAGAGCACATACGAGAATCAACCAATGAGTGCATCAGTAAGTAGAACAACAAATCCATGTTTCTCTCTTTCTCCCTCTCTCAGAAAAACCACTGAATCCATACAGACAGAAAGCAGACTAGCTGTTTCCTGTGGCTGGCAGGGGGTGGGGGGGGTGGAGATGGACAGGGACATTTAATGGTTATAGGATCTCCTTTTGAGGTGATAAAAATGTTTCGGAACTAGATGAAGGTGATGGTTGCATAACATTGTGAAGGTACTAAGGGCCACTGAACTGTACACTTTAAATTGATTCTGTCCCTGGTGGTGTGGCTCAGTGGACTGAGCGCCGGCCTGTGAACCAAACAGTCAGCAGTTTGATTCCCAGTCAGGGCACATGCCTGGGTTGCCGGCCAGGTCATGTCCCCAGTAGGTGACAAGCAAGAGGCAACCGCACATGGATGTTTCTTTCGCTCTTTCTCCCTTCCTTCCCCTCTAAAATAAATAAATAAATAATCTTAAAAAAATAAAATAAATTGATTGATTTTGCCTGGCCAGGTATATCAGTTGGTTAGAACATTGTCCCAGTACACTATGGTTGTGGGGTGTGATCCGTGGTCAGGGCAGATACAAGAAACTACCAATGGATGCGTCAATAAGTGGAACAACACTCAATGTTTCTCTCTCTCCCCTCTCTCTCTAAAGTCAATAAGTAAAAATAAATAAATAAAAATTAAAATAAAATAAAATGGTTGATTTCTTATTGGTTGATTTCTTATTGTAACCATCTCCCAGTGTACACAAATATCAAATCACCCCCTTACACTTACATGATGTTACATGTCTATTATATCCCAGTAAAGCTGGGGATAATAATAAAATAAAATGGCTACTATTACATTATGTGAATTTTACCTCAATTTTTTTAAACAAAATAATTTTTTCAAACTTTGGTCTCAGTACAGAGGAAGCCACTTTTTCTAAATTAATAGGTCTCGGCTGGAGGTGACTCTGTTGCCCAAGGGACATTTGGGGGTGGGTGCCACTAGCACCTAGTGACTAAGTCATGGGAGAATCACTCAATGTCCTACTATGATTGCCCCGCACTAAAGAATGATCCTGCTCAAAATATCAAGAGTTCCAAGTGTGAGAAGCAATGGCCTACGTCTTGCCTTCCTGTCTCTCCCACTGACCACAAACTCTCCTTTCTGATCTCTAATCTCCCCACCACTTCACCACCTCTAAGCCTTTCCCCTCCCAGCTCCCCCTCCATGCCCTACTCTTCCCATCCAGCCTCAGACCCCTGCCTCACCGGTGAGCAGCAGCACCAGGCCCAGCGAGAAAAAGTCTAGGTACTTGGCCAGGTGGGGCACCTGCGGAGAGAAGCTTCCCTGCAGCACCTGAGAGATGCGGTTGCCGGCCAGGCTGTCCACGGCGGAGCTCCAGGCCCTGGCCACGCTGGCGCTCCCTGCAGGATACAAGACCTCCATTTGCAAATAGTCTGCATGCACCCCTGCTCATCACCATGGGATATATTTTTGGGGAAAAAAAATGAAAGAACATATAAAATACCTAATCTCAAAGAGTTTCTTTTCTTTTCATGGGGTAAAGAGAGCAGACATGTTTCATAAAACAGGTAGACCATTTCATGTGTTAGAAGGAGAGTTATGTTATACAAGAAAAGAGGGGCCCTGGCTGGTGTGGCTCAGTGGATTGAGTGCTGACCGGCGAATCAAAGGGCTGCTGGTTCAATTCCCAGACAGGACCTGTGCTTGGGTTGCAGGCCAGGTCCCCAGTAGGGGGAATGGGAGAGGCAACCACACACATTGATATTTCTCTCCCTCTCTTTCTTCTACCCTTCCCCTCTCTCTAAAAATAAATAAATAAAATCTTAGAAAAAAGAAAAGAGGGAAGTGGGTGGTCAGGGAAAAATTTCATGAAGCCAACAGCTGAGCAAAGAAGTTGCTATGGTGAGGGAAGAAGCCTTAGGGACCATGCGTCTCCCCCACAAGAATTCTTCCCCAGTTACTACAGTTCCCATTTCTTCCTGGTTCTTGGTTCAGTCATTAAAAGAAAGCAGAATAGAATTGAGCAGAATGAAGTTTGGGGGTTTTCCTGACACTGTCACCCACTTCCCCTCATAGGGCAGATAACAAAGTGTTCGTGAATGAGGATGGAGACCCCATTTCCCGCTTCTATTTTCCTGATCCAAGTCAATTGTTTCCCTCACACTGGCCATGTCCTCTCACCGATGACGTAGGAGAGGATGAGGGTCCACCCAGTCGTGAAGGCACACAGTTGTCCCACCGTGACATAGCTGTAGAGATACGCAGAACCAGAGCACGGTACCCGGGCCCCAAACTCCGCGTAGCAGAGCCCAGACAACATGGACGTCAGGGCAGCTACCAGGAAGCAGAGGGTTATTGCCGGTCCAGCTTTGTCCTTGGCCACTTCACCAGCCAGGACATACACGCCTGCCCCCAGAGTGCTGCCCACACCGAAAGCCACCAGGTCTAGGGTGCTCAGACAACGGGTCAGACGGCTGTCAGACCCCTCCCTTGGCTCCAGGGGCAGCCTGCGAACTAGCTTCTGACCAAACTGGCGAACACGTTGACACAGCATCGTAGATGGAGTTGAGGAGGAGGCTTAGCTCTGCAGAGAAGACAAGACAGAAAGCCATCAAGAACATCCAGCTTCCTCTTCCCAAAAGCAGCCAGGGGTGGCCTCTGAAAATGGCTCGCTATTCACTTGACCCAGAAAACCCCACAAAATCATGGAAATCGTGAGGTTCAGATCTTCATGTTCACTTTAAGAACACTCATGAAACTGCCCAGGCCATCAAGGCTATGCATGTTCAAAAAGCCACTGAGGATATAAAGGATGTCACTATGTAGAAGCAGTGTGTGCCATTCCATTGTTGCAATAGTGGAGTCGGTAGGTGTGCCCAGGCCAGACAGTGAGGCTGGACACAGGTTCCGTGGCCCAAAAAGAATGCTGAGTTTTTGCTGCAAATGCTTAAAAATGCAGAAAGTGATGCTGAACTTAAGAGTTTAGATGTAGACTCATCATTGAGCACGTCCAGGCGAACTAAGCTCCCAAGATGCAGAACTTACAGAGCTCACCGGTGGACTGACCCACACATGAGCTCTCCCTGCCACACTGAGATGACCCTTCCTGAAAAAGAGCTGACTGTTCCTAAAGCAACCAGAAGAGGAGATTGCACAGAACAAAAGGATATTCCAGAAGAAACTGAAGAAAAAAAAACTTATGGCCTGGCCCTGGCTGGTGTGACTCAATGGATTGAATGCTGGCCTGCGAACTGAAGGGTCACCGGAGATGTGGGCCAGGACCCCAGTTGGGGGCATGTGAAAGGCAACTGATTAATGGTGTTTCTCTTCCTCCCTTTCTCCCTCCCTTCCCCTCTCTCTAAAAATAAATAAATAAAATCTTTAAAAAACACACAAACTTATGGCCTGGGAGTAAATTCAGAACAAAATAAATACTAATGCAAGTAAAATAAAATGAGTGCCCATCCATCCTTGGCCCCAGGATGATGGGGGCAATAGAAGACCAATTTCACAGAGCAATGGTATAAAGACACATTGGGCCCTGGCTGGTGTAGCTCAGTGGATTGAGCACAGGCCTGTGAACCAAAGGGCTGCCAGTTCGATTCCCAGTCAGGGCACATTCCCAGTTTCAGGCCAGGTCCCCAGGAGGCAAGCACACATTGATGTTTCTCTCCATCTCTTTAAAAAAAAAAAAAAAAAGACACATTGGGTAAGTCATCCATGTCTGAGCCTTGGTTTCTTTAAATGTAAGGAAGACTATTAGGATTTGTCACCACTACTAAACGGGTTGGTTGAAGAGAGAATCAAGCAAAAGCTTCCAGTACAGACCACACAGCAGGTGAATGGAGTGGATAAGAGGACTGATTTTTGAGGCCACGTCACTCAGGTTCAAATCCAGTTCTGCCACCGAACAGCTGTCTGATTCTGCATGAGCTACAGACCGTGCCCTGTCCTCCCTCAATAAAACAGAGGAACATATTATCATCATTATTTCCTCCCGTCCTTGGTAAGTGACTTTTGGGCTTGGCGATAAGAACCCCCAGGCACCTCATTTCTCTGC
Organism: Trachops cirrhosus; assembly: GCA_028533065.1. NCBI lineage: Eukaryota > Metazoa > Chordata > Mammalia > Chiroptera > Phyllostomidae > Trachops > Trachops cirrhosus. The sequence continues at coordinate 44,462,811 of CM052550.1, forward strand.
CAAGGGCCCTGAAACGTGATTGCTTCCCGGGTTTTCCTGTTTGTTTGTTTTTGAAGTGAAATGGGGATGTGGAATTTGGAGCTGGAGAGAAAAGAGATGGGATTTGTAGGGATGGAGAGGTTCTAGCCCACCCAGCTCGGGAGAAACATCGACCCAGAGTGGCCTCCCAATGACCTCAAGGGCTGTAGGACTCTTCTTCACCCCAAATCAGAAATGAGAGGATGCTATCTGCTGCTTCTTTGAGGCCTGGTATGTCTCCTCACTACACCTGTCTTGGGGCGGGGAAGCCTTTAAAAGGAAGGAAATCTGGTCACATGCTATAGCATTGGTGAACCCTGAGGACGTTATGCTCAGTAAAATAAACCGATCACAAAAAGACAATACTGTATGATCCCACTTCTGTGAATTAATTATGTAGAGTAGTCAAAATTTGCAGAAACAGAAAGGAGAATGGTGGAGGGCTGGGAGAAAAAGAAAAAAAGGATTAAGAAGTACAAAGTGGTAGTTACAGAACAGTCATGGGGATGCGAAGTACACTATAGAGAACACAGTCAAGGGTATAAGAGGGATAAATGGTGATGAAAAAATAAAATTAAGAAGAATATTTAATGGGAGTAAAAGATTGAAACTGTACTGAATAATCTAAAATAAAAAAAAGAATATTTAGTCAGTAATATTGTAATAACTATGTATGCTGCCAGGTGGGTACCAGACTTATCACTTTATAAGGTATATAAACACGTAACCACTAGGCTGTACAACTGAAACTAATGTAAATTGAATGTCAACTGCAACTGAAAAAATTTTTAAAGAAAGAAAAAAAAAAAAAAGTAAAATGGTGGTTCCAGGGGCTGGGGAGGGGAAACAGAGTTATTGTTTAATGGCGACGACAGGATTTGTGTTTTATAAGGTGAGTAAGAGTTCTGGAGACTGGTTGCACAGCGATATGAATATACTTAACCACTACTGAGCTGTACACTTAAAATAGTTAAGATGCTATCCTGGCTGGTGTGGTTCAGTGGACTGAGTGGCAGCCTGTGAACAGAAAGGTTGCAGGTTCAATTCCCCATCAGGGCACATGTCTGGGTGGTGGGCCAGGTCCTGCCCTGGCACGTGTGAGAGGCAGCCAACTGGCGTTTCTCTCACACATCCATGTTTCTCTCCTCTTTCTCCCTCCCTTACCTCTTTAAAAATAAATAAAATCTTTTTTTAAAAAATAGTGAAGGTGGTTAATTTTACGTTACGTGTATTCTACAACAATTTTTTAAGTGTTACCAATAATAATAGCGTTGACGGTGAAGACGGTAAATTTTATGTCAGCCACAATTTTTTTTTAAATGTTGTGCTGATGGTAATAATAGAGTCAGCTTCACGGAGTTGTTCGGTGTAATAAATCAGCGTATAAAACAGCCTGATATTGGTGGCCAACACCCTAAACCCCGAATAACTTTTAACCTTTAATGTTGTTTACACATAAAATCAAAACAGCCAGCCTCCTCGCCCTGGCCAGGTAGCTCAGCTGGTTAGAGCACCGTGGCGATACCTCAAGGTTCGGGTTGGATCCCAGGTCAGGGTCCACATAGAGGAAACACCCAATGAATGCATGCATCAATAAATGGAACAACAGATAGATGTTTCTCTCTCTCTCTCTCTCTCTCTCTCTCTCTCTCTCTCTCTCTCTCTCTCTCTCTCTCTCTCTCCCTCCCTCCCTCCCTCCCTCTCTCTCTCTCTCTCTCTCTCTCTCTCTCTCAAATCAATACATTTTTAAAAGAAAGTGAAAAAAAACAACCACCAGCCTCAGAGCCTAGGCGAACTCAGCCCATCTCCCCCACCAGCTCGCACCCCTTCTCTGCTCACAGCTGTTTCTCTCGTCTGGAAAATGGGTCTTTTCCGCCCTTCAAACAGAGCAACTAAGTGCACGCTGCGGTCCGAGGTCTGCAGGAATATCAGAACACACACGCCCTGTCTGGGACAGAAGAGGGGTTACCCGGACTTACCGGACCGCGGGAGCAGATCCCGGATCACTGGGTCGGAGTCAGTGAGTTTGAGCTAAGCCTGGTCAACTGGAGCTGATAATATCTTTAAAGCCTAAGCTGGAAATACATGAAAGAACAGCTGGTTCTCCCCGCTGGGTAGGCAGGGCGGGGCCAGGGTCCTCTGCCGTGATGCAATCGGACGTGGAAGCTTCTCGGTCTCGGCTGTAAGATTTTTTTTTTTAATGGTGGTAAAATACGCACGACATAAAATTCTCCATCTGAGCCATTTGAAAGTGTCGTGTTTGGTACTGTGAAGTGTACGCACACTGCTGTGCCCTCATACTCATCTTGCAAAACTGATACTTCGTTCCCACCCACACTCACCCTCACCCTCACCCCCGTGTAACCCTCACCCCTGGCCCCCTGGCACCTGCCATCTACTTTCTGTCTCTAAGGATCTGACCGCTCTAGATACTTCACATAAATGGAGTCGTACAGTATCTGTCCTTTTGGGGTCAGGCTTCTATCACTGAGTAAATGTCCTCAAGTCTCCTCCACGCTGTAGCCTGTGTGAGAATCTCCTTCCTTTCCAAGGCTGAATAAGATTCCTTTGTATGGAATCTTCTGTTTATCCATGCCCTATCAATGGACCCTTGGGTGGCTTCCACTTTCTGACTTGTGAATAATGCTGCTATAAAGGTGGGTGCACTTCTGCCTCCCTGAGGCCCTGCTTTAAATTCTTTGGGGTATATACCCAGGAGTAGAATTGCTGGGTGACGTGATTCTAAGATTTTTTTTTAAATGCATGAATCCATCTCATCAAGGATCCCAAAAGTAGGGGCTCTATAACCTGGGACTCCGCTCACAACCCTGCTCTGTCTGTCCATCTTCTTACACTTGTCAGGGATGGGGACACTTTCCCCCTTTCCCTCTTAGTTCTTCTGGTTGGTTGAAGAATTACAATGACAGCAAGCTCAGCCCCGGCCAGGTACCTCAGTTGGTGAGAGCACCATCCCGATATGTCAAGGTTTCAGGTTCGATCCCCATCCCGGGTCAGGGTACAAACAAGAATCAACCAATGCGTGCAGAATTAAGTGGAAGAACAAACCAATCTCTCTCTCTCTCTCTCTCTCTCTCTCTCTCTCTCTGTCTCTCTCTCTCTCTCTCCCCACCCCCTTTTTGTCTAAAATACAATAAATAAAACAATAAACAATAAATAGTAAAATGACACAAGACAGATTAACAGGAGAAAATCAGGTTTTAATACATGTACATGGGGAATTCACATAAGTGTGAAAATTCCAAAAGCAGGAAGGCAAGGTAAGGTATATATGTCATTCTGGACCAAGAACGGGAGGCAGGGATCTAGGTTTTCAAAGGAAGGTGAGATCATTTAAAGGGGATGAAAAGAGTTCATGTTTAGTGAACTGTTTGCTGGGTCATCTAGAAACAAAGGGACACAGGGAACACTCTAATCAAGGACCTTGCAGTGCTCCTTCCTATCAAGCACTCATTTATAATAAACTGCTGTATCTGTGGTGATCTCTCCCTTCCTGGAACAGGTCCTCTATCTTAAATTCTTTTGTGCAGTAAGTGGGAAAGGCCAAAGGTTCTTCCTGAGCCTTCTGGGTCTTCAAGATTTTCAGCTCAAAATATTCTGCATACCACAGGGGCGGGGCTGAGGGCGACTCATTCACAACAGCTACATACTTCGAAGCTTCCCACAGTGAGCACAAGGCCTGAGGCACTCACATGTCAAGGACGCTCCAAGCTGAGCTCACTGGGAAAGGACAGACAGACCAAATGGGACATGATCAAGCAATCCATGTGCAGAAACACAGGGCACCAATGACCCAAACTGGATTAAACCTTTCTTTTTTTTTTAGATTTTACTTATTTATTTTTCGAGAGGGGATGGGAAGGAGAAAGACAGGGAGAGAAACATTAATGTGTGATTGCCTCTTGTGTGCCCCTTGCTGGGGACCTGGCCTGCCACCCAGGCATGTGCCCTGACCGGTGATCGAACTGCAACCTGATTGTTCGCAGGCCCGCGTTCAATCCACTGAGCTACACCCGCTGGGGCTGGATTAAATCTTTAAAAAACCAATCACACAGGGAATAGATGGAGTGACATAACTTAAGCTGTGGTGAAGACTGTTGGTGGGTTGTGTGGAGCCCCAGAGCTGGGATGATAGTTATTCTTTATGTTTTTTAATTTAAAAAACATAAGTTTTAATCTCTACATTACAAATTTTTTGTTATATTTGTTTTTTTATTTAATCTTTAGTGTATTTTTTCCCATTACCATTTAGTCCCCCAGCAATCACCACACTGTTGTCCGTGAGTTCTTTTTCCTTTTTGCTCAACCCCTCCCCACCCTGCTACCTGCTATCTGCTCTCCATCTATGAGTCTGTCTCTGTTTTGTTAGTTCAGCTTGTTTGTTAGATTCCATAAATGAGTGAAATCATATGGTATTTGTGTTTCTCTGGCTGGTTTACTTCACTTAACATAATGTTCTCCAGGTCCATCTATATTCTTGCTAAGGGTAAAATTTTCTTTTTTATGGCTGAGTAGAATTCCAATGTGTAAATGTCCCATAGTTGTTTTATCCCCTCATCTACTGATGGACACTTGGGCTGCTTCCATATCTTGGTGATTGTAAGTTAACGCTGCAATGAACATAGGAGTGCTTATGTTCTTTCAAACTCATGTTTTGGGTTCCTTTGGGTATATTCCCAGAAGTGGGATCGTGGAGTCAAAAGGCAGACCCATTTTTAATTTTTTGAGGTATCTCCATACTGCTTTCCACAGTGGCTGCACCAGTCTGCATTCTCACCAACAGTGCAAAAGAGTTCCCCTTTCTCCACATCCTCATCAGCACTTGCTGTTTGTGAAAATTATTCTAAACAGAAGACATCTGAGAGTCGACAAGATACAGAAAGAGCCTTCTCGGAGTTTCCCTTATCTATCGAAAAGTAGAAAATTCTGGGAAATAAGACTGCCATACATTCCTTCTTCACAGAGGGGTTACTCCCAAGAAGAGGAAGGAGTGCAAACCTATTACTCTAACTTCCCCCTCCAGGCAAAAGATAGAAAGACCATTCACATCCACACAGACAAACATTGTCATGAAGTTTCTCCTCTCCCCTTTGTTCTCCCAAAATGCCAGCTCTGCCTTCTCAGAGGGGGTGAATGGAGGTTCATCCTCGGCTTCTCTGTGGTTGGGCTGAGGAGAGGGGACATCTGGTTAGTCGCCCCGCCTGCAGGCTCTCTTCACCTGTGTTCTGGACACCATCTTTGGGTATTGACTCAAGAACTCAATCTGTTCCAGCTATAATGTTCCCCCTCTCTTTCCATATTACCCCAATGGTTCACTCTGGCATGAGTCACACCTTAATTTCAAAATATCAGAATGAGTCAAAGTGGATAATGTTGCAAAAATCATTTGCAAGTTCCCAGTCGCCCCATCTCCCAGTCTCTCTTTCCAAGGGTGAGAAATGCTACTTTTCTTACAAAAGTGACTCTAGACACATAAAATGATTTCTTTCTTCAATATTTGGTAGGACTAAATATTGGTGTCATTTGGGCATGGAATTAACTAATTAATTAATTAACTTTGCAGGCAAGCGTACTCCATTCAGCCCTGGTCGGTGTGGCTCAGTGGATTGAGCACTGGCCTATGAACCAAGGTGTCACTGGTTCAATTCCCAGTTAGGGCACATGCCTGGGTTGTGGGCTGGGTCCCCGGTGGCAGGTTTGTGAGAGGCAACCAACCACACATTGATGTTTCTCTCTCTCTCTTTCTCCCTTCCCTCCCCTTTGTCTGAAAATAAATGAATGAAATCTTAAAAAAAAAAAAAAAAAGAAAGAAGTACTACATTCAGCAAAATGTGATCTCCCTGGCCAAATACCACAACAGTGTGACAATGTAGATGTGTTTGCTCCGTGTGGTAGTAGCCATTCCATGAAAGTTTAAAAAACACGAGGTCTTGTGGTATGGAACCTTGAGGCAGGCTAAGGCCAATCTTTCTGAGACCAGTCCTACTCCTATGTCACGAGTTTTCCTCAAAACTGAGACCAAAAAAAAAAAATAAATAACAACCAGAACATAAGAGGGGGCGTGTTTTTCTGCCAAGACAATTTTGAGAATTTTAGTCTGAACAAGCTTTCCAGAGTCAAGAGAATTCTTACTATGGGGCTAACTCACATTAATCAGGGTCTGCAACCTTTCACATTCTGCATGGAGTTTACACAGCAATCATGTCACAAAAAATGCTCATACCTAATCTTTTATAAAACAAAATCAGGTCCCAGCTGGTGTGGCTCATTGGATTGAGTGCTGGCCTGAAAACTAAAAGGCTGTCAGTTGGATTCCCAGTCAGGGCACATGCCTGGGCTGCAGGCCAGGTCCCCATTTGAGGGTGTGTGAGAGACAACCAATTGATATTTCTCACACATCAATGTGTCTCTCCCTCTCTTTCTCCCTCCCTTCTCTCTCTCTAAAAATAAATAAAAAATAAAATACTATTTAAAAAAATTAAATAAGAATAAATAAAATCTGAAAGAAAGGAAGAAAGAAAGAAAGAAAGAATGAAAGGAAGAAAGAAAGAGTAATAACAAAACAAAATCAGGTTCTGGCCAGGTAGCTAGCTCTGCTGGTTAGAGCATTGTCCAGATATGCCAACACTGAGGGTTTAATGCCTGATCAGGGCACATACAAGAATCAACCAACTAATGCATAAGTAAGTGAAACAATAAGTGAATATTTCTCTCTCTCTTTCTCCCTTCCTCTCTAAAATCAATAAATTTTTTTTAAAAACTGAAAAACAGCCCTGGCTGGTGTGGCTCAGTGGACTAAGCGATGGCCTGAGAACCAAAGGGTCACCAGTTCAATTCTCAGTCAGGGCACATGCCTGGGTTGCAGGCCAGGTCCCCAGTAGGGGGCGTGGGAGAGGCAAACACACGTTGATGTTTCTCTCCCTCTCTTTCTCCCTTCCTTCCCCTCTCTCTAAAAATAAATAAATAAAATCTTTAAAAAAAATAATAAAAACTTGAAAAACAAAATCAACCAGAGGGTGGTGGGGGGGAACAAAGAAGGTGAAGGAGGTCAAATATATGGTGATAGAAGACATTTTTGGGTGGCGGGCATACAATGCAATATACAGATGATGTATTATACAATTGTACATTGAAACCTATATAAATTTATTAAACGTCACCCCAATAAATTTAATTTAAAAACCAATCAAATGGACTAAATACTCTTTTTTTTTTTTTTTTAAATCTGCCCTGGCTGATGTGGCTCAGTGGATTGAGCGTTGGCCTGCAACCCAAAAGGTTTCCAGTTTGGTTCCCAGTCAACACACATGCCTGGGTCGAGGGTTGGGTCCCCAGTTGTGGGTGTGCAGGAGGCAACCAATCAATGTATGTCTAGCATACCGATGTTCCTCACCCTCCTTTTCCCCTCTCTAAAAATAAACAAAAAATAGTAAAATAAATAATAAATAAATACAATGAAGCATGATAATCAATTACTTCACTAACTAAGGCAGATGGCCTCCTCTGACCCACGAAGGGTCAGGTATGCAGAAAGGATTGCAAGGTTAGACCACATTGTTACAGAACAGAAAGAGTTCATTCACCAAGAGTTAAAAGAGCCAACCGAGAATTAATATGGAGGAAGACTGGCTATTTATTATGAATGACGCTACCCAGGGGACAGGAAGCTAACGCTCAAAAGCCCAGACTCCCCAGTGGTGTGTAGGCTAAAATTCTATAGGGCAAAATCACAATACACTGCAGGTTAGGAGTTTGGGGTTGTGCTGGGAACTGATCAGTTGGACATGAGGTCAGAGTGATGAACCATTTGTTCAGGTCTTGAGGACAGCTCTGAGGTCCCTTCCAGCATCCTTCTGTCTGGTCTCATGGGAAAGTAGCCAGGGGGTCATTCCACCTTCGGGCACAGGAGCTGACACGTGACTTAAGTCTATGTGTTATCCTTAGCCTGCTGGAAATTCAGACCAGGTGACCATTAGTCAGGTCTGGATTACCGTCTTCTACTGCCTCGGGGGTTGCTGATTATCTGGGCGAAAGGGTGGGTCTCTCAGGGGGAGAGACTGTGAGAGAGGAGAGAAGGAGAGAGGTGATTTCTAGAGCTGGGATGTAAAATTAAATTTAATCAGACTTTTCTTTTTCGCCATCTTGAAGCCTGTGGTGCCTGCCAGGAACAGAACTTCTGCAACAACAAATATGTCTGGAAGGCTGTGGTCCAAGGCCATTTTTGCTGGCTATAAATGGGGTCTCCGGAACCAGAGGGAGCACACAGCTCTTCTTAAAATTGAAGGTGTTTATGCTCGAGATGAAACTGAATTCTATTTAGGAAAACGATGTGCTTATGTGTACAAAGCAAAGAACAACACAGTGACTCCTGGTGGTAAACCAAACAAAACCAGAGTAATCTGGGGAAAGGTAACTCGTGCTCATGGAAACAGTGGCATGGTTCGTGCTAAATTCCGAAGCAACCTTCCTGCTAAAGCCATTGGACACAGAATCCGTGTAATGCTGTACCCCTCCAGGATTTAAACTTACTGATAAAAACAACCATGACTGTGTGGCTTGGTTGGGGGCCCTTGGGCAAAACGAAGGATTCCAGGTTGGAAGACATGGTTGGGTTGCAGGTTCAGTCCCTGGTCAAGATGCAAAGGGGAGCCAGCTAATGAATGTTTCTCTCACACATCTATGGTTCTCATCGGTTTCTCCCTCTCCCCTCTGAAATAAGTAAATAAAATCTATTTTAAAGAGAAAAAAAAATTTTTTTAATTTAATTTAATCAAAATCATAAGGACCCTTAAAAACTTAACCAGGGACTAATTATATATGTTCTCCCATTGTCCCAATTGTTAACAAAATTCAGCAGTGTATAAATGTAGAAGCTGATGGATAACAGGATGTGGCAGGACCGGGTAAGGAGACTTTAGCTGAAAAACACAGTGATTACCTCCAAAGACTAGTTTTGAACATCCATGCCATCAGCTTTATTCTCACTTCCAAGTGGCTCCCAAATCGGGAGCATCAGAGTTGGATTGAAGAGCTTATCCTGGTAAAGCAAATCAAAATTAAGTATCCTCACCTGAAGCTAAGAGGCTTACCCAGCATTGCGATCCACTTTGGGGCTAACCAGAGTAACCCCTAGTTACTCTTCTGACATTATTTATAGAATAAAGTTTTCATTCACCCTCTGAAAAAAGAGAGGGGCATGATGTACAGAGATACATCAGCATTCAGGGGATGAAGTTTTGTACTTTTATTGGATAATAATTGGATTAAAAAAGCATGGGTGTTTGCTGTTGTGTGGTCCCTGGGCTGTTGGGGCATTGTAACACGAGGCTGCAGTTTGTTCCAATGTTATCTTCCGCCTGTGGCTGTAGGGAGCTGTTAGTTCTGTTCTTGCTGCCAGTCATTTCCAGTCCTAGGGACGAAGGATCGCTGGTGGTGAAGATGGGTGAGGAGGAGCCTGTCTGCAGAGTCTGGGGAGACGGACAAGATTTAGAGTCCTCTCTCCGAACTGCACAGAAACAGGGTTAGGTAGTTAGGGTGAGGATTAGGGAGTTAGCCTGGGTCGAGTTTCCACTGCTCATTGCTCCCCTAGTTGCCAGTCTCAGGAGACCGGAGGACAGGGAGAAATAGAGAATGTCCCCATGTGGGCCACCAAAGTGTTAGGGTGGTCAGTGACCCAGGCTGTGAAAGAATTCACAGAGAGAAAAAAGTGTAGAGAGTGAAGTTTTTATTCACGCTCCAAGAAAGGAGGGGGGCATGGTGTGGAGAGATGCACCAGCCTATTTATTATAGATTTGAGAGAGGGGGAGACACATTGCTTTGTTGTTCCACTTAATGATGCATTCATTGGTTGACTCTTGCATGTGCCCTGACCGGGGATCAAACCCACAAACTTGATGTATGGGGACGATGCTCTAACCAACTGAGCTACCCGGCCAGGGCCCACCGACCATCTGATTTGAGAATGCCTGGAGTCCACAATACACACAACCTCCTAATAGCAGGTCACAATGCCTGACAGCATGGCCTAAATCCAAAGCCAGCCCTCAAGCAGGGTAGATATAATCCCACTTCACAGTGTACCCCAGGAACCCAGATAACTTCAGACATGTCCAAGAGGAAGACCCCAGCTGAGCAGGATCAGAACATCCAGTTATGCCCGTAGAAAATAGTTGGATCAATTCTTTTTTTCAATTACAGTTGACATTGGGAACATTTGAGATCTTGCTCCCCGGCATATGTGGTCAATTTGGCTTAAATAAACTCTTATAAAATGTCAGCCCTGGCTAGTGTGGCTCAGTGGATTGAGCAGTAGCCTACAAACCAAAGGGTCATCAGTTTGATTCTTAGAGCACATGCCTGGTTTTCAGGCCAGGTCCCCAGTAGGGGGCAGTCAAGAGACAACCACACACTGATGTTTCTCTCCCTCTCTCCTTCCCGTCCCCTCTCTAAAAAGAAATAAAATCTTTTTTTAATTCAAAGAAAATTTTTTAAAGGTGTACCATTACAGTTGACATTCAGTATTATTTTACATTAGCTTCAGGTAGATCAATATTTACCCTTGGGAGAACAAAACAAATTTAAGAACGTCAGCCCTGGGCTGATGAGTAGGTGGCCTCTACTCCAGCTGGGCTGGGGGAGAGAGACTCCAAAGTCTTCCAGGGCCAGTGCCCCTGATTGTGACATCACACCTGTCGCCTTGGTGATGGAGCTTGTCACAAGGAAGGCAGACTCAGAGAATAACCAAGGAGGTGGTCACTGGGAGCGTCTGTCTCCTGAGTGGCCCTGGGTAGGGAGTCTTGCAAACAGGGAAGCTGCCCCCCAACACCTGGGAGGATGGGACACGGATAGCATGGTACCCACTTCGAGGGTCATGCTAACCAAGATCTCACCTTTCATATTGGCTGTGGGGTCTCAGAGAAGCCAGTCGAGGGAGCTCACTGAGAGCATGATTTCAGCAAAGCCTGCAGCGACCAGGGTTTCTCTCCGTGGGCCTAGCACAGTGATGGTGGCCTACCTTCTCCGGTACCTGGGATCAGGGGCAACACATTGTCAAAGCTGTAGGTGCCTGCAACTACACTGTCATCAAGTGCTCCCTGGTGGACAGTGGCTGTCTTGCCTGGATGGGGATGGTCTGTGACAACCAGCATATGTGTGAGGACATGGTGAAGCAGCAGGGCTTGTTGTGATTTTTTTGTTTGTTTTTGTCGTGATATTTGCACATGGTGTGGAAGAGAAATAGATCCCGACGGGCAGCCAGGAAGAGACGGAAATCAGAAAATCTCACCAGAGGGTAACTGGGCCCTGAGTCCTCACCACACATCTCCCTGCTCTTCCAGCACAGAAGGGCCTGGAATCATTTTGCTCAACCTATCAGGTGGGAAACCCAGATTCCCTCCTTCTCCCTTATTTCTTCCCTGAATATGTCTGTAATTTTTCAGTTCCATTGGGACAGTCCCCACCTTTATATTTACCTCCCTGCCTCGGGTCCCTGGTTTCCAGATAGGATCAGAAAGCATGAAGCTATTCATTTTCTCTACAGGATCAGTGTGGAGTGAGGGAATCTTTCATTGTTCCTGTCCTTCCAATATCAGGAAGGGAATCTGAGCAGGCAGGCATATTGATTCTAAACATGATTTAGAGGGCAGCTCTGGGGAGCAGACGTCCTGAAGAAATGGTAAGGATGGAACCAAAACCCTAAAAGTAATGAGGCGGATAACTCGCCCTTAGGGGAAGGCTAGACCTCTGGGCTCTGCAACACTCTGGGAGCCCACCATCCAGGGGGCAGCTCCTGCTGGGCCTGCAGGTGTGCAGCTTGGGATGCTGAAAATTTTCAGATGAGCCCTTTTTCCTTACACTTTCTCTTAAGAAAGGGGAATGACAAGAGTGGGGGTAGGAGGTTAGTCTCTTGGGGTTAATCAACTCAGCAAAAAGCAGTTCTCTGGCCCTGACTCATGTGGCCCAGTGGGTTGGGCATCGTCCTACAAAGAGAAAAGTCGTGGATTTGATTCCCAGTCAGGGCACATGCCTGGGTTGCGAACCAGGCCCCCAGTTGGGGGCCCATGAGAGGCAACCACACACTGATATTTCTCTCCTTCTCTTTCTCCCTCCCTTCCCCTCTGCCTAAAAATAAATAAAATAAAATCTTTAAAAATAATAATAATAATACTTAAAAAAATAAAGCAGCTCTCTGGCTTTTGCTGAAAGCAGGCCACTGTTTTTTGTGGTACAGGCCAGGATAGACTGACCTCTCTCCAGCCCTGTGATTGTAACTAGTTATTTTGATAATTTCCTTTGGCCATTGTTGTTTGTTTATACTTCATTCCCTCCCTCCCACTATTATTTTTAGAATGGCCTGGTTGTGTTTGGCTACCCCGATTTTTCAGTCCATCTACATTATAGGCAATTTAATGTATTTACTTTTTTTAAAGAAAGGAAAAAGCAAAAAAAATTAACAAAAAGAAAAACAAACAAAAAAACCTGACACAGAGAGGTTCATTCAGGTGAGTGGTCTGCATTTTTTATGTATAAATGTCTTCATTGAGGACCTCAGAATGAACTCTACCTGTCCAAGCTCAGGCAGCAAACCAGGGCATTTCATCTCAAAGATGGATGTATTTGGGAATGCACCCCACACTACGAAGCGGAGGTTCTGCCCTAAGACAGCCCCAGGGCCAGATTCATACTGGCACTTCAGCGTCCCTCCCACATCCTGCTGTGAGGTCAGCACACCAACACGTTGCATTACCATGGATACCCTGCAGGGGGCTCTCCTGGTTCCTGTCTAAGCTAAGGTTTCTGTTATGCTTTTTTTTTTTTTAAGAATTTATTTTTAGAGAAGAAATAAATTTTAAAATTTATTTTAGGGGAAGGAAGAGAGAGGGAGAGGGAGAGAAACATGGATGTGTGGTTGCCTCTTGCACATCCCCAGCTGGGGAGCCGGCCCACAACCCAGGCATGTGCCCTTACGCAGAAAGGGAACCAGCCGCCCTTTGGTTTGCAGGCAGGCACTCAATTCACTGAGCCACACCAGCCAGGGCCCTGTTTTGTATTCTGACAGTCCTATACTGCAAACCTGGCATATCAGAAAGATGCTCTAACCAATTGAGCTACCTGGCCGTGGCATACAAGAATCAACCCATGAGTGCATAAATAAGTGGAAAACAAATCAGTTTCTCTCCATCTCTCTCTTCTCTCTCTCCCTTCCTCTCCCTAAAATCAATACATTTTATTTTATTTTATCTTTATTTGTCTATTCATGTTCATTAGCAACATTATTAACAATAACAAAAAGGTGCAAGCAACACAAATATCCATCAACAGATGAATTGATAAACAAAATGTGGAATATACATATAATGGAATATTATTCAGACATAAATAGGAATGAAATTCTGACACATGTTTCAATATGGATAAACCTTGAGGACATTATGCTCAGTAATATAAACCAGACACAAAAAGGCTAATACTGTATGATTCTACTTACATTAGGTACCTAAAGTAGTCAAATATATAGACATAGAAAGTAGAATAGTGGTTATCCTCAGCTGGCAGGACAGAGAATGGGGAAGTATTTTTATTTTGATTTTTAATGTATTTTATTGATTATGCTATTACAGTTGTCCCATTACCTTCCCTCCAATCCCCTCCACCCTGAACACCCTCTCCCACCCACATTCCCCCCCCTTAGTTCATGTCCATGTGTCATAAGTTCTTTAGCTTCTACATTTCCCCTACTATTCTTGCCCTCCCCCTGTCTAT
>CM052550.1:44477107-44505981 GCA_028533065.1 Trachops cirrhosus
ATTTCACTTATTGTAGCCTTCATTTTTTCATCTAGTTTGTGACCAAAATCAACCAATTCTGTGAGCTTTCTGATCACCAGTGCTTTGAACTGTGCATCTGATAGGTTGGCTATCTCTTGGTCACTTAAAAGAATGGGTTCTGAGGCTTTCAATTATTCTTCTGTTTGAGCCATCTCTTTGCTGGTTTTTTGGGTTTTTTTTTTTTGTTTGTTTGTTTGTTTGTTTTGGTGTTGTTGAGCACCTATAGTGAGGGGCAGAGCCTTAGGTGTTCACCAGGGCGGGGCACCCCAGTCACTGGGTTGTGACACTGTATGTGGGGGCGGGGTCTGAGAAGGAACAATGGCGCTTGCTCCGCTCTCCTAGGACCTCAGACCCTTCTGCCGCTTTCTGTGAGCCAACTGGGCCCCTCTGGCGCCAATTCCCATGTGGGTGGGCCTGTGCATCCGGCAGGACCTTCCTTTTCAGTTAGTGCCCCAAGGCTCTATTTCCTGGTGCTGGGACCCTGAGTTGCGCGCAGTGCCTTGCTTCCCAATGGCCACCTGGCTGGGTCTGCTGGTCACCACCCCCTGGTGGGGGCCCACCAGCCACTGCTGCTTGTGTGCCCAGGTTCTGCCCACTGCGGTCTTGTGTGCCACCCCGTTTGCTTTGCTCAGCTCTCTGCTCCGCATCCCTCGCCCAGCCCGACTCCACCCCTCCTACTGGTCTGGATGAACGTATCTAATTTTAAATCCTTGGGTGTTCAACTTCCACACATTTCAATTTTCTGTCAATTCTGGTTGTTATTCTGTTTCTGTATTGTTGTTGTCCCTACCTTGGTTGTGTGAGGAGGCACAGTACGTCTACCTATGCCTCCATCTTGGCCGGACGCCTAAAATCAATACATTTTAAAAAATGAATACATGTTAGATAAACTACAGATCATGCTTTCATATAATATGTCCCCTACCGATTGCCTACTTGAGACCCCCCTTATTGAAAAATGATTTGTTGAGGTGTGGAAAGTATTCGTAGTCTGAGCCTGTAATACATGAGACTTATTTCTTTGAGAAAAAAAAAGATGATTCATTATTTATTTGAAATTCAAATTCAAATGTATGGCCTGTATTTCTTTTAAAGTTTATTTATTCATATTTAGAGAGAAGGGAAGGGAGTGAGAAAGAGAGGGAGAGAAACATTGATTGGTTGCCTCTCGCACTGGGGACTTGGCCTGCACACCACGCATTTGTGCCAAGTTCACAGGATGACACCAATCCACTGAGCTGCACCAGCCAGGGTTGCATAGTCTAACATTTTATCTGGTTTCCTCTTTCCACTGCCCAGTGACATGCACATTCCACTGTGGCAGAACCAGCTCCCTGGCCAGAGGGTTCTCAGTCTCACACCGAAAGACTCGTCAGTCACTCTTAAGTGAACAGATTGAGAAAAATGTTTTTGAGCAATACACTTTGTCAAGCACTGTCCTACTGTTTGGATGGGGAACTCAAGAAGAACATGTCTTGCCCTGGCCAGGTAGCTCAGTTGGTTAGAGCGTTGTCCTGATCCTCCAAGACTGCGAGTTCAGTCCCTGGTCAGAGCACACACAAGAAGCAACCAATGAATGCATAAATAAGTAGTGCACCAAATCTACGTTTCTCTTTCTCCCTTCCTCTCCCTTTTACTTTCTAAAATCAATAAATAAAAATTGAAAGAATAACATGTCTTCAAGGGTCTTATGGACCCAGTAGGACACAGGATCACATCACAAGATACACAGAGACTGATGAACATGCAATAAAGAAGTCATACAGAAATAATACTTCCTTCTTTTCTGATGCTTCTCCATCCCCCCAGACCCTTCTGAATATTATATTGTCTTCGTTATAATCCATGTTGTAAACCTGAGCCATTGGACCAGTAAGAGTCTCCCACAGTCTGGATTTTACTGGGTACACAATCTTGGTACAGCTCGCTATGTTCCTATTTTTCTGCCAGTTGATGGTGACATCACGGATTGGTCCAGACTCAATATACCCCGTATGCTCTTGGCCATTTGGTGACATTTAATTTCCATTTAAAAAAAAAAAAAGCACAGCTGTATGTAATAGACACTTCTGAGCATTTAAAAAATTGTGATCTGAAAAAAAAATGTGGTCTGTGGTACCAAAGACTGGGGGACTTAGTATTGTCAGAAAAAAATTTTTTTGTTGTTTTTTGTGAGGGAATCCCATGTGAGTTTGAAAGGATTCACAGAGGCTGGCCTGGTGATTAGCTAACAAAAAACATTCCAGTCAGAAAAAACATGAAAGAGCCAGCATGAAATTTATTGAGGGAGGGAGGGAGAGAGAGACAGAGACAGAGAGAAATTACAATGAAAAACTACCAGGGACAAGATTATTAATGTCCCTGCAAGCGCTGGAAAGAATTCTGCTAGTGTGGCTCAGTGGATTGAGTACCGGCCTGCAAACCAAAGGGTTGCCCTTTGGATTCTCAATCAGGGCACATGCCTGGGTTGCAGACTAGGTCTGCGTGAGAAGCAACTACACATTGATGTTTCTCTCCCTCCCTTTCTCCTTCCCTTCCTCTCTCTCTAAAAATAAATGAAATCTTTTTTAAAAAAATCAGACACTGGGGATGATTAAGGTGCTTTTTAGCAGGGTTTATGTCAGGATAATTACTTGCTGTATTTTGAAAAGAACACTCTGGTCTAGCTCCAGAAAATATCCCAGGGCAGTCTGAGTGAATGGAGGGCCAGCGCGCAGGACGTTGATTTTCCACGAAAGTGAGACGTCATAGCCGGGGGTGGGCAGTGGGGTGTAGGGAAGTGTTTGCGAGGTGAATATTTTGGGAGGTGCAGTCTCACGGACTGTGACTTCCAAAAAACTTGAGATGGTAGGAGAGATGGAGTGGTCTACTAGCAGTGAGAGTGCATACAAAAGATTTTATGGCTGTATCAATACATCAGTAAACCAAATTTGACTTCAGACCAAATGATTTCACAAAAACAAAAATGGCATTAACCAGAGATGAGCTTTTCCACATCGGCCACGAGGGGGAGCTCCAAGCGAGGCCATCTCAGGCACAGCTGAAAAGCCGTCCCCGCCTGTGTTTCCGTTTCTGGAGAAAGATGAAGCAACTGGGAATTGAGAAGGCTGTGTCTGCTGGCAGAGAACGCTTTCAGTGCCAGGGGCCTGGTTTCAAAACCTAATGCCACCACTTGGCCAGTTACAGGATTCCTTTAATAATCTTCCATACTTCATGTTGTTCTTTTAAAAACTGAGCCAAGTCACCTGGCTGGTGTGGCTCAGTGGATCGAGTGTGGGCCTGCAAACCTAAAGGTCACTGTTTCAGTTCCCAGGCAGGGCATATACCTGGGTTTTGGGCCAAGTCCCCAGTTGGGGGGCATGTGACAGGCAATCGATGGATGTTTTTCCGCACATCGATATTTCTCTCCTCTTTCTCCCTTCCTTTCCCTTCCTTTCCAACTAGGAATCAAGGTAAATAAGTAAAATCTTTTTTTTTTTTTAAGATTTTATTTATTTATTTTTAGAGAGGGGAAGGGAGGGAGGAGAGAGAGAGAAACATCAATGTGTGGTTGCCTCTCATGTGCCCCCCACTGGGGACCTGGTCCACAACCCAGGCATGTGCCCTGACTGGGAATCAAACCTGTAACCTCTGGGTTTAACTGGCAACCCTTTGGTTCGCAGCCCTCGCTCAATCCACTGAGCTACACTAGCCAGGGCTAAATAAAATCTTTAAAAAAATAAAATAAGGTTTTAAAGATAAAAATTGACAGCTTTCACTCCCCACACCCAGTGATGTCTGCCCACCACCCATGTACATGAAGGCCCTGCGGTTACCACAATTAGTGTCCTTCCTGTGTTACTTGATTTTTTTTAAAAAGAGAATAAAGTTTTTATTCACACCCCAAGAAAGGAGAAGGTCAGGGTGTGGAGAGTTACCCCAGCACTGAGGGGTGGGGACTTGGAGTTTTTAGTGGATTACAATGAAATTTAAAAATAGGTGGGAGGGGGTGGCCGTTGTGTGGCCCCTGGCTGTCCGGGTGTTATAATGTGAGGCTGTGGTTTGTTCCAATGCTATGTTCCACCTGTGGCTGGAGGGCACGGTTAGCTGTATTCTTGCTTTCCAGTAATTTACAGTCAAACTGTTGTAGGAAAAAATCAAGTTTCCTCATATCAATCGCTGGCCGAGAAGGTGGGTGAGAAGGCGGCTGTCTGCAGAGTCCAGAGAGAGGGAGAAGGATTAGGATCCTCTCTCCAAACCTCACAGAGACGGGGTCAGAGGTTAGTTTAGGGCCAGACTCCCACTGCTCCCCTGGTCGCAAGTCTTAGGAGGTCTAAGGAGACGGAGAAATAGAGAATGTCCCCATACGGGCCACCAAGTTGTTAGGGTGGTCGGTGACGCATGCTGTGAAAGAATTCACAAAGAGAAAGCGTAGAGAATAAAGTTTTTATCCACCCTCCAAGAAAGGAGAGGGGGATAGTGTGGAGAGAGACACCAGCCGTCGCTTGGAGCTTTTAAAATTAGTGTCTCTCTTGAGAGGTTGGGGGACTGGATGAGAAAGATGAAGGGATTAAAGCACAAATTGGCAGTTATAAAAAACAGTCACAGGGATGTAAAGTACAGCACAGGGAATATGGTCAATAATGTTGTAATAACTATGGATGGTGTCAGGTGGGTACTAGACTTATTAAGGGGAATTACTTAAGTTATATAATTGCCTAATTACTATGCTGTGCACCTGAAACTAATAAAATAGCCTTGCAGGTCAAGCGTAATTTAAAAATAAAAAAAGAACAGCTGCTCCCCTCCCAGGAGCACGCTGGCGCCTTTCCCTTCCCCTTCCTTTTTCCCCACAGGAGTGCATCTCCTAAACTAGAAGCGTCCCCACCCATGAGATATGCAACCCAGGCAGCTCAGGGGAGCAGTGGGCAGCTGCAGCTCTGTCCCAGGCTAACCCCCTGATCCTGTCCTCAAGGCCCCCTCTTCTGGGACTCTCCAGTGAGCTGACAGCAGCGCCCCCTCACCTCACTTCTTTCCGGTAGTGCTTCTAAGGAGCCAAAGCACCCCCACCCAGTCTCTCTCCAGCTGCTTCTCCTGTCTTAGACCCTCCCTTGTTTCACTGACTCCAGCTTTAATAAATTAAGGGTACTCTCAAAATGAAAAAAATAGTAACAATGAACTAAAATAATTTTCTCTCCTACTATGTGCATTCTCCTGTCCCTTTTCTCTTTTTCTTTTCAATGGAATTTATTGGGGTGACATTGGTTAATAAAATTATATGGATTTTAGGGGTCCAGTTCTATAATACGCCCTCTGTATGTTGTATTGTGTATTCACCACCCCAAGTGTCTTTTCTTTTTCAATCAATAGTGTATCCTGGAGATTTTTCCAAATAAGTGAAAGCTTGCTCACGTTTATGCACAGCTGCAAACCATTCCGTTGTGTGCCTGTGGGTCGCAATTGTTTAGGTCCTTATTGACGGATTGTTCCCAGTAGTTTGTGGTTACACAGGATGCTACAATTAATAGCCTTGAACTTGTTGAATTCGGTACACGTGCAATTACCTCTGTGGTATAATTAACAAGAAGTGGTAAAAGGGCAAATGCTTTTGTAACCTGAATTGCCAAATGGCTAGCAGAGGGTCTGGTCCTTTTGTGCTACAGCCTCGATATCTGAGCAACGGTGTTTCTCCACTGGGTTTCCAACAGAGTGCGTTTATTTTCATGAAATGATTTGTTCATATTCTGTACCCACTTGGGGATACAGGTTTCCAAAGATACTAGACCATCCGTGTTGGGGCGTACCCCCATTATCCATGTTCACAGCACACAGATTGGAAAGACCTGGATCTTAGGTCACTGTAATTCACCTCACTGTAACACCGTGAAATCAGGATTTGTGAATATCTCCATTTAAGAGATGAACAGAATGAAGCTGGGCCTAGGGGCATATCACCTACTGACAGTGATTGAGCCCCGGCTGATGTGGCTCAGTTGGTCGGGTGTCATCCCGCAAAGCAGAGGGTCCCCGGTTTGATTCGCAGTCAGGGCACTCACCTGGGTTGCTGGCCAAGCCCCCAGTTGGGGGGTGTGGGAGGCAACTAATCTATGTATCTCTCGCATATTGTTTCTCTCCCTCTCTTTCTCCCTCCCTTCCCCTCTCTCTAAATAAATAAATAAAATCTTTTTTCCTTTTTTAAAAGAATGGAAGTATAGGACAGGGTGTAAGGGGTTACTTGAAATCCACTGGTGATAGAGTAGGGAGGTAGGAAAAAGCAAAGCAGGGAAATCTCTGATACTGGTTAACAGGAAAAACAAAGAGACACATACCTCTCTTACCTTAGTGGGTACAGAACAGTTAACCACCGGACACTCACAGCATGTGGTATTGGGGACCAAGATAACAATGAGTGGCCTGTGCTCTGGTGGGAGGTTGTGCCCTAAGGGCTCTGAAAAGGAGATTACTCTGACCTTTCAAAGGTATCTTTTTTTTTTAAAGGTCAGATGGGTTTTGTGCCAAATGTCATCACAAGGTTTGTCAGTAAACAACCAGTCATCCACTTCTAACTACAAAATGGTCTCAAAGCCAGGTTATCTTAGATGCACAAAGACAATGGACAGGCTCAGTTAAGGTCAAGACTGACCTTTGTCAAAGAAGCTACAGGCCTAGACCATGAGCACACCAGGATTCTGTTTTAGTTAGAAATTTTCATGGTTACTTTTGTTCTTCGAATTTGTAGGGTCTGCCATGCAGGTCCCCCTCCCACCCCTGAGATTGTCAGGTTTAGTGTGTGGCCACTTATTTCTTCCACAGCAACTGTATGTATTACTATGATCACTATTAGTACTTAAAATAAGGATGACTAATATTGTTACTCATAAGTATTGCTATTTTTCTAGCAATAAGTGCTACTATTATCACTATCATTAATTAGAATAATAAATGCTACTATTATTTCCCTTTGCCACTCTGCTCTAACTGCTCTCCTACCCTGCCTGGCTTCTCCCTTCTCCCACTGAAGGAGACCTTCCCACAGACAGACCATAGCCCTGGGCTAAATAACACAGACTCAGACTGTCTGAAGAGGGATCCTGGTTTGTCCTAGCTCTGTGACCTTGAGCAAAGGGCTTAGGTCTCTGGGTTCTCATATGGGGAAAGAGCCATTGCACTTCCTCATTCCTGAGATAAATCCATGAAAGAATGCTACTCAGCACACCACTGTGGGGTGCTCCTGAGCAAACAATCAGTGCTCAGTAAATGGACTAGGATTTAGATCCTGGTAGTGTTCTCTCTAGGGCTCAAGGTTCCTCCCCAACATCTGCCTACTGGGCATCCATCCATCCATCCATCCATCCAGTCCTTCATCTATCTATGTATCCATTCATCCGGTCATTCATCCACCCATCCATCCATCCATTCATCTATCCATCTATCCATTCATCTAAGTCATTCATCCATACAGACAATCCGTCAGCCAGCCAGCCAGCCAGCCAGCTAGCTTTCTGAAGGTCACCACCTAAGCTAAAAGATCCCAGAGATGTGTCTGATTCATACTTTGCCCTGGAGACACTCCCAGTATGACGGAAGGTGGCTGCTGCCCGGGGTTGCCGGAGCGCCAGAGTGTACGTGGTGTCACCAATCTCACTGCTAAATACAGGCTTCTGTCTAAACATGTGATTCACATCTGGGTACCTGCAGAAGTTTGTCTCCCTAGGGATTTGTACCTCTTCCTCAGTGTTTATGTCTCGTCTACTCAGCCCCTCTTTCTCTCTTCTCTACATTCACCCAAAATGTTTCCCTGACCATTTAGGAGTGGCGACATCTGGGATGTCGAACTCTTCCCGGAGCTCAGGGTGCCCACCTGTGAAACGGGGATGGTGGCAGTCTAACTACAACGTTTTACTGACTCCCCATCACTCACGGTAAAAGTCAAACTGGACAACTTTCATAACTGACTCATCAACTATTGACCACAGAAGCAACTTCCCTGGAAAGACGCCATTAATTTCGACCTCTTCTGTCCTCTCAAGGAACTTAGGAACTGAGAGGTCAGACTCCTGACTCTTGGGAAGTTTCAACCCTCCTCACAGGCAACCGGGTTCTAGTTTCCAGCTCCATGAAGGTCTTCTTGCAAAAACATTCAAGGGCCTTTCAGGTCAAGTCCCTTATCCTGCCAATTCCAGGTCTCCCAGCACCTTCCAACACACCCCAGCACCTATGAGGCCTGTCTGTCTTACCACTCTTCACGTGGGGACCCATGAGAACCTCACAGTTGAGGTCCAGACAAGAGTTGAGCCTTATCTGCTAGTGATATTAGTCATAATAAGAGGTACATTCTTTCTTCATTTTTTCTACATAGTCCAACCGTTTATGATGTCTGAACATGTATGAGATAACTTTCAAAAAGAGATTATTGTGTTGTCCTTATCCTGGAAGCAGTTGGACTTCAGGAGATGCAGAAAGAAATCTTAGTGCTCCCCCCCGCCACAGACCTGCTTAAATTTTTCTGCCTTTCCTGAACTCCAAGGGCCCTTCTTTTGTCTCTATAACTTGTTTCATGGTCCCATTTCTCCTACTGCTCACTTTTACTACCTCTGTTATCTTTCTAAATAAGCTTTCTCTTATAATTTGGGAAAAAAGAAAAATATAATCTTAGATGAACTTGCCTCGTTTTCAAACCCCTAACAGGCTCTCAACCCCCCACCGAGCTAGTTTCCTGGGAAGTCAGCTGCCCCCGAGGATTGCCATTGTCTTTAGCATCAGAAAGCCCAAGGAAACCTCCTGTCTGCCCCCAGGGAAGCCCTAACACCCCTCCCTTTGTTACGTATATGGATCCAAACCTTTCTTGAGGCTGCTCCTCCAGGTTCCCGTTTCTGGGAGGTCCCTCAGGGAAGTGTAAATAAGCCTCAGCTTTTCTCCTGTTAATCTGTGCATTGTCAGTTAATTTTGAGGACCAGACCCAAACTGGAAGGGGAGGAAATTTTTTCTCCCAAAGCTCTGTTTTAGAATCCCTTTCATAAAACTTACCAAACGGTGGGGAGTTACCCCTAAACTGGCTCCCCGCCCCGCAAATGCCACAGGTTTTCATCATTTCAAATTCTGAGCTCTTGACGACCAGCCCCACATGTAAGGAGTTGTAGCTCCATTTCTTCCTGCTGAATTAGGACTTGGGAATGAGTGGGTTTTCAACTAATACTTGTTGAACCAGGAAATCACAAAACTCTTTAGGACTATCCAGCAGAAGTGGAGTCTGGAAATACAAAAGCAATCCTTTTTGCCTATAAATCCTCAGCAGAAAATTCTTAGAAAGACCCCACAGATAAGGGAATTCTTAGAAAAGGAACCTGGGAGGTGGGTTTGGCTGGGGTGGGAGATAAATGCAGACAACGGTAATTGAATAAAGATAAAATAATTTTTTGGAAAAAAAGGAACCCAGCAGGATTAAAAAAAATACTTGACATTTTATTTTTTTTCCATTACCATTTCTGTCCCTTATATCCTCTTCCAATATCACCCACCCCCCTCCACTCCCAACAGGATTCTTGCTGAAGGCAGGTTGAGGATTCGGACAGGAAGTGTAGAATGAGGAACTTGGTCAGATATTAAGAGGATTCTTGGTAAAACTGGGCTAGGCAGGCCAGAGGCAGGTCAAGGGCCAAAGGTGAGTCCTCCTTAAGAGGCTCAGGGAAGCCTGCCTCAAGTTTGGTCAAGGAGAGAGCCTTGGTCGGTAGATATGCTTGAAGTGTGAACAAAATGGCATTTATGTGTATGTTGTTTTCCCCCCAAATCAGTGATCCCCAATGAATCAGGACAAAAAACATCAGACAAATCCCAGTGGAGCCCTGGCCAGGTAGCTCAGTTGGTTAGAGCA
Organism: Trachops cirrhosus; assembly: GCA_028533065.1. Lineage (NCBI taxonomy): Eukaryota > Metazoa > Chordata > Mammalia > Chiroptera > Phyllostomidae > Trachops > Trachops cirrhosus. The sequence continues at coordinate 44,486,979 of CM052550.1, forward strand.
TTGACCTGATACGCCAAGGTCGTACGTGCCATACCTGGTCAGGGCTCATACAAGAGTCAGTCAGTGAATAATACATCAGTAAGTGGACCAACAAATCAATGTTTCTCTCTTTCTCCCTCCCTCTTCCTCTAAAATCAATATGTTTAAAAAAGAAAATCCCAGGGGAAGCACATTCTACAAAATACCTGAGCAGAATGCCCCCACACTGTAAAGGTCATTACAGAGAAGAAAAGTCTGAGAAACCCTCACCAAGGGAAGCCCAAGGGGCATTCTCCATCCAGGAGAGCACATTCCATTGTGAACAGAAAAAGGATGTTAGGTTAAAAACAAAAACAAAACAAAACCCTGGCCCTCGCTCCTGTGGCTCAGTGGATTGAGCAGTGGTCTGCAAACCAAGGGGTTGCCAGTTGGATTCCCAGCTGGGGCGCATGCCTGGGTTGTGGGCTGGGTCCCCAGTTGGGGACCTCTGAGAGGCAACCTTGCTAAACGATGCTTTATAGTTAAAAAAAAAAAGCCCCCAAAAAACAAAAAAAAAAGGAACTATAAAGAATGAACTGTAGGTAATAATAATTACATTGGTTTGTTAATTGTAACAAATATACTAATGTAAGAAAAAAATTACAGGGGAATCTGGGGACAAGTATAATGGGAACTCTCTGTGCTATCTTGTTTTCTGTAAGTCTAAACTTATTCAAAAATTAAGTGTATTTCTCTCTTTTTTCTTTTGTATTTTTTTTTCTAAACGCTTATGCCTTGGTAAATTCTAAGAAAGTTGCCAAAGGGAGTATGTCCCATTTCCCCACCCCCAACCCCAAGCTTCCACAGCCAATAGAAGTTGAATTTGACATTATTAACAGGTGTAGGCCTGCTCTTTGTGTTCCTGAAGAGTCTCCATATTCTCTAAACAGCTCATCAAGCCTCATTCTTTGCCCTGAATGAGGGTCTAAATGTCTTTCCTGAATCCTGGGGAGGGAGGTATGCTTGCAGCAAAATCCCCATTTCCCGTTCAGATCACCCCCACCCCCACCCTCCCAGTAGCTGTCTCCAAGGCCCCCAGGCTCACAGTTTTAATACCTAATTGAAGAAATTCGTAAATGAAGAAACCTCCGCCCCCAACTTGCCTCTGCCCTGCTCAGCCCAGACTTACCTAAATCATTCCCTCCACCCTTAATATCTGGTCAACCCAGATATCTAATCAAATTCCTCACCCTCCACCTTTTACTAAGTCCAGGACCTGCCTTCAGCAAGAATCCTGTAAGGCCAGTTTAGTATGAAAGCTCTACCCAAGCTATCTCTTAGTAATTCTCTGTCCACCGGCTGCACCCCCCATTTCTCCTCATTACATTCAAGAGTTCAGCTTCATTGGCCTCCTCCACTAAGTCAATCCTGACCCTAAGCAATAAGAACACGCCACCCCAAACTGCCACTCTGGAATATTGACTATTTTGAGTAAGCAGCACCTGAAACACAGCAAATACAAGAATACTGACTTTCTTTTTCTTAAAAGCAGGGGATTTAATTCCCCTACGAAAGATATCCTTCCGGCTGGCAGGATCGCTCAGTTGGTTGGAGTGTGGTCCTCATACACCGTGGCGTATCGGGTCGATGCTCCAACCAACTGAGCTACCCGGCCAGGACTCCACTGGGATTTGTCTGATGTTTTTTGTCCTGACTTATCTGGGGTCACTGATTTTGGGGGGGAAACACCATACACATAAATGCTCCCACCAGTTGTGGGTTCCTTGCCTGGTCAGGGCACATACAAGAATCAACCAATGAATGTACAAATACATGGAACAACAGGTTGATGTTTTTCCCTATTTCTCTCCCTCTCTCTCTCTAAAATCAATTTTTTTAATGTTTTTAAAAAGATATCCTTCCTCAGGAGGAAAGCCACATTCTTATCAAGGACTAGGAGCTAAGATGAAGAAAAAAATGGTATGTTTTCATCCTGTTGATCTGTCTTATAAGAATTTAATTTTCAGACCCAGCCAAAAAAGAAAAACAAAACAAAAAAATCCCAAGACCTAAGTACACCCCCCCATGCAAGACTTGAATAAAGTCTTTTTTCTTTCTGTTTTTCAAACTATAAGAGAAAGTTTATGCAGAAAGTCACAGGTAGAAGTGAGCAGTAGAAGACAGTGGCTCAGGAAAGGAGTTACAGAGGCAAAGGGGCCCTTGGAGCTTAGGAAACAGGTAAAGGTAACTCACCTGGGAAAGAAGAGGTGGTGGGGGCAGGGGTGGGGGACAGGAAAGCCATCGGAATAAGAGTAATTTCTCTTCCACAAGCCACATTGTTTTGATATAAATTTGTAAATTATGTTGAGCCTAGTGGTTAAAAACAGGAGCTTCTGAGAAATACAGCTTGTGTCAAGTTTAATCTAGTGACTGTCACTCTAATACAGAAGCCGGCCAACACTTTTTCTATCAAGGGGGCCCCCGAAGGAATAGTTCAGGTTTGGGGGCCACAAGAGTCTCTGGCACAGTTAGCCAGCTCTGCATTTGTCACAAGGGGGCAGGCAGATGACACATAAACGAATCCATGTGTCTGTGCTCCAATAAAACGTTATCTATGAACACTGAAATTTGAATTTCATGTAATGTTTATTCATGAGTCAGGAAATGTTCATTCTTTTGGGATTTCCCCCCCCTCCCAACAATCCCTTCAAGAGGCAAAATTCTCAGCTGTATGAAAATAGACCATCAGGCTCACGGGCCACAGTATTTCAGGTGGTTCCACTGCCTCGGGATAGGGGGAAATGGGGCAAGACTTACAATTTAGGTTTATTACTCCTGGAAGCAAGGGAGACACGACCTGGGGAACTGGGGGGCCCACCTCAAGGGCTTTGAATTCAAGCTTTGCTTGGATTCTGTAGGGAGGGGTGCGGCAGGTGGCCTGAGCAAGTTGGGGGGCAAAAGGGGTGCTCTAGACCGATTCCCCCACAAAGCAGAAGCAATTCTAAGGTGGCCTATTGGTGGACACCACACGACTCACTCTACCCTGGTGCTTCCAACATTAGAATGCGGCCTTGGTCCTCACGTAAACGCCACCTGGGTGAGGGTTTTCTTTTTTATCTTTTTTATGTATCATCTTGTTCCCAGAACTTTAGACTGAAGATTTCATACAGCAGACAGCACATTCAGTGGTCAGAATCTATCGATTGATGTGGATTGCATTAGGAGGTGGCAGACATCAGTAAACAAAAGAGGTACCCGAGACCCCCAGGTTCCCTGGAGAAGCAGCTAATCTAGTCTGGAAAGGACCCTTCCCCCACATTTTTCCCCCTTAACCTCACTTAAAGGTAGTCAATGTAGATAAGATGGCTGAATTCCTCTAACCTCTGAAATAAGCTTACCACCCATGGCCCCCAGGGTGTAGGTAGGTGTTCTGCAGACCCAAAGGCCTTAGAGGCAAGAATGCTGAGCATAAAAGGATTTCAAAACCGGGTTAGGGGCATTTTACCAAGTGAACTGTTCTTATTGGTATGCAGGCCAGCTACATAATGCTAAGACCTGGGTGGGGAGGGTGGAGAGTCCCGGGGGATTGTATGGAGACAACAAGATCTAGTGATTTGCAAATGCAGACCTTCCAGTTCCTCAGGGAAGATCCTTAGGAGACTAAGATCCTGGTGACTATCTTCCGCCTCTCCCAACCGCCTGAGGCCAGCATATCTCCTGTCCTGAGTCTTTGGGATTTGATTCCTTCCATCCTGAGTCAAAAAATAAAATACAATTCAAACACTGCTCTTCGAAAACATTAAATAAAATAAAATTTAAAGTTGCTCATGAAGGTGTAAAGACTTTAACTTGAGACTTCATGTTAACCAATACTTAATAAATTAATTATACATATGCAACACTGGGAAAAAAAACCCAAAATGTTGGAAAATACCTCTAAGAAAGCTGTTACCTTGTGACTTAAGCATACATATTAAATGACCAAAAGAGCAAACTGTAGACCAAGTGAAAGTGTGAGGAACACATCATTTTACAATGTTGTGACTCACGGAATAAATATTAAATCGGGTCTTTCGCTTTAAGTTCGCTTAAAATCATTCTTGAATATTGCCTTTGTTTAATGTCCCTTCCATTCAGTTGCATTTCTGAAGTTCATCCTCCTTAAAAAAAAAAGATGCTTTTTGCTTCTTGCCAGGCCCAGGACTGGCTTTGGGAAGCAGGGCACACAGGGGAAGGAGAAAGACAAGCCATTGCTACCCGCCGCCTCAAGCTAAGCATGTGAGACAAATAAAAAACTGACTGATAATGGAGCATCAGCCACTGAGCAAGATATTAGGCAAACAATGCCAAGCACAGGGTGTTAGGGGAAACAAGCTAGTCTTGGGGGCGTCTCCCCTTGTATCCAAGTTGCTCTCCAAAATGTTCCTTGGAGCATTACCAACACATAACCCCAAATGTATAAAAATAGAAAATGTCTAACGGGAGGTTAATGAAGTGATGGCAAAAGCATACTTGGTATTGCTATGCAACCATTTTCCCCCTATTACTCTGTTTATATATTTTTTGAAATTCATCCAACCATCCTCGGCAAGCCGCCATGAACTTGAGTCACCAGATTAAGGCCTCGGATCTCAGAAATACACATTCAGTAAGTCGAACTATACACATTTTAAAAAGATACCGAAAACATACCGAGAAATTGAGTCTTAATAGTTATGGTCGTCAAAACACAATTTAGATACTTTTCTAACAGACTATTGGATTGGATTTGAAGCACAGAAGTTTGTTCTGTGTAAATGTTGATGTGAATATAAAGAGACAGATATAATAAATATGATAAATCACTATGTATGTGTGCTTGTGTTTCTTTGGACTTGGGGATTTTTTTTTTAAGTTTTAATTTTTTCCAAGTACAGCGGACATTCAGTATTACTTTCCATCAGTTTCAGGTGTACAGCATAGTGCTGAGACTAGGGGTGTGAAACTCATTTTCACCAGGGGCCACATCAGCCTCACAGCTACCTTCAAAGGGCGGAAATAATTTTAGGACTGTACAAGTGTAACTACTCCTTAACTATTAAGCAGTTGAAATTACATTTGACTCTTGGAAGGCAACTTCGAGGCTGATGAGGCCCCTGGTGAAAATGAGTTTCACACCCCGGCTTAGACAATCATATACTTTATAAAGTATATATTTATAAAGTGATCCCCCTATTTCCAGTACCCAACTGGCACCATACTTAGTTATCACAATATTATTGACGATTTACTTTGCTGTATGGATTTCTCTTTTTTCTGCTTATGACCCTATTGCAGGGATGGCCAGCTCTGGCCCTACCCACATTTTACGCTGGGGACAATACCTAAGGGACTGTCGCACATTATAGGACACTTACCAGTAGCCTCAGCACCTGGCTACTGAATACAGGCATTCCGATATCGCCCCACCAGTTATGACAACAACAATGTCCCCGACACTGCCAAATATCCCCTGGGGAGAAAAACAAATCATTCCCCATGGAAAACCGCTGTTCTAGACTCTTAAACCAATGGCCTTCCCCACTCACCCCTTTCGCCAAAAGAATAAGAAATGCGTCTCGGTTAATAAATAAGACATATTATGTTTAAACATTTGTTCAATGCACGACTTGTTACTTTCTTGTGAGTAATTCTCTGTATTTTCCAATTGTTTACAAATAATCGTTAAAATGCTTCAACTTCATAAAGATTAAAGATTACATGAGGCTGTATCTGATCCGGAGAAGTTCCAATCAAAGGGGGTAGGGTGGGTCTGGGCGGAGACTGGGGAGGGGAGTGTTCTTGCCCCGGGTGGGGGTGGGGGCAATGAATGGGTCTTGTGCTTATTTAAGAGCCCAGCAGCCCTCACCTGCCAGTCCTCTGGACTGGAAGACCTGTGGCTACAATGAGGTGCTTGGTAAGTATCACCTGCACCTTTTTTTTTTGTAAGACTCCGATTCCTTCGCTCCTCAGCTTATCTCACCTCACCTCCTAGCTTTGTAACTCTCCCTGGACGATTGCACCACTCGCCCTATTCTCCTCCTTCCTCACGCCTGTAAGCTGACCCACCGGCCACGTGTCTGCTGTCCTGCCTTCCAGGCTGGCCTGTTGGATCCTGAAGGTATGTGTGTGGGCGGAGGTTGGTTTGGTCTATTCCTTGAATATCTCGAACTGGGAACCTTCACGCACCCTACACGCGTAAGTTCTACCGACGCAAGGCATTTACTGCAAGCCTTCCAAGTTCTGTGGGGAGGTATACAACAGACCAGAGGGGGGCCACTAGGACTAACCCTGGGCGGCCAAACCAAAACTTCTTTTGCTCTAAAACACTCAGCCTTGGTTTGGAGACTACTCTCCATGGCTGACTTCCTTCTGATTTGTACACCTCTCGCGTTGTATTTCCTAGGATTTAGGGAGTGTTACCTTCTCAAGCCTCGGCAGTAAGTCTCCCGGCGACTTCTTCAAGCCACGAGGTGATGGCGGGCACCCTGGAACCCTCAACCTGTGGGACTCAAACTGTGGGGGCACTTTCGGTTCTGACGAGAAAGTGCCGCCATTTTTTGAGTTCTACCGATTGAGACCGTGCTTCCGACGAGCAGAAAAGGCCTCTTCTCCGGTGCCCCGGCGGGAAAGGGCAGCGACATTGAGTGTAACTGGGCACCGTCCAGGGTGCGCGCGTCTAGCGTAGTTAATCTGTCTGGTTCCATCTTCTAAGGAAGTGCTTACCGGACTGATGTGGGGTTCATGGGGTTCAATTGCTTAATTCACACTAAGTTGTCAAATGTTAGTATATCTTATAAGTTTGGGCTCATCCCCGCGAGCCGATTGCCACCGTCTTCCACCGTTTTCTCGATGTCGACCTGCACCACGAGGGCCCCTCCCAAGACTCAGACCGTGGTACTCAAAACGGGGGCACTTGCCGTGGTTCAGACTGGAAAGTGCTCCCTTTTTGTGTGTCCCGGTTTGAGGAGAGCATCCAAGAGGTCTTTCTGGGGGTGGGGGACTTCAGGAGTGACATCCCTATTGTGCCTCCGGACTTTCCCCCAGCCCGCTCTTCCCTAGATCCTCCTCCTAGGCCGGGCCACGACCACCGAGTTTCCAGCCTCCTGCAGTGAGGCCAGTGATCCACTCTCCAGGTCGACCCTGTTGCTGGCATTTCTTCTGATTAAAGAGCAACTGCTGAGAATCACCGGTTGAGTTCTGCAAAGATTTCTCCAATAATGCCCTAGTTGCAGACTAATGTCCCTCAATGTGTGGACAAGCCCTAATTGTTCCAGTCAATTTATTTCAAAACAGGACCCTAGGGGCCAGAGTTACATGATTTGAAATAAAGCTTTAAAAGGTATGCTGTGTACTTGTAATTGTTGGATCTTTCCCCCCTGTAGGCACCTTAATCACCTGAAGTAATGCGTCACAAAGCAGTAAAGTGGGGAAGGGTGGTCAAAGAAGTCAGGTGCGGCAGGTTTTACAGGATTTAGGGACTCATCATTAGCATTCCCCTGTGTCTATCTGGCCATTGGCCACTAGAAGTCTGGCAGCTTCCAAAGGCTGAACAGTTTACATTGTAAAAAGGGTGAATAGGAATAGTGGACTCAAAGAGGGGACTCCTGTTTCAGCTTACACCCTGACTGCCGAGGAATGAGGCACACCTGCAAAGTTCAGAGGCGTATATAGAATGACGGGGGTGGGGGGAGACAAAGCTATGTATGTGCAGGTGATAACTGCACATGTGAAGCAAGTAATAGTAACCAGGAAACGCAGTGAAGCTGTGAGTTGTGGGCCAATAGTGGACACCACTAAATCTCGGTTGCTGGACTTCGCTTGGGGCAACTAGCAGGGGTTTCGGTAATTGGGTAATTAAATATCCCTCCTAACTCAGTATGTGCCATGAAAGCTACTGGACCTTCCTTTAATCCGGAATCCAAATAAGCTAAAATTTAGGGGGTTCTTTTGATAGCCCTACAATTACCAAGCCAGAAAATGGGATATACCTCCACCTGAAAAGGACCTAACACCCTGACATTTTTTAACTCCTAAAAAAACATTGCCCACAGGTTTTGTTGGTAATCTTGGGACTAGGTAAATGGGTCAGGTTTCTTTCTCAGCTTCTGAATATGAGACTAGCTGTTAAGTTTTAGAAGCAGCCATTACAGTGGCCCTGGAGGCCAGGTAACACAAAGAAGGTAAAGGACTCAATTTCAACTCGGAGCTTTAGAATTTTTTTTTTTTTATGATTTTATTTTTAGGTGAAGGGAGGGAGGAAGGAGAGAAACATCAGTGCGCGGTTGCCTCTTGTGAGCATCCCCCACCGGCTACCTGGCGCGCAGCCCAGGCATGTGCCCTGACTGGGAATTAAACCAGTGACCCTTTGGTTTGCAGGCCAGTGCTCAATCCACTGAGCCACACCAGCCAGGGCAGAGTTTTGGAACTTTTAATTTTTATTAATGTCCACGGGAGTGATCAGAATCTTGCTACTTCCTTTCCCAACTGTTCATAGGTTCCAAAGTCACAAAATCTTTCATCTCTACACTCTTCCTGCTTCCTGGGAAACTCTGGTCTTTTCAGTTAGGACTGAAGCATGATCTACTCACGGCATTCTTGTGATGTGCTCCAACAATCCCTGACTAAGTCTGAAGTTCCCAAGCTGAATCCCCCCAAGAGTGAACTTTGGACTGATTGCATGTTTTCACCCAAAGCCTAGTGTATGTTACTGGCCAGCCTGCAGCTGTCTCACTGGCAGGTGTCCATCCAGCTGTGGTCCATTGGCCAACAGGGGACAGAATAATGGTACAAAACCAGGCTGCAGGGGACACTGGTGGGGCTCCCAGTACTGCAAGCATTCTAGGGGCAGTGGCCCTCCTTGGTGTCTAGTGTCTCTATTGCACCATTAATCTTTGAGAACAGAGTTTCTCAACTTTGTCACAATTTTCAGTTAAATCCTTTGGGGGCTGTCTTGTGTACTGAAGGATGTTTAGCAAGACCCCTGGCTTCTCTCACTAGAGGCCATTAGTAGATCCCCAACACCCAAATGTCTCCTGACATTTCCAAGGGTCCCCTGGGGTGGATGGTGGGGCAAATTCACCCTTGGTTGGGAGGCTTTGCTCCAGAATCTGGGGCCCAGCCCTCAGTTCTCCCACCACCAACATTCTCAAACTAGAGCTCTGAGCTCCATCGTACACTGATGACGGACCCCGAGCGGGAGGGACTCATTGTGCTTATGAATTTGTCTCCTGAGGAAATGCGGAAGCTGATCATTCTGTTGGTGAGCGGGTCCTGAGATGACCTTCCTCTGTCCGGTCTTCGAGAGCACCAGCAGACAGAAATGGTCAGCAGCCAATGTCCAGGTAAGGCTTGGTGCCCCGGAGCGCTGCCAGTTGTCTGTGGGTCATCTTATTCAGGTCCATTCCAAATAACCTGAGGGCGCAGAGAGGGGAATGTTACCCCAGGCCACTGCCTTGACATTCAAGGGATATATCAACTCTATCGTGAGTCTCGCCCTGTTGAAATCACGTCATTTTCCAGGCCTTTGTTTCAAACCAAATCCTCGTGGGAAACTGGCTTATTCTAAGCTACACGCCATTTTAAGTCCCTCACCGGTGTTCACTCTTTTAATTTGTGACCAATTATTCTCCTTATCTTTAGAGTCAGGGGTATGGAAGTGCTAAGAGGTCAAATCATTTGCAAAAACATCCACAAAATTGGAAAGCGATGGAATGTGAGGCCAGGCACAATCATTCCAGACTCTCACTGAGCTACCAGGCCTCACCTGACAGATGAGGAAACAGCTCCTCAGTGAATTCTCCCAGATCACACAGACACAAGAGGGTAAAAGTATCACCCAAGAAGCAAAGTAGGGCCTCCTCTGTATTCCACACCAAGTGTCTATCCAAACTGAGGGCGTGGGGTCAGGGGGCTCAATTATTGGCCCTTGCTCTTAACTCCGAGGAGGCCCATACATATCATGCCTCCTCCAGAGCCTTCTCTCACCAGAGCACCCGGAGTTTGCAGCCAGGATGACTCAGCCGCTTGCATAACAGTCTGACGCCTCTGTTCCCCAGGGCGTTGTTGGTCAGATAAAGCTCCCTCAGGGTCTGGTTGACCCCCAGGGTGGCAGAAAGGTCCTCACAAGCTTTGGCTGTGAGGCCGCAGCTGTCCAGCCTGTTGAAGACAAAAAGTAGTTAAAGCAACAGTAAGACCTATTTCTTTTGGAAATTCTTGTCTTCATAGAGAACCAGGAGGTAGGTTTGGGTTTTATTAATACTTTTTAAAAAAAATTTTGTTTATTTTTAGAGAGGGGAAGGGAGGGAGAGACGAAAGAAACATCAATGTGTGGTTGCCTCTCGCACGCCCCCTACTGGGGACCTGGCCCGCAACCCAGGCATGTGCCCTGACTAGGAATCCAACTGGTGATCCTTTGGTTTGCAGGCCAGCAGGCCCTCACTGAGCCACACCTGCCAGGGCTGGTTTTTTAAATATTGATTTGAGAGAGGGAGAGAAACATTGATTTCTTGTTCCACTTACTGATGCAATGGTTATTTCTTGTTTGTGCCCTGACCAGGGGTTGAACCTGTGACCTTGGTGAACCAGGAAGATGCTCTAACCAGGTGAGCTACCTGGCCCAGCATAAATGCCTTTTAAATGCATTCCATCACCGTCTTAACCTGGACTGATTTGGTTTTACTCTGTTTCCTTGTAAACTAGTCCCCTAAAAACTACACCCTGCCTGGCCAGGTAGCTCAATTGGGTAAAGCGTCATCCTGGTACACCAAGATTGTGGGTTTGATCCCGGTCAGGGCACATACAAGAATCAACCAATGAATGCATAAATAAGTGAACCAACAAATCGATCTCTTTCTCAGATCAATCAATAAATTTTAAAAAAAGTTTTATTTTTTAAAAATATTTTATTTATTTTTAGAGAGGTGAAGGGAGGGAGAAAGGGAGGGACAGAAACATCAATGAGTGGTTGTCTCTTGCATACCACGAGCCACCCCCCCACCCCCCACCCCCCCACCCCCCCTCCCCTAGGGACCTGGCTCACAACCCAGGCACGTGCTCTGACTGGGAATCCAACCAGTGACCCTGTGGTTCTCAACTGGCACTCAACCCACTGAGCCACACCAGCCAAGGCAAAAAAGTTTTTTTTTAAAGAAAAGAAAAAGCGAGGACAACCATCCTGACTCTCAGCCACTCACCACAGTTTCTGGAGTTGGCAGGTGGGGTGTCGCAGCCCCTCACACAGCAGCCCCATGCCTTGGTCTCCCAGGTCATTGAAACTCAGGTCCAGGTCCCGGAGGTGGCAGTTCCGCTGGAGCACAGCAGACAGACCCTCGCAGGCAGCAGAGCTGAGCCGGCAAATGCCTAACCTGAAAAGACACAGTGCACAGAGCAGAGCTGACACTTCTGGGGACGCTTGCTGGAGGTTATGTGTGGAGTGCTGTGCTCAGTCCAGAAAGACTCCATGTTTCCCCTTGAGGGAGAAAACAAGGGTGAGGAAGAAAGGAACTGGCCAGTAGGAAGAGGGAAGGGAGAGAGAAATAAGAAAGGCGAGCCCTGGCTGGGTGGTCCAGTTGGTTGGAGCCTTGTTCCATTGTGCATTGAAATATTGCAGGTTTGATTCCCGGTCAGGGCATGTACCTACTAGGATTCTGGTTCAATCCCTGGTTGAGAGGCAACCAATTGATATTTCTTTCTTTCTTTCTCTCTCTCTCTCTCTCTCTCTCTCTCTCTCTCTCTCTCTCTCTCTCTTCCTCCCTCTCTTCCTCTACCTCTCCTTCTCCCTCTCCCTTCCTCTCTCTTTCTAAAAATCAATTAAAAAAAAGAATTTAACCTGTTTAAAAAAAAGGAATCTTCTTAACAGTAAGGCATATAACAAACTATAGCAATTAAACAGCAAAAACTTGGAATAAAAACTGACAAAGGGAAAGAACAGAGGGACACATGACACAAGAAAATAGCTTACAATATAGCTGGTATTCCCAACCAGCCAGGAAAATATGGATTCTTTATTAAATGGGGCTGCAAACATTGGAGAAAAAAAGAAATTGTTCCCTGTCAGGATGGGCGTGGTAAGACAATGGCGGGCGAACTACAACCCGGAAAAAGACCGCTGACGTCAGGCCAGAGAACGAAACAGAGGGCTTTGCCATGGCAACCTGAACCTGAGGAGAACCACCAATGATATATTGCCACTTAGTTCAAAGGGACCAATCCCCAGCTCCGGTGAAGAGAACCACCCAGACTTGGGGTATAAAACCCCACCTCGCTCTTTGTTTAGGGTGGCTTCCCCGGTCCCGCTCTGTGGACCATGGAACCTGCAGGGGTGCGCAAACCCCAATAAAGCTCTATGCTGCCTGATTTTGTGGCTCGTTGGCCTTTCTTCCTCGGCAGAGCCTAAGAGAACCTTACATTCCCCGCTTAACTATACTTATTACGAAGAGACTGGGTATGTTTTGGACATTGCATTGGCAAAGGATTTCTTACACATCGCACAAAAATATACATCATAGGACTGACTGTATATGGGTTTGATTTTCAGATCTGCGGTTTGTTAAATACTTTAAATATTAATCCTTCACTTACAGCATACTTTGGAAATATCTTCTCAGTAGGTCATCAATCTGGCAACTTGTCTGTGGTTTTTTTCATCAAAAAAAAAAAAGTTTATGTTTTGAGCCCTGGCTGGTGTAGCTCAGTGGATTCAATGTGGACTGTGAACCAGGGAGTCGCTGGTTCCCAGGGCACATGCCTGGGATGCGGGCCAGGTCCCCAGTAGGGCTATGTGAGAGGCAGCCACACATCAATGTTTCTCTCCCTCCCTTCCTCTCTCTCTAAAAATAAATAAATAAAATCGCTTAAAAATTTTTTTAAAGAAATAATTATGAATATCCTATGTGCATCTGCAGTCCAAAAACAATGTTTAGAGGGTGCGGTAGAGGGAAGAGTGTGAAGAAATGGAGCACAGATTTATCCTGAAAGTTTAAACATAAAACAGCCACAGAAGCCAGAATACAGTTCGCTGTCTCAAGAGAAAAAAAGTTTCTAGAGCAAATAACATCAGTTAATTGAGGATGTTATTGTAAGAAAGAAAGAAAGAAAAAAAAACCTCCCCTTTGGGACTACAAAAAAAAAAAAAAGAATTTTTTGAAAACAAACAGGCTTCCTGCATTTTCTCTCTTTTATTTTTTAAAAAGATTTTATATATTTTTAGAGAAAGGGGAAGGGAGGGAGAGAAACATCAATGGGTGATTGCCTCTCATGCACCCCCTACTGGGAACCTGGCCTGCAATCCAGGCACGTGCCCTGACTGGGAATCAAACTGGTGACCCTTTGGGTTGCGGGCCGGCACTCAATCCACTGTGCCACACCAGCCAGAGCAACATATATATTTTTAAGCACCTCTGAGCCAGGTCTTGTAACAGCCATTGGAATATAGACTGGACACAGCCCCTATACTATTGGAACTCCACACTCATACACACAATGACAAATTTGGTTAAAGGATGCTGAGGCAAAGCATCAGGTCAAATAGCATCATAAAACCAGGAACCAAGACCTTATTAAGGGGCTAGGAAAAGTGTCCATGGGAAAGAAGCATCTATTTTGAGTCCCAACAGATAAAACAGATGTTATCGGGGTAAAACTGGAGACAGCAGAGCAGAAAGGAATTCCAGGGAGAAACAGCAGCTGGTGCAAAGGCCCCTCGGCAGAAAAATCTTTGAAAGGAGACAGAGATGCAGCTGGAAGTTAGGAGAAGAGGGGAGGGAGCTTGGCCTAAGGCAGTCCAGGTAAAAGGGTAAGGAGTGTGAGTTTGGACTCCTGTGATGGCCAGCAAAGAGGGACTCACCGGAGGGTCTGGAGTTTGCACCAGGGATGCCTGAGGCCCTCACACAGCAGCAGCACCCCGGGGTCCCCCAGGTCATTCAGGCTCAGATCCAGCTCCAGCAGACTCTGGTTCACACTGAGGGTGGAGGCCAGGTCGCCACAGGCTGCAGCAGTGAGGTGACAAATCTTTAACCTATTCAACATATATTTTACAAAATGGGCAAAGGCCTGGGAATAGACATTTTTCCAAAAGAAGATACACAAATAATCACAGACCTCACAGAAAGAAGCTAAACATCCCTAATCCTTAGGGAAATGCAAATCAAAACCACAGTGAGATACCACCTCATAACCATTAGAATGGCTATGATTAACAAATTAAAAAAGACAAAACGAACAAAAAAACATACACCCAAGAACTGTTGGTGAGGATGTGGAGAAATTGGAAGCTTTGTGCACTGTTTGTGGGGATGTAAAATGGTACAGGCCACAGTGGAAAACAATATGGCGGTTCCTCTAAAAATTAAAAATAACCATGTGATTTATCAGTTCCACTTTCTGGTGACCCACCCACAAGAATTGACAGCAGGGGCTCGAAGAAATATTTGCACACCCATGTTCGGGGTGGCACTATTCAAAATAGCCCAAAGGTGGAAGAATCCCAAGTGTCCATGGATGGGTGAATGAACAGATAAACAAAGTATTATATATACATGTGATGAATAGATAACCTAAAATTTACCATCCTAACCCTTTTAATGCATTCAGTTCCGTGGTATTAAGTACACTCACATTGTTGTGCAAGAATCAACACCGTCCATCTCCAAAACTTTTCATTATCCCTAAGAGGGACTCGGTCCCCATGAAACTACAATTCCCCATCCCATACCCTCCTGCCTGGACCCCTGGCAAGCTCTGTTATTTCTTTCTCTATGGATTTGAATATTCCAGGTACTCCATATAAGTGGAATCATATAATCTTTTTTTCAATTATTGATTTTTAGAGAGAGAGAGGAAGAGAGAGCAGGAGAGAGAAACATTGATTTGTTGTTCCATTTATTGATGCACTCATTGGTTGATTGTTGTATGTGTCCTGACCGGAGATCGAACCCACAACCTTGGTATATTGGGGTGACGGTCTGATCAACTGAGCTACCTAGCCAAGGTGTATAATCATTTTTGATTGACATTTCATTTAGCATAATATCTTCCAGGTTCATCCACACTGTAGTAGGTATCAATCTCATTTCTTTTTTTCAGGCTGAATAATATTCTATATATGCATACACCACATTTTGTTTATCCATTCACCCATGATGGACAATTTTCTTTCCACATTTTGGCTACTGTAAATAATGCTACTATGAACATGGATGGACAAAGAGGGCCCCTGGAGCCCTGGCCGGGTAGCTCAGTTGGTTAGAGCATTGTCCAGATATGCCAAGGTTATAGGTTTGATCCCCAGTCAGGTCAGGGCATGGGCAAAAGTCAACCAATGAATGCATAAACAAGTGGAACAACAAAGTGATGTTTCTCTCTCTCTCAAATCAATAAAATAAAAAATAAAATACAAAATTAAAAAAAAAAAAGATGGCCCGCCCTGGCTGGGGTGGCTCAGTGGATTGAGCACTAGCCTGAAACCAAAGGGTTGCTGGTTCAATTCCCTGGCAGGGCACATGCCTGGGTTGCAGGCCAGGTCCCCAGTTTGGGGCGCATGAGAGGCAACCACATATTGATGTTTCTCTCCTTTTCTTTCTCCCTCCCTTCCCCTTTGTCTAAAAATAAATAAAAATCTAAAAAAAAAAAAAAAAGATGGCCCCACAAAGGACTCACCACAGTATCTGCAGCCTGCAGACCGGGTGCCTCAAGCCTTCACACAGCAGACTCAGACCTGCGTCCTCCAGCGCATTTCCTGTCATGTCCAGCTCCACCAGGTGTCGGCTGGTGCCTAGCACAGAGGCCATCTCCCGGCATGCCCCAGCCTCTAGCTGACACTTCCTCAACCTCGGAAGGAAAGAAACGTTGGCCAGGGCACCATCTTGCTTTCCTGACTCCTCCTGACGCATCTCTTGGCCCTTAGTTACCCAACACGAGCCCACACATGTCACTAAAGCTACAGAGAGGAAGATGCCATTATTTTCATCCAGGAGGGCCCTATCTTCTCAGACTGGTAAGCAATGACAACGCACTGTAGCATGACAGTTCAGGATGGGGTCTCTAGAGCCCAGTGATCTGTGTCTGCTTCCATAACCACCACCTGTTAACTCTGTGGCCTCAAGCAAGTTTTCCTCAAGTCTCGGATTTGGGTTTCCTGTGATGCTGAGGCTCAGGTTCATTGACTCTAAAATAAGAGTAATAATAGGTAGTTCCCATTACAGCATCATCCTGATACCTGAGGGCTGTGGGTTTGTTCCCGCTCAGGGCATATACAAGTATCAACCACTGAATGCGTAAATAAGTGGAACAGTGAATCGATGTTTCCCTCTCTCTCTCTCTCTCTCTCTCTCTCTCTCTCTCTCTCTCTCTCCCCCTCCCTCCCTCTCCAATTCTATTTCTAAAATCAATTTAAAAAATGGTGCTGACCTCATAGGGCTGTTGTGAGGATTACTACGGGCGGAGGAAGTGGGGCCAGGCATGGCTCACAGACAGCGCTCAGTGAACATGAGCTGATGTTTATCAAGAGCATCATGGCAGAGGGGCCACCGAACTCAGCAAACAGGGGGTGCAGTTAGGATAGGCTTTCTGGAGACTCTGACCTGGTTGTCCAACTCTAAGTAGGAGTTCAATAGAGGAACAGAATTGAGGGGGCTGTGAGATAATAGAAAACATGCACAATGATCTCTGCCCACCCCCGATTCCCCCCTCCCACCCCAGTTCCTGACACAGAGCTCCTAAATCTCTTCTAATTTCCTAACTGATAAGATACTAGGAGCATCTTTTGTTCTAATATGTGGTCTTTGACCCTGGTCCTTGACAGAATTCCTAAATCCCTTGGAATCTCCCAGGTGATAGCAGTGTCTTTTGTTCTAATGAGATGACTCGGGTGGGTGGGCTCCTGGAGAGGGGGCTGGTCACCCCACAGACAAAGCTGTGATTAGAAGCTTGGAATTCCATCCCCATCCTCCAGAGAGGGGAGGCAGGTTGAAAATGGAGTTAATACTCAATCCTGTCTACATGATGAAGCCTCCATAATGTCCTACTACTATGGGGCTCAAAGAACTCCTAGCTGGTGAACACACCCACAACAGGAGGGTAATGCCCCCCAACTCCAAAAGGACCAAAACTCTTGCACTTGGGATCCTCCCAGACCTGGCACTATGTATCTGCTTATCTGTATACTTTATTGTTTTTTTTTTAAGATTTTATTTATTTATAGAGAGAGGGGAAGGGAGAAAGGGAGAGAAACATCAATGTGTGGCTGCCTCTTATGCGTCCCCAGCTGGAGACCTAGCCTGCTGTAACTCAGGCATGTGTCATGATTGGGAATTGAACCAGCGACCCTTTGATCTGCAGACCAGCACTCAATCCAATGAGCCACACCATCCCAGGGCTTGTCTGTATCCTTTATACACATCCTTTAATAAGGTGACAGATGTGTTTCTCTGAGGTCTGTGAGCC
The DNA here is from genome assembly GCA_028533065.1 of Trachops cirrhosus. Lineage (NCBI taxonomy): Eukaryota > Metazoa > Chordata > Mammalia > Chiroptera > Phyllostomidae > Trachops > Trachops cirrhosus. The sequence continues at coordinate 44,504,397 of CM052550.1, forward strand.
GCTCTAGCAAATTAATCGAACCCAAGGAGGGGGTCATGGAAACCTCCAATTTATAGTTAATTGATCAGAAGCACAGGTGACAGTGTGAGCTTTTGATTGACACTTGAAGTGAGGGCAGTCTTACGGCCCTGAACTCTTAACTTTTAGGATCTGATGCTGTCTCCAGGTAGACAGTGTCAGAATTGATTTAAATTGTAGGGCACCCAGCTGGCATCCCAGAGAATTGCCTGGTAGTGGTGGGAATGGAGGTGGGGTGCGGGAAATCTCTACATATTTGGAGACCGGAAGCATCAAAAGTAAAGTGTTCTGTGTGAGTAGTAAAGAAGACATACAGATGGGAAGCTGGGTGGCTTTTCTAGCTGGCTGGCATTGCAGAAGAGGGGAAACCATGCAGGGGTGTCCAATCTGTGACTCAGGGTGGCTATGAATGTGGCCCAATGCAAAATCTTAAATTTACGTAAAACATTATGAGATGTTTTTGTGATTATGTGTCGTAACGTATTTGATGTGTGGCCCAAGACAAGTCTTCTTCCAGTGTGGCGCAGAGAAGCCAAAAGGTGGGACACCCCTGGAAGGGTCTTGGTGCAGGGAGATCTGGGGTTTTGACTACCCAGGATGGGTGCGGGTTCTGGGTAAGCAAGTGGCCCCGGGGACTCCTCCTCATGTGGAAATAATGGGAGACAGAGGAAACCAGAAAGAGGTTCTCTGAAGTGCAAAGAGTCCAGGGCATGGGTCTAGGTTCATGGGTCAAAGAGCAGCCCTAATTTCGAGGTAGAGACTTGGTGATCATCAGCATTTGGGGAGATATGTCAAGCCTGAGAGACCTCGCCGATTAAGGGCTTGTTCCAGGAATGGGGACTCACTGGATCATCTGCAGCCTGCATCTGGGATGCCGGAGCCCCTCACAGAGCAGCTTCACTCCTGGCAGCCCGAGGTCATTGCTGCTGAGGTCCATCCTCACCAAATTCTTATTGGTGATCAGAGCTGCTGTGAGGTCCTGGCAAGCAGAGCTGGAAACCCGGCAACTCTTCAGCCTGGGAGGGAAAGGAGAAAAGAGCCAGGTCATTCCCTCTGTGGTCCTTCTGTCTGCTCCGTCCCTTATTCTTTCTCTCCCTCCTTCCTTTAGGTCGATTCTTCCCTTTTTCTAAAACCAAAGACAGGAGATTAGTGGATGTCAGGGGGGTGGGAGTGAGGTGGGGAGGGAGATTGGAACTAGGGGGTAGGGTGTTACTTCTTGGTCTGATGAAAATGTTCTGCAATTAGATTATCGTGCCCAATTGTTTTGCCAAATTTTGGGCAATATACTTAAAAAAAAAAAGAAAGAAAGAAATGTCAGTGAGTTGCCTGGTATGTGAATTATAGCTCAATAAAAAAAAAAAAACCAGAGCCCTGGCTGGTGTAGCTTAGTGGATTAAGCGCGGGCCTGTGAACCAAGAGATCACGGTTCGATTCCCAGTCAGGGCACATGCCTGGGTTGCAGGCCAGTTCCCAGCAGGGAATGCACAGGAAGCAACCATACATTGATATTTCTCTCCCTCTCTCCTTCCCTTCCCCTTTGAAGATAAATAAATAAAATCTTTAAAAA
>CM052550.1:44506481-44536843 GCA_028533065.1 Trachops cirrhosus
CTGGCTGGTGTAGCTTAGTGGATTAAGCGCGGGCCTGTGAACCAAGAGATCACGGTTCGATTCCCAGTCAGGGCACATGCCTGGGTTGCAGGCCAGTTCCCAGCAGGGAATGCACAGGAAGCAACCATACATTGATATTTCTCTCCCTCTCTCCTTCCCTTCCCCTTTGAAGATAAATAAATAAAATCTTTAAAAAAAAATAGAAGCAACAGGAATAATATAAAATGCTTTTGGTGCTTTGCAGTCAAGGAAATACTTCCACAGAGGTTGCCCTTAAGAGAGGAATCCAAGACCCCTCACATCTGCTCTGTTCCACTTTTTTCTTTCTCCATCAGTATGAGAAGAACAAGGTACCATGTCCTGAGCAGGTCTCGAGATGCTCACCAAACTACATTTGTTGGTTGGCAGGGCCACTGTGCCCTAAAAGCATAACATAAAATTTACCTTATTTAAGTGTATAGTTCAATGGCCTTAAGTATATTCGCACTGTTGTGCAACCATCTCTATCATCCATCTCCAGAACTTTTTTCTTTTTAAAGATTTTTTAAAACTTGTTGTTCAAGTACAGTTTTCTGTCTTTTACTCCCATCCCAGCACACCCCCCAAAGATTTTATGTATTTATATTTAGACAAGAGGGGAAGGAAGGGAGAAAGAGAGGAAGAGAAACATCAATGTGTGGTTGCCTCTCACGCGCCCCCTACTGGGGACCTGGCCCATAACCCAAGCATGTGCTCTGACTGGGAATCGAACCAGCGACCCTTTGGTTTGCAGGCCAGCACTCAATCCACTAGGCCAAACCAGCCAGGGCTCCAGAACCTTTTCATTATCCTCATGCCTCATTAACTCTCTATGCCTCATTTCTTTCAGCCCCTGACAATCACCATTCTACTTTCTATCCCTATGAATTTGCCTCTTCTTTGACATTTCCATTGTGTATTCTTGGCAACCTTGTTGAAGATCAGTTGGCTTTACATGCACGGGTTTATTTCTGGGTTCTCTATTCTGTTCTATTGGTCTATATATCTTTTTTTTTCCCCAAATGCCAGTATCATGCTGTTTGAATTATTGTAGCTTTGTAATATAGTTTGAAATCAGGTGTGATTAGAGATAGATAGGAAGCCTGGAAAGGAGGAGATAAAAATAAGAAGAGTAAAAAATAATTTTGCCTGAACTCATATTGATCCTTATTTGTCATGGCCTAAACTGTGTCCCCCACAATATTCATAGGTTGAAGTCTTGACCCCTGTACCCCAGACTACAACAGACTGAAGATAAGGGTCTTTAAAGAGGTGATTCAGTTAAAATGAGGTCATTAGGATGAGACCTAGTCCAATATGACTGATGTCTTCATAAGAAGAAGAGATTAGGCCATAGACACATACAGAAGGAAGGCCATGTGAGAACACAGGGAAAGACAGCCACCTATAAGCCAAGGAGAGAGAGTCCTCAGGAGAAATCAACCCTGTCAACACCTTGGTCTTGGACTTCCAGCCTCAAGAATTGTGAGCCCTGGCTGGTGTGGCTCAGTGGATTGAATGCCAGCCTACAAAGCAAGGGGTTGCTGGTTCAATTCCTGTTCAGGGCCTGGGTTGCAGCTGGGTCCCAGCTTGTGGGCATGTGACAGGTAACCAATCAATGTTCCTTTTGCACATTAATGTTACTCTCCCTCTCTTTCTCCCTCCCTTCCCCTCTCTCTAGAGGAAAAAAAAAGACAAAGAAGAATTGTGAGAAATACATTTCTGTTGCTTAAGTCACCTAGATACCCAGACTGTGGCATTTTGTTATGGCAGCCAGAGCAAAGTAACACACCATTAAGTATTCTTTCCAGAATTTTTATTGATTGATTGATTTTTTTTAGATAGAAAAAGAGAGAGAGAGAAACATTGATTTGTTGTCCCACTTACTCAACCAATGCATTCATTGGTTGATTTTTGTATATGCCCTTACCAGGGATTGAACCCACAACTCTGGCATAGTGGAATGATGCTCTAACCAACTGAGTTACCAGACCAAGGCATCCTGTGGTCTTTCTAGCTGAGCCCCATGAAAGGGCATGGTGGGACCATCTGAGGCTCCCTAACCAACCTAGACTCACCTCAGGTTCTGAAGCTTGCAGTTGGGGTGTCTGAGGCCTTGACACAGCAGCTTCACGCCCCGGCTCCCCAGGGCGTTCTGGTACAAAGCCAGGTCTACCATATTTGGGTTGGTGCTCAGAGCAGTGGCCAGCTGTTCACTGTAGGCATCTGGCAAAATGTTCCTCTCAGGTCTGTGTGAAGGAACTACAGGTCAAGTCCAGTTTTCCCAGTGGCTTTGCGATGCTGATGTTTGGCACTTGATTATCACTTCACAATTTATAAAGCATTCTTGCTTCATTTTAATTTATCTTGGGCATGACCCTATATTTCTTGCCCAAGTTCACATAGCTGGTAAGTAGTAGAGACCAGCCTTAAATTCTCGGACTAGGGATGGGAAGATGGATTTCATTTTAAAGATAATTTTTTATATTGAAGTAACATTGGTTAGTAACATTATATAAGGTTCAGGTGTACAACATGATAATTCGATATCTGCATACTCTATTGCATCACCACCAAAAGTCTAGTATCCATCCATCACCATATACTTGACACGCTTCACTCATTTCACCCTTCTCCCCACCCCCTTCCCCTCTGGTGGCCACCATACTGTTTTCTGTATCTATGAATTTGTTTTTATTTTGTTTGTCATTTGTTGCCTTTTTCTTTTATATTCCACATGAGTGAAATCATATGTTTTTTGTCCTTTTATATCTATCCGATTTATTTCCTTAGCACAATACCCTTAAGATCCATACATATTGTCACAATGGCAATATATCATCATTTTTTATGGCTGAGAAGTATTCCATTATATATATATATATATATATATATATATATATATATATACACACATCATCTCTTTTAAAAAAAATTTGTTTATTGATTTTTAGAGAGAGAGAGACTGATTTGTTGTTCCACTTATTTATGCATTCATTGGTTGATTCTTGTATGTGCCCTGACTAGGGATTGAACCTGCAACTTTGGCATATTGGGATGATGCTGTAACCAACTGAGCTACCTGCCCAGGGCTATACCACCTCTTCTTTATCCATTCATTTATTGATGGACAAGTACCTGGATAATATTTCTTTTTAAAAAAAAGATTTTATTTATTCATTTTTAGAGAGAAGGGAAGGGAGAGAGAGGGAGAGAAACATCAGTTGGCTGCCTCTTGTACACACCCCAGCTAGGACCAAATCTGCAACCTAGGCATATACCCTGGCCGGCAATAGAACCGGTGACCTCCTGCTTCACAGAACAATGCCCAACCAACTGAGCTACGCCAGTGAGGGCTAGATAATATTTATTGATTGAATACATTCTCTTTGACATGTGCTCCAACCTAGTATTAATGAACATTGTTGAAAAGGAGGAAACTCACCTGGACACTATTGACCTTTGGTGGCCTGTTCTTTGTTGTGGGGCTGTCCTGTACGCATGAGGATATTTTTGCAACATCCCTGCTGTCCACCCACTAGATGCAAGTAGCACCCTTCCCATTTCCCCAGATCATGATAACCAAGTATTTTTCCAAATACTGTCAAGTATGTCCTTGGCTCTGGCCAAGTAGCTCAGTTGTAGCATCGTCATAATACACCCAGGGTGTGGGTTCAATTCTCGGTCCGCACACATACAAGAAGCAACCAATAAATGCATAAATAAATGCAACAACAAATTGATGCTTCTCTCTCCCTTCCTCTCTCTCTCTCCCTCTCTCCAAAAAAGTATTTCCTTGGATGGAGGCAAAATCACCCCCAGCTGAGGACATGAACTTGGTTAGGAGCTTGAGCTGAAACAGCAAGCCCCAGCAAGGACTTACGATTGTACCACCAGCATCTGGGGCCCTGAAGTCCTTCTTGCCTCGTCCTCCTCCTCCTCGTGGGTGCTGTAGGCGGTCCCATGCAGGTACAGCACCAGGGTGTTCCTGCAGTTCTTCGCGCAGAAGGATGAGACCATGTACTCCATCTTGGTGGCCATGTTGCTGACCACCACCACTTGGAAGTGGCTCAGGGCCTGTTGGATGAATTCCTCCTCTTGGATCTCGTACAGACAGCTGAGGAACTCCAGGGAGCCCCGCTGCAGGGTAGAGTCCTCGCTCAAAGCTTTGCTTTGGATCCACTCCATCAGTTCCACCTTGATGCGAGGCGACACCTTCCAGCAAAGACTCTTCTCCAGGTAGCTCCTCGTCTCCTCATTCAGGAGTCCAAACAGGAAGCGCACGGTGAGCGCCAAGAAGCTCCTTTCCGAAAACCCATACTCTGCCAACAACCTCGTCAGGCTCTGATCTGGGCTGGACCCGCTGTCCCCATCGTCCAGGATGTAGTACATGGCCGCAAAGAACTCCTGGAAGCTCAGGTGGATGAAGCTGTAGAACTTCTCACAGTTGATGTCCTTCTGAAAGATGTTCATGTTGAGGAAGGAGGAGACGTCCGCCCCATCCAGGCCGTGCTTACGCAGGTCCTCCTCCTCAAATAGGATCTTCTGGTTCCAGAGGCCGTGCGCGGCCAAAGAGCACAGCCCCCTGTGGTTGGGCGGGGCTTGGAGGGTTGGGGACCCCGGCTTGGGTTGCATCAGACTCAGAAGGTACAGCATGTACACGGCTGTGGTGGTCCTGGACGTCTGTCTTAGAAGCCCCCCGCCCTCCAGCTGCTGCTTGAGGCACGTGCAGACGACCCAGCACACCAAGGGGACGAAGCACAGAGTGAAGAGGGGCTCGTTGTCCCTCACGAAGTTGAAGGCTTGGCCGGCCTGCTCCGCATTGTGGAAGTACTTGCAGAAATACTCCTTCCTTTCCGCCTCGGAGAAGCCCAGGATCTCCATGTGCCTGGGATGCTCCAGCCAGCGATGGAGCTTCTCCAAAGCCGTGGGCCTGGTGGTGATCAACAAAGACAACTCCGGTAGCAGCTTCTTCCGAATGAGGCTGCTCAGGAGTACCTCCGTGGGCCGTTTCTCCTCCCAGCAGAGGCACCAGGGGCCCTGAGGGTCGTGGAACGAGGGTTTGAGCTCGTCAAAGCCATCGATGATGAACAGGAGGCGCTCGGGAACACGGAGCAGCTCCCGGAAGGGGGCGCTGTGCTCGGGCCAGCAACTGGACACGAGGTCTTGCAAGCTCCGCTCAGGGGCGCTCTGGTTCATCTCTCTGCAGTTGATGTAGAAGAGGTAATCAAACCTGTCTTGGAAGAGCCTCCCGTCGGCCCAGTCCAGCATCACCTTGTGGGCCAGCATGGACTTGCCCATCCCCGCGGCTCCCTGCAGCACCACGGTGCGCGGAGGCTCAGGGCGCTCCTCGTCTGGTGCGAAGAGGGTCTCCATCTGGATGAAGCTGGCCTGGTGTCCTACGGTTCTTGCGTGTCTCTGGCCTGTGTCCAAAAGCTTCTGCTGGGTCCACATGGGATTGGAGTGCTCCTGTACCAGGAGGAGCCGGGTGTACCGGTGGCTGAGGTTGACGCATTCTCCTAGACGCGCATTGCGGTCTTCCATCAGCCGGAACTTTCTGCGCACGTAGTCCCGGTAGGTTTGCCCGGGATCTAATGGACAGGAAAGAAGGGTTTGTGGAAGCCTCATCAGCAACCTTTCGGGAGTTCACGGGTTAAAGCACAGCAGGCTCTAAGTGCCTCCTTGCTCTGTAATATCTTTGAAACTGCTTTCTAAGTTTTCTTTTTCTTTTTTTTTTAATTGATTTTAGAAAGAGAGAAAAGAAGAGAGAAACATTGATTTGTGGTTCCACTTCTTTATGCATTCATTGGTCGATTCTTGCATGTGCCCTGACAGGGTTCCAGCCAAAATCTCAGTGTAGTGTGGACTCTAACTAGCTGAGCTACCTGGCTAGGGTGGACCAATTTCTACATGGAGCCTGAGAACTTTGGTACTTCCCTTCCAGTGGGAAGCAAAGGCCTTAAAATGGAAAGTGTTTATACAGGGCGCTTCATTCCTGCTATTCAGATGGTGGTCCGGATGCCCCCCCCCCCCCATGAGCCCTGGAAGAATGCGTCAACCTCCACCACCTGGTGGAAGGGACACTGAGTCCCATGTGGCCTTACCAGGGAGCTTCTTAGAAATATGCAATCTTGAGCCCCACTTCCCACCTACTGAATTAGAAACTATTTCCAACAAGATCACGGTGTGATTTGCGTGCTCATTCAAGTTTAGGAAAGCAGTGATCCCAAGCTTTCCGTGCCTCCTTGGCAACAAGACAGATGACTATCTACAACGGAGAATTTATCCGTTCTAGAAATGCTTTGCTCACTTCTGTTTGGGAAATCCTGCTTGGTATAGAGGTCTATGAGTAACCTAGGACAGTGATTCTCAAGGGGATGATTGTGTACCTTCTAAGGGACACTTGGCAAGATCTGGAGATGATTTTTGTTGTCACAACTGGGGCTTGCTACTGCCATCTAGTGGATAAAAGTTCGGGATGCTGCGCAACATCCTGTAACGCCCAGGGCAGCCCCACCCCCACTACAAAGAATAGTCCCGGCCAAAGTGTCAATAGGTTGAACCCAGACCTGGACAGGAATATAATCCCTTTGTGTTCAGATGTCACCAGGGGCCCATTATATCTACCCAGGGGAAGGTAAGGAAAGAGATCTGACTCCTGAATTCTCTCAAAACCCATGCATCTGCTTTTAATTGTGGTAAACTATACGTAACATACAAGTTACCGTTTCAATAAATTTTTAGGTGTTCAGTTCAGTGGCATGGAGTACATTCACAATGTTGTGCACCATCAGCACTGTCCTTTTCCAGAACTCTTTCACGTTTTAACAGAAACTTGGTACCCATTAAAAGCTGACTAATTATTTCTCTCCTACCCCCAAGCCCTTGGCAGCACCCATTCTACTTTCTTTAAAAAAAAAAAAAAAAGATTGTATTTATTTTTGGAAGGGAAGGAGAAAAAGAGGGAGAGAAACATCAATGTATTGTTGCCTCGCATGCCCCCTACTGGGGACCTGACCCACAACCCAGGCATGTGCCCTGACTGGGAATCCAACTGGTGACCCTTTGGTTCTCAGGCTGGCACTCAATCCACTGAGCCAACCCAGCCAGGGCTCATTCTGCTTTCCATCTCTATGAATTTTATGACTTTAGGTACCTCATATAGTAGAATTATACAATATTTGTTTTTTTTGTGTTTGACTCTGTTGGGAACTGCCCTGCCTGGTTTCAGAAGCTGTAACTCCTGCCAAGGCTAAGGCTGAGGGAGTGACCTTGAACCATAAGCCACCAAGGAGACAAAAGCTTATCGCCCTGGCAGGAGCGCTGCTTCTGCTCCTCTTTCCGTAACTGGCCTCCAATGCTTGGTCGGTTAGCCAATGACAGGTAATATTCCCCAAGGGGGGGAGCAACCTAAGATAGGCACGATCATGTGGGAGGCCCCCAAGGAAGGACTTTGGGGGGTACAGCAAAAGGGGACAAAGGACCCTCGACCCTCGGCCTTGACAAAGCCTGAGTCCTCATTCTGTCTGGGAGAAGTCTCCTAATCTCTTGGCTGCCTCACTTCCCTTGCTCCACCTAAGCCTGAAACAATGACTGCCTTACTTCCCTTGCTCCACCTAATCCTGAAACAATGATGGGGTGGTACAGCCCTGTGCTGGAAAGGGCGGGTTCCCTGGGCGATCAGGCCTAAGAAAGAATATGTAAAATCCTGTGAAACCTTCTTTGTTTAGAATGCTCTCAATTAAATGATAAGGGTCCAAGCAAGAAGGGACTTTGTCCCTCAAAGCTTTACAGCTCTTTAGCTATCTGATCCTGACTCAATAGGCCCTGGAGTTCTTTGTTATCTATTGTTTGATCCTTACTGCCTGACAATGGTTAATGAGCTTTATCTGTAATCCTGTGCAAACAAACCCAATAAAAGCCCATTGAGGAACAGGCTCTTGACTCTTCTCCTTTGAGAGACTGGCCACCTTTCCTCCCCAAGCAACTCATGTCTTGGTAGACTTATTCTCATCCAGCCAGGGGGGCCCCCCCACATGATTCATTTCACTTAGTATAATGCTTTCAAAGTCCATCCATATTGTAATAAGCATCAGAATTTCATTCCACTTTAAGGCTGAATAATATTCCCTTGTATGTAAATATGTACATCATATTTTGTTTATCTATTCATCTGTTCATAAAGTTATCTTATTGGCTCTCAATGTGTACTAGTAAACCATATTAAAACTCCTATATTTATAAAGTCCATCAAGTGTACTGCTCTTTCGACACTGTCTCACGTAGAAAACATTTCAAATGAAGCAAAAGATAATTGTGAGAGCCATGTTTGGATTTTGTAAAAGTCTTACACTTTTTCTTGTAGAGAAAGGGTTCTTATTTGAGACGTGGGAACATTAAAAAAATAGAGAAGTTTAAAATAAGGATGAGAACAAGAATGAAGAACATGTGCTATGCGGGATAATTTAAACAGCCTTGAAAGCCCTGGCCAGTGTGGCTCAGTCGATTCACATCATCCTGCAAACGGAAAGGTCTTGGGTTCGATTCCTCATCAGGGCACATACCTAGGTTGTGGGTTAGGTCCCCAGTAAGAAAGACAACCAATCAATTGATGTTTCTCTCCCTCTCTCTCTCTCTCCCTCTCTTCCCCTCTCAAATAAAAAATATAATAAATGTAAAATAAATAAATAAAAATAAATTCCCATGAAATAGTGTTCAGGATTGTGTGTCCTTGTTGGTGGTGTTGCTGTCTACCCAACAGCCTGCACTCCTGTTTCTTCCTTAATGACACTCCTGAGTCTGTTTGGGTAGTGAGTGTTGATCCCTTGATTCCAGTAGATGCTGTCCCTTCAGAAGCCCCAGGGGATACAGGTTGGTTTTGCTAAACCAGCCAAGAGTATCTCATTCCCCTTTGTCACTGGCTGCTCTTGAGTTGGTCATGTGTCCAGCCCTGACCAAGAGTTACACAGGTAAAAAAAACACTAGGAAGAAGATGTTTATTGGAATAATTTTATGCCTAGCTAAAATGACAATCTATTGAGGAAGAAAGCCTCTTGCCTCCCTTTGTTGTCCCTGCTAAGAATTCTTTTCTTTTTTTATTTTTAGATTTTATTTATTTTAGTAAATAAATAAATAAAATTTTTAATTTAAAAAAATAAAGAGGGAGAGAAGGAAGGGAGGGAGAAAGAAAGACAGAACCATGGACTAGTTGCCTCCTGCACACCCCCAACTGAGGACCTGGCCCAAAACCCCGGCATGTGCCCTGAATGGGAATTGAACCAGCAACCTTTGGGTTTGCAAGCCAATGCTCAATCCACTGAGCCATACCAGCCAGGGAAAGAATTCTTTTGTATGAACTTGTTTGACCATCATCGTGCAACCATGAAATGATAGGTCTGGAACAAAAGGCTAACATAACAGAGGTTGGTAGAATTGAAATATAGAAAGAAGTTGGGGCTTTGACGGTGCCATTAATCCATCACATGAATTAATTAGTCACCCACTCTAAGACTTCTTGTTGTGTGCAAACAAGAAATAAATGCCTGTTTTTGCTTCTTCTATTCTCAGTTGGATAGTTTGATGTTCCCCAATGCATTCTAACAGGTATGAGACTCATGGCTCACCTTTTCTTGGAGTTTCAGGAAAGACTTCCAGAGAACATGCTGACTGGCTGTCCAGTGAGGACGGGCCACCAGGTGGAATATCTGGAAGAGAAATTGGGGGGATCAGCTGGCACATATCTGGCTAGCTCTCAATAACATTAGCTACTATTACCTCAAATTGTCTACATGATAACACCCCCTGAATGTTCAGCCATTGCCTCACATTCACTGTTGTTGAAAACACTTGTTCTTTATAACCCACTTTCCTTCCTGGGTACCTGTCATGGTGATTGGCACCTTCCTTATTCCATTCATCTTCTCAGACAGGAAGTTCTAAGTCAGCTTGAATTCCTCCCTCCTCTTCAGCTCTTGGTCATGTCTCATCCATCTGTCCATCCACCCACCCACCTATCCACTCACTCATCTATCAATTCATTCATTGATCCATCTATCCATTCATCCATCCGTCATTCCTTCCACCTTTCCATTCATCCATCCACCCATCCACTCATCCATCCATTAATCCATCAATCCATTCATTTGTCTATCCATTCAATTATCTATCCATCAGTCCATCCATCTACTGATCCGTCCATTGATCCTTCTATTCATTCATCCAACCACCCTTCCTTCCATGTTTCCATTCATCCATCCATCCACCAATCCATTAATTTATCCATTCATTCATCCACCCACTTATCCATCCATTAATCCATGCATTCATCCACTCATCCATGCATCAATCCATCCTCCCACCTTTCTGTCCATCCATCCATTCATCCAACAACTAAACATATATCAAGCACCAGGTATTCTTCTAGGCATTGGATAGATGGCAAAACACAAGATCTCTGCTCCATGGACCTTACATTTTCATGGCACGAAGAGTTCAGTGCATAGGAAATAAACACCAATATAACTTCAGATAATTTTATCACAATTAAAAATAGTAATTCTTGAATATTACAGCTAAAAAAAGACCTCAGAGATGTTCTACCTTGGTGTTTCCTGAAGCATGCCATGAGAACTACCTATTTCCACATGCAGACTCCTGGTACCCAGACCTGCTGCCTCAGAATCCCTGGTGTGGGTCTTTGACTCCACATTCACAACAAGGTGTCCAGATGCCGCAAAGGTATATTAAAACACATGAAAACCACTGATCTAGTCCAGTCCACCTTGTCTTACAAGCAAGGAAACAGAAGCCAAGACAGGTACTTGATTCTCCAACATCCCACAGCTAGAACAGAGCAGAGCTGACATCTGATCCCCTTTGGACCACAGGCCCACCTCCTGGTGAATGAACAGGACACAGTTTGGAGGAGGAGTCCTACTAAATAGTTTCTGGGTGTTAGTGGTGGGGAGAGATTTGGGAGGGATGGGGAGAAGAGAGGGACTTTATACTTGTATATTGTTTGAATTTCTTAAAATAAGTAGGTAAACATCTATAAGTAAATACAGTTCTATAGAATCAGCCCCGACCAGGTAGCTCAGTTGGTTAGAATGCTGTCCAGATGCACCAAGGTTATGTGTTTGATTCCTAGTCAGGGCACATACAAGAATCAACCAATGGATGCATAGATGTGTGGAACAACAAAATTGATGTTTCTTTCTCTCTCTCCTTTCTTCTCTTTCTCTAAAATCAATAAATTAAAAAAAATTAAAAATACAGTTCAATAGCCCTGGCTGGTGTAGCTCCGTGGATTGAGCATGGGCCTGCGAACCAAAGGGTCACTGGTTTGATTCCCAGTCAGGGCACATGCCTGGGTTGCAGGCTGAGTTCCCAGTTGGGGGTCATGCGAGAGACAACCACACATTTATGTTTGTCTTCCTCTCTTTCTCCTTCCCTTCCTCTCTCTTTAAAAATAAATAAATAAAATCTTCAAAAAAATACAGTTCAACAGAATCATACATGAATAACTTTATGCTGATTATTTTCTTACTTTACTGCTGATAGCACTTTGATTTCCATTTATGTCCCTAAGTAAAAATGTGACCCAATCTCATATTTCCCAAGTCCAGTGTTCTCTGAGAATAAGGACAAAGATTCAGGTAAGACCATAAATGATAAGGCCTTAACAGGTTATCTTCTAAGTATATGATTATATTTATGATGTACACCTGACATTGTGCTGCTCACCTGACACTAATACAAAATAATATTGATGGAAACTTACTGAAAAATAAAAACTAAATAAAGGTTCTCCTTTCCCATTCCATATTTCCAGCTTAAGAAATTCTGTTGGCCCTGGCTGGTGTGGCTCAGTGGGTTGAGTACCAGCCTGTGAACCAAAGGGCCACAGGTTCGATTCCCAGTCAGGACACATGCCTGGGTTGTGGGCCAGGTCCTCTGTGGGGGGCACTTTTGAAGCAACCACACATTGATATCTCTCTTTCTTCCTCCCTTCCCCTCTAAAAATAAATAAATAAATCTTTTTTTTTAAACAATAGGGTTTTTTAAAAAATTTTATTTATTTATGTTTAGAGAGGGGAAGGGAGGGAGAAGGAGAGGGACAGAAGTATCAATGTGTGGTTGCCTCTCACGTGGCCCCCACTAGGGACTTGACCTGCAACCCAGGCATGTGCCCTGACTGGGAATCGAACTGGCGACACTTTGGTTCACAGTCAGCACTCAATCCACTGAGCTATGCCAGCCAGGGCTAAATAAATCTTTTTTTTTTTAAAAAAAGGAACATAATAATATCTAACATGGTGTTTAAACAATGAATATGTTGATATATTATTACACACAATAGCTACCATATTTTTTTTAAAGATTTTATTTATTTATCTTCAGAGGGGAAGGGAAGGAGAGAGGGAGAGAAATATCAATGTATGGTTGCTTCCTGTGCATTCCCTGTTGGGAATCGAACCGTGATCTCTTGGTTCACAGGCCTGCGCTTAATCCACTAAGCTACACCAGCCAGGGCATATTTTTTTTTAATTTTATTTTAAGGTAGCTACCTTATTATAGGAGGAAACCAATGTGTTATTACATTGCGATTATCTTATAGGACAGAAAATATAATAAAAGAAATACGAGCGCTAAGGAAGCACACAGGTGAGGTCCCCGGGCTGTCCAGAAGGAGGGAGGAGAGGTCAGAAGAAAGCAGAGAAGGTAGTGCCTCCAAGGTGCTGATGGATGAATAAGAATTTTCCAAAGAAGAGAGAGGGAGGGTGGTCCAGGCAGAATGCGGCATAAACAAAGGCCAAGCCAGGGGATAAGTCAGAGCCCAGGTTTTGTGAGGTCAGGGATTATCAGGAAGGAGAAGGAATGGGTGGGTTGCAGCGTTGCGGGTCCCATCCCCACCTCCTTACCCCTCACCAGGTCCTCTCTCCGTCCTCTCTCCCACAGGTCCTTCCTGTTGATCCGATCAAAGATGCTGAGAGCCAGCAGCCAGGCCTCCCCTATCCCACAATGGGTCACCAGCAGCCGGGCCATCTCCAGAGGACCAGCGGTCTCCATTCGCCCCCAGGGAATCCTGCCCTCCCCCGCTCCTGTCACTGTCCCCAGGTAAAACTTGAACTTCTTCAGCTCCACAGCCTCCAGTTCTTCCAAGTAGGCGGACAGGCGCCAGAGGCCATCCCTGACCGTGGTCTGGGGCATGGGGGACAGCGTGACCCCTGAAGGAGAGCACAGCTAGAGCCTAGGTTGTTTCTACACACAGGACAGGCAACTCCCAGGGGCCCACCCGCCCCTCGTGCGCAGCGCAGGAATGAGAGACCAGGAAGTTCTGCTGTTGAAATACCACTTCCTCCGCGTGGATTTCCCGCCTGTCCTGCCCCACTGGCCAACGGGTGTTCGCGGAGAAGAGGAAGTGGGGAGGGATGAGGAAATCGCTGGAGTCATTCCACGCATGGGAAAGACCTCCACTTGGGCTCGCTGGGCTTACTCCCTCGGCCAGGCACTCTCTTGCCTTTGTCCTGGCTGCTGTGTTCCCTGTCTTACTAGTGTTTGTGGTCGAGTGGATCATCGTCAGGTGTCTTCGTCACCTTGTGGGAGGGTTAGACATCTTCCCACTGGCGTCAGACTTGGGGACCGCTAACTTGCATTGGCCAATGGAACGTGGCAAGCATGACTGAAATGCTGGCCAATGTCAGCTAATTGCCCTTCCGGGTACTTTCTCTTACAGAGGAGGAGGCGGACACCCAGAGAGGTACATGGGTTCTCCAACATCACACAGCTTGAAAAAAGGGCAGAGTTGGCATCTGATCTGGTCCAGACCATGAGGCTGGAATGAAAAGGACACTGTCTGGAGGCGGGTAACCCCCAGTAGGTATTCCGAAGTGTTAGTGCTTGGAGAGATTGAAGTGGAAAGCAGCGAAGGGGTTTTTTATTTTAATTTTTTGTGTTTTTATTTTTCAATTATTTATTTTATTTATGTTTTATTTATTTATTTTTAGAGAGAGGGGAAGGGAAGGAGAAAGAGAGGGAGAGAAATATCAATGCATGGTTGCCTCTCATGTGCCCCCCACTGGACACCTGGTCTGCAACCCAGGCATGTGCCCTGACTGGGAATCGAACCTGTGACCCTTTGGTTTGAAGGCCAGCACTCAATCCACTGAGCTACAGCAGCCAAGGCTATTTTTCAATTTTTTAAATCTTTGGCAGCATAGAAGGTTTTTTAAAATTGTATTTTACTTTGTTTTATTTATTGATTTGAGAGAGAGAGAGAGAGAAACATCCATCACTGGTTGATTCTTATATGTACCCTGACTGGGGATCAAACCCACAACCTTGGTGTATCAGGATGACGCTCTAACCAACTGAGCTTCCTGGCCAGGGCATGAGGAGTGATTCTTAACTATTATTATTATTGGTCTGGATTGATTAGGGGAATAAAAGAGTTGGTGTGAAGCAGAAGATGGGGGACTCATGAATATATCCTTCCACCAGGATTTGTAGAAGTGGCAGCTGTCACAGGAGCAGGGGTCAGTGAATGCTTTTGAGCACAGCACCAATGTGAAGAAGGCATTTCTGGGAGATGGTTGAGTTTCTGCTGTCTTTCCAGACACAGACCGTGGAGATCTAGGCTTTCCATGGTCCTTTCGCTCCTCCTTCACTCATTGCAGAGTGACCTTGGAGAAGTCTTACCAGTGGCACTCTTAACCTCCAAGGGGTGGGCAGAAGGAGGAAGAAATAGAACATGATGAATCCTTATATAACCTACCTAAAATGGGAATCTCAGAGGTGAGTGTTTGGCTCTGACCCTCAAAGGTGTCCTAGTTTAATTTTCTGACTCTCATGTCCCTCTTTCCTCAACGGCCATTGTCCTTGGAAGTTTCACCTGCTGTTGCTATGAGCATCAGGGATGGTGCAGATACGCTCCAAGGGAAGGGGGATCTGTGAGGGCCAATCATGCTTTCTGGGTTTAGAAAATGCAAAAAATTGCCCTGGGCAGGGAGCCCAGTTGGTTAGAGTGTCATCTGCATATGCCAAGGTTGTGGGTTCAATCCTCAGTCAGGGCACATACAAGAAGCAACCAATGAATGCATGAGTGACTGGAGCCACAAATCAATGCCTCTCTCTCTCTCTCCCTCTGTATCTCTAAAATCAATTAAAAACAGAATATGCAAAAAATGTATATATAGCTTTAGAGGCTACTTAAGGAATAGAATTGGGGTTAGTGACCTTTTCTGGGTACAAACTCAAAATCATGTTCCTAGTATTTCTCAAACTTGAATGCACATGGGAGTCACCTGGGAATCTTGTTAAAATAAAGATTCTGGTCCTGGCTGGCATGGCTCAGTTGGTTGGACTCTCACCATGTAACTGAAGGGTCGCCAGTTCTCACTCAATCCGCTGAGCTACACCAGTCAGGGCCTCCTTCCTTTTCATGACTGGATAATATTCCATTGTGCGGCCTGGCATAGTTTTGAGCAAGGGAAGGATGGAGTCAGGTCCACATTGAGGAAACTCCTTCAGGATGAACCAAGGGAGGAAGCCTGGGGGCTGGGAGAGAACTGGAAGGAGGCGGAACCATGAGTTCAGGGGCCTGGGTAGGGGCAGTGGGCATGTTTGAGGCATAGGGGGTTAGGTGGCAGAGGTTCTCAGGCAGGGGAGAGGAAGCAGGAGCCACTAGCCTGGGTACTCCATGGGTTAGATCTGAGCTTCCCCAAGTGACGCATTAGCTGACCTTCCAAACCTTGGTCACAGGAGGGGAAAGACAAATTTCTAGGAATCCCACACCAAGGTCACCGGAAGGGAAAGACATATTTCTAGGAATTGAAATAGGAGGGAAGCTGAGTCAGTAACTACCTAGTTTCTACATCCCCTTTCAAGAAACCCCTCTGTCTGATGGGAAGAAAGAATCGACAGTTTGGGGGACTTCTGCAGCTCATCCCTGTTTCTGGAAATATGGGAATGAGTCCATTCCAGTCCCTGACTTCAAGGGTTTCCACGTCTAAAGTTAATTTTCTATGACAGACCAATCAAGAAACACAGAAAATGCTTTCGGAGACTTCTTTTTTCTCACCAAGAAAATGCGAATATCTGAGTAGAAAAATGCCATACCTTAATTTTAACATACTTTAGTGTTGATAAGTGGAAAGAAATATAAGGTTTTTGAATACTTTATTTATTTATCCTCATGTGAGGGCATGCTCATTGATTTTAGAAAAAGAGAAAGGGGAGAGAGAGAGAGCGAGACAGAGAGAGAGAGAGAGAGAGAAACATTGTACTAGGTATGTGCATTGACCAGGAATTGAACCCACAACCTTTCAGTTTATGGGAAGACACTTCAATCAAATGAGCCACAATGGCCAGGGCTTTAATTGTATTTTTCTTTTTAAAAAGATTTTACCTATCTGTCTATCTATCTATCTATTTATTTATTTTAGAGAGAAAGGAAGGGAAGAAGAAAGAGATGGGAAGAAACATTGATCAGTTGCCTCTCACACGCCCTGAAGTGGGGACCTGGCCCACAAGCCAGGTATGTGCCCTAACTGGGAATTGAACCTGAGATCTTCCAGTTCACAGGCTGACACTCAATCTGCTGAGCCACACCAGCCAGGGCTAATTTTAATTTTCAATTACAGTTTACATTCAATCTTATTTTGTGTTAGTTTTAGGTGTACAACATAGTGTTCAGACAATCATATACTTTACAAAGTGTTCCCCCTGATATTTTTAGTACCCACTTGGCACCATACACAGTTATTACAATATTATTGACTGTATTTCCTGTGATATACTGTACACCCCCATGACTATTTTGTAACCATTGATCTGTACTTGTTTTTTAAAAATTTTACTTATTTATTTTCAGAGAGAGGAGAAGGGAGGGAGAAAGAGAGGGAGAGAAACATCAATGTGTGGTTGCCTCTCACATGCCCAAACTGGGGACCTGGCCCGAAACCCAGGCATGTGCCCTGACTGGGAATCAAACTGGTGACCTTGCACTCACAGGCCAGCACTCAATCCACCAAACCCCACCAGCTGGGCTCCAATCTGCACTTCTTAATTCCTTTGCCTTTTTCACTGAGTCCCCCAACCCCCTTCCCATTTGGCAACCAAAGGTGATCTTCACCAAAATGATATATTGTTTTGCTTCTGCAAGAGACACAATAGTAGTGAAAGCTCTTACTGATGAGAGAGACATAAAACCCAGATCAGCCTAAGAAATCTAGGGGTTAATGTAAAAAAGTTAAGCCCCATCTTTCCAAACTGTTGGAAAATAGTTTGGTGATTCCTCAAAAGTTAAACATAGAGTTACCATATGACCCCAAATTTCCATCCCCAGGTACAAAGCCTAAAGAAAAAAGATGTTCACACAAAACTTGTAGCCCTGCCCAGGTGGCTCAGTTAGTTAGAGCATTGTCCTCATAAGCCAAGGTTGTGGGTTCAATCCCCAGTCAGGGTACATAGAAGAATCAACCAATGGCCCTGCTTGGTGTGGCTCAGTGTATTGAGCACCAGCCTGTGAACCAAAAGGTCACCAGTTTGATTCCCGGTCAGGACACATGCCTGGATTGTGGGCCAGGTCCTTGGTTGGGGGCAAGGGAGAGGCAACCAATTAATATATCCCTCTCGAATCAATGTGTCTCTCCTTCTCTTTCTCCCTCCCTTCGCCTCTCTCTAAAAATAAATAAATAAATAAATAAAATCTTTTTAAAAAATAAAAAAATTATATGTGCAAAAGGAAAGTCCAGGGATTGTCCTTGCTACACGCACAGCTGACTTAGATAGCAACCTAGGCCATCAGGAATCTGTTTCTTTTGTGTGACTTCTATAGCACAGCTGGAAAATGATGAAGATGATTTCCAAACTCAGGTCTGTCTGGCTCCCAACTCAACCTGTTATGCCTTTACTAACCTGAAAGCAGACACTTCCAATTTGAAAGAGGGGTAAACCAAGGCCTGGAGAAGTCAAGTCACCTGCAGGCCATCGTAGAGCACCCCAAAGCTGTCAAAGACAGCTGGTTGCTGCTCCCACTGACCGGGGGCCCCGATGTCCCAAGGCCACAGTCATGCCTTCACTGGGGACTGCACACATCGGCTGTGAAACTTCCTGTCTGGCTGTGTGCTCACTGTCTCTGACCTCAGAGCCCGGCCCCGCCCCCTGCTGGGGTGTCAGGGTATAGGAATGGTCAGATCAATCCCAGCCCTCCAGGCTCTCACCACTTCTGCCCTGACCAAACAGGAAGACTCGGGTACTTGTTGGTGGTATTAAAACTCCACATGTGCCCCAGCTGGTGTAGTTTAGTGAATGGAGCACTGACCTGCGAACCAAAGGATCACCGGTTCAATTCCCAGTCAGGGCACATACTTGGGTTGCAGGCCAGGTCCCCAGTGAGGGGCAAGTACACATTGTTACCTCTCTCTCTCTTTCTCCCCCGCTTCCCCTTTCTATAAAAACAAATAGATAAAGTCTTTAAAAAACAAAAGGAAAAACTCCACATGCCCTGGCTGAGTGGATAGAGTGTTGCCCTGATACATCAAGTTTGCCGGTTCGATCCCCAGTCAGGGTACATACAAGACTCAACCAATGAATGCATCAATAAGTAGAACAATAAATTAATGTTTCTTTCCTTCCCTTCCTCTTTCTCTCTAAAAAATCAATAAATAAAGTATTTTTAAAAGAATTAAGCAATGAATGCATAAATGAGTGGAACAACAAATTAATGTTTCTCTCTCTTATATCCTCTGTCTCTCTAAAATCAATAAATAAAAAAAAGAAGAAAAATCTTCACAGTACAAGGGAGAAGTGCTTGGCATTTACAGATGCTGATGTTCCTAACACCTTAGACCAGGTCGTGTCTCCCTGTTACAAGCTCTCCTAGAACTCAGAACGTGGCACGCTATAAAGTAATATATTGTCCTTGCCCAGTTAGCCCACCACCACCAGGACCAAACCTCCATGCTGACAAAGTTAGGCTTACTCCCGGAGAATAAATAGATAAAATCTTTTAAAAAGTGCTTTAAAAATCACTAACAATTAAAAAATAATATCAAATGTAAACTGTAATGAAAAATAAAGCAAAGTTCTTTTTCTTTTTTTAAAGATTTTTTTTATTTATTTTTAGAGAAAGGGGAAGAGAAGGTGAGAGAAACATCAATGTGTGGTTGCCTGTCACACGCCCCCTGCTGGGCACCTGGCTTGCAACCCAGGCATGTGCCCTGCCTGGGAATTGAACTGGTGATCCTTTGGTTGGCAGGCCCGAGCTCAATCCACTGAGCTGCACCAGCCAGGGCACAAAGTTTTTTTTTTAAAGATTTTATGTATTTATTTTTAGAGAGGGGAAGGGAGGGAGAAGGAGAGAGAGAGAAACATCAATGTCTGGTTGCCTTCCATGTGGTCCCCACCGGGGACCTGGCCTGCAACCCAGGCATGTGCCCTGACTGGGAATTGAACCTGCGATGCTTTGGTTCGCAGCCCATGCTCAGTCCACTGAGCTACACCAGCCAGGGCTACAAAGTTCTTTTTAAAAGAAGAAAAAGCTACAGGGATTTTTGCTGGAACCATAAAGAGTGAGATGCATGTAAGGTATATAAATCTCTAATTACTATGTTGAACACCTGAAACTAATATATTGTATGTTCATTGTAACTGGAAAATAAATTTAAGAAAAGAAGTACTCTCAGTGAGATCTACTTTGGGAAAACAAAGCTCATTGGCCATGGGCTGAGGTCAGTGCAGATTTTTGCAGACAAGTTGGAACAAAAATCTATTAAGAGGAGCTGGTTCTGTTAAACCTCTGCTCCAGGTGACCCACGGGCATGCCCTTGTTCGATTCCTTTCTTAGGAAACTCACTTTGTTTTTTTAAAAAATTTAAAATATTTTCCCCCTTCCCCCTCCCTCTTGCCACCTGCCTAAAATGTTTTTTTTTTTATTTGAGAGACACCGGTTTGTTATTCCACTCACTTATGCATTCATTGGTTGCTTCCTGTATGCCCCCCCTCCCCCAGGATCGAATCAGCAACCTTGGCCTACGGGGAAAATGCTGTAACCAACTGAATGACCCAGTCGAGGCAGAAAGCTTAATTTCTGCTCCCTTCTTCCCTTCCTTTCCTACAGGCCACAGAGCAAATTGCATCTTGAGCACACAGCGCCATCTCTCCCTGAGAACAGAGCCCAAAAACACCCTTTTCCACCTCTGCCACCTGCTTCCTGCTCCATTTTGCTGTCAAAACTCACTATGTTTTCACAGAGACCATGTGGTTTTTGTTTGCCCCAGCCTCGTCTCCCCCAACCCATTCTTAGGCATAAAACACACTGTCAGCCTCCCCTTCCCTCCCACTGTTTTGTTTCACTGGTGTAAAAAATGTAAAACAAAACAAAACAAAATGTATGAAATAACTGGTGTGTGTCACATAGATGCAAAACTGGAAGTTTGATTCCATGTCTGTTTGGGAGTTGCTGGGGGTTCGGGGGGTGATGGGAACAGGGGACAGCTCTGGGAGAAAGGAGGGCTGCCCTGAGCATTGTCCTGCACAGACTGGGTCCTGCCGCACCAGGCCACATTGTATGGATGTAGGGCTGCTGGCCCGTGTGCTCTTCTTGCCAGGTGCTTGCCTGTCAGTTTTTATGAAATGCAACAGTAGGTTTTTGTTTTATTTTTAAATTTTTTTGTAACACTTAAAAAAATCTACATCTTACAAACGAAAAGAACAGCCTTGGCTGGTGTAGCTCAGTGGATTGAGTGCTGGCCTGTGAACCAAAGGGTCCCTGGTTTAATTCCCAGTCAGGGCATATGCCTGGGTTGCAGGCCAGGTCAGGTCCCCAGTAGGGGGCGCACAAGAGGCAACCACACAGTGATGTTTCTCTTCCTCCATCCCCCTGTCTAAAACAATTAATTAATTAATTAAAAAACAAAATACACAAAAAGAAACTGAGATACATGTAAAAAAAAAAAGCATCACGGCATCTTATCCAAAACGTTCCTGGTTTGGGCTTGGAAGGACACCATAGAAAGTGTCCTCAGGTTATTAGAATAACTCTCCCACGCAGCTGGTTTTAGGAACAATTTTACTGGTGAAGTTAGTCTATAACCGTTGGCACCAGCGCAGGCTCCACCTTAGGCCCACATTTGAATGTACTCAAGGAAGTTATTAAACGTACCTGGGCAGGTAGGAGTGCTGCGTTACATATTGAGCAAATTGAGGGTTAAGTTGCATAGTTACTGGTAATTGAAAATCAATTTTCTCTTAAGACTTACTTGCCCAGTAGTCAATTAGGACAAGAGAATTTTGATTTTAAATTGGAGTTCTCGTAGGTGAAGGTAATCCAATCTGAAATTATTTTCCAATGGGTCAGTCAAGAGGGCCCGTGTTTGGGTTTTTAAGGCTGACCTCTGACCTCTGTCTCCGAGCCCAGGCCGCACCTGTGGCTGCAGAGGGCTCACACCGCCAGTAGATGGCGCTCCAAGATCGCAAGAGAAAACAAACTCGCTGGGGGAAGCGAAACAGGAAGCTTTGCCTCCTAAAGGTTCAAAGGGCTTCCTCACTGAGTAAATTTGAAGAAGTGAGAAAGAATAAAGATAATCTCAAGGAACAATAGCGTTAGTAGCCAGCCAACAAAGCAGTGAAGTTCAGATAACGTAATAAAACACTAGGAAATTCAAAGGGTGCCATTGTTCTTTTAGAAAAAAACCCCGCAAAACTCGTACTAATTACAACTAGGTGATACCCGGGGAGGACGAAGCCAGTTTGCAAGTTCAGGTGCGGGCCTTGAACGTTCACGTGACTGGGGCCGCACGCGTGAAGGTCACAGCAGCGATTTCACACCTTCACCGAGCAAAGCGTTTGTGGGGGTGATTGTGGTTCAGCGCTAAGGTGACAAATGTTTCCAGATGCTGCTCTGCAAACCGTAATAAAGCGAGTTGGGCTCTTTTTCTGCCCCTGGAGGGTCTTGTCTTCAATTTGTAAAAAGCATATCCTCTGTGAAGTGCAAGAAAGCAAAACAAAATGAAAATGAGGTGCACCTGTATTTCAAACAATTAACTTGTTTTTCTTTTCAACAAGAGAAAATCCAATTTTAACATGTGTGCACGGGAAATTCACATAAGCATGAACATTCCGAAGCCAGACAGTGCTGGGCATTTGTGTCATTTTGGACAAAGCAGAATGGGGGAGTGGCAGTGATGACATTTCCAAGGAATTTGGCAATTTCCCCAGTGGCTGAGGAAGAGCAGGTAAAGTTTTGCAGGTCAGCTAGCAATTACCGTATTTTGCTGTGTATAAGGCACACTTTGCCCAAATTTTTGAGGGAAAAATAAGGATACACATTATACATGGGTATAAGGATTACATACCATGGGTATGATAATCCCGTGTATAATGCACACAAAACGTGGGTGCGCGTTATTCAAGGGAGCACATTATATACGGCAAAATACGGTAGTTTTGTGGGGTTTTTGTTTTTGTTTTTGTTTTTTTTTGGGGGGGTTGTTTTTTTTAAAGTTTAAAAAGGAAGGCCAGGAGGGCAGGGCAAGGGAAAAGAAGAAACAGGTGGGGGCCAGCAAAAGAAAAGAGGAACAGGGGAGAGAGGAAGAAAATGCCAGCTGGGGGTGGGGGGTGTCCATTCCATCTACTAGTTGATGAGGGTGTCAAATCGTGTGTAATGCCACCTTGAGACTAATCACCCAGGAGTTAGTCAGGGGCAGAGAAAGGAATTGGATTAGTTTCCTTGCGTAGTTTTCCCCTGGTGGAGAAAATCCCACGTGGAAGCCGGTAGGAAGAAAGTGGCCGCCGTCTATCCTGGTAAACTCTGTAGGGCAGCAACACCGAGCGCACAGTCAGCCTGGCCACGGGGTCATTTCTTTTCTGCACAACGTGATGTCCCTCGGACCGAAACCTGTGCCCAGCAAACTGTAGACGTGCGAAGAATGTTTGGCAAAGCAACGTGCCAAGTCAATTTAAAATAGAATTCCTTTCCCCCAAATGGGGACCGTCAAATCGCACAGAAGTCCTGTCTAGCACGGAGTGCAAAACAAGTTCTCTGGTGCTAAACAGTTGTGGAGGTGGTGGGCGTTCTTGCCTTCTTCCCGATTTAAATTTAGCCTCTACTGTTATTCTTATTGCAGCCTCTAATATTTACAGATCAAGATCCTGAATTTCAAGCTAAGATATCTAGTTACATTCATCTACTTATTTAGTATCTATCTATATCTATCTATCTATCGCCATCTATTATCTGTCTACTTATCACCTCTATATATCTACCTGTTCAACATCTGTCTTTGTACCTATTATCTAGCTACCATCTACTTATCTATCGATTCTCTGCCTTTTGGCTAAAGTCAAGTGTCTATTTATCAACCTAATATTGTAAAGAATGACCACTTCCTATCTATTATAATTTCGTGTTAACAGTAATAGATATGTTGTCAAATGTCCCTTTGGCATATTTGGGGAATTGCCAGATATCCCCAGATATCCCCAGATACCATATGGTTTTTTTCCTACTTAGCTCTGTTAGGATGACAAATTTCATTCATGATTTCCTAATTTTAGCTATCTTGGATTTCCTAGAATAAACCCCACTTGGTCATGATGTATTTTTTGAAATTATGCTGCCAAGTATCATAGAGCTGTTAAACTTCTCTCTCCTAGAACACAGTACTCTGGTCAAAATATCTGATGCTAATCTGATTTCTTTTCCCTTCTAAACAACTTGGTCTAGCCCTGGCTGGGTAGCTCTGTTGGCTAAAGCATCGTCCTGATATGCCAAGGCTGCATGATCAATCCCCCAGTCAGGGCACATATAAGAATCAACCAATGAATGTATCAATAAGTGGAACGACAAATCAGTGTTTCTCTCTCCTAACCTCTCTCTCTCTAATATCAATACACTTAAAAAAATTAAAAAAACAACCTTGGTCTTCTGCTTGGATATGTAAATAATTATTTTCCTCTTAACAAAAAAAGAACTAGTCCGGTGAGAGAGAAGCATGAATTTGTTGTTTTTATATGTGTCCTGCTGGGGGATAGAACCTGCAACCTTGGTGTATTGGGATGATACTCCAACCAACTGAGCGACCCAGCAGGCCCAGGGAGACCTCACCTTACCTGACCCTGCTCCCAGGCACTGCTTTATTTTCCTTCATTGCTTATATCCCTCTCTGAGGTCAGGTGATATGCCCCTGTCTCCCCTTGTAGGGGAGGGACCCCATGAGGATGGGCACTTGGTTTTCTTCATGGGTTTACAGGCAGTGCTCATAACGGGGCCCAGTGCGCTCTATAAATATCTGCTGAGTGAAGGACTTGCCCCAGTCACCGCGCTTACCTCTGTGTCCTCTGCCCTCCCCACCCCACCCCCGAAAGACCACTAACATCTTCCCAAGGACCCTCCTGACTCAACTTCCTATCTTTCCTCCACCGCTTTGCTGTCATTTCTCTGAGCAGCAAGATTCTTTTAAAACCCCAAATCTAGCCTGGCTGGTGTGGCTCAGTGGCCTGTGTGCCCGCCTGCAAACCGCAAGGTCACTGGTTCTACTCCTGGTCAGGGCACGTGCCTGGGTTGCAGGCCAGGTCGATGTTTCTCTCCCTCTCTTTCTCCCTCCTTTCCCTTCTGTCTAAAAAAATAAATAAATAAAATTGTCTTAAAAAAAAATAAACACACAAAAGAGATTATGTCATTTCCATTTTTAAACGTCTCTAATCACTTCCCTTTCCACAGAACAGAAGCCGGATGGAGTCTTCATCATATCCTCAGGGGCCTTCCATGACCACCTCCTGTTAATCTCATCTGCTCTGTCGCTCAGCTCAGGTCCATTGTCTATCTGCCATCCACTGCATTAGCTTTGCGCTCGTTCCCTTGGCTTAGATTGTGTCCCTTAAAAAAAAAAAAATCCTCACCTGAGGATATTTTCACTGATTTTAGGGCAAGAAAGAAACATTGCTTGCCTCCTATACTCGCCCTGATGAGATTGAACCCACAACCTAGGTATGTGCCCTGACCAGGAATTGAACCTACAACTTTCTGGTCTGTAGAAAGATACTCCAACCAATGAAGCCACCTGGCCAGGGTATATCTTTTGTACTTGAAAATATCTTATTTACGTCTTTGTCTATGTATTTATCTGTCTCCCTGGAACATGCCCTGAGGGGCCACGTCTGTTTCACCCATTGTCATATCCCCTGTGCCTGTGGCCATCCTACCAGGCCACTAAGTAATTGCTGAAGGAAAGAATGAATCATTTTTGTCTTTCAAGGTCTAAAATAAATGCATGTTCCCCTCCACAGCCTCCCCAGATGGAGAGCTCAGCACCAAGGAAGCTTCAGAGGGTCTTGGTTCACAGAAAAAAGTTTGCCCAGCTTTCTTTCAGAAATACCCTGCCCCAGAATCTGTGACAGGGAGGGAGGGAGAGAGAGAGAGAGAGAGAGAGAGAGAGAGAGAGAGAGAGAGAGAGAGAGAGAGAGAGAGAGAGGTGAGGGCCCCCAGGCCAGCTCTGACTGTCACTCTCCAGGCCTGACTTTATCTGGGGCGTGAGACAAGGTTCTGGAAACTGTCTAAGACCCTTGTTTGCAGGGAGGAACTGGATGTGATACCAGCCCTGGAGCCACTCCCAGTCTGCCGGGTGGACACAGCTTGACTCACAGAACCTCTGTCCCAAGCGATAGGTGCTGGACAGAATCCAAGTCTGTAGGTCATGGGTTCCCATTCTGGCTCTCCTTCCATCTGCCTGTCAACAATTGCTATTCATTTATCACAATCTTTGTCTTTGCAGTCAAGGCTTCCTTCTCTGCAGGGATAAGCTCCCTCAAGTCTCTTTCCAGACTGGGTGGCAGACACCCATCTTCCTTTGAGCTCTTAAGGCTCCCTGCCAGCCCAATGGAATTATGTACCCAGCCGCAGACTCGGTACGTGGTAAGCTGCAAAATACAAATTACTTTGGTACAAAAGACAAAATGGTGGACAGAGAAGAAAAATGATGACAAATGAGTACAAATTTCAGTTGTAAAATAAATAAGTCATGGGGATATGATGTATATAGCGTGGTGACGATAGTTAACAGTACTGTGTGGTATATTTGAAATGTGATAGGAGAGTATATTTTAAAAGTTCTCATCCCAAGGGGAAAAAAAACCTTGTAGCCCTGGCTGGTGTGGCTTAGTGGATTGAGTGCTGGCTTGAGAACCAAGTGGTTGCCAGCTCGATTCCTGGTCAGGGCACGTGCCTGAGTTTTAGGCCAGGTTCCCAGTAGGGGGTGTGTGAGAGGCAACCCCCCACTGATGTTTCTCTCACTCTCTTTCTCCCTCTCTTCCCCTCTCTCTAGGAACAAATAAAATCTTATTAAAAAACCCCACAATGCAAATTAAAAAAAGACAAAATTCGTAACAATGTTTGGTGATGGGTGTGATGATCATTTTGCATTATATAAATATATCAAATTATTATGTTGTACCCCTGAAAGTAATATAATGTTACATGCCAACTATCTCTCAACTAAAAAAAAAAAAGATTACAACATGTACGGACCCTAAGGGCATTACACTAACTGAGATAAGTCAGAGAAAGACAAACACTATAGGAACTCACTTATGTGTGGAATCTAAAAAGCCCAGCTCTTAAAAACAGAGTAGAAAGATGGTTATGGGGGCGGGGGGGCGGGGAATAGGTAGATGATATTAAAGGTACAAAGTCGCACCTAGTAGCTACATAAGTCCTGGAGACTTGATGCAAAACATACTGATTGTAGTCAACAATACAGTATTATAAACTTCAAAAATGCTAAGAGTCTGGATCTTCACTGCTTCCTCCACAAAAAAGAGATAGCAACTATGTGACAAAATGGAAGTGTTAGCTAACACTATGGTGCAATCATTTTGTAATTATATAAATGTATCAAATCAACAGTATATTCTAGTGGTAATCATGTTGCAATATGTAAATGTATCAATCAACACCTTGGGTTTTTTTTTAAAGATTTTACTTATTTTTAGAGAGAGGGGAAGGGAGGAAGAGAGACAGGGAGAGAAACATTGATGTGTGATGGTTGCCTCTCACACACCCCCAAATGGGAACCCATCCTGAAATCCAGGCATGTGCCCTGACTGGGAATTGAACTGACAACCTTTTGGTTTGCAGGCCGGTGCTCAATCCACTGAGCCACACCAGCCAGGGACAATCAACATCTTGTATACCTTAAACTTATACAAAGTTATATGTCAATTGTGTCTCACAACCATATATATTTTAAGTCTGATAAGTCCTACCGAAATCCCACTTTTCCAGTTTCTTAATCCATCTCCCCTCTTACTGTTCTTTTTAAAGATTTTCATATTTATTGATTTGAGAGAGAGAGTTGTTTTTCCATGTATTGATGCATTCATTGGTTACTTCTTGTATGTGCCCTGACCAGAATTGAACCCACAACCTTGGCATATGGGTAGATACTCTAACCAACTGAGTGACCCAGCCAGGGCCCTTCTTACCATTTTCTTGTATTTTTTTTTCTTCCAGAAATTCACGGCATATACAAGAATGTATTTAATGGTTAGCAAGAAATAAGATGTCACAATTTCGAGGCACTGCTCTAAATGCTCTACTTGATTTTAGCTTCACACTTAATATTTATAACTGTTAAATAGGGGACATATTTATGGGCTTAAGAAATCCAGATAACCTGGCTGGTGTGGCTCAGTGGATTGAGTGCTGGCCTTCGAACCAAAGGGTTGCCAATTTGATTCCCAGCCAGGGCACATGCCTGGGTTGCAGGCCAGGTGCCTGGTAGGGGGTGTGCAAGAGGCAACCACACATCGATGTTTCTCTTCCTCTCTCTCTCCCTATCTTTTTCTCAAATTAGGAGAGACTCAATTCCCAGTGTCCACCACACTGGGTAGGTAGCTGAGTTGGTTAGAGCATTGTCTCCACATGCCAAGGTTATGGATTTGATCCCCGGTCCGGGCACATGCAAGAAGCAATGAATACATGCATAAATGAGTGGAACAATAAATTGATGTTTCTTTCTCTCTTCCTCTTACTCTCCCTCTCAAAAAAAAAAATTTCCCAGTGTTCACCTCACTTCCACAGGACCTTTGGGGAAAATCTAACTAGTGAACGCACTCTAGAAACAAAGTAGGTCCTTTTCTCTTTTTATGACTAGTCATTGCTTGGTCAACAATTCTTCAGTGCGTAAGTGACCTCCTGTCCCCTATCAAAAGCAATGTTTGGTCAACAGCTGTCTTCGTCTGTTTGGGCAGCTGTAACAGAAAGACCAGAGACTGGGTGGCTTATAGACAGCAGACATTTATTTTGCACGGTTCTGGAGTCTGGGAAGTGCAAGAGCAAGGCCCTGGCAGGTTCTGTGTGTGGTTCACGGGTGCTGCCTTTTCCCATGTCCTCACATGGCGAGAGGGAGAAGGGGACACTCTGGGGGTCTGGGTTTTTTTTTTTCAAGATTTCATTTATTTACTTCTATTTATTTATTTTTAGAGGGGAAGGAAGAGAGAAAGAGACAGAGAGCAACATCAATGTGTGCTTGCCTCTCATGCATCCCCTATGGGGGAGCTGGTCTGCAACCCAGGCATGTGCCCTGACTGGGAATCGAACTGGTGACCCTTTGATTTGCCGGCCAGCACTCAATCCATTGAGCCACACCAGCAAGGCCCCAATTCCTTATTCTTGAATATTAATTGTTTTATCCTTGATGGTTAGGCCTAGGAACCATCTGGAAATTTATTTGGGGGTTTGGCATGGGGTCGAGGGTCATTGGTCCAGCATAACTTTCAAAAAAAAAAGTCCATTCTTTCTCCACTGTAATGTGGTCACTGTGCATTTGTACCCAAGTCCAGTGGCTTTCTGTGTGTGTATGTTTCTGAAACTGACATTGTTTCATCCACGTCTCTGTCTTTGTGACAACGCTCCATTAGTGGCTCCATTTCCCCACCGCAGCTTCTCTGTCACTCAGGGTTCCCCCACATGAGCCTTCCTGTTCCCTCAGGGCACCCGCACTTTCTTGGGAATGTTCTGCCTTCCTTAGACTCTTTGGGTGGTGGTTTCCCCCATCCTTGAGCTCTCAGGTGCACAGTCATCCTATCAAAGTGCCCTTCTCTGATCACTCCGTCTCAAACAGACCCCCAACAGCCTCCACATCCCTTTCTTTTCTTACTGTATATTTGGCTACGAAAAGCAGTGTGTGTGTGAATGTGGGTTTGTCTGTTGCTGCTCCCTTGAATATGTGCACAGAGCAGAAATGATCATTTACATTTTTATTTATTTATAATTTTTTTTATTTATTTACTTTTAGAGAAGGGAAGGGAGGGAGAAGGAGAGAGAGAGAGAGAGAACTATCAATGTGTGGTTGCCTCTCATGTGGTCCCCACTGGGGACCTGGCCTGCAACCCAGGCATGTGCCCTGACTGGGAATCGAACCTTCGATGTTTTGGTTCGCAGCCCATGCTCAATCCACTGAGCTACGCCAGTCAGGGCAAATTTTTTTTATTTATTGACTTGAAAGAGAGAGAGAGAGAGATGGATTGGTTGTTCCACTTATTTATGCACTCCTTGATTGATTCTTATATGTGCCCTGATGGGGGATCAAACCTGCAACCTTGGCATATTGGGATGATGTTCTAATTGTAACAGCAGGAAATTGTAACAGGTGGGAAATTGTAACCCACCTTACCACCCTTTTGACGTTGTTTCTATAAGTTGCTGACTCTGACTAGTATGTAGCTTGTAGATTAAAAAAAAAAAAACGTGTTTGTGTAGTAATCCTAGGATCTGACTTTGAAAGATACATACCCGACTGACCCTCAGGCATCCCAGGCCTGAGAGGTTTGCTGACCTTCAGCCGTGGAGCCAGGATGACCACACCTGGATGATGCGACTGGACAGTCATTTGATTTACAGGAATGGACTGGGCTTGTCTGCACGTAGAGGACTTCTCTACCTGTTCCCTCAATCTCTTTGTCCTGTTCCCTTCTCCCTCCTTGTAAACACCTCTGCCTACACTGAGAGGTGGAGGTGGGCTTTGAGACACGAGTCCCGAATCTTTTCCAGGCAGTCTGCATCTGAGGAAACCACTTTCCTTTACCTCAGCACCTGCCTCTCACGTATTGGTTGGCTGGCATGGTGGCAGGCAGCTGGACCTGCGTTCAGTCACACAACCAGCTGAGCTCACCAGCTAAGGGCTCAAGGGTGAGCAGCAAGGATCATGAATGTTTTATTTTATTTTTTTTAATATATTTTATTGATTATGCTATTACAGTTGTCCTATTATCCCCCCTTCATTCCCCTCCACCCTGAACACCCTCTCCCACCCACATTCCCCCCCTTTAGTTCATGTCCCTGTGTC
>CM052550.1:44537343-44605626 GCA_028533065.1 Trachops cirrhosus
AGGCCACTTTGCCGGCCTTACGTGGAATGGTAGCCTGGGTTTTTTCTTTTCTTATTCCTGTCACAAGGGCAAAAATTACTGGGTGGTCCTATTCTTAAAGGGGAAGTTTTCTTTTCCATTGGAAAAAAAATCTGTGGGTGGGTTGGGTAAGTGGGGATTGCCATTGCCCTAGTGAGGATTTGTACTGCTTGAGTGTGAGACACGCATGTTTCTGTGTGCTAGGTGCTTCCTGCTGCTACTTCCTGCTTCTCTGGAATTCACACCCATAACATGAGATATATATATATATAAATGTACAAATATATATTTTATTTTTTTTTAATTCCTTGGAGCTTCTGGTTCTCATCAGCCTCTGCTGTCAATTATAGAGGGAAGCCTTGTCCCTTCCTCCACTCCCACACTTGTCATGTTCTTTAATTTTTTACCTCAATATAAAGATAAAAGGAAGACTTGTGCTTGTATTATTATTGGGGAGGGCTCCAGGAGGGTAGGGCAAGGCCCAGATTCCTGGGTCTGGTGGGAGAAGGGAGTGGGGCCAAGACAACTTCGGCCTCATCAGAAAAATACTAGCTGAGTCTGGCTCTTCCAAATTACTGTCTCAAACCAGGAGAGCTACTTAGGATGGAAATGAACGAAGATTTCTCCATCCTTGGAGACCCATGGCCACTTCAGAAATACAATGTCCCAACCTGAATCCAGAATGCAGCATCTTTTCTTTCAAAATCAATTCTTGCAGATTCTCCATCTCAGTATTAGCCTCTCAGGGCTGAACCCAGGCACTTGTTCTTCCCGGCCCCTTTCTCAGTTATTAATCAAACACTATTTTTTCTCATATATATATCCATCCCCTTCTCCAGGTTGCTGACCCAGCTCAGGCTTCATTGTTTTGCACCAGAGCTATTGCCCCAGTCTCGTCCCTGACCATCCTACCTCCAGTCCTTGGGTGCTCCCAACACCCAGGTGGGATCCTACCCTCCCCTGTTCACATCCTTCCATAGCCCACTCGACCTCACCTACAGGTAACACCAAAACCCTTTGGTCCAGCATTCAAGGCCTTCAGGATCTGCCCCCGCCTACATTCCACTCTCGGTTCTTTTTTCTTCCTTCCCCCACTCCCCACTGTCAGTTCTAAGCCCCCTGTCACACCTGGTCAATAGATAGCCATAAATAGCAAATAAGTCTCTGTCCCACAGAAAGTCATCCTGTCCCTTTCTCCAGACCGAGAATCATAAGTATGTAAATCTGAGGAAATGCCAGAATCGTGCCACCCATTTTCTGCACCTACACCTGCAAAAGCAGTTGGGAAGAGAAACTGCAAGGGTGGGGAGGGTCTCGCCGGAAGAGAGGGGGAGGACTACCTAGAACTACTCATTTTGGTGACGTATAGCCTCTTCTGATTGCTGCAGTGTCCACCCCAGAATTCTGACCTGCATCTATCCCTGCCTCCTCAAAGGGCGTCTCCTACCCTCCTAGCAGGGGGTGTTTCTCCCCACCCCGCACCCCAAGCTTGAACCCCTTCTGGAAGGCGCCAGAAAGGACCGCTCAAGCAGCCGGGGGTGGAACGTAGGTGATGGGGAAGAACCCCGGGAGCGCGGGAACCGGGTGTGGTGGGATTCTGAGGTCAGTTTGCAGGGCCACTCCCGCCCCCATCTGCTCTGGGGCACGGGGGACGCCTGGAAGTGGCTGGAAGCCTAGAGGACCCTATGTTGGGGGTAGGAGAGGACTCTGATTCTCTCTTCCTGCTATGACTTTGTAAAGGGGTACCCCGACCCCAAAAAGTCCTGCACCAAGTGCGAAGTCCCGAGTCGCCAGGCGCTGCCGCAGCGCCCAGCAGTGCCATACCTCGGGGAGCATGCCGGGAAAGGAAGTTCTCGGCCGCTTCGTGGCCACAGGCGGTACACAGACTCAAACTACACGCCCCAGGATGAATTGCGCCCCGTAGCTCCGGGCGGCCCGTGGTTGCCGTGGGCAACAGCGGTGCTCCGAGCGAACCCCGGGAAGCGCTCGGGAGCTGGGGGCGGGACGGAGCACGACCAGAGAGGGACCCAGAGGCTGGTGGAGTGTCGGCGGGGGACAGGGGAGGAGACCCTCAGGGCCAACGTTCGGAGACACCCCTCCCACCCCCGGAACAGATGCTATTTTTAATGCTAGAACTCCAGAGCCGGAGAGGGTCAAGGACTGAATCCCAGAATGCGAGGGGAGGCGGGCGGCGGGGGGGGGGGGGGGACGCGCCCCTCCCCAAGAGACAAAGAGAGATTCATAGAATCAGAGACACAAGTAGAGAGTGGGTGAGAAAAGCACAAAGATGGTGGGGGGGATCAGGAGATGGAGAGAGATCCCCCCACCCAGAAACAGAGGGGAAGGATTGGGTTGAGAGAAGCATAGGCAGAGAGAGATAAGAGGCAAGCACCAGCAGAGAGGGAAAAAGAAAACATTTCCCAAGACAGGGACACGGAGAGAGGGAAAGACGGCCAGGATTTAGAGAGAGACCGAGAGACAGAGAGAGAGGATTTAGGGAGAGACCCCCAGAAAGAGGGAGGAGGAAACACACGACCTACAGAAGGGTAGTGAGACCGAGACCCAGACAGGATCACAGGATGAGTGACACACAGATGAGAAAGGGAAAACAAAAAACAAAAACCCCAGAGAAACAAATCCTCAGAGACAAGAAGAAACAACGACCCACTCAGAGGCCGAGTCACAGAACGTGCGTGCCCGGCATCCACGGAGAGCAGCAGCCACCGAGAGCGACGCCCCCAGCAGGAGACATAGCTGTAGACCCGCACAGGGGCCCCAGGAGAGGAGTCAGGACTCAGGTGGCGGCGGAGAGAGTGAGACACCAAGCCTCCCCGCTCGCCGGCGGATCCCAGCACCGAAGGAAAAGTTTCTGGGTGGAAGCAGAGCGGCACCGTCAGAAACGCAGAGATCCGAGAGGGGTCGCAGTGGGCTACGGGGAGCCGGAAGGAAGGCGGGCCAGGCGACAGATTGGGGTGGGGGAGGGCACGGCTCCCAGGATGCCCCCCCCTTTCAGCCAGCCCCCGAGGCGGAGCGGGGGTGCGCACGTGTATATGTGTGTGTGCACGGAGGGGGGGCGCGTTAGGAAGAGGATATTTGGACATTTGTCCTGTGTTCAGGGAGGGGAACGCCTTTAAGCACAAACCCCGCCCCCTCGGTCGTCATGGCAACGCCTACCCCCAGCCCGGGCTCCCACATTTCAGCAGGTGCCGGAGCCCGAGCTCCCACCACCGCCACCCGTGCCTCCGGCTGCGCGCGCCCCTGCCCTAGGCTCTGCGCTCCGCTCGCCCGCTCCCTTTGGGCGCGCCCGGGGGCCGCTGCCGGTGCCGCACGCTCGCTCCTGGAGGTGCCTCACCCCTCTCTTCCCTTCTTCGGGGTCTCCCCGTGGCTCCTCGGCTTTCCCGAGTCTCCGGCTCCTCGCCCTTCCACCTGTTCCCTCAGAAAGGCAGGATCCTGGTCCCTGCGACGTTCTTGGGGCCATGGCAGGCCTGGGCCCCGGCGGAGGCGATTCAGAGGGCGGGCCCCGGCCCCTCTTTTGCAGAAAGGGGGCTCTGAGGCAGAAGGTGGTCCACGAAGTCAAGAGCCACAAGTTCACCGCTCGCTTCTTCAAGCAACCAACCTTCTGCAGCCACTGCACCGACTTCATCTGGTGAGGGGAGGGGGCTGGGGACCTGAGGGACGAGGGGGCCAGGGATCGAGACCCTCCCTGGCTCACCGGGTGGGGGGGAGTAATGAGGAAAGAGTAATGAGGAAAGAGGGGGCTGTGGAGTCCTGGCTTCTGGTCCCAGGGCAGGAGGGGTCTGGGAGCCAAGACTCCTGGGTCTGAGGGAGGAGGCGCTGAGGGTCCTGGGCTCCTGGGTCTGAGGGAGGAGGGGCCGGGCGCCGGAATTTCTGGGTTCTAGAAAGAGGAGGCAGCTAGGGCTTAGACTCTTGGCTCCCGAGGGAGGAGGGTCAGATGCCGCCTATGGGGCTCACACATGTGAGGGGATCCTGGT
This sequence comes from Trachops cirrhosus, assembly GCA_028533065.1. Lineage (NCBI taxonomy): Eukaryota > Metazoa > Chordata > Mammalia > Chiroptera > Phyllostomidae > Trachops > Trachops cirrhosus. The sequence goes on from CM052550.1 coordinate 44,541,354, forward strand.
CGCCCTTTTCTCTACTGACCCCGGATCCTTGACTCTTGCAGGGGAATTGGAAAACAGGGTCTGCAATGTCAAGGTAAGAGCTGGCGACCTGGACTCCTGGGACCCTCAAGAGGGTGGAGGCTGGGGCCCCACAGCTAAGGCTCCTTGACACACGTGTTCTCTGGTCCCCAGAGAAGCGCGGGGGAGCCCGGGGCGGGGGGTGTGGCAGAGACACAGCCTGTGGTGGGGAGGGAGCTCTGATGGCGGGGCCACCGCGGAGGTGGTGCTGGGGGCCCCTCCCTTGGCCGGCTCCAGGTGGGGACAGATATTTGGAGAATCTGTTGCCATGGGAACAGGGAGATTTGGAAAAGGGGAGCTGAAGGGGGGGCTGAAGATGCCAAGTCAGAGCCCCACCCCCAGGCAGCCGTCACCATGACAACATCAACCGTCCTAGGCAGGGGCAGGCCGGGTGGGGTCACCAATGAGCGGGTGGGGACCGGGTGGGGCCGGCAGTTCTGGGGGGCGGAAAGGGGGGGCGAGTCCTAAAGCACCAGCTGCTACTCTGAGAACAGAGTGAGTCAGGGAGCAGGGCGGCCGCAGAGGCGCCCCCAGACTCACTTCTGCCCAAGTTGCGGCTCTCTGTTGTGTCCGAGGACATCCCCGTGCGCTTTCTCTCTTTTCTCCACCTCCTTCTCTCCTCGCTGTCATCTCTTTCTGGGCCTGGGCCTGGGCCTGGGTCTGTCCGTGGGATCCTATGAGCTCTCTCTGTCTCTGTCTTTTTCTGTCTTTCTGTCTCTCTGTGTTTGCTCTGTGCTCTGTGTTTCTCTCTCTGATTCTCTGCATCCGTTTCTGTCTTTGGGTCCATCTCTTGAATTTCCGTCTCCTGGTTTCTCATCTCTGTTTCTCTGCTTGTGAAGCTTCCCCTTTGATTTACTCTCAGTTGAACTCTATATGGGGTCTGTCTCTCTCTCTCTCTCTCTGGTTTTCTTTCGGTCAGGGTCTCTCTCTCTCTCTCTCTCTCTCTCTCTCTCTCTCTCTGATTTTCTGTCCCTTAGGGTCTCTCTCTGTCTCTGTGTCTCTGTGATTCTCACCTTCAGTCTGCAGCTTTGTGGTGCATCGGCGATGCCACGAATTTGTGACCTTCGAGTGTCCAGGCGCTGGGAAGGGCCCCCAGACGGACGTGAGTGCCCAAACACCTGGTTTTTCCTCCTCAGGCCGCGCCCCCTCCCTCACCCCCTAGGCGTCCGTCCCAATTTCTCCTGCTATTTTTAAGGCTGGGAGGGGAGGGGGGCTGGAGAGATAGAGAGAGCTAGTCTGGCCCAGATTCTCTGCCCTTGGCCTGGAAAGGGGGAATCAGAGAGGACTGAGACAGGCTGGGGACACAGGTGGGGGACAGAGAGGAGGCAGAGGTGAGGGGACCAAAGACTGGCACTGGAGGAGGGAGGTTGGCTGTGAACCAGTGCTCAAGACATTTAAAACCAGAAAGCTGAGGGACAGAGGGAGGGAAATATTGATGCAGGCACCGAGATCCTGAGATAAGAAGAGAGGGAATCTCAAAGATGCAGAAAAAGAGAGAGACCCAGAGAGAGCGAGAGAGCGCGAGCAAGAGAGAGAGAGAGTTGGAACAGAGGCAGCAACACACAGGAAGCAGAAAAAGAGGACCTGGAGAAACTGCAAGAAACAGAGACAGAGACACTCAGAGAGACAGAGGTGCAGGTACCTAGAGAGAGACCAGAATAGAAAATGGTGGGTATGGAAAACAGCTGAGGTTCTGAGAGGAGGTCCAGAGATCCCACAATACACATGTGCCCGTACGCACGCATGCAGCTCCTCATGTGCACACACATGCACTTACAGATCCCCATGTGTACACACACACCTGCATGTACAGATCTCCATGGGCACACACACACATCTGCCCACATATACAGAGCTCTCATGCACGCACACACACACTGCATATGCAGATTCCCCCGTGTGCACACACACCTGCATATACAGACCCCCAAGGTGCACACAGACCTGCACGTGTAGATCCCCATGTGCACACACACACACCTGGACATGCAGATTCCCCCGTGTGCACACAGACACCACTGCATATGCAGATTCCCCCGTGCACACACACCCACCTAAATATAAAGATCTCCATATATGCACACACACCTGCATGTACAGATCCCCTGTGTGCACGTACACGTGCACATGCAGATCCTCATCTACACACACACACACACACAAATCCCCCATGTGCACGCATAACCACCTGCATACCACACACATCGTGCATATATAGATCCCCATGTGTACACACATGTGCATACAGTTTTTTATGTGTATGCACGTAGATACCTACAATTTCTCTTTCCCTCCCTGCCCCAACCCCCACATCAGGGGCTCACAAAAACAGCCCCTCCCTGACCCCTCCTTCACTTTCTGTCTGGCTGAGGGGCTCTCTTCTCTGAGCCTCAGCCCCCTGCTCCTTCACCTCCCTTATAAAGTGGGGCTGACCGTCTAGTGTCCACCAACAGAGCTTTCTGCAGTGATCGAAATGTCCTGTGTCTGCATGTCCAATACCAAAGCCACTGCCACACTTCCAGCGAGCACTTGAGAGGGATTGTTGTCACCGAAGAAGGGAAATCTAAGTTCCACTTTGTTTGAATTGATTTAAACTTAAGTAGTGTCATGTGGTTAGTGACTACCACATGGGACAACATAAATCTAGACATCCCAGTGTTGGCATTTTAATGAAAGCAGGTGGGTTAAGTGTCTAGCCCAGGGTCTGACACAGAGTTAGAGATGGCTTTATCATTAGTGGATAGAGAAAGAGGCAGAGAGAGAAAGAGGGAGAGCCACACACATAGAAATCTATGAGTAATTTTGCCAGCTTGTCAGGTGGAGAAAATGGAAGTTTCCATTAAGGATGTGACTTCATAGAATATAAATTGAGCACCACTGACTACTGGCACCTATGGGCGTTATTGATCAGATGCCTCACCTTCCTACCTCCACTGCCGATGCTATTTCTGATTTGCCCAGTGTTCATTGCCCACACTCATCAGGTGTGGTGAATGCAGTATAGAATCAAATTTGCATGACAACTTATCAGGTTAGGTACTGGCCATCTTCTCAGCAGGGGCCCCTGTGCCAGGACCCCTGGGCTCCAATCCCAGCTCTACCACCTGTTGGTTCTGTGACCTTCCGAAAGGTAGCTTACCTTTCACCACCTCTTGAGTTCCAGTTTGTCACCTGTAAAGTGAGGAGGATCATCATGCCCACCTTATAGAATTGTTTTGAGAACTAAGTGAGTCCAACACTTGGGACTGTACCTGGCACATGGCAAGAGACAAACTATTAATTGTCATTAAAACTATTATTGTTACTGATGATGAAACAGAGGTAAATAGTGAAGGAGTCTTTCCTTTACATATCGGCTTTTTTCTTCTTCTTCTTAATGCGTTTGATTTCATAAGCAACCTGGATCAAGGATGATGACTTCGTTACGTCTTCACAAGACCCCTTGCAGGAAGGGCTCCCCTCCACCTCCCATTTTATAGGAAGGAAACCTGAGTCTCTGGAAGGGATTGGAGGAGCCCACCCAGCTGGCTAGTAGGCGGAGTAAAAATGTGGACCCTGATCCATCTAATTGGAGCCCCTGCACGGTCACCTTTTGGATAAGTGACTTTCACCTTTAGAATAATATCAGCTTCTCTACATGGGGTGTTTGTGTGCCAGTCACCCTGCTGTGGGCTCTCACATGCACAGCATCTCAATCAGTTCGGCAGGAATCCTTTGATTCAGGATCAGCTGAGCATCTTTAGAAGCCCAGAGCATTGAAACAGGTCATTGCAGCCACCAACACCTCCTGCCACACCACCCAAGTATTATTCGAAATAGGGTCTCCACTAAGTTGCCAAATAAATAAAAGTCTGGGAGTATCCTGAATTTTCACCCTTGGGTAACTCTTGCAATGCATACTTCACCAAAGGCAAATATCAAATGCTTTAACACTCAGATATTGCTGGGGGTGGAGGGAGTGTGCTTTTCCGGTGTCCTAAATTCTTGCTTAACTGGCCTTTAGGCAGTTAGCATTGCTTCAAGATGTAGCTTCTTTATTTCCACTAGGCAGAGAGGGAGGCTAAGGCTCAAAAGTGGGCATGAACTTGTCCCAAATCACACAGCTGGGAACTGGCCTAGCTCTTGTTTAAACCCAGGGCTATGCTATGAGGGGACTGCAGTAAACTCACTAATAATAACCCCCGCAGCAAGTAACAGTACTGAGCACATTTAACACCTTAGGCCCTGCTGTGTGGTTTACATGTAATCTTTCATGGAGGATGCCTGGGGCCCTGTACTAACAGGCCAGATCTCCATTCTGCCAGGGGCTCCAAGAAGGCAGGTATCTGGGCAGACAGTGACAGAGGCTGACAGTGATCCCTCACAGGCTCACAGTGACCCACAAGTTCTCAAAGACCAGCTTGTGTGAGGTTGGGGGTGTAGGGATTATGGGACTTTGGAAGCCCCACCTCCTTTGAATTTGTCCCAAATGCCACCTTGTTAGTGACGGCTACTGGTTGATCATTATTTCAAATTTCAGCCCTCCCCCTACTCCGACACACACACACACACACACACACACACACACACACTACTCCTGGCAGTTCCTTCCCCTCTTCATTTCTCTCCAGAGCACCTATTACCATCCATCATAGATTATAATGTATTCATCCCGTTTATTTTCTGTGCCCCTTCGCTAGAAAGCAAATGCCATGTGGACGGGAATTTTTGTTTTGTTCACGGCTGGGTCCCGAAACCCAGAAGGAACCGTGCCTGGCACACAGTAGGTGCTCCATAAATGCTGTAGAATGAATGAGTGAGGCGGAGCACCAACAAGACCCAGAGAGCCAGGCGGAAGGAGGAATAGTGCAAAGGGCTACTCTCAGTGGTTTCCAGTCACCCCTGCCGCCCCCTCTGACCGACTCCTCTGTGCTCCCAGGACCCCCGGAACAAGCACAAGTTCCGTCTGCACAGCTACAGCAGCCCCACCTTCTGCGACCACTGCGGCTCCCTCCTGTACGGGCTAGTGCACCAGGGCATGAAATGCTCCTGTGAGTATTTCTGCTCCAGCCAGAACTTGGCGCTTCTGGGGCCCCTGCGAAAGTGCAGTGGGGATGGAGTCTGGGGTCCCAGGTGAGGCCTGAAGGGCTACCCCAGTTTTGTTCCCCCCCTACCCTCCACCCAGGCTGCGAGATGAACGTGCATCGACGCTGTGTGCGCAGCGTGCCCTCTCTGTGCGGCGTGGACCACACGGAGCGCCGCGGGCGCCTGCAGCTGGAAATCCGAGCTCCGACTGCGGATGAGATACACATCACGGGTGAGGCCACGCCCCTTTACCCCAGGTCGCGGGGCTGGCTCCCGGACTGGGAAGGCCCCGCCCTCTCAATGACCAAGCCCTCCTCTAAGGCCACGCCCACTCCAGGGTCCCCCTTTAGAGGCTAGCACCACCTGGCCACGCCCCTTCTAGCTGGCAGCCCCATCTCCTGCGTGACCTCTACCAACTTTCCGCCCTTTTTAATGACCTTTCGAGGCGTCAAGATCCTTGAGAGGGAGGGTTAAGAGAAGATCTGCTAATACGGTCAAGTCCTGATTCCTGGGTCCTAAGGGAGGAGACTCTGATTTTCGGGTCAAAGGTCTCTATGCCCTGTCTTCTGGTATTGGAGAAGTGAGATATCAAAGGCATCTGGGTCCAGAGGAAGGCAACTAAGAACATGGAAACGTTGATGCTGACTGGGGGCGGGCTAGGGGCCCTCTTCCTGCATCACTAACCCGATCTACCCTCCTTCACCTCCCCGCTCAGTCGGTGAGGCCCGTAACCTCATCCCAATGGACCCCAATGGTCTGTCGGACCCCTACGTGAAACTGAAGCTCATCCCAGACCCTCGGAACTTGACAAAACAGAAGACCCGGACAGTGAAAGCCACGCTGAACCCTGTGTGGAACGAGACCTTTGTGTTGTGAGCCTCGGATATTGGGGGGAGGCTGTGATGGCTGACAGAGGAGGGTCTGAGGGTCCTGGTGCTCACAGGACGCCCAGGGAGCAGCTGGTGGGCGGAATTAGGATAGAGGAAACTACCCCGAAAAGAGCAGAAAAGGGTGATGGGAGAAGGGAAGGGAGTGACTGGGGGAAAGGAACGGAGATACGGAAGCTAAGAGACAGGCATCTGTGTATATAATCTCCATCAACGTGCACCACGTGAGAGCGAGACAGAGACAAGGAAGAGAGGGAGGAGAGGAAGAGGAGGAGAGAGACCCAGACAGAATGGAAGGGGTTGGGAGCAAAGAGGTGGTGGGTGGGTGGCAGGGGAAGAAAGAGAAGCCAAGTGAGAGAAAGACAGAGGAACTCAGAGTAGGACAGAGACCTGGAGACAGGGACGGGAAGGGACCAAGAATGAGGGAGTGAGGGAAGGAGTGGGGGGAGATGGAGAGAGAGCTACCCAGGTAGGGTCCTGGTGTTGGGAGAGGGAACCCATATGTGAGGACCGCAGGTGGGAAGATGCTTCACAGAGCAGGAAACAGACCCCAGCTTGCCTGCCAGGTTAGCCTTTTCCTGCAGCAGCGAGGATGGGGAGTGAGGAAGCCTGCAGCTGGGCCCCTCACTCTGCCCCTTCCTCCTGCAGCAACCTGAAGCCTGGGGATGTGGAGCGCAGGCTCAGCGTGGAGGTGTGGGACTGGGACCGGACCTCCCGCAACGACTTTATGGGTGCCATGTCCTTTGGGGTGTCAGAGCTGCTCAAGGCACCAGTGGATGGCTGGTGAGGGCCAGGATGGGGCGGGTGGCCAGCATCCTCACCTTTGTGTGTGTCGTCTCCCTCCTCCAGGCCAATGTCCTCCTCTCTTCCCCCCGTCCCCCGTCCTACTCTCTCCTTACCTCTCTCTTTCTCTCCATCTCTGTGTCTGTGTCTCGTTCCCCCTCCGGATGTCTCTGCCTCTCCCGTGGGTCCTCCCTCCATGCCTGTCCCACCCATCTCCCCCTTTCCTGCCTTGCTCTGGTCTCTGTCTCCATGTCAGGTACAAGTTACTGAACCAGGAGGAGGGTGAATATTACAATGTACCGGTGGCTGATGCTGACAACTGCAACCTTCTCCAGAAGTTTGAGGTACCGGGACCCTGGCTTCCCCATGGAAAGCCCAGCCCAGCCCCCCTCAGTTCAGAGCTGGCCTTTCTCAAATGCTGCTGCTGGTTGCCCAGTCCTGGGACTACAATTCCCAGAAGACCCCGAGGCTCCTTTACCTGCTTTTCTAGGGAATTCCTGCCTCAGGGCCTGATGGGAATTCAAGTTTCTATCCATCCCTGTGGCTTGGGAGCTTGGGGACCCCAACCCCCTCCTCCAGGGCAATCTCCTCTTTCTCTGGGGCTCTGACTCTGGCTTTCTTCCCACCCTTCCCCAGGCCTGTAACTACCCCCTGGAACTGTATGAGGTGAGTGGAGCTGAGGCCTGGAATGGAAATAGTTTCATTTTTGGGGTCTGTATCTCTCTCCCCTGATATCTATCTTTATGTCCATACACATGGACTGAGCATATACTTGGTAGCAAGGGTTATGCTCTCTGAGTAATCCTAGGTGAATCTGACTCTCAGCCAACGTCCCCAGGTAGGGACACTGTCACAGATATGATAATTAAACCCCAGGATGATGTGCTAAACCAGAGCCAAGGACACTCAAGAAGCAAGAGGAGGCACTAATCCAGTGTTGGGGGGGGGTGGTCAGGGAGGACTTCCTGGAGGAGGTGCCACCAGAATTGATCCTCAAGTGTTTCTGTATACTTATCACTGTGGCCTCTTTCTCCTCCATTCATTTACTCATTCACTAAACACCTATTTCTGAAGGTGAAATGTAAGCCAAGACTACAATCAAGCCATTGCCTGGGGTCTCTTCTTTCAGTGTAAAAGAAAGTTACCAATAGAGAAATTGACCACCAGGAGAAATATGTTTGATATGGAGAGCCTCAGGCTCTAGGGAGGTCCTGGAAGTCCCTGGCATTGCCTGGGAGAATCAATCAGAGAGGGCTTCCCAGAGGCCTGAGTCCTGGAGGACGTACAGGATTCCCCAGGCAAAGAAGAGAGGCACCAGATTACCAGATTACCAAAGAAAGGCAAACTTTCTCTCTCATATATTCTTCCATAAAACATTTTGTTGAGCTCCTCTGTGGGTAAGGCATGGCTCAGGTCACTGGGGATAGAGCCATGAACAAGAGAGAAAAAAAGTTCCCGACCCCATGAGGCTTAACATTGAGAAAGACATTAAACAAAATAAAGTAAATGATAACAGGTTAGAAAGCAATGATCGATGTGGAGAAAACCAAACATGAGAGAGGGTAGGGAGTGCCCTTGGAGACGTTTTTGCGATTGTAACTGCAGTAAGCAGAGAAGGGTTTGCTGAGAAAGCACCTTGTGGCAAAGATGTATGGGAGGTGAGAGAGAAAGACAGAGAGAGCACCAGGTGGAGACTGGAGAAGAGACTTCCAGGCAGCAGGAACAGCACGTGCAAAGGCCCTGAGGTGGGGGCAGGCCGGCGGTGTCTACTTCACAGCAAGGAGGATGGGCTGGGGGTAGGGTGCAGGAGAAGAGGAAGTCCGAGAGGGAAGGTTGGGGGTGGGGGAGCCTTGTGACTCACTGGAAGGAGTTTGGTTTTTAAACCTAGTGAGGGCATCAGACGTGGCCTGAGCTGGTTTCGATTTGAACAAGGTGACTGCCTCTGTGTAGAGGTCAGATGGTGGAAGGCAAAGGTGGGAGGAGGGAGAAGGCTGTTGTGACCACACAGGCAGGAGCAGCTGGCCCAGGGCGCAGCGGTGGGAAGGCTGCTCAGATTCTGGGTCTGGTCTGAAGGTTGAGCAATACATATTGCATTCAGCACTTGTCTCCAGCAATGGAGATGGTCCTCCACTCAACACCCTCTTGCTGAGACCTCCTGTGTTCCAAGCTACGTGCTGGGTGATGGTGGAGAAACAGAAGGCAGGGAGACACAGCCTGGCTTCAGTGGATTTTGATTTCTGGCTTTGCCTCTTATCCTCTGTGTGACTTGGAGCAAGTTACTTACCATCTCTGTGCCAGTTTCCTTTTCTTTAAAATGGGAGTGGCGTGGGGGTGATAATAGGGTTTTCCAGAGGGTGAATGCCATACAATGAGTTCTCTCAGGGTTAGTTAAACAGTAAATAAACCTTCTGGCTCTGGAAAGTCATAGAAAGGTCTTAGGTCAAGGAGGGGGTAGAAACAATTTTTGTGTTCTCTCCATCTCGCCCCACCTTTCTCATTCTTGGATGCTATGTCTCTTAGGGGCACACCCCCTTAAACCAGTCAGGGATCTGACTACCTCCGGGTCTCTCCCCTTTCTCACAGAGGGTGCGGATGGGTCCTTCCTCCTCTCCCATCCCCTCCCCATCCCCTAGTCCCACCGACCCCAAGCGATGTTTCTTCGGGGCAAGCCCTGGACGTCTGCACATCTCGGACTTCAGCTTCCTCATGGTTCTAGGAAAAGGCAGCTTTGGGAAGGTCGGGTTCCTGGGGCTCTCAGGGGAGGGGGGATGTCTGGAGGGCAGTCACATTTCTGGTCCTTAGAGAGGAATAGGAGGGGAGGGATGCTTAGCTGCTGGGTCCCCAAAGAGGGTTGGATGGGGCCTCTGGGGTCTCTGGAGAGGAGAGACATGAACAGGTGGATTGTTTTCCCTGAGGGAGTGGTTGGCAGAGTCAGAGTGCCAGATCCCTTGCAAGAGAGAAGAAGGACCTGAGATTTGGTTTCTCTGTGTCCCTGAAAGGGAGGGGCAGGGGCCTGCACCCCCTGGGGTCCCCAGGACAGACTGAGCCTTTCATGCCTCTGTGCCTAGGTCATGCTGGCTGAGCGTAGGGGCTCCGATGAACTCTACGCCATCAAGATCCTGAAGAAAGACGTGATTGTCCAGGACGACGATGTGGACTGCACCCTGGTGGAGAAACGTGTGCTGGCTCTGGGGGGCCGAGGCCCAGGAGGCCGGCCCCACTTCCTCACCCAGCTCCACTCCACCTTCCAGACCCCGGTAAGGATGGAGCGGGTGGAGGCTGCCTCTAGAGGCCTGCCTCATCCCCGCCTAGATGGATCAGGCATCTGCTCCAGGATTCTGAGCTATGGCAAGAGACCAAAGAGCTTCACCAACTCCGAACGGGCTTTGCCAGATGGATGGGGTCCTGAGTGGGTGTGGCCAGGCAGATGGTTCCTGTGTTTAAGACCCAGCAAGCTTGGTCTTGAGTGTTGAGTGGGTGTTTTTGAGTAAAGGATTGTTGAGTAAAGGAATGCGTGGAGGAGAATGTTTTCTGAGTGGGTGTGCCCAGAATTGGGCTCCAAGTGACGAGGTTGTCACTCTTGGGTTCTGAGGGAAGGACTCATGAGAAAGAAGGTATTCTCAAGATGTGGAATGGGACAAGGAGTCTGAACCATCAGGGGTTTGAGAGGGCGTGACTCTACTTCCAAGAACTCTGAATGGGTGCGCCTAGCTTCCTGAATTTTAAATAATTATTATCATCATCATCAGTAGCAGGTGAGGCCTGAACAACTTCGGTTCCTAACAGGTGGCTAGAACTGCATATGGATGTGAGTGGGTATAAAAGAGGTTTCGGATCCCAGGGATTTCCAGCGAATGGTGGACTTCAAGCTTCAATTCTGAGAGGAGGGACCAGAACAACTATAGTTCGGAGTAACAAGCGATGGGGCACTTGGAGATTCTGAGAGTGCCTTGTTAGATCTTCCGGAGGGGGGGGGGGGCCGGTGGGCGTGGCCAGTTGCTTTGGGTTTTTGATTGGATGGACCCCAGCCTTTCACATTTGTCTCCAACAAGTAGGAATTGACCATTACTTGAGTACTGCAGGCACAGGCTGACAAGAACGCCTGATGGGCGTGTCTTCACCTCTAACCCCGCCCACTTCCCCCAGGATCGCCTGTATTTTGTGATGGAGTATGTCACTGGGGGCGACTTGATGTACCACATTCAGCAGTTGGGCAAGTTTAAGGAGCCCCATGCAGCGTAAGTCTTGGCCAAGGTGAGGGTGGAGGAAAGCAGGAAGGGGGTGGGATCCAGCCGTTGACCTCTGACTCCCCACCTCCTCCTGTAGGTTCTATGCAGCGGAAATTGCCATCGGCCTCTTCTTCCTTCACAATCAAGGTATCATCTACAGGTGAGCAGTCTCATGCCTTTCCATGGAGGGGATCAGGCCCCTAGAGGGGAAGGGGCTTGAACTTAGGGATCTAGCCCATTGAACTCTCTCTATATTTCTACTCAACCCACCCCACACCACTAGGGACCTGAAACTGGACAACGTGATGCTAGATGCTGAAGGACACATCAAAATCACTGACTTCGGCATGTGTAAGGAGAACATCTTCCCTGGGACCACGACTCGCACCTTCTGCGGGACCCCAGACTACATAGCCCCAGAGGTAACCCCAACTCCTCTGCCCTGGGCGCTTGCACTCCAAGTGTGCTGAGTGGGTGTGGCTGGTTGTCTAGTATTCATAATGCGGGGGACCTGACCCTGGGGTCTTTCCACGAGTGGGGGGTATTCTAATGGAGAGCAGCGCAGAGAGGTCTGTGTGCTGAGCATTCAAAGTGGGGGGAGCTGGGTCTTTAAATAGGCAAGTGGGTGGGGCCTGTGGATGAACCTTCTAGAAGAGTGAGACCAGCTCGTAGGAACTCCAAGAGAATAGGGTCTTTTACTGGACTACTCTGAGAAGGTGGAGATGATTTCCAGTTAGTCTGAGTGGGTGGGGCCCATCCCCCCAGAACACCAAGCCTGTGTCTCCTGAATATTTCACTGTGTCTCCTGGACAGAGTATGCTCCGGCTTTTTAAAGGGGTGAGGCTAATGATCTGACTGCACCTATAGATAGAGTGTTGCAGGAGAAGGTGGTGTTGGTTGCCATCCATGATCTTTCCAGGTGATTCAATGCTAGTGCCCGAGTAACCAAGATCAGTGGTTTCAAAACCTGGCTGGTAATCAGAGTCACCTGGGGAGGTTTTGAAACACACACACACACACACACACACACACACCCACCCACCCACCCACCCACCCCCCTGTTCCTGCCTCTGACTCTGGCCTATTGAGGCTGGAATTCTTCAGGGCTGGAAACAACTATTTTTAAACAGCCCCCTAGATGAATCTGAAATGCACCCAGGTTTAAGAATCTCTGGTCTCTGAAAGTGAGCCCTGTGCACCCAGTACTATAAGAAGAGGGTCCAGTTACCTAAATATTCTAGATGGGTGGGACTTGTGACTTGGCCCTTAGGTTGTCTTTTTATTTGGGACCAGAGGAGTATCCTATGTAGGTAAAGTTTGTTCCCCAGATCTCCCAAAGAACAGAGCTCTGGCCACGGTATTCTTGGTAGGGAGAGTTTGTGCTGAATACTCTGAAAGTGGGTAGGGTGCTCATGGGTTGAACCCAGAAGGGTCCTATGCTTCCTAAAACACAAAGCATGAATTCCTGCCTTCCATTCTCCCTCCCCACTCCCCTAAACAGATCATTGCCTACCAGCCCTATGGGAAGTCTGTCGACTGGTGGTCCTTTGGGGTCCTGCTGTATGAGATGTTGGCGGGACAGGTAAGGGAAGCTGGGGAGAGGCTGACCTGGCCAAAGGCAACACGAAGTGCGGCATCACCTGTTACATGGTCTTTATCTCAGGAAAAGCCTGGGAAGGAAGCTCTATATCGTCTAAGGAAGTGCTTAGAGGCTGGGAAGGTCAAGCCAGTTAGCGCTGTCCATGGTTCTGAAGCGTTGACTTCCCACTGTGTTTTGGACCCCTTCGAAGAACAATGGTTTCAAATATGCACAAAGTAGCCCTGGCTGGAGTGGCTCAGTGGATTGAGTGCCAGCCTACAAACCCAATCAAATGCACAAAGTAAAAATGGGGTTACAAAGAAACCAATCCTATTAAAATATATCACCAACACTTTAAATGTTTAATCTAACCAACTAAATAAGTTTGGTTTCAATGTATATAGTTACCTAAATATTAAACATTTGGGTGCGGACATATATGTGATGTCCTATTAATAAACTAAATAGTAATATCTTGCTGGGATAGGAAGTAAATAGGAAGATCTAGCAGTAATCTTGAAGTAGAGATGACTGATATTTTGAGACATCTGCAACTCTAATGTGGTAAAAAAAATTATTGGTGATTTCTGTTGGCGATGAAGTCACAAGTATTGCTGTTGTGGTCTGTTGCCTACGTTCATAATTGAAGGGAATGCTAAATTCCAGCTAGACATTAAAAAAAAAAAAGATGCACTTTCCCCTCCAAGTTCATGAGCACCTTCAATTGAATAAACACCTTCTAGACACCACATTAAGAATCCCTATCTGGATGTTGCTCTTCCTCACCCCAGAAGAGTGGAGACCTGTCATCCAACCAGAATGCTTGTGTAGCTTTTCCTGCCATTTTCTCTGTCTTCTAGTTAAGTGACATATTGCCTAATTAACGCCCTGCTGATTTACATAACAGATAAAGAGAGAGCAGCAAAGAGGTGCTGAGAGCTGAAGCCTCTGAGACAGGAAATCAAAGCATCTGGGGGTGGGATGAGGTGGGGAAAGATAAAGCTTTGCTAGTTAGCTCACATTTTTTTTTTAGGAAGTATGTGGGGGGGCTTGTGTTTGTGATGGGGGATGAAGGTGTGGGAGGTGGGGGAAAGTAGTCCATCAAGCCTCAGACTTTGTAACCCCTCTATTTCCTTAGCCCCCCTTTGATGGAGAAGATGAGGAGGAGCTGTTTCAGGCCATCATGGAACAAACTGTCACCTACCCTAAGTCGCTCTCCCGGGAAGCGGTGGCCATCTGCAAGGGGGTGAGAACCCTGACTCCCGGATTGTCTGAACTCACCGTCTGTGAGTCCCACCACTGCCAGGGCTTCCCACCCAGTGTCTCCATGCATATTAGAAAGTGGCTCCCGCTGCTCAAGTCACTTGACTTCCGTCTGCTGGACAAGTTTGTGTCACAGCAACTTGGTTAGAATAATAATTTACCGCCCACTGCCACCTCCAGTTCAAGAATGGCCTCTGTCTTATCCTCTTCTGCTGCCCCCACTCCCCAGCTCACTACAGGGAGGGCTGGAAGCCAGGGCCTGCCTCTCCAGAACCAGGTGGGTCAGATGAACCTCTCTCTACCACGTGTCCTCCTATGGGGTCTTGGGCAAGTCAGTGAAATTCTGGGAGTCTCGACTCCCTCTTCTAGGCTTACAGAGTCAATGCAGGAGGAAAAGCATAGCCTATAGCAGCTTTGCCCAGGTTGTCAGCACACTTCCGCTCCTGGCTCCTCTCTCCATGCCTCTCTGACTGTCTCTCTCTGGGTTTGTCTCACCCCTGTGCCTTTGTCTCCCTATGATGGGGCTTTCCGTGTCTCTCCCTTCTCTGTGTCCTTTGGAATCTGTCTACCTCTTGCATCTCTGTTGCCTTCTTCCCCTGACTCATATGCTCGCGCACACACACACACTGGCTCTCTGTCCTTCTTTGTCTGGATTTCTTTCCTCCAACTTTTCTGACATCCCTCTCTCTGAGGGTCTGTCTCTGGGGTCTCTGTCCTCTGTTCTGTTGCCTTCATTGTCTGTGTTCTCTGGGTCTCTACCCCAACTTCGGGCTCCTCTCTCTCTCAATCTCTTATTTCCCATTTTTTGAGGGGTCTTCAAACTCTCTTCTTCTCCCCCCATGCTGTCCTTCTCTCTTCTCACTCCCCCACTCTGAGATTCTTCCCTTGTCCTCTTCTTTTCTTTCTGGGTCTGTCTCCTTCTTCTCTGAGTCTCTGCCTTCATATCTGCTCTTTGTTCTTCTCTCTGGTGGTTTGTCTCCTGGGTCCCCAACCCCCTTTTCTCTGGGTCTCCAACCTCTCTCCCTCTCTCCTTCTACTTCATCCATCCCCTTCCCTGATTCTTTCCTGTCTCCTTCCTCTCTTTCTGGGCTTCTCTGGCCCTCACACCCTTCTCTGTCTTTCCCTGGGTCTGTGGGCTTGGATTTCATCTACCCCATTCTCACTCCTTCTCTTTCTTCCTCTTTCTCTCTCCCCACCCTTCCTGTCCTCCCTTGCTACTCTTCTATCCCTGGATCTGTATGCTTGTGTCTCTCTGTTTCTCCGTCCTTGTCTCCCTCTCTCTCTTTCTCGTTCTCTGGGCCCTCCTGTCTGGGACTTGTCTGTCTGTCTGCGTCTCTCTGTGTTCCCCACAGTTCCTAACCAAGCACCCTGCGAAGCGCCTGGGCTCAGGTCCTGATGGGGAACCCACCATCCGCGCTCATGGCTTTTTCCGCTGGATCGACTGGGAACGGCTGGAGCGGTTGGAGATCCCGCCTCCGTTCAGACCTCGCCCGGTAGGTCACCTACCAGAACAAAACCTTGTTCCCTGGAGGTGGGGCACTCAGGAGCTCCAATACCCAAATGAGGAGGTGGGGCAGGGTTCCCTCTGAGGAGACCACTGAAGGAAGGGGGAAGACACATGAGAATGTACAAGGATTCCAAAGGAAACCGGAGATGTATTTGGGGGACAGAGACAGGTACCCAAGGAGCGAGGAGAACACGTTTTCCTCCCCGTGTTTTCCAGTGTGGCCGCAGCGGTGAGAACTTCGACAAGTTCTTCACGAAGGCGGCGCCCGCGCTGACCCCCCCAGACCGCCTAGTTCTGGCCAGCATCGACCAGGCCGATTTCCAAGGCTTCACCTACGTGAACCCGGATTTCGTGCACCCGGATGCTCGCAGCCCCATCAGCCCAGCCCCTGTGCCAGTCATGTAATCCCACCTGCCACCACTAGATGTCCCCACGGCTCCCTCCACCGCGCCAGCCTGGGCTGTACTTCACCATCTCCTTTCGAATTCTAGATCCTGCTCCCCAGCATTCTGGCCTCTGCCCCCTGGGTGCTAGGTGCCCTTCTCAAGTGTTCCTGGCATTCTCAACTCCATACAGTTTCTAGAGCATCCCCGTGCTCTAGATTCTGCCGCGCTGAGCCCTAGTTTCTCACCCATCTCGGTGTTCTGGACTCTGTTTTACCAGGTACCAGAACCACCACTACCATCCTTACTCCATGGGGTTGTACACTCCATCTCGGTAGACTCTCCTCCTCCTCCTTCTTCCTTTCCTTCTTCCTTCCCTTCTCCCTTCTCCCCTCCTCCTCCCCCCCTCTTCCTCCCTCCTCCTCCTTTTCCCCCCTCCTTCTCCTCCCACCTCTCCTTCTTCCTCTTCCTTTCCATCCCCTTCCCCTCCTTCTCTTTCTTCTTTTCTTCCATTCTGGGAAATAGTCTCATGGGGTGGGCTGTTTCAGACTTGGGTTCCCAGACAAACCCCCACCTGCAAGGCCCTGCCCACCCCCACTTCATTCTGGAGTAAGTGGGAGGCTGTGCCCCGATGCTCCAGTGCCCTCTTCCACACTCTGGGAATGCCTGGCGTGCGCGGAGGATCCTTTCCCCGACTGTTCTAAACCAGCTTTCGTTCTAGACTCCCCCATCCTACACCCAGCCCAGCCGCCTGCCAGGTGCATGGCTCCAGTTCTGCTCGGAACCCCGCCTCCACCCCGGTGCCTGCCACTCTCCACCCTCGGGGACTCCCCACCCCCAACTCCTCTTCTCTTTGCCTCTCCCAGCCAGCCACAGCTGCTGGAGAATAAATTTGGGATGCTGACGCTGAGGTGTTTGGATGTTTTCTTCTAAGCTTGGAGAGTGAAGGGTGTGCGGAGGTGGGACAAGGACTGCACATAGAAACAAACAGAGAGAGAGAGAGAATGGGAGGGGGACGGCAGAGAGAGAGGGAAAGTGCTGAGAGCCACGAAGGGAGAGAAGATACCCACAGGATGAGAGCGAAAAACAGAGACTCAGAGACAGACCCACAGAGAAGACCGAAGGGCACACGTGCCCAAGAAGGGGGAAATCCATTGAAAGCATCAGGGAGAGACCCTGGGCATAGAGACGCAAGCAAGCACATACTCACCAAGAGATTCGCACAAGCTCTCAGACACACTCTACACCCAGACACTGGGAAGTCCTGGGCGGGGAGATGAAAGGCAGGCCTCCCACTGAGACATCTGCAGATTCGATCGGAGGGACTGACCCCACGACACAGAAACCTAAACGACCAGAACTTGCGAGCTTAAGGATCAGTGACTGAGGCAGCAGGCAGACAGACGCGCCCTCCGGGCCTCCTTCCCCTGACCCAATTGCGAGTGGGGGGAGTGGAGAGGGTACTGCAGATCAACTACACATCCCAGCAGACACCGCGGCTGCGGACCCTTCCTCCCAAGTGCGGCCCCTTGCCGCTAGTACTGATGGGAAATGTAGTCCCTGGACGGGGCAGGCTGGTCGAATGGTGTGCCTGTGTCTCTGTGTTTGGAAGGACTGAGCCCCAAAGCTTCACAGGTTCCCTCGAAGAACCCCAGCGTCTCTTCGTTCCTCTTGGGTTTCTGGGGCTCTGTCTCCGGAATGAATGCTGGGGCTTCCTCTGTGTCCCCCAGCCCCGCTGTGTACCCCCACCTAAGGCCCACGCCTCCCAGCCACCCTCCCACCCCTGCTCCGACCCTCGGCGGGCGGCCTGCCCCTTTAAGAGTGGCCCCGCTGACATCACGGCGGGGGGGGGGGGTGCTGGCCCCGCTCCCGGCTCCGCGGCGGCTGCAGGACCCGGCTTCGCTCTGCGCCCGCCTGCTGCTCTGGGGACCCCGGCCTGGGACGCCCCCTTTCGCTTCCTTCAGCCGTCCAGACCCCACGCTCCGCCCCAGGCCCGGCCAGAGCCCCAGCCCTCATCAGGGGACCCCAAGGATTACCCCTGCTGTCTCTCCTCTTAGGGTCTCTCTCTGTCTCTCCTTCTGTCTTTCTGTCTCTCTGCCTGGCTCAAGGTGTCTGGGTCTCAGCATCTCTCAGCCCAAGGCCTCTGGGCGCCCCGTGCCTCTTTCTGTCTCTGCTGCCTGACCTCTCCACTTCCAGCGCCCCAGAGTCGCTGAGCCTGGGGCGCAGGGGTCTGGGACCCACTCTCTGCCCCACCTTCTCTCTCTCTCTCCCTCTCTCTCTCTCTCTCAGTCTCTTTTAGGCCACCTCTGTGTTTCCTCGTCTCCAGACCTGCGAGTCTCAGGATTGCTCAGCCCCGAGGTCTGGGCACGCCTAGTCCTCTGCTGTCTCCCAGCCCTCCGGGCGCCCCTGCTCCTGTCGGCGCTCCGCTCGGTTCTTACCCTCTCCCTCCCTGCCACCCCCCATTCTCCAGGCCCGTCGCCCTCCCTCCCGCATCCTTGCTCCCCCCTCCGCGCCCCTCCCCTCCTCCGCGGCAGCCAATGAGCGGCCGCCGGTCCCAGCTCCCGGCGTCGTCCGCCGAGTGAGGCCGCGGGCGCGGGGGGTGGGGGGTGGGAGACCGGGAGGGGGCCGGGACGCCGGGCTCCGGGGCGGGGGCGGGGGGCGCGGGCATCGGCGACCCCGGTGGCGGCGGCGGCGGTGGCCGGGGGAAGCCGCGGGGCCGGTCATGCGGCTGCGGGGCCCGTGGCCCGGAGCGTCCGCCCAGCCCTGAGCGAGGTGAGCGTGAGGGGAGGGTCCTGGAAGGAGGTGTGGGGGGCGGGGGTTCCCCTTGAGGGGGCTGGGGGACATGGGCTGGGGCTAAAAGAGGCCTGTGTGGCTCCGGGGGGGTGGCATTCCAGCGGTCAGGACGCCCGACTTCAGGAGGCTATGGGGCATGGAGGGACATTTGGGCCTAGGGAGGACGGGGTCCGAGGGTCCGGAGCGGGGCAACTACACTCGTCGCGTCCGAGCCTCGGAGACCGTGCGCCCCGGGGAGGGTGCAAACCAGGTCTTCGAGCGAGGCGGTCCTGGCGCAGGGGGAGGACCTCGCCCGCTTAGAGCAGGATGTGAGTCTGAGAAGGGGTTCCCGGAAAGCGGGGGTCTGTCCCCCGTGAGGTCGAAGGGAGATGGAGTTTGGACTTGGGTTTGCAGAAGGGGACCCCGGGGATCCGAATGCTCCAATCCAGGAGACGCTGGGGAAAAGAATGAGAAGGAGGCTCCAGGCCTGGGGAGAGAGGGTCCCAAAGGAGAGAGCTTGGAAGCTGGCGGGGAATGTAGAAGGCTGGGCGGGCCACGTAGAGTGAGGAGGAATCGGAGCCGTGAAGGAGGGGGTTTCCGACGAGCGAGCGAGCTGGGTGACCGTGAGCCGGGTCCCCCTGGAGTCGGAGGCGCCAATGGCGGGAGCTGAGGTCAGCTACCTGGGCTAAGGCAATCAGGGTAACTGGGTTTCTGAGGCTTGTTTCCGAGCTGAGCAGGCTAGAAGAGGAGCGGGCAGCTGGCGGTCGAGTCCTGGAGCCACGGGACGGGGGGTGGGAAGAAAGCTGGTCGGAGCTCTGCCACACTCGGATCCCCGAGTCCTCCAGGAGGCTGGGGGCGGGGAGGAGGGGCGCTGGGTGCGGAAATGAGGGTAGTGGCGAAAGTTGTCTCTGACTCCTTATTGGGGTGGGGACAGAGTTTCAAGCCTACCAATATTCTGTTTTTTAAAAAGTGGTGTCTCAAATCTTGGCTGCATTTGTTGGGAAGTGTTTAAGGGATCTTAACCTTCATAGTTAAAAAGATGATGGGGACTCTGGTATTCAGAGGCTTAGAGGTCTCTGGTTGAGATTGGTCAGAGATCCCATACTGAGTCCCCCAAATCACAGGATTGCTTAGTTTAGGGAAAAGCTCATAGTGGGGGTGAGGGTGCTGGATAAGGGATGAGGAGCACCCTAGTTGGAATCTCCAGATTCCTGATTGGAGGTGGGAGGGGGCAGCTATGAAGAGGAGATCTCTTGTTTAAGCATCCAGTGTTTCTGGGATCTGAGTCCCAGCATGGGAAGTGGGGTCCAGAACCTCTGGTAGGGAATTTCGGGGTCATGCAGTGGAAGAGTAGAGAGATGGGATCCTGGTCTTCCTGATGGTGGTTTTAGAGTTCAGAGGACTGATCCTTAGTGTGAAGGAGGGTCACTTGTTTGGCTGGAGTGCTCCGTTTAGAGTGCTGACTTGGGGGTGGGGGGGTGGGTTCCCAGATCATTGTTTTGATATTTGGGAGTCTTCATTCAAAAATCCTGGCTCCAGGTTTCCCGGCCCAGTGTTTGGGGATCCAGCCTCCCAGGTTCAGGGGTCTGCCTGGGCTTGGTGTTGGGGGGCATTAAGGTTCTGGAATCTCAGATTAGGGTACCAAATGGAAGTCAAGACACAGGATCAGAGTCAGAAGGCCATGGGTCATGTTCTGGGCGTTAGAATTGGGTGTTACGGATCGAGATATGAGTCTAAGAGATTACACTTAAGTGGGGGCCTCTGCTCAAGGTCTGAGGTAAGCCTGAGGTCAGGAGACTGAGGCTAGGGTATGGAGTTAGGGTCCTTCATTGGTGACCCACTTGGGGGACTTCTGGTTTCTATTCAGAGACAGAGTTCAGAGGGAAGGGATCAACAGACAGATTCAGGATTGGGTGGCCTGGGTTAGGGCTTCTACACAGGTTACATTGCTCAGCATCCAGTGTTGAAGTTTCAACACCCAGAGTCCAGAGACCTAGGTCATGGCTGAGTGTTGAGGTCACAGGCCCTTGCTGGAGTCTCATATTCAAAGTCTGTGGCTTGCATCAAGACACAGAGTCAAAGTTGCAGGGGGTGCCTGGTCCTGGTTTTAGAGTGCCCGATCACCATAATAGCTTCTGAGTCATGGGCCCAGGTTCCTGGTTAGGGATTCTGGTGGGGTCTAGTGTCTGTGGTCTAAGTGTCGGGTCAGGGCATGCAGTTCAGGCTGGAGGGCTTGGTTCTGGGGTTGAGAATCTAGCAACTGAATTTCTAGTTGAAGTCCTGACATTGGGCACCCAGGTCCAGACACATGGTTGGAGCTGAGGTTCTGTCCCTGGATGTGGGCTGAAGGTTATGGTTGGAAATCTTATCCTGGGGTTTGGGGTGGTGGTGTCGGGTGTGGGGTCTCTGATCAGGATCCAGAGCCAGAGCACAAGTGTCAGGTTTGGGAAGGTCAGTTCTAGGGCTGAAGGTCAACAATTGGTGTCACTGGTTCAAATCCAGGGAGGGAATCATGGGTCAGGACACAGATGTCAGATTTGAGAGGTTTGGGGATCCGTGTCTTAGTCCTAGTCCAGTGTCCCAGACTGGCTGCATGTGGGTGAGGACTCTAGTTGGTCCTATCAGGCCTCCCCAAGGCAGCTTCCGGTCCCTCAGGCCCCGCAGGGCGCCCCCCGCCACTGAGGATGAGTCACTGCAGCAGCCGCGCCCTGACCCTGCTGAGCAGCGTGTTTGGTGCGTGTGGCCTCCTGCTCGTGGGCATCGCAGTCAGCACTGACTATTGGCTATACATGGAGGAGGGGACGGTGCTGCCACAGAATCAGACCACGGAGGTCAAGATGGCGCTGCACGCCGGCCTCTGGCGCGTGTGTTTCTTCGCAGGTACAGACCTCAGCCACCCTCCACACAACTGTCCCTGCCTCGCCTGGGTGGGATCCGAGAGTCCTGATGCTTAGTTCCCTCTCTTGGGCTCCACAAAGCCAGAAACTAATCCTGTTTCTGTCCTGGAGGGTCAAATTCCTACATGGAGACCCAATTTCTAGCCCTCTATTCCCTGGATCTAGGAGTCCCAGTGCTCACACAGTCTCCTGGTCCCTAACCCCCTAGGAACCGCAGAGTCCCCCTCCCCCTCAGAAGTGGCAATCTAGGTTCAGAACGTGTTCCCTGGACAGCTGCATTGCTGAATGGACCGGGTAGAAAAAACCGTTTCCCAGCGATCACAGAGACTCCCTCCTTCAAGGACCCTGCCAACCACGACATTATTCTCTTTAGGGATCTAGGAGTCCTGGACCACAGCCCCTCCTCACTTGGGACCCAGGGTTCCAGCCCTGCCCTCCATTCATGGGTCTGGTCTCTAGGGAAGCTCGCAACAGGAACTCCCAGACCTCCTGCCCATCCCCTTCTGTAACCCTTGGACTAAACCATCGCCATCCTGGGGTCTCCCCACTGTGCATTGTGCCCCTGACTGCCTCTCCAGAGCTTAGAATCATCTCATCCAGCGCTGCTTTCTTACCATCCCCCCAGGTCGGGAGAAGGGTCGCTGCGTGGCCTCGGAATATTTTCTTGAACCGGAGATCAACTTGGTGACGGAGAACACGGAGAATATTCTGAGTGAGGGGAAGCAGGGGGCCTAGGCAACAAGGGGGCATGATCACAGGGCAGGTCCTGGGAGAAAGGGCAGGACCAGGAAAGGGCTAGGGTGGAATGGAAGGAGTATGAGACTGGAAAGAAGGCAGAGTGGTTGGGTAAGGGGAAGGAGCTGGGTGGAAGGGGCGGGGCCTAGTGGATGGAGCCAACGGGGAAAGGGGTGGGGTCAGGCTGAAAGAGGTGTGGTCTGAGTAAAGGGGTGGAGTCCTCAGTGGAATTACCAGACAGGGGAAGAGTCTGCAGAAAGGGGAGAAACCACCCAAAGTAAAGGGGCAGGGAGATGGTGGAAATTAAGAGGTCCAGGGAATGGGGAGGTATCCCTGCGGATTGTCCCCCTCACCCCTTCTCTCCCCTTACCCCTCCCCCAGAGACAGTGCGCACAGCCACCCCCTTCCCCATGGTCAGTCTCTTCCTCGTGTTCACTGCCTTCGTCATCAGCAACATCGGCCACATCCGCCCACAGAGGACCATTCTGGCTTTCGTTTCCGGCATCTTCTTCATCCTATCAGGTGAGCCCAAGGAAAGGACTTACGGGCTGGAGGGCTCTTTTAGGTAACAGGAGCCCTAGGTCCCTCTTCCTTGCTGTGTAATCCTAAAGGAGTTGCAGAACCTCTCTGAGCCCCACTTTTCTCCTGGGTGAGAGGGAGAGGGCAGCATCCATTTCACATGGGACGGAATCTTAGTGAATGCTCATTAGGTGCTAATTAGGTGCCTGGCTCTGTGCTGATCCCCACAATCCTGTGAGGTGATAACAGGTCATGAGGCTCCTTGTTTCCTGTGCATCATTTTGTCTGAAAAACTTTCAAAGAGAAAAGGTGAAAAATTTTGGGGTGAACACCCATGGACCTACCACTTCGAGCAACCATTACCGTATAACTAGACTTGCTTTGTCCTGTATCTGTTCATGTAGCTATACTTCTACCTATCTTATTGTTATTTATCTCACTATTTTTTATGCATTTCAAAGTGAGTTGAGGCATCATTACACTTTACCCTAAATACTTCACTATGCATGCCATTAGCTAGAGTTCAGTATGTGTTTATAGTTCTTTTTTAAAAAAATTTTTATTTATTGATTTGAGACAGAGAGAAACATTGATTTGTTGTTCCACTTATGTATACACTCATCAGTTAATTCTTGTATGTGCCCTGACTGGGGATCAAACCCACAGCTTTGGTGTATGAGGACAATTCTCCAATCCACTGAGCCACCTGGCCTACGTCATAGTTATTTTTATTTTTTTTTAGCTATGAATGAGCTCAAATCTTTTGCATAACATCTCTGCCTGGGGGTTATTATTAGCACTCACTTAATAAAATGGGGGTACTGAGGCCCAGAATTGTGCACAGATTTGCCTAAGATACCAGCATAAGCTGGTGCCCCAGGGACTCAAGTGTCCTGAGTTCTAGAGTAGAATCCTTTTTGCTGTTTCCCTCATCCAAACTGCAGCTCGGTTTGGTCTACTTCAGTCCCACAAAAGTAAGATCATCCCAGATCAACTCAGCTCTGACACATTTAACTCCATCCATCTGCTCCAACTGACCCCAATCTATTCTGACTCAATTCTTCAGTTCAATTTAAATTAATTCAACATAACTTAATTTAACTCCATCTCGGTCCTTTTAATCCAGTTGATATTTTATGAACAAACCCTGTTGTACATCTCATTTCCATTCTGTCTCCTGGGTATCGCTTCTCAGCCTTTTGGCTAAGATCAAGGATAGAGATCTGTTTTTACCAGTTTAATATTCTGTCCCCTGGGACCCCCTTCTCAGCTCCCCCTTTAGAGGTGGCTCTGCAGATAATTAAAGGTGAATTTTTGAATATCCCTTCCTGAAGTCCCTTTCCTGCTCCTCACCCAGCGTTCTCTAGGCTAAACCTCCCTTGTGCCTCTAACCGAAACTGACAAGACTTTATCCAGGGAAACCAGGGTGCAACCTCTGTGCGAACTTGAATCACCGCATGTGCAGCCAGACACTGAGCTAAAATAAGACATGTAGGATCTCACCATCCCGGAGTGTCAGAGCAAAAGGTCTCATCCTTTTTTTCAGATGAAAAAAACATAGTGGCCTAGAGAGAGAGAAAGTGGGGCATGGAGACTTTATTTAATCCACCCAAAACATTTGAAAGAAAATCCCATTGATTGCGGCTCACAGCAGTGGAAACAGGAGAGGTGACCTAGCTAGTCAATGGCAGGGCTGGGGTTAGAATTGAGGGCTTTCTCATCACAAAAACTATGCTCATACCGGTGCACCAGGACCTTGAGGATCAGTGGTGCTGTCGGGGCTGCAAGTCAGGCCTCTGATGTAACAATTTGAAGCGAACTGAACCCTTTTCTCAAGTTTATGTCATAGACTATGACCTGTATACCCACCCCAAGGTATCCATCATGTACTTGTTTTAAAAAATATTTTTTTATTTTTATTTTTAGACAGAGGGAAAGGAAGGGAGAAAGAGAGGGAGAGAAACATCAATGTGTGGTTGCCTGTAGCACGCTCCATGCTGGAGACCTGACATGTAACCCAGGCATGTGCTCTGACTGGGAATCGAACTGGTGACCTTTTGGTTTGCAGGTTGGTGCTTAAGCCACCAAACCATACCAGCCAGGGCCATCATATACTTAAAAAAAAAAAAAGATTTTATTGCCCTGGCTGGTGTAGCTTAGTGGATTAAGCGCGGGCCTGTGAACCAAGAGATCACGGTTCGATTCCCAGTCAGGGCACATGCCTGGGTTGCAGGCCAGTTCCTGGCAGGGAATGCACAGGAAGCAACCATACATTGATATTTCTCTCCCTCTCTCCTTCCCTTCCCCTCTGAAGATAAATAAATAAAATCTTAAAAAAAAAAGTTACCCTCACCTTTTGGAAAAAAAAAAAGATTTTATTTATTTTTAGAGAGAGGGAAAGAGAGGAACGTTCACATACCCTCAACCAGGGACCCAGCCCACAACCCAGGCATGTGTCCTGACTGGGAATTGAACAGGTGACCTTTCGGTTCACAGGATGACACCCAGTCCACAGAGCCACACCAGTCAGGGCTCCATCATGTACTTTCAAGGTTGTGGGTGTGGTGCCTGAAGGAATATGCTTCTGTGAACCTGGAAAGAATGGGGTTCAAATCGCAACACTTACTGTGCGTGCTACAGCTTCCCTTCATGGAGTTGCCGAGAAAACAAATCTTGGGCAGGGGTTGGCAAACTTTACATAGCAAATATTTCAGGTTTTGTGAGCTGTCAGGTTGTAGTACCCAAGCAAACAGAGGTAGAGCAGCAGGCAAGGCCGCTGTGTTCCAATAATAATATGGACCCTGAAATACAAATTCAATGTAATTTTCATGGGTTATGAAATATTTTTTGTTTTTGTTTTTCCATACCATTAACAAATGTAAACACCACACTTAGCTCACAAACCATACAAAATCACATGGTGGGACAAAGCGTAGTTAGCTGACCCCTGGTCTAGGTCATGGGTGTGAAGGGCCAACCCAGTGGCTGGTGTATGACAATAACTGCTCAACACATGGTAGTTACAGATACGCAAATAGTAGTAGTAACAACAACAACCGTAATAATAAATGTTTTATCAAGTGCCGTGGTTTGGGGAAGTTCTATGTGCTTTTTCTTCACCTGGCGAGACAGACATCATTATTATTCTCATTTTCCAGTCAGAGTTAAGCTGCTCCATTATGGAAGGTGGATTCCAACCCAGGCCTTTCACTGTGGCACTGTACTGCCCCATGAAAATCATAAAAATGAAGGTGATTTAAAAAGGAGGGGAAAGGATGGAAATAGTACCAATATCTTAGATCTTGGAACAAAATGATCTGGTCTAACCACCTCATGTTCCCTATGAGAACACTGAGAGAGAGAGAGAGAGGGAGAGAGAGAAAGAGGAGTTGCCTAAGGTCTGGAAAGTGGGGGAGAGAAGTAGACAGAGAGACAGGAGCTGCCTGAGGTCTGGCAAGTGGTAGAGTTGGCATTCAGTCCTGGGAAAAGCAGTGGAAGTGCTGGGGCAGGAGAGGGATAGGGTCACACCAGGCATTAAACATCCCTCAGGGAACCGTGTTGGGGATGGACTAGAGGAAGATGAGCAAACCAAGGACAAGGCTTATGCAGTGGTCTGAGCAATAAGGTTTGGGCTGAACCAGGGCCAGGAGGTAAAGGAGATTGCATGACTTTGAAAGGGAAGAATATTGACAGGAAAATCAATATAGAATCAGATGGCTGACTGGGTTTGGTGAGACATGGGGTGAGGAGGCTGGTGTGGCATTGATTTTCCTTTTCCAGGTCATGAAAGGCATGCTTTCTGGGCATGGTCCATATTAACCCCTGTCCCTCCAAAACATGTTCTATGCATGTGCCTGTTTATTCACTCATCAAACATTTACAGAGACATCCTACATACCAGGCTCTGTGCTGGGCACTGGAGACGACACGGCTGAATCCTAAGTGAGAGTCCACATGCAGTCACTCCCAAAACAGCCCCCAACTGCACATTCATCAAAGCTTAAATGTCACACATCACTTAAAGTCTTGAGTGCTTTGATGAATTCCCATTGCACTTAGAGTACGTCCAAACTCCTCCTGCTGGCTCTTCATGGTTCGGCTACTGCTCAGATCTGTGACCTCATTTCCTAACCCACTGACACTCTCCTTTGCTTATAACTTCAGACACACTGGCCTCCTGCTACTCCTCAAAAATGCAAATCTCAGCCCGGCTGAGGACTTTTACATTCACTAGGCCCCTATACTCGGAAGTCTCTTCTCCCTGGTTCTCACAGGGCAGGGATATTCTCTCTTCAGAGTTTCTTTTTTTCCGACAACAGTATGTAATGCCTTGCTCCCTCTGCTATCCTAGTCCTTATTTGATTATTGTTTCTTAGCACTATTGCTATCGTCAGTCTTCTTGTTTTCTGTCCCCTACCACTGGAATGTAATCTACGAACTTCAGGGAGCTCTACAAATATCTGCCGAGCCTAGATGAGTTGATGGTACAAAGTACATACTGAAATATTTGTAGACCTAGACCGGGTGAAGGATAAGGACAGCTCAGGGCATGCTAGGAAAGGGGAGATGTATTCACCTAACACAGTAGAGTGGTGGGGAGGGTGGGAGTGACCGGCATTCCAACGGGAGGTGACGTCCAAGTTGATGATACTCAAAGAGCGAGGGGTACTTTTTCTAGTAAGAAAGATAAGGAAGTGCTTTGCAAGGAGATTGAATTAACAGCGTGTGGTAAGACCCCAGAAGCTGTTAAGACGCAGGTCGACGCCGGTGCCGCTCTCCATGGTCCTGAAACGCTATTGTTCTAAAGCCGAGGTGTCTATTCCTCTTGGAATGTAGGTGATTCTTGCCTACTGAGCTCTAAGAATTCTGGAAGAGATACAGTGGAGAGGGTAGGGAGAGGGTTGGGTTACAGAAAAAAAGGGAAGGAGGAAAAGAGGAAAGGAGAAAAGGTTATTTTTAGAGAACAACAGCCATTGTGAAATGGCCAGGAAGGAGAAAGAATGACAAAAATAATTTACTTTCTGACATTGTTTTTATTTAATTTTCAATGACCAAAAGCAAAACCACAACCAAAACGTGTGTATTTGTAAATGTTTGTGGGTTTTTTTTCTCATCAGGCCCTGCTCCTCTCTCTCCTGATGGAGAATGTTTTTTATTTAGAACTGTTATATGAAACATGGTACTTAAAGTAAGGCAGGTGTGGTTAGCAGGGATCGGATCACAAAGAGCCTGGAATGTCAGGCGGTAAAATTAATACCTTTTTGCTGTGTATAATAGGGAGCCAGGGAAAGAGTTTCAACAAGAAAAGAAAAGAATCCAGTATGAGTTTTAGAAAAAAACAGTTTCTAAAACAAGGGGGTGGGGATTTGGGGGCAGTGGTACAGGCACAGAAGTAACCTTAGCTGGGTCAGAGCACTTGGATTAACAAAAGGGGTGTAGATTTATGAGAGATTCAGGAAGTAAAATGGACATGACTTGACGACTGGGAATCCTTGATGGAAGAGAGAGAGCGGAATGAAGGTTACCCCTGTGCCTGACTAGGGTGCCCAAGTGAGTGTGATTCAGGGCTGCCTTTGGTATTCCTCTTCCAGAAACCTGCTCACCTGTCAAGACTTAACCTCAGATGCCTTTTCCCCCGTGTAACACATCGTGGGCCCCTTCTTTTTTGAGCATTAAAATTATGGGATACTAGAAGTTCAAAGTGCTGTGGAAGTTCAGAACAAGAAAAGGTTAATTCTTAGAGGAGGTGGAGAAATGGTGGGAGTTAGAGTGGATTCTAAAAGGGAAGCAACTATGAGCTCTTGTGGACGTTCATTATGAAGCAAGTATAGTAGTCCATTCAGCTAGTCTTTATTTGTGCTGGGTCTTTGCTAGATGTTGGGATGCTAACAGTTGGGGACAAGGTAGACTAGGTTCAAGCCTCCTAGTGGGGATGGGAGAGATGTGTGACAAAAAATACAAATAAGTGGAAAATGTGTCAGGTGGTAATAAGTGCTATGAAGAAAAATGAAGTAGGTTAAGGGGAAAGTGAATGATGGGGGAGGGTCCTTATTTGATCTCACTCGAGTCTGAATTTTTTAGTGGAAACTTTAAAATCTATATAATAGTACAATGAACGAACATTGTCATACCATCTTCCACCTAGATCCAAATAGAGCCTGCATTTTGCTAATGTTTGGTTGTATCCTCTCTCTCTCTTTCTCTCTCCTCCTACCATACACACATTTCTTTGGCCTTACCATTTGACAGTAAGTTGCAGACACCATGACAGTTTACCTACAAACATTTTATAATAGTATGCATCTCTAACAGTAAGGGCATGCTTCTTTGTAACTTGAACACCATTATCACACCCAGAAATTTTACAATAATTCCATAATATAATTCATTCCATTTTAAAACTGTCATGGTGGTTTCAAAAATGCCTTTCAGCCCTGGCTGAGTAGCTCAGTTGGTTAGAGTGTTGCCCTGATATGCCAAGGTTATATGTTTGATTCTCCGTCAGGGCCCATTCAAGAATTAACCAGTGAATGCATCAATAAATGGGACAGCAAATCTATGTTTCTCTCTCCCTCTCTCTGTCTCCCTTCATCTCTCTAAAAAAAATCAACACCATATTTTGCCATGTATAATGCACACCCACATTTTTGGCCCAAACTTCCAGGAAAAACATCTTTCATTTTAATTTTTAATTCAATTTTGTACTTATATATAAAACTGGTAATCATATTCCAGAGTATTATTTTGCATATGGATATCATTATTGCTTTCTAGAGTTACACATGTACTTCATAAGCATAAATAAAAGAATTAAAAACATTTATATAGATATGAAATTAGTAGTACCCATGTATAATGCACATCCTTATTTTTCCTTAAAAAATTTGGGCAAAAATGTGCATGTTGTACATGGCCAAATACAGTACATTTTTTTAAAAAAAAGATGGCTTTTACAGTTTTGCCCCAGGCCCAGATTTAATCTAGTTTCACACATAGTATTTGGTTAATGTCTCTGTTAGTTCAGACTACTTCTCCCACTATTTTATTTACAACAGTGACTTTTAAAATGTACTTCATTTTAAAAATATGGAAAGAATAGTGTAACGAGATGCTATGCATCCTTCACTGAGTTTCAACAATTATCAACATATGGCAAGTCCTTTTTTAAGCCACATTGCCATACCTTCCCTCTACACTACACTACATTTTTTCAAAGCCAAACTCACACATTAAATCATCTCATCCACAAACATTTCTGTCTCTCTCTGAGAAATAAGCATTCTGTTATTTAACATAACTGCAGCACCATAATCATGCCCAAACAATTAAGAATAGCTGCTTAATATCATTTAATATCTAGGAAGTGTTCAACATCCCCACTTGTCTCATAAACGCCTTTTTTTACAGTTACTTTGTGGTAAATGGGGATCCACATTCCACTTGTGCGTTCAGCTGATAGATCTCCAATGCCTCTTTTAGTCTATAACAGTCCCTCTCCTGTTTTTTCCTTGCCATTTATTTGTTGAAGGAATCTAGTCATTTGTCTTGTAGCGTTTCCACGCTCTAGATTTTTGCAGTTGTGTTCCTGTGTCATGGTTTAACGTGCCCATCCATCCCTGTGTCTTCTTGTAACATTGTTATTGACCAGGTCCAGGTTTGATTTTTTTTCTTTTTTTTGCAGAAATACTTTATAGGTAGGTGGTGCTGTTTGCATCTGACTGTATTATGTCAGAGACATAATGTCCGGTCATCTCTTCTTAAGATGTTAAGACTGATCACTGCTTCTGGTGTTATCAGCTTGATATTTACAACGTCTTGGATTTGTTTGGTTGGTTCCTTGTGGCATCATTTAATTTACTCCTCTTTCCTTTGTATTTTCTGTAGTTTTGTCTGGCCAATATGGAAATTATGTCTAGGCTACCTTACATTGATAAGATTCAGCTTAAACATGTCTGGCAAGAAGATTCAGAGGAACTGTGTTCTTTATATTTTTTGTTTCAGGTAGTAAATCATGTCAGGTGGTTTCACCATGAGTAATTCAAAGTTTGACTCTATGATTTTTTATTGATTGATTGATTGATTTGAGAGAGAGAGACATTGATTTGTTGTTCCACTTATTTATGCATTCATTGGTTGATTCTTGTATGTGGCATGACTGAGCATCAAACCCACAACCTTGGCATATTGGAATGATGCCCAAACCAACTGAGCTACCCGCCCAGGGTTGTAATGCAAAGTCTGAATGCTTGATATAGGATGAGGTCATCAGAGCTCTCCATTGAGAAGGGACATTTTTCTCTTTACAATGAATAAATAATCTGCAGGTAACCTTTAGGCACCTTGGGGAAAAATCCTGTTTGGCAATACCTATTTTTTTAATTATAGTTGATGTACGATATTATATTAGTTTTATCGCTTCTCGTTCTTTTGGCTAAGATCAAGTGTAATATTATATTAGTTTCAGATATACAACCCTGTGATTAGACATTGATATAATCTACAAAGCGATCCCCCTGGTAATTCTAGTACTCAGCTGACATCATCCATAGTTACTACAATATTACTGACTGTATTCCCTGTACTGTATTTTACATCCCTATGACTATTCTATAACTACCAATGTGTACTTCTAAGTC
This sequence comes from Trachops cirrhosus, assembly GCA_028533065.1. Classification (NCBI taxonomy): domain Eukaryota; kingdom Metazoa; phylum Chordata; class Mammalia; order Chiroptera; family Phyllostomidae; genus Trachops; species Trachops cirrhosus. Next base: position 44,572,665 of record CM052550.1, read on the forward strand.
TTGGGGATACTTATTTTATTTAAAAATTTTAAATTTTGGAAATAATTTAAATTATAAACTTACAGAAAAATTTAAAAAATAATAACAAATGAACTCATATAGCTTTCACTTGGACCAATTTTGTTTTAGAAACTGAGCTTTTAAAAAATATTTATTTATTTATTTATTTTTAGAGAGAGGGGAAGGGAGGGAGAGAGAGGGAGAGAAACATCAATGTGTGGTTGCCTCTTATGTGGCCCCCACTGGGGACCTGGCCTGCAACTCAGGCATGTGCCCTGACTGGGACTCCAACTGGTGACCCTTTGGTTCACAGCCCACATTCAGTCCACTGAGCTACACTAGCCAGGGGTCACTTAGACCAATTTTTAACATTTTGGCACATTTCCTTTTATCTATCTATCTATCTATCATCTATCTATCTATCTATCTATCTATCTATCTATCTATCTATCTCCATTGATTGCCTATCTATCATCTATGTATTTATCTGTCATCTACATCTATCACTTCTGTCATCTGTCTAGCTTTCTATCATATACATGGCTCATCTATCTATATCTAATTATTAATTATTTTTATCTATTAAGCTTTATCATTTTCCCTCACCCATTTTATCTCTGTTGTATTTATCTATTAATATCTATCATATATTTATATCATCTATGCATCTATCTCTAAAACCACTTGACCGTACGTCATAAACACTTCACCCTTCAGCCCTCCAGCAAGTATCTCCTATGACAAGTGTGCTTTCTTTTCTACCCACAGTGCAGTCATTGACTTCAGGAAGTTGAACCTTTACACAACACTATAGCTGATACACCGTCCATATGCCTACTTCACCAATTGTCCCAGTGCTGTGTTTTATAGCCTTTCCCCACTGAGTTGGGATCCAGTCTGAGAGCATGCTCAGTATTTCCTGATCCCGCCTCTTTCATCTCTTCATCTTTTATATAGTTCCTGTGCCTTTAAAAAAATTATCTTTCATGTCGACTCTCTTTGAAGAGTGCAGCCAGTTGTGCTGCACAATGCCCCAGTTTCCGCAGGAGTGGATTCAGGTTACACATTCTCAGCAGGGAGGCTACATAAGTGAAGTAGAGGCAGGCTGTCATCGGAAGGTCATGGCATCAGTCCACCCATTGCTGGTGATGTCAGCTTCCATCCCTCGGTTAAGTGGGTGTCTGCCAGGTTCCTTTACAATAGAGGAAGTTTTTTTATCTTTATATCATCTTTTTTATTTTTATTTTTGAGTTACAGTTCACATGCAATATTATATTAGTTTCAGATGTACAATGTAGTGATTAGACATTTATATAACTTATGAAGTACCCTCCCCCAATAAGTCTGGTGTCCACTTGACACCATACAGTTATTACAATATTATTACCTGCATTCCTTGAGCTGGCTTTACATTCCCCATGACTTTACTAAAACTACCCATTTGTGTTTCTTAATCCCTTCACCTCTTTCACCCATTCCCTCAGCACCCCTCCCCTTTGGCAACCGTCAGTCTGTTCTCTGTATCTATGAGTCTGTTCTAATTCTGTTTGTTTATTGTGTTATTTTGGTTTCACACATAAGTGAAATCACAGTGTTTGTTTTTTCTCTGTCCGACTTTATATAATCTCTTTGTAATTAGTAGCTATTCCATGGGGAAATTCAATCCAGTGATTCAATGTCCACTGATGATTCTTGTGCAAATCCCAATATTACCACTAAGGTTGCAAAATGGTGTTTTCTAACTCTGTAAATAAGAATTTTCTCTCTTCCTTTATTAGTTACTGATTTTATAATATATCATTACATATTCCCATTTTTTAAAAATTCAGCAAGTTTAATCCCATTACTTTTAGTATGCATTTTGATGCTCAAATTGCCCCCAGTTGGAAAATCAGAAATTCCTTTCAGGCTAGTTCCCATGTTCTTGTTCAACATGTTCCTTTCATTTTTTGGGAACACTTCCTTACTTTGTGGCATGAATACACTTTTACATGTCTTCCCCAGGCTTCAAATTAGCTATTTCTCCCAGGAGCCCAAGCTCCTTATATAGTGGGGGGGTGATATTAGAGACCAAAATCTGGGTGCTAGGTGTGCTCATTGCTGCTGAGATATCACTGCTTCTGGAATCTTTCAGGAGAGAAAGCTGGCAAATTATATATATTGGTAAAATAGGAGTTTATATTGCACCTAAGTCCCAGTGGTTTCTTCCTTGCTTTACCCTATTCTGACTTATGTCTTCCTTCTTTCAGAGAAAGAAGAGAACTCTAGCTCCCCAAAACATTAATATATTTACACACTTGCTCAACCCTTCAATGTGCACAGAATAATTTCAGAACTGTTACCCCTAGACCACTAATGACAACAACAACAACCGTATTAAGTAAGGTTCAAGATTTCTTTGGTGATCTTCTTGTCTTTGGACTGAGGTATATAATCAAAGTTCTCTATTCATAAGTTACTGGGTTACTAATTTCCTCCTCCTGTGGTGGTACTCTTCATTTGATGTGAAGTCAGTTTTATTTATGTTTGTTCATATTCACTTTTAGTTTTTCCCCATCCTTGTTGAAATTATCTTTTGAATACACAAAATATTAGCATAAAGTTGCAAAGGTGAAAGCTCAGGGGAGCACCACTTCCTCCCTGTTGCTTGCTTCTTCCCTGTTCTCACCTGCCCCCTGTAGGTTATCAACTGCATTTGTTTTCTTTCCTTTGTCTCATATTGCAAAAATAAACAGATGCATACATGTGTTCTTACATACCCTTCTTTTTTTGCTTAAAAGTAGCATCCTGTACACTCTTTTGTGCATTTTTAAAGAGATGTTATTTATTTATTTTTAGAGAGAGAGGAAGGGAGAAAGAGAGGGAAACATCAATGTGTGGTTGCCTCTCATGCACCCCCTACAGGGGACCTGGCCCACCACCCAGACATGTTGCCTGACTGGGGATCGAACCTGCAACTCTTTGGTTCACAGGGCAGCACTCAATCCACAGAGCCATGGTAGACAGGGCTGTGGGTTTTTTTTTTTTTTTTTTTTTTTTTACGTGGTGAGATAGTCTGAACCATCACTGAACTCCATCCACATCAGTGCACAGAGCTTGACTTCATTCTCACTGCACAGTGGCTCAGTACTCTGCTATGTGATGTTTTCTAGATTATTTCATGAATCAAGGGCATCTGGGTTGTTTCTGATATTTTGCAATTATGAACACTGACTGCTGCAGTGAATTAACTTGTGCCTGTGAGCTTTCATCGAACAGATATCTTCATTGGACAGATTTCTCCAGGGCAGATTCCTGGCAGTGAGATTGCTAGGTTAAAGGATAAATACCTGTGTGGCTTTGTTAGTTATGGCCAAACTCCCCTCCATGGGGGCTGTGTTATTGTACAGCTGCACAAGGAACATATAAGAGCTTTCATTCTCCTGGCCTCACCAGGGAAAAAACAGTGAAACTTAAAAAAAAACATTTTTTAAACATTGATTTAGAGGGAGAGATTAATTTGTTTTTCCACTTACTAATGCATTCATTGGTTGATTTTTGTATGTGCCCTGAATAGAGATCAAACCCACAACCTTGGTGTATCAGGACAATGCTCTAACCAACTGAACTAGCTGGCCAGGGATGTTGTGAAGCTTTTTAACTTTTGGTGATCTGATGCATGAGACATGGTAGCCCCTCATAGTTTTCACCTGCTTTTTTCTTACTTTGAATGAGAGAGCATGGCTTTGTTTTGTTTTTGTTTTTGTCTTGTTTTTCAAGAGGGATATCATAGAAGGCCTTTCTAAAGAAGCAATAAGGAAGGAGAGGGCTAAGTGAAGTGAGAGAGAGAGAAAGAGAAATCTGGGGAAAGAGCATTCCAGGGAGATAGAAGAGAAAGTGTAAAGGCGCTGAGGCAGAAATGAGCTTTATGTGTTCAAGGAAGAAGGAGAAATTCATGTCATCTAAGTAGAGGGAGCAAGGAGAGAGTGACCGGGGATGAGCCTGGCTGGCATCACGTGGGCATTGTAGTCCAGGGGTTGGTCAAGTTTTTCTGTAGGAAAGCCAGACAATAAATAGAGCTTTACTGGCCTCACTGTATCTGTTGCAGCCACTGAACTTTGCCCACACCGCCACAGTCAATGTGTAAATAAACTGGCTGTGTTCCAATAAAATTTTACTTGTGGACCTTGAAATTTGAAATTCCTAGACTTTTAAAATTGAGATCTTCTAATTCATATAACCTAAAATTCATTTAATTCTGTGGTTTTCACAAGGTTGTCATCCCCATTACCTAATTTCACAACATTTTCATCACCCCCAAAAGAAACTTCATACTTTTTAACAGCCATTCATTATCCCCCTTCACCCCATTCCCTGGCAACCACTAATCTACTTTCTGTCTTTACGGTTTTGCGTGTTTTGGACGTTTCATATAAATGCATCCATGCAGTATGTGGTCTTTTGCATCTGGCTTCTTTTACATAGCATATTTTCTAGGTTCATCCACGTGGTAGCAAAAGTCAGCACTTCCTTTTTCTGGCCGAATAATATTCCCTTATATGGTTATGCCAGTAACATGGTTATGGTTGATGGCCATTTGGGTTGTTTCTATTTTTGGCTATTACGAATAATGCTGTTATGGTTGGGCACAAGTTGTAGTGTGGATGTATGTTTCCAAGTCTCTTGAGTAGACACATAAGAGTGAAATTGCTGAGTCACACGGTCATTTTATTTTATTTATTTAAAAACTGTTATTGATTGATTTTGAGAGAAGGAGAGGGAAGGGGAGACAGAAAACATAAATTTGTTGTTCTATTGATGTATGCATTCATGGGCTGATTCTTGTGTGTGCCCTGAATGGAGATCAAACCCACAACCTTGGTGTATCAGGACAATGCTCTAACCAACCGAACTAGCCAGCCAGGGCACAGCTTTAACATTTTGAGAAACTGCCAAATGCAATTGCATACTTTTTAGGTGTCACAAAATACCATTCTTCTTTTGATGTTTTAAAACAATTTAGTTACATAAAAACCATTCTTAGCTAGGAGGCCATACAAAAAACAGCCCTGTTGTAGGCCGTGGAAGGAATGTCTACTTATTTTGGGGGCGATGGGCACACAAGTCTTTATTTGTAGGATTCTGGGGGAAGATGCTGATATGGATTACACTGATTCATTTAGGGACCCTTGGCATGACTGCTGTTAAAAAGAAAGATCATCTTGAGGAAGTGTTATTTGCCTCCTAAAAATTCTCAACCCAGACCCCTCCTCTCCACCTTCCTCATGTGCCTCTGTTTCCTCATCTGTACATGGAGATAAAAATGGTACCGACCTGAAAGTGTTGTAAAGTTTGAATGAGTTACAGCATATTTGACACTGATAATGGTGCCTGGCAGAGAGCAAGATCTACATAAGCAGTTGTTGTTGTTATTATTATTGATGTTGCTGCTATTATTATCCATACCTCAGCTCAAACCTCCTCCTCCCCCCACCCCGGAATATACAACTCCAGTGTCTCCCCTCCAATCTCTTTCCAAAACCAACTGGCCCCCAAATGATCTTCTAGCCCTCCAATCTGGCCCTGTCATTCCTCTGCTCCAGACCTTCCATGGTCCCCTACTGCCCTGGGCATCAAGGCCGAGCTCCTCAGCCCGGCATGGGAGGCTTACCATGGTTGTGCCCCTGCTCCCCCCACCCCAGTCTGACCCCATCTCTTGTGGCTGCGGTCCATGTTGTAGCCGCACGGATGGATCAGCACTCAGGCCCAGCCTCCAAACCTTTGCCCTCGGCCTTCCCTCTGCCCAGAGTGGTGTCACAGGCATGCTTATCCACTTCCTGTATGACTTGGAGAAAGGTCCTTCTTCCAGGAAGCTTTTCTTGGCTTCGCCTGACCCGGACTCTGCCTGTTGACCAGCTTTCATAATTTGCCTTTCCCAAAGACGTTGGGAGCTCCTGGACACAAACTTGGGGTGGGGGACAAGAAGGGCGATTCATTTCTGGGATTGCTGCACCCAGCCAAGGCCCAGCACACAAGGGGCTTCAAAAGAAGGAAGTTAGCCCCTGGCTGGGTAGCTCAGTTGGTAGGAGCATCATCCCCATAGGCCAAGGTTGCCAGTTCCATCCCTGGTCAGGGCACAGACAGGAATCAACCAGTGAATGCATCAACAAATGCAACAACAACAACAATAATGCTGGAAGTTCTTCCCGCCCCAGTAGGGAGGAGAGGGAGAGGACAGGGGTAGGAGGGTCGGGACTGGGGAAAGAGGTCCACTGCTAACGGACCACGGGCACCCCCTGCTCCCCCAGGCCTCTCCTTGGTGGTGGGCTTGGTTCTCTACATTTCCAGCATCAATGACGAGGTCATGAACAGGCCCAGCAGCTCTGAGCAGTACTTCCACTATCGCTACGGGTGGTCATTTGCCTTCGCTGCTTCCTCCTTCCTACTCAAAGAGGTGATGTCTTGGGGCCCACATGAAAGCTTTGAATGGGGAGGGGTCTCGGGTCTAGGAGGAAGAGAAGAGTAGATGGTGGGGGGCGGGGCATAGACCCTGGAAGAGTGGTGGCTGAGGCCCTGGGGGAGGAGGGGGCTGGGGACCTAGATTTCTGGGGTCCTGCGGGAAAAGGGGGGTGGGGACCTGGACTCCTGGGGTTCTGGAAAAGGAGGAAGCTGGAGGCCTGGAATCGGGTCTTGGGGGTCGTGAGACTCCGGGTAAAGAGCGCGGGACCAGCCTCCGAGACTCTGACCCTGCCTTGCCACAGGGGGCTGGCGTGATGTCCGTGTACTTGTTCACCAAGCGCTATGCGGAGGAGGAGATGTATCGCCCGCACCCGGCCTTCTACCGCCCGCGTCTCAGCGACTGCTCCGACTACTCGGGCCAGTTCCTGCAGCCCGAGGCTTGGCGTCGCGGGCGCAGCCCCTCCGACATCTCCAGCGACGTGTCCATCCAGATGACGCAGAACTACCCTCCCGCCATCAAGTACCCGGACCACCTGCACATCTCCACCTCGCCCTGCTGAGACCATGCCCCTCGGAGCTCCTTTCCTCCTCCTCCTTCTTAGGGGTCTCCCTGCGACGCAGCTCCCCTACCTTCCGTCTCTTCTGGACTCTGCTTTCACCTGGAGGGTGCTGCTCACACTTTAGCCCCACCCTCTGCCCAGTAGCCACGCCCATCCCCCCCGCCATACCCCTTTCTCTTTTCAATAGCCCCTGCCATTTCCTGGCCCTTACACTTCATTGGGCCCGTTTACTTCCAGATGGCTCCACTCCCTCGATTGCCCGCCCCCTTTTGCTGAGGCCCCGCCCCTTCCTCGGGCCCCTCCCTCCCAGCTAATTCACTCACTGGGTTCTAGCGTGCAGGCGCCCACCTCCCCGGAGTACCCCCAACTTGCTGCCTCCCCACAGGGGCGCTGGGCTGGAGAGTAGGGTCCGGCAGCCGCCAGGAATGCCAACCATCCTCTTCTCCCTTCTGCTCCTAATTCTCTCCTTCCTGGCTCCGTCTCACCTGCGCAACAGGGGGGCCCTTGAGTTCAGTGGGGGGGCTTCTTTGCTCCGCCCACAGCCCCGGGGTGGGTCGGGGTCTGTAGGCCGTGGGTATGGTTAATCTGGGCTCCCTCCCACACGCGCCTCTGCCCACCCTGGGAGACCCCCTTCTTTCTCACCGGCTGGGCTCTTCTCGGCCTCCTGAGGGTTACCTGCCTTTCAGAGGGCGCTGTCTAACCAATCTTCTCGCTTTCTCTGCTGCCCTAGCTTCTCTTTCTTCCTCTCCTTCCTCTTTCTCCTCTAACTCAGTCTCCTTCCTCCATTTCACCTACACGCCACACGTCAAGGATGGAGACCCTAGGGTGAGGGAGTTCCCCGTGGTTTCCACACCTGTGCCCGCCTCTTCCCCCTCGAGGCTCCGTCGGGGGAGGGAGAGACAGTAGCGGGGGTCGACACCCCCCCAAATCTCGAAGTCTTCCATTTTCTGGCACTCCCCTTCATTGAAGTACCCCTTCCCATCTCAGACCCCCATCTCTGGCCTCTTTCAAGGGTCCGTCCTCCCCCCCCTTGGACAGATTTGGAGGCGTCTCAGAAATTCGCCCACCCCCCCCTTATTAGGGGAGGAGGGGCGAGGTAGCACAGTGTTGTACACGGAAGCAGAAAGGCCCCCGGGGCGGGGGGAGGGAGGCAGGGGAGGGACGGGGGCTTTTAGTTTGCATCTTAGGTGGGAGGGGGGAGGGGGACCGCAGCAGTTAACCTGTCTTTACGCAGCGATTTTTAACGAGGCTGGGGGGAGGGGGGCTATGGGGGTGGGGGGAGGGTGGGTGGGGGGCCTGGCTCTGTTATTTACCGTGTATCATATGTAAATACCAACAGAAACTTCAATAAACTGTATTTCAAACACGTCTCGGCCTGCCCAGGGGGAGGGCATTGGCTATGGAGGGCTGGGTTCAGGTCTCTGCCCCTAGGGTCAGGGAATAAGGTTAGATTGGTATTTGTCAAATTGCTCAATCCTCATCATTATTAACATCAGCACTTTATAATTCAGTCCATGTAAAGCGTGTAGGACTGCAAATGACACGGGTCAGAATCAATAAAAATTAACTCTTGCTATTACTCTGACCACTCAGAGTACTGTTACTATTCCTCACCTTTTCCCCACATTCACCGTTTCATTTCGTTTTCTCCCCAAGACTTTACATTGAGTTTGTTGGACCCCCTTTGTGGCTAGGCCCATGGAGGTGAAATGACTCCTTCAGGGTTACACAGGTAGAACCTGTCAGAACCATGAGCCTTGAGAGAGCAGTGGGTTCCCCCCATGTGAGGGGTTCAGTCATTCTGTTTAGAAATAACTGTTACCTGTTATTGCACACCTACTATGAGCCACACACACTTCTCTCGTCCAGGACCCCATGAGATGGTTCCAGCAGCGCTGGTGTAGGAATTATCACACACACACAGTGGGCTCTGCGATCTATGATCTCACTGTCTACACTTAGGGACTAAAAGCAGCCTGCATGTTGGATAAACCTGTTCTTGAGTTGTACTGAAAAGGAAACACAACACAGGGTAGCCCATCAGTTCTTTGGCTTGTCTTGGTTTAGCTTCTTCGGGACACTCCACTCAGAACTTCAGCTACACCCACACTTATCAAGCTGTCAATTGGTATCAAACCCTGTGCTGAGAACCCTTCATTTATTACCTGATTGGATTCTCTCAGCCGTCCTGTGAGGATGGGGCATCCCACAGAACCCCATTTTATAGATGGAGAAACTGAGACTCAAGGAGGTGAGGTCACCCAGCTGGTAAGATGCATAGGAACCTGGCAGGATAGTACAGTTGGTTAAAGTGCTGCCCCCATACACCAAGGTTGCAAGTTCGATTCCTGGTCAGGGTACATACAAGAATCAACCAATGAATGCACGAATAAGTGGAACAACAAACTGATCTCTCTCTCTCCCTCTCTCTCTCCCTTCTTCCCTCCCTCCCTCCGAATCTCATCATTAAAAAAAAGAAGTGCTAAGGAGAATTCACACCCAGGCCTTTCCAACCCCAGAATCTACTCTCTTGGCTGCTCCATTTTACTACTAGGAATTTGATGCAAACTCATTCTGTGACCTTGAGCAAGTCTTTTATTCTCTAGGGCTTCAGTTTCTTTTTCTGTAATGAAGAAGGGGGATGGGCTAGAAGGACTCCAAATCCATCTGGAAGAGGGAGAGTTGGGGGGCAGGGTGAGAAGGTTAGCAGGAAAGAATTAAGATTCAGCAGGATCAGACTCCCCAGGGGAAATAACTCTGAGTCATTTTCAGTGGTTTCAGGAATTTCTGGCGATCATGCTTGAGATTTGGGATGGCAAATACATTTCAGCTTCTTTGTCAAGATTAATCGATCCTCTGTGGCTGCCTGCAGAGCACAGTGTTGATAAGGATTTTGAACTTCTGCTCAGTGGGGAAGGACGTCCCCATCAATTAGTGCTGTCTGCTATCCTGATTAAGTGATGCTGTCTGTCCTGCCAGCAGGATGGGAGATTGTGGTTCCAGTGCTGGGTATTTGCTGATTTTGTCCAGAAGCTAACAACCCAAAATCCGAAAATTTATGTTCTTTTTATTATTTTTTTAAATCATGCTAGTTTTTTTGTTGTTGTTGTTTTGCTTTATACATTTTGAGAAGGGATTCCATAGTTAAAAATTTGTTTTTTAAAAAAACATTTTATTGATTGATATTTTTAGAGAGGAAGGAAGTGAGAGAAAGAGAGAAATATCAATTTGTTGTTCCCCTTATTCATGCATCCATTGATTCTTTCTTGTATGTCCCGACTGGGCTTCGAACCTGTGACCTTGGCATATCAGGACCATGCTCTAACCCACTGATGTACCCAGCTAGGGCTTGTTTGTTTGTCTCTAAGGAATGCTGTGAAAAGTCAGTCCTACTTCTGACCTCTTGACATCTGGAAGCCCTGAGGTACTACCATCTTTGAATGTATAACTTCACAAATACTATATGCACATTGAAATATATATGCCTGCATTTGCATCCACATACTAGTGGATATGTCGTGTATATGTGTGTTGACTTGACTCAGCATTTAACATCAAATGCACACAGTGCTGTATCTTTCCATTTCACGTGGCAATGTATCATGGAGATCACTTAGCATCAGTTACATAAGCCTGCCTGTTTTCTAAGGCTGCTTAATAACAATACTTTGCATGAATTAGTCACATAATTTATCCAGTGTTTCCTTTGTGCCTTCCCCTCTGCAGTCAAGTCCTCAGCACTTTCCATTCAATAACCCAAGGAGGTCGGTGCTTTTATTGTCGCCCCCATTTTCTAAACGATATTCTGAGGCAAAGAGAGGTCGATTAACTTTCTCCTTGTCACGCAGCTGGTAAGTGGTCGAGTTAAGATCTGAACCCTGGGAGTCTCCTGAGCCTGCCATGCTTACCCACTAAGGCTAAGCTGTATACCTCCGTGTATATTGAAGCCACATTGTTTCGTCTATTTATCATCATTTTTACAGTGTTTTGCACTCAGTTTATTTACAGATACTATACTATACTAAACAATACTATACATCTGGGGTTCTCACAGTGTGGCCAAGGGACACTGGGATTCCCTGAGATCTGTTTGAGGGGTCCATGAGGTCCAAACCATTTTTCTAATAATGCTGTGATACCGTTTGCCTCTTCACTCCTAGCTCTCACGAGTGTAAGTCCAGAGTCTTTGTGTGGCTTCAGGGCAGGTGATAGCACAGCAGATTAAATGCAGAAGCAGAGCCCTGGCTGGTGTGGCTCAGTGGATTGAGCACTGGCCTTTGAGCCAAAGGGTCACTGGTTTGATTCCCAGTCTGGGCACATGCCTGAGTTGCAGGCCAGGTCCCCATTGGGGGGCATGCAAAAGGCAACCATACATTGAAAGAGAAACATTGATGTTTCTCTCTTTCTTTTCCTCCCATCCCCTTTTTCTAAAATAGATAATTAAAATATTTTTAAAAAGTAAATGCAGAAGCAGATATGAGAACTCAACTTTCTTCTATAAGGCCAAACACTGAGTAAAATTTCAAAAATATAAATATACATATATTTTTATATATTTTTTGTTTGGGAAAATATAGTTATTTTCCACTAAAATAAGTCATTTATGTAAGCATACAATGACTTTATTATTGTTTTACTTGAGTGAATACATATTTTTAAAATCTTCATTTAAATTTTGAACACAGTGACTACGGATAGACAAAACTCACATAAACCAAAGCTCTTGGGGTCTCCTCAAGTTTTTAAGTGCACGCAGAGAGCCCTGAGACTGAAGGGGTTAAGCACTGGGGTTGTATGTCATGGAGCAATATATCAGAAGTGAAGACGTCTCGTTTTTTCAATGACTTTGTAGTGGTCCATTGAAGAGGAGTACAGAAGTCCCCCTGCCCCCCTTATCCACAGGGGGTATGATCCAAGACCCCCAGTAAGTTCCTGAAGCCTCAGATAGTACTGAACCCTATTTATACTATGTTTTTTTCCAATACACACTCTACTTTTCCACTTAAGCATTTCACTTATGCACTACGGCTTCTCTTTGGTATATCAGGATTGCCAGAATCATTATGCTTCCTCTTTGGGACTTTTTTTTTTACACACTGGAGGGACTTTTTAAAATTATTAATTACGGCCCTGTCTGGTGTAGCTCAGTGGATTGAGTGCGGGCCTACGAAGCAGAGCATCGCGGTTCAATTCCAAGTCAGGGCACATGCCTGGGTTGCAGGCCAGTTCCCAGCAGGGGACACACGAGAGGCAACCATACATTGATATGTACCTCCCTCTCTCCTTCCCTTCCCCTCTAAAGATAAATAAGTAAAATTTTTTAAAAATTATTAATTACATATTGATTTTAGAGCGAGAGAGAGAAAGGGAGGAGGAGGAGACAGAGACAAAGTTTTGTTGTTTCACTTATTGATGCATTCATTGGTTGATTCTTGCATGTGCCCTGGACAGGGATCAAACCCACAGCCTTGGCATGTGGAGGCAACGTTCTAACCAGCTGAGCTATCTGTCTAGGGCCTTCTTTGGGGCCATTAGGAAGTACAATAAGGATTACCTGACCATAAGCACTGTGACACCAGTCAGTCTGATTGTGCAGAAGGTTACTAACAGGTGAGTAGTATACATTGTGTGGAGACACTGGACAAAGAGATGATTCACATCCTGGGTGGGATGGGGCTGGATGGTGAGGGATTGCGTCATGCTACTCAGAACAGTGCACAATTTAAAATTTATAAATTGCTTATTCCTGGAATTTTCCATGTCATATTTTTTTAATGTATTTTGCTTATTTGTTTCTAGAGAAAGGGGAAGGGAGGGAGAAAGAGAGGGATAGAAACATCACTGTGTGGTTGTCTCTTACACACCCTGCAACACAGGCATGTGCCCTGGCTGGGAATTGAACCTGTGATCCTTTGGTTCACAGGCTGGCACCCAATCCACTGAGCCACACCAGCCAGTGCTTCATATCATGTTTTCGACCTGAGGTTGACCACAGGTAACTGTAACAGTGGAAAGCAAACCTCGGATAAGGGGGATGGCTACTGTAATTTACTTTAACAGTAAACTCATTTTTGTTATAAATTTAGTCATGATCTTCAAATTTAAGCAGCAGAGAAGTGTAGAGATTTTTTTCTTCTCCTTCTCTCATTTCCCAGAGGAAATGATTGTTGGCAGTTTCTTCTAGAGCAGTGGTTACTCATTTGGAGGGTTTTTGTCCCCGAGGGACACAGGGCAACATCTGGGGACGTTTTGAATGTCACAACTTCTGGGAGCCACTATTAGCATCTAGTGGGTCAGGGATGCTGCTAAACATCCTACAATGAGCAGGATGGTCCCCGTCACAAAGAATTACTGGTCCAAGATGTGGCTAGTGCAGAGTCTGAGAAAACCCTGCTCTAGATGATATGCATTTATATATGTTCCCTGTTCATTTTTTCTGCCTTTATTTTTACTAACACAAACGAGGTTTTTGCTAAATCGATTTATAAGCAGTGACTCTTAACTCGTAGGGGACGAGGGATCCCTTTTGTGAAAGAGAGCAAAGCTGTGGAAGCCCAGAAAAGAATACACACACTCACAACATTTGCTAGATAATTCTAGGGCTTCACAGACCCCCAGAAAGCCCTGCTGGGATTCCTGGGTGGTGTGACTTTGAATCCCAGTCCCAGAATATCCCATCCAGAGGAAGATCACCAACTGCAATTCCCTTTTACAGACCACAGGATGGAGGTGCAGAGAGAACAAGGGTCTGGCTTCTGGGTCCTTTAGGGAGAGAAAGAAAAACAAGGATTGTAACTCAGGCCACCTGACTCCCTAGCGTTGGAATATTTCCACTTCACCCTGAATGAGGACGTTTTAGAAACGCTGATCTTCTCTTCCTGGTACAGCGGGAAAACACGCCACCACCATTCTGTTCCTCTTGAGGAAACACAAAGGGCCCAGCTGCTGCTGATGACAAACACTCGAGCACCTGGGAAACAGCACATTCAGGATGCGAGGCGGGGAGAGGGGTTGGACCGGGACAAGAGGTTGTGATTGGCTGCGAGAGGGTAGGGGCCCCAGAATCTGTATTCATCTGTATGTTCCCTGAGCCTTTCATTCATTCTTTCAATCATCTATCCATCCATTCATTCAGCACATGCGGGCCGAGGCTTCCTGTCTACCAGGGCTGGCCTTGGGGGGACACAGAAGTTATCCAGACCTGCATCTTTTCTTGAACAGCTTCCGCTGGGCTGGGGGAGACCTGAGCGAGATCACAATGCAGGGTGACTTTGCTCTAATGGGGGTAGTACAGGGCAGTGTGGTGGGAGCACAGCTGTAACCTCTGATGCAGGCTTGGAAGGTCAGGGAGGACTTCCTGAAGGAAGAGGCATGTAAGTGGACTCTTCAAGAGAAAGTAGAGAGTTTGTCCTACAACTGAGAGATGGAAGGGGATTCCAGGCAAGGGGGAGCCACACTCAGAATCCTCAAAAACATGAAGGCACTGGGCATGGAGTGGGGGTGGAAAATGTCTCCTGTTTGCAGGAGACAGTAGCAGGGAGGGTGGCATAAGATGTGACTAGTGGTCTTGGCAAAGGACATAGATGAGGAGCTTAGATTTTTCTCCTGAGGACAATAGGGAGCCACAGGACAATTTTAAACAGAGGACAGACAGGGTCAGCTCTGAATGTCAGAAAGAGCCTTTAGGGGCCAAGTAAAAATTGTGCCCTGGCTGGTGTGGCTCAGTGGATTGAGTGCCAGCCTGCGAACCAACGGGTTGCGGGTTCGATTCCCAGTCAGGGCACATGCCTGGGTTGTGGGCCAGGTCCCCAGTAGGGGGCGCGCAAGAGCCGACCACACATTGATGTTTCTCTCCCTCTCTTCCACCCTTCCCCGCTCTCTAAAAACAAACAAATAAAATCTTTAAAAAACATTGTACTGAAGGGAGAGCAGGGGTGTAGGCTGGCAGCATAGTCCAGGCAAGAGCAGGACAGAGAGAAGGGTAGGGATGTGATAGGGATCCAGGAGGGAGAGGGGTCCACCCATAGGGAGTGAGGGACAGGGAGGCACTGAGGAGGCATTAAGGCATCACTGGCTGAGAGGCCCTGTGTGACCTTCAGGGGGCAAGGTGATTGACAGGGTATATTAGTTAGCTGCTGCTGTGTAACAAATCACCACAAAGGGAGTAACTTAAAGCAACACATTTATTATCTCACCATCTTCATGGATCAGGAACCCAGGACACTGCCGCCGGGTCCTCTGTTCAGGATCTCACGAGGCCAAAATCAAACGTCAGCTGGCTGTGTCCTCACCCAGAGGTTCAGTTAGGGACAGACCCACTTTCAAGCTTCTGCAGGTTGAGTAGAAGTAGCTTCCTTGTGGTTGTGTGACTGAAGTCCCCGTGTTCTCGCTAGTGGAGGCCACCCTCAGGTCCTTGTCACAGGGCCCGCTCAACCACAGCACAATCTGCTTTTTCCCAGGGCAGTAGCAGAATCTCACACTTTGAGGCTCTCTGACTTCATGACTCTTTAAAAAGAGATCAACTGATTAGGTCAGACCCACCCAGGATAATCTCCCTTTTGATTACCTTCGAGTAAACTTCAAGAGTTTAATTACACGTGCAAAATCCCTTCACTTGGCCATATCCTGTAACCTAATCACGGGGTGACACCAGTCCTATTCACAGATCTTGCAGAGTATGTACGCCAAAGAATGGGAATCTCAGGGGTCTTTTTAGAGTTCTGCCTACCACAGGGGGCCAGGGAAAGTGAGAGTGAAGGGGCTTCTCAAGGGTAGGGGCTTCGAAGACTCATCTCTGAGTCTACACAGTCTTTAGTTCTCTGGGTTAAGCCCACTGGAGACTTTGACTCATGTGAGATGAATTCACAAGCAAATTTGGGAATGGGTTGTGAAAGGGCCCATCACCTGTCTTGTTTGTGACACTGCTTCTGAAGGGTCCTCCCCGGAGCCAATGGGGCCATGGCGGGGGGTGACATATTTCTATCTTCCGAAATGAAGTCCAGAGACGCTACCTCAGTTCTCAGCCTGTGATACAGCAAGTCCTCTCCTAAGTATGTGCCCAACAGACGGGAAAACATATGTCCACGCAAAAACTTGTACATGAACGTTCATGGCAACATCACTCACAACAGCCACAATGTAGAAATAACCTAAGTATCCAGCAGAAAAATAAAACATGGCCTATTCATCAAATGGAATATTATTTTTTAAAAGTTTTTTATGTATTTATTTTTAGGGAGAGGGGAAGGGAAAGAGAAAGAGAGGGAGAGAAACATCAGTGTGTGCTTGCTTTTTGTATGCCCCCCAGTGGGGACCTGGCCTGCAACCCAGGCATATGCCCTGACTGGGAATCAAACCAGTGACCCTTTGGTTTGCGGCTGGCGCTCAGTCTACTGAGCTACACCAGCCAGGGCAAATGGAATATTACTAATAAAAGGAAATAAAGTTCTGACACCTACTACTATAGGGATGGATTTGGAAAGCATTATACTGAGAGAAGCCAGTCACTAACAGGCATTCTGTTTATACCCAGTGTCCAGAATAGGCAAATCTATACAGACAGAAAGTGGACTAGTTGTTGCCTAGGGCTGGGGTGTGTTTGGGAAGATTGGCTTGCTCAGGGGTGTGTGGTCTCTCCTTGGGCTCCTGAAAATGTTCTAAAATGGATTTAAAGTTGATGGTTGCACTATCCTATGATTATAGTTAAAAGCCATTGAATTGTACACTTTAAGTGGGTGAATTGTGTGGTATGTGGATTCTCTCTGGATAAAGCTGTTACAAAAAAAGAAGAGATAGGCACTTGGAAACAAGAAATCACGATGTAAGTCTGTTGCTTAATGTCACCAAAGGAACCAATAGCAGAACTAAAAATACTTATATGGGGAGGAAAAGAGGGAAAAGTGAAGTCCAGATGAGTTAAATCCTTATCTACCAGAGGAACAAATATCCATAGTGCTGATGAACCCAGAACATAATTATTTAGGAATATAGAGGCAAGTAAGAGAGGAAACAACTACAAATATTAAAATGCTTTTTCCAGTAAGGAACAGAATTGGAGGCGGAACAGATGGAACTCTCCTTAGTACAAGCTCTTGTTTCTGGCATCTGGAGGGGAGAGACCAGAGATGCCACTCCAGTTCCTACTACGCACAGGAACACGCCCCCACTCCCACCATGGGTGATTGTCTGACCCGAATGCCAATAGTTCTAAGGCTTAGCCCTGGCTGGGTAGCTCAGTTGGTTAGAATGTTGTCCCAATACCCCAAGGTTGTCAGGGCACATACAAAAATCAACCAGTAAATGTATGAATGAGTGGAACAACAAATCAATGTCTCTCTCTTTCTCTCTCCCCTCCTATCCCTTCTCTCTCTCTAATATTAATAAATAAAAATTTGAAAATAAAAAGTTCCTTCCTGGCCAGTAGGGCTCAGGTGGTTGGAGTGTCAGTCTGTAAACCTAAAATTTGTGGGTTCCATTCCTGGGATCAATTCCCGGTCAGGGCACATACTTAGGTTGCCGGTTGGTCTGGGTCAGTCCAGAAGCAATTAATTGATCTCTCTCTCTCTCTGTCTCTCTCTCCCGACAGTGGGTGAGGATTGAAAAATAATAATAAAAGTAATACAATCTTTAAAAAATAGTCCCAAGGTTTAGAACTCCTGGCTCCTTTTATTATCTTATAGTTGTTTCCACTTTTTGAATGTATCTGTTTCCCTTGTTTATTTTTAGTTCTCTCATTTAGGACATAAACAACCCCCACCCCACCCCCACCCCCCGAAGAACGGAGAAGCAGTGAGCCTTGACTTTGATTTCCACCGCTCCCATGCAAATCGCTCAGAATCTGTGATATCAGCACTTAATTTATATCAGTTCCCATTATTGTCCGCAGCTGTATTTCTCTCCTAGCGGAAGAGCAGAGGCGGAACGAATGTTTCTCAGTCGAGTGAATTCCAGGCCCCTTCCCTTGAGGCTGGCGTTTCTTCGCTGCTAAACCAGGGGTGTCCGAATGCTTCTCTCTAAACTCCTCTCCTGAGTAAGTAAACTGACCTACAGAAATTCCAGTGGAAATCAGAGCCCGTCTGGGGGAGGTGAGTGGATGTGCGGGGAGGACGCAGGTTATCTCTGCCTTCCTCCAGCTCCCCCAAAACGGAGGAGCTGGCCCAGGAAAGGCTGGTAAAGTGGTTCTGAAGTTCACTTAGGGCTGACCACCCCTGGTGACTCCCACAGAGAGGCTGCTTCATCCCCAGGTCCAGGTGAACGTGGGCAAATCACTACCCATCTCCGAGCCTCAGTCTGCTCATCTGTAATATGGGAACATGAGTGTGTATGGGCAAGGATTCCCGTAAGAATATCATGAGACAACAAAGCATGCAAACGGCCTAACCCAAGCCTCGCTTTTCATATTTGATAGCATTAGCATGAGGACACACCTCTGAAATAATTGTGTACCTGAAGCAGCGTGCAGAGATACATTTTTCATCGATGTCTCATTTCTTTGGAGGTAGTCTGGCCCCCAGGATACCTGGAAGAGAGGAAATGTTTTGCCCGAGGTCACACACAGCGGCATCTCTGAGATCCAAACCCAAGACCAAACTTTCTGGGCTCATCTAATTTTTTTTTTTCTTCCCTTCAGTTGTCTCCCTTCCTCCCCACACAACCCAGGACGGATTTCTTTCAAATGTGTTTCCACTCAAGCTTCTTTCTCGCATCCTACTTTGCTCCTCACTCCCATCCCCATCTTGGGAAAATCAAACTCTTTGAGTTAAAGTTGGGTAGTGGGGTAAGAAAAAAAATTTGTTGGTGTAACTCCAAGGGCTTGCCATCCTTGTAAATTTAATATCATTTTATTTTCTGGAGAACTTTGTCCTTGCCGTTTGGGGGGGTGGTGTGGTGGTGGGGGTGGGAAGGCCCGGGGAGGTTGAGCTTTTTCTTGGATTTTGGGAAAGGGGCGAGTTCCTGGGGTCCTTTCTAAAAGGCCCTCCCCTCATTTCCGGCCGCTGTTGCCAGCCTTGGCTGGGCGCCTGGATCCTGTTGCTATGACGACAGGAAGAGGCGGTGGCGGCGGCAAGCGATGCTGTGGAGAGATGGAGGCTAGTGGGGGTGGGGGTAGTGGCTTTGAATTGGGGATGGGGGTAGGGATCAGGGGCTGGGGAGGAGGGTGGGGGAGGGGGCAGGGGTGTCCTTTCTCTCTGACCTCCTTCATTGCTCTGAGCCCGGCCCCTTTCCCGCGTTTCTCCACCTTCCTTTTGATGCCTCCTGGGTCTCTATCTCTGTCTCTCGGTCCTTGGGTCTCTCTCTTCCCCAGTCACAGTCTCTCTCCATCTGTCTCTCTCTTTGGGTATCTTTTCTTCTGCACCTGCTTTTCTGTCTCCAGGCTCCTTCTGCCACTCAGAACCCTCTCCCTCAAATTTCTCTAATTCATTCTCTCTCTCTCTCTGTCTCCTTTTCTCTTTCTAAAGCATCCCTCTCTCCCTTGCCCCATCCCCAATTTCTCTTCCCCTTGTATTTCTCTCTCTCCCCCATCCCCTCTGTCTCTGTCTGTCTGTCTCTCCCCATCTGTCTCTCCTCCCCCTCTCTGGATGACTCTCTCTCAGTCTCTTCTTTCCTTCGGTTACCCAGACCCTTCCCCCCATCCTCTCCCTTACCCCAACCCTCCCCCATCCCCCACCTTCCCCCAGTCTCTTGGTTTCTCTCTTTGGGTCTCTGTCTCTCTTCCCTTCTCTCTCTGGATATTTCTCTGTGTGTGTGTGTCTCTCTCTCCAACTTCCTTTTGCTACCAGCCGCTGCCTCCCCCAAATTTCTCCCTCCCCCATTTCTGTTTCCCAGTCTCCCGGTCCCTTTCCGCTTCTCCTTGCCTCTCTCCCTCCCTCTCCGGGTCTCTCTCTTCTTCCCCAGCTTCCTACTGCCACCCGGCCCCCCCAATTATTTTCCTCCCCCATCTCTTCTCCGTGGCTCCCCCATCCTCAGCGGCTCCCCCTCCCCCTCCCTCCCTCCTCCCTCCCTCTCTCGTCCTCCAGCTCCGCACTTTACCCAGCGACACGAGAACCAAATTGTCTCCTCACCTTTTTTTTCCCCCATCTCAACCCCCCCACTCCCTTGGGGCCCGAGCTCAGAGCTGCCCCTCAGCCTCCCCCACCATCTCACAGCCCCCTCTCCCATACGCCTCCTCATCTCCCCCCCCCAACCAGGTCGGACGCCTGGGTCCCTCGCTGCTGGGGGAGGGGGAGCAGCGAGAACTGGGAACCACAAGGGTGTTTCTGGGGGGGGTGCCGACAGGGGGGCTCATCGTCCCCTCCCCAGTGCATCGGAGAGTTGACCTATCGTTAACAGAGGTGAGACAGATCTTTTTATTAATCGGAGGTGGGTGGATGTAGAATGAAGCTTCTGTGACCCCCCTAATTCTGGAGGAAGGAGCTGGTCCCCTCCAGAGGGAGAGGGGACGGTGACCCCTGTTATACCCAGAGGCTTTAGAATTGGGGGTTCCCTTCTCCCTCTTCCTTTGCCGCCGCTGACAGATGGACTAAAGGAACAGTCCCTAAAGCCAAACAGATTGTGACCCCCACATTGAGAAAATGAAAGATCTTCAAGTCTTTTTTCAGATGGAGAATTTCCCTCATTTGCCCTCGGCTTCCATCCCTTACTGACCCCAGGTTGTAGGGGGCCCAGCACGGGAAGGGGTACCTCCTTGGGTCACAGGCTCACCCAGGTAGAAGCAGAAATGTGCTAGGACAGTGGAGGTGGCGGTGCTGCTGCCAGTGAGGGGCACAGATGGGGGAGAAGAGGCCCAGAGACCAGAGGAGAGGAAACTTGGCGGCATCTGTCTGGAGAGTGGAGAGAGGAAGGGGCCAGCACCCAGGAAAGGGAGGCTGGGGGTATCAGCGCCCAGTGCCTGGTTAATGGGACCAGGAAGGGGCTGCGTGTGGGCAGGCAGGAGCCGAGGTGGGGGAGGGAACACATGTGTGGGGCACTGGGCCCAGTTGCCATGGAGACACCCCCCTAGACAACCTTTTTCAGCAGCCCCTGGGAGCAGACCCAGTGGGGGCTCCCCTGTTGATGGGGGCGGAAGAGGCCAAGGTCACCCCTGGGACCCAGCCTGGCTTTTCCTCTCCTCTGTGGCCTCTAGGCTCTTCAGTCTAACCAGGGTTTGGGGAGGAAGTCTAGGAAAGAGTGAGTGGTGGAAGCAGGTAAGGGACACACCTGGGTGAGGTGGAGAAGGCAGGGCTGGGAGTGTGGCGGTGGGACTGCTCTGGAAGAGGGAACTGAATGGACACTGGAGGGGTGTGTGGGGGGGAGATTATTCCTGCCCGAAAGAGAGTTGTAGTGCGTGGACATCACATTTGTCTCAGGGGCCCTGTCTGTGGAGGGGCTCTTTTTAAATTTGGAAGACAGTGCGTGTACGGTGTATGTTCCTGCACAGGTGAACTAGTAGGGGGAGTCCTGGGGCGTTCCCAAGAAGGGAAGTCTGAGGGCCATGCAGGGGGTTTTCCTGAGTAGGCGAGATGCTGCAAGTCAGAGTGGGTGGAGGAGAGGGCCGAGTGAGGGAGATTCTTCATGATGTAAGAGAAGTCGGACAGTGGGTGGGTAAAGTTCTTGTAGCTTGAAGAGACAGTGGGAGGTCCAGGTGAGTTGGGGAGATCCAGAGTGGGGGGTTCATCTTGTGCAAGGAGATAACAAGGGAGACCCTGGGGAGGCGGAGTCAGTAGGAGTTGGTGGAAGGGCTGTGGAATGGGGTGGGAGGGTGCTGGGTGGCGGCGGTGGGGTTGCGGGGAGGCGGATTTCCTTGGACAGAAGTGGATGTCCAGGTCAGACCTTGGGAGGTCCTGAATGGAGAGGAATTGGGGGTCTGGAGAAAGGGATTCTTGGGAATAGAAAATGCCATGAGCTCATGGAGGAAATTTTTTCTTAATAGAGATGAAGAAAGTGATGGTCGAGATGAGTTTGTCTAAGTTGTAGCAATGGAGGGGGCCAGATTCTAGAGACTTCTTTAAGCAAAGCGAAGAGGGGGTGGTTTCTTGAGTCAGAGACATACTAAGGGGTTGGAGGTAGTCCGAGGGGTCTCAGTAGCAGCTGTTAGAAGGGATGTGATGGAGATGGGGGGCATTCTTCTAAACCAGTGGGGCTAACGTGGTGTTGGCTGCCCACTAACATCCCCTGGGTAGCGGTGAAAAACCAAGAGGATCTGGGCTACACCAGAGCAGACTAGTAACATCAAAATTTCCCCAGTTGGGACTCAGGTATCTGTTCTCCAAAGGTCTCTGGTGACCTTCCCAAGATGGGTTAGAACCTTGGTCCAGAGAGAGAGGGGTCTGTGTGGAGAAGGGGGTTCCCAGGCAGAGGACCCTATGTTTGGGAGGGGGGCGTTAGTGGTAACCATGTGATTCTTCTGAGTTGTGCAAACAGTGAGGGTTCCTCGGGAAGACTTTTTTTTTTAAGCTGAGAAGACATGAAAAAATTTATATTTCTTGAGTAGAGGATGCAGTAGGTAGAGAAATGGGACTAGGAGGAAAGAGAGGGAGTAGCTATGTCTGAGAAGGGTGATGGGGTTTCTTGGAGGATGAGGAAGAGAAGGGGAGCCTCCTTGGGCTGAGGAAGCTCTGGGGCTGGAGTGAAGGGTGCCTTTTTATCTGATGAGAACAGTGACCAGAGGGGAGGAGCTTGGGGGGTGGGTAGAGGAGGGTCCTAGAGTGTCAGGGAGGGTGGGATACTCCTTGGGGTGAGATTGGTCAGAAGACTTTCCTCAGAAGAGGCAGATTTTGTCACCCAAGAGGCGGCAGTGGGAAACATAGTGGAAGGAGTTTGTTCAGGCGAGGAAATAGTGGGGTTCTTTTTGGGGTTGGGGGCCAGGGTGGCTGGGGAAGTAGGTACTGGTGCCTCCTAACCGTTTATTTCGCTCCCTGCCCTCCACCAGCTGGTGATCATGGCTGCCCTCTGACCCCTCCCGGCTAAGCCTCGTCCTCGCCGCCCCTCTCCAGCCTCCAGGGGCCCAGGCCCCCCCACTTCTGCCTGCGCTGTGACCCCCCCCAGCCGCCGGCACGGCCCCGCCCCCGCTGCCCCGGTGGTGGCCCACGGCCCCCCGGCTGCCCGTGGTCAAACTGGAGTCGCTGAAGCGCTGGAACGAAGAGAGGGGCCTCTGGTGCGAGAAGGGGGTCCAAGTGCTGCTGACCACGGTGGGCGCCTTCGCCGCCTTCGGCCTCATGACCATCGCCATCAGCACCGACTACTGGCTGTACACGCGCGCCTTCATCTGCAACACCACCAACCTCACGGCCGGCGACGAGGGGCCCCCCCATCGCGGGGGCGGCTCCTCTGAAAAGAAGGACCCGGGGGGCCTCACCCACTCTGGCCTCTGGCGGATCTGCTGCTTGGAAGGTAGGTGGGGCCGCTGCGCCCCTCCACGCAGCCCCTCCCCTCCTCTCCTGAATCTCCCAGGGGTGGTCTGCATGGGTGACGCTGCTTCTCCCGCTGGTCCCCACAGGTGCACGCCCTGCCACCCTCTCCAGCCTTTCAACTCTCCTCTCTGCCCACTCCCGTGCACCCCTGGTCTTCTTCTCTCTCCCACATCCTATCCCAGTGCTCTGAGTATCCCCCCTCTTTTGCCCCCATTCACACCCTCTCCTCATCTCCTCCATCCCTTTGCCTCCCTTTGGTGGTTTCTGCCCTTAGACTTCCTGCCCAACTGGCCTTAGGTGTGGCTGTCCCTCTGCTCTGGCCTCTCACCCTTTCTCCTCTTGCCTCCTCTCCCAACCAGGGTGTCTTCCAACCTCCCACCCTGGTCCTGGTCCTCCCTCGTCCTCCTGATGGCTATGTGTCATCCTCTCTGCGCCCAAGCCTACCTTCTCCTCTTCCTCCTCCCGCACCTTATTCTTCTTCCAACCTCTTATCCCTTGTTTTTCCCTCAGTGGTCTCTCCCTCTCTCTCTCTCCCTCTCTCTCTCTCTCTCTCTCTCTCTCCCTCTCTCTCTCCCCCTCTCTCTCCCTCTCTCTCCACCCCTCTCCTCACCAGTCCCCCTGTGTGACTGGTATCTTTCCACCTCAGGCTTCACCCCTGGGCCTCGCAGCCCCAGCTGCGACATAAAGCAGTGGGACTAGCCTATCCCAAGGCTCCCCGTTTGGAGCCAGAAATGCTGAGGTTCCTCCCCTTCTTTTTTTTCCCCATCCTTTTCTCCCCTGTGTGGCCGAGCACTCAGGATGAGCAGGGAATGTTATCTTGTTTAATCCTATGAGCTGGGCTTCACTGCTCCTGTCTAGAATGAGGAAACTGAGGCTCAGAGAGGTTAAGTCACTTGCCCAAGGTCACCCAGCTGTGGATGGGGCAGAGCCAAGAGAACTCAGGTCTGATAGATGGGATTTGCAGATAGGCTTGGTTTGGCATGTGGAGTGTTTTAAGACTGAAACCAAAATCTGAATCGGTCGCCAACATTTAAAAATAGGAAGACTTCACATTGAAAAATCTGATTTCCGGTTTCTTTGGAACTGGCAGAAAACTGACAACATGGGGGTCTGCCATGGCCATGGTTGGCTGGATCCGAGTAGCAGCTGCTTCTTCAGATAACACATCAGGGGAGGGGGGTGTCCATACCTTCACAATCCCCTCCACTCCCTATTGCCTCTTATCCTGTCCACTTCTCTCATTAGGTAACTTTCTTCCTCCTGTGGGCATTTGACTTCAGGTTCACTCACTGGTCTGACTGAGCAGCAGTCAGAAACCCCTAGGACAGCATAGGGCACAGAGTAAGAATGCCGTTCATTCATTCATTCATTCATTCATTCATTCAACAACCAATATTTATTGACTTTTTACTGTGTGCCAGGAACTATTCTTGATTCTGGGGCTACAACAATGGAGGGAAAAAAAAAAGACAAACAGAAAACATTTCCGTTTTTATCTGCCTTATATTCTAGAAGGAGAGACAGAGAATGAAGAGATCAACCAATAAAACACTTAGGGTGTTAGACAGAGCTCAGTGCCAAGGAGACGGCTGTGTGAGGGGCATGTGTATAAAATTGTCTAGGAGACTTCGCAGGTGACATGCGGTAGAGGTTCGAAGGAAGTGAGAGACAGGCTTCAGGCTGTAGAAAGAGCCAAGGCAAAGGCACTGGAGTAGGACCAGGGGGAGGTGGAGAGGCTGGGGCAGAGGGAGTGAGGGGGACGTGGTGAGAGGGGCGTCAGGGAGATAACAGGGTCCAACTGGGGACCCGTCTCACAACCCAAGCATGTGCACTGACTGGGAATGGAACCGATGACGTTTGGGTTTGCAGGAGGATGTCCAACCCACTGAGCCACACCAGTCAGGGCCATATCAGAGGTTCTCTCTCTCTCTCTTTTTTTAAGATTTTATTTATTTATTTTTTAGAGAGAGGGGAAGGGAGGGAGAAAGAGAAGGAGAGAAATATCAATGTGTGGTTGCCACTCATACACCACCAACCGGGGACCTGGCCTGCAGCCCAGGCATGTGCCCTGACTGGGAATCGAACCTGTGACCCTTTGGTTCTCAGGCCAGCACTCCATCCACTGAGCTACGCCAGCCAGGGCTGTATCAGAGTTTCCTGAGCAGAGGAGTAACAAACAAGAGCTGACT
This sequence comes from Trachops cirrhosus, assembly GCA_028533065.1. Classification (NCBI taxonomy): domain Eukaryota; kingdom Metazoa; phylum Chordata; class Mammalia; order Chiroptera; family Phyllostomidae; genus Trachops; species Trachops cirrhosus. The sequence continues at coordinate 44,598,237 of CM052550.1, forward strand.
TTGATTTGAACAGGATGGCTCTTGCTGCCATGTTGAGAAACTAAGGGGAGAGAAAGCAGGAGGTGAGAGAAAGCAGGAGGTGGCACGTCTGGGGTAGAGCGTTAGAGTTTGGGCAGTGGTTTGAATTCAGACCCAAGTCTGGAGCTGCAACGGCAGGAGTTCCTGGTGGGGCAGTTGTGGGATATGAGAGAGAAGAGTTGGGGTGTCCCTAGGGCAGCATTTCTCCACCGCAGGGCTGTTGACATTTTGGAAGAAGTAACTGTGCTGTGGGGGGCTGTCCTGTGCATGGTGCCGTGTTTAACAGCATCCTGGCGTCTACCTTCCAAAAGCTGGGAGCACTTCCCAGTCTCGACAACCGAAATTGTCAATCCTCTTTACACCAGGAATACAGTTACCCCTAGTTGAGAATCACTGCTCTGAGGTTGTGTCCTGAGGACCTGAGAATGGGGTGGGGGAAGAGGGAAGTGTTCATAATGTGTAACAGCAGGTATTTCATTTTATTTTTGTTTCTGTCATCTAATTTATTGTAAGGAGGGCTATCACGAGCCTAAATTTGGATGTTAAACTTAAATTATTTATTTTTTAAAGATTTATTTATTTTTAGAGAGAGAGGAAGGGAGGGAGAAAGAGAGGGAGAGAAACATCAATGTGTAGTTATCTTTCACATGTCCCCTACTGGGGACCTGGTCCACAACCCAGGCATGTGCCCTGACTGGGAATTGAACCGGTGACCCTTTGGTTGGCATTCCCATGCTCAATCCACTGAGCTACACCAGCCAGGGCTAAACTTAAATTATTTATGTATCAATTTCAGGGAGAGAGGAAGAGGGCAGCGGGGAGAGAGAGAGAGAGAGAAACATTGATTTGTTGTTCCAGTCATTTATCTATTCACTGGTTGCTTCCTGTCCATTCCCTGACTGGGGATCGAACTCAAAACCTTGGCGTATCGTGACAATGCTCTACCCAACTGAGCTACCTGGTCATATTAAATTTAACCTGCCTATTACAGAGACCATCTAGGACAAGGATCAGCATGGTGAAAACCCTGCAATGTGTCACATACTCAACATTTTAGGCTTTGCAGAGCATAGTCTGTCTCACAGCCACCCCTGAGAACAATCAGAGACAACATAAGAGTTAATGGCTGGCCCTGGCTGGTGTGGCTCAGTGGACTGAGTGCTGACCTGTGAACCAAAGGGTCACCAGTTCGATTCCCAGTCAGGGCACATGCCTGGGTTGCAGGCCAGGTCCCCAGTGGGGGGCATGCGAGAGGCAACCACACATTGATGTTTTTCTCCCTCTCTTTTTCCCTGCCTTCCCCATTCTCTAAAAATAAATAAATATCCTTTAACAAATATAAAACCCACTCTTCGCTGGATTTGGCCCGTGGGCCACAGTTAGCAGACCCCTGATCCAGGCTGTCAGCAATATGATGTGAGGCCAGAGTTCAGGGGACAGTCTGGGCTAGAGACACAAATTGGGGGTCGTGGCATATGAACAGATGAGGTCACCTAGGGAATGAGAAGAGACAGAAACCAAAAAATTAGTTGAGGGGCTGCCGCCTGAGCTGGTGATTACAAAGCAATCAGAGAGACGAGAAGAAGCCTTGCAAGGGAGCTGAGAAAGGAGTGGCCACAGAGGTTTGGGCAAAATGAAGTGAGTGTGTGTCCCGAGAGTCAAGGGAAGGAGGTGTTTTATAAAGGGGATACTTGCAGGCTGGCTTGATTGTTACCGTCATTGTCATGCATTCGACACAAGAACCCTGTGCGGTGTGTATTCTTAGATCTCCATCTGCTGGAAATGGAAGCCGAGGCTCAGAGAGGTGAAGCAATTTGCCCAAGGTCGCACAGCTAATAGGCAGAAGAGGCTGGATTTGAATCTGGGTCTGCTTTGTTTCCTAAGGAGAACAAAGCCATGTGTCCATCAGCCATCAGCCCCTCAGATCCAGGAGCATAGAAACTGGTCCCCTTGCCTTGGCTGGGTGGTTTGGTTGGTTGCAGTGTGGTCCCATGCACAAAACGTTGTGGGTTTGATCCTCCGTCAGAGCACACAGGCTGTGGGTTCAATTCCTGGTGGGGGCACATATGGGAGGTCGATGTTCCTCTCTCTTTCAAATCAATAAACATATCCTTTGGTGAGGATTTAAAAAGGAAAGAAAAAGAAACTGGGCCCCCTGAGGCACCTCCTCCTGAAGGCACTGTATCCCCGGGAATTCTTGGGGTCCACCCCCAGTTCTGAGTGATGCAGTGGACTGTAGTGATCGGTTTACCTCCTGTGTGCTAGGCACAGCAGGGTCACCTTGGGCCATATAGTTAACCTCTCTGTGTCTATTCCATCATCTTGAAATGGGGATTAGGAGAGCCTCCAACCGCAGTGTTATGGGGAGAGTCAACTGGGTTAGCATGTGTGACATTTAAAAGGCTAGCAGCCACAACCCTGACCCGCGTAGTTCAATGGCTGGGGCATCGCCCTGCAAACAGAAAGTTCACCCTGTTCAATTCCCGTTCAGGGCGCATGCCTGGATTTCGGGCCAGGTCCATGTGTGAGAGACAACTAGATCCATGTTTCTCTAGCATATTGGTGTTTCTCTCCCTTGCTCTCTCCTTTCCTTCCCTTCTCTCTAAAAATAAATTAAAAAAAAAAAGACTGACAGGCACAGAGTAAGGGCTGGATTATACAGTTTATATTTGGTTGTTCTTATTATTTGGAATTCAGGTGACCCTGAATCCCTGCTCCTTGGTAATCTAGAAGTCCCAGCCTCTCTCCCAGCACTGCCCACAGAGACATCACACAAGCTGCGTATGTGATTTAAATTTTTCTAGGAGCTACATGAAAACAAGTAAACAGGAAAAGGTTCAATGAATATAATTTACGCAATGTTGTACATTCATGTGAAGGCTAACAATATATTTTATTTAACCAAGCAGAGCCCAAATATCATTTTACCATGTAATCAATACATAAAATTAATGAACTATTATGCTTTTTTTCATATTAAGTCTGCAATCAGTGAGTATTTTGCCCTCACAGCTCATTTCAGTTGCCGTGTTTCAAGGGCCCTAGAGCTACCGGCGCTGGTGGCCAGTGTACGGCTCTAGCCCCTCTCCGGGAATCTCAGCTGCAATCCCAGGTCCTCTGTTAGGACACAGTGACCTGCACCCAGAGACCATTTATTCCAGCCACTGTCCAAAGCCTCTGTGCTCAGCACTTTGCCTGCCTTATTATCTCGTTGAGTCCTCCCAACTGCGCCAGGGAAAGGTATTATTATGGCTTGTGTTTGTCAGGGCAGGAAGCTGATGGCCAGAAAGGGGAAGTGAGTCAGCCATATGGCTCTTACACACGCAGTGGGCAGGGCGGGCTGGGACCCGCTTCCGCACATGTCCTCACCTCACCTGCTCCCCCTTCACAGCGACCTAGGCAGGTTCTGGGACCCATCGCCATCACTGCACATGGAAAGCTCCCAGCCCAATTGCATCATAGGACATACATGTAGCCTTGTAACCCCCATATGTCCATATGTCCTGTGCTTGTCCTGTGTTTCATGGAATTCTTTTCCCCCCCGAAGGTTGGTTGGTTGGTTGGTTGGTTATTTATTTATTTATTTATTTATTTATAGGGAGAGGGGAAGGGAGGGAGAAAGGCAGGGAGACATCAATGTGCGCCTCTTGTGCGCCCCCTACTGGGGACCTGGCCTGTAACTCAGCCATGTGCCCTGATTGGGAATTGAACTGGTGACCCTTTGGTTCGCAGGCTGGTGCTCAATCCACTGAGCCACACCAGCCAGGGCTCATTGAATTCTTATCAAGCTCTATGCAGTCGTATCTTTGTCCTCCTTTTTGAAATGAGGAAACTGAGGCTGGTAGCCACCATGCTCCACAGCCCTCAGTCCGTTGGCCCCTGAAGCCCAGCTGCTCCCGCACCTCCTCCCATGACTTACCATCCACGTGGGACCCAGAGGCCTCTTCAACTCCATGCCTCAGTTTCCTCATCTGTGGAATGAGGGGACCGTTATTGCCTTATACCTCTAGATTCGTCATAAGTATTGGGTGCGTTACTCCCTGTCAACGGCTGGGAGCCTGGCGTGTGCTTAGCCCTCAGGAAGAGCTACTTGTCATTACTGCTGTCACCACCGTTCTGCTGAAAGAGTCTGTGTGCCCTGTGCTCCCCATGCTCAACCTCATTTAATTGTCGTTAATGTGTGAGAGCAGGACTGCAATCCCATTCGGGAAAGGAGAGTACTACAGGGATCCTCAGTGTTACCTGCCACCTCATAGTGCATGTGCTGATGTGTAAGAGTTTGTTCTTGTGAGTGTGTGTTCATTTATTTATTCATTCATTTTTTAATTATAAAATACATGGAACATAAAATTGATCATTTTAACCATTTTAAAAAATACTTTATTTATTTATTTTTAGAGAGAGGGTAAGGGAAGGAGAAAGAGAGGGAGAGAAACATCAATGTGTGGTTGCCCCTCAAGCATCCCTCAGTGGGGGTCCTGGCCCACAACCCAGGCATGTGCCCCACTGGGAATCAAACTGGCGACCCCTTGGTTCGCAGGCTGGTGCTCAATCCACTGAGCTACTACAGCCAGGGACATTTTAACCATTTTTAGGAGTACAGTTTAGTGGTCTTAAGTACCTTCACGTTGTACAACCATCACCATCATCCATCTCCAGAGCTCTTTTCATCTTGTAAAATTTCAGCTCTGTCTCCATTAAACAACTTCCCATTTCCTCTCTCCCAGCTCCTGTATTTTGAAATTTGTCTCTCCTGTGCACTGAATAGAAGTGGAACCATGCAGTATTTGTCTTTCTGTTTGGCATATTTTACTTAGCGTAATATCTTCAAGGTTCATCCATGTTGTTGCATATATCAGAATTTCCTTCCTTTTTACAGCTGAATAGTACTCCTTTGAATATGTGTGCCACATTTTATCCATTCATACATTGATGGATACTTGAATTGCTTTTGGCTATTGTGAATAATGCCGGTGTGCAAATGGGTATACCAATATTTCTCAGAGACCCTGCGTATACCCCATTATTTTGAGTGTATAGCCCAAAGGGAAGTTGCTGGATCATCTAGTCATTGTTTTTAATTTTTTTATAGGAACCTTCATACTGTTTTCCATAGCAACTCCACCATTTTACATTCCCACCAATAGTGCACAAGGGTCTCAATTTCTCCACATCCTTGACAACTACATTATTTTCTGTTTTCAAAAAAATTTTTATAGTAGCTATCCCCATGGGTGTGAGGTGGTATCTCACCGTGGTTTTGATCTGCATTTCCCTAATGATTCATGATGCTGAGTACATTTTCATGTGCTTGTTGGCCCATTCAATCATTCTTTCTTTCTTTTTTTGTTTTTTAAAAGATTTTATTTATTTATTTTTAGGGAGAGGGGAAGGAACGGAGAAAGAGAGGGAGAGAAATATCAGAGTGTGGTTGCCTCTCACACGCCCCGTACTGGGGACCTGGCCTGCAATCCAGACATGTGCCCTGAGTGGGAATTGAACCTGCAACCCTTTGGTTCACAGGCCAGCACTCAATCCACTCAGCCATACCAGCCAGGGCCCAATCATTCTTTCATAAAAATATTTATCAAGCCCTGGCTGGTGTAGCTTAGTGGATTGAGCACCAACCTGCAAACCAAAGGGTCGCTGGTTCAATTCCCAGTCAGGGCACATGCCTGGGTTGCAGGTCAGGTCCCTGGTGGGGAGTGTGTGAGAGGCAACCACACATTGATGTTTCTCTCCCTTTCTTTCTCCCTCCCCCTTTTTTTTTTAAAAAAAAGAAAGAAAATATTTATCAAGCACTTACATGTGCTGGGCGTTGTTCCAGGTGCTGGGGATACAGTGGTGAACCGTCCATATGCTTACATTCTAGTAAGGCAAACTGTGGTGTGTTTGTCTGCTTCCACTACCCATCAGCTTTGAACTGATCAACCCTTTCTGCACCTCTGTTTTCCTCATCTGAACAATGGGTGTGTCTACTGATCATGACTGAGCACTTGGTTGTGACCTAGGCACAGTGCTAAATCTCTACCTGAATTCAATCCTCACCACATCCCCATGAGGGAGGTCTTATTGTACCCTTTTTAGGTGAAGCAACTGAAGCAAATTGACCTAAGTAATGCCAACAGGTCACAGAATAAAGACACGATGAAGTGCTGCTTCATTATCAAGCAGTGGGACTCAGATTTGCAGTGTCTGGTCTCTGCACGAGACCAATAACATCATGTATTTCACAGGACTCTGGGGAGCTCCGGATGAGTTCATTCACCTAGGAAGCACTTACCAATGTTAGCTCTTAATGGAATTACTCACTGTCTAATAGTATTTTGCAGTCCTTGTCTTTAGCCTCATTCCTTGCCCTGTTGTCATCCACCTCAAACCCTGCCTTTCCGCTATCCTTATCGTCACTCATTCATTCAACACCCATTTCTTTAAAAAAATTTATTGATTTTAGAGAGAGAGTCATGGAGGGAGTGGAGAGAGGAAAAAAAACATCATTTTGTTGTTCTACTTATCTATGCATTCATTGGTTTTTTCCTGTATGTGCCCTGATTGAGGATGGAACCCACAATATTGGGGTATTGGGAGGACACTCTAACCAACTGAGCTAACCAGGGCCAGACTCCCATTTCTTGAGGCCTCCTTTGTGCCAGGCAGTGCTAGGGACACAGAGGACCCAGACCCTATGTGCCTCCCCCGCCCCCAACACACATGCACGCACACACACTGCCTTGCAGAAACTCTCAGCTTGCTAACAAGAAATTCATAAGCCAACCTGATGCATGCCAGAAAGTGGGTAGCACAGGGAGCAGCTGCAGCCCAGAGAGGGAATTGGACCCAACTTTAGGGGGAGAAGTGAGTGCAAGCCCAGGACATGCACCCTCAGGGAGGCACCCTGTGTGTGAGCTGCCCGCTTGCAGGGTAAGTTTTCTTCAGTGAAGAATGTGAGTGGATCATTTCACAACCTGTAGTTAGAAGGAGCCTGGAGAATCAAGGAAACGAAACATACTGATATTTATGCTTAATTATAGCGCAGTCTCAGGCGATGTGTTAGAATGGGAACTGTCCTCCGAAATGAGATGATAGGTTCCCAAAGGGTGTGAGGTCCAGGACCTGAGGATAGGATTCTGGGGTGGATGAAGGGGGAGAGGCTGGAAGACCCCTAGAGGCAGACCCCTCACATGCCTCTGTTCGCTCCGATCACTCCATGCCCTTCCAGCGGATTCCAGGGAGGACACTGAGAATCCCTCTCCTGATCCACAGGATCAAAGACACTAGAACTCTCCTGAACCGCTGGGGCTGCTCTCACTGCAGTTGGACTCGGGACTTCATAGGGTCTCATCGGAAATGTAGTCTTCCTTGCCTTATGCAG
>CM052550.1:44606126-44700766 GCA_028533065.1 Trachops cirrhosus
AAAGAAAAAGGGAGGGGTCCACGGAGAACTAGAGAAGTTCAGAAAAAGAGAGCGAGTTAGAGAAATAATAAGGGGAAAGTGTACATTATATATATTTTTATATATATAATGTGTACATTATATATATTTCTGTCAGGAGACAGAAAAATAGACTGAGGAAGAAAGAAAAATGACGAAGAGAAAGAGGAAATCTGACCGAGAAGTAGAGAAATGTTTACAAGGAGGATGAAGCAATGAATGAAATAACCAGAACACAGGAAGAGACGGAAAACTGGAGAACTAGGGAGGGATAAGTGGAGGCAAAAGCAGGCAGGAGGCGCAGCACGAAGGACTGGGGGGGTGCGGGGTGCAGACGGTAGCCTCTGACCGCCCTGACGCCCACCCACTCCCTGTCTCTTCCCCTCTCTTCCTTTTTCCCTCGTAGGAGTCGTCCGGGCCTCCAGCATCTTCCCCATCCTCAGCGCCATCCTGCTGCTGCTTGGGGGCGTGTGCGTGGCGGCCTCTCGGGTCTACAAGTCCAAGAGGAACATCATTCTGGGCGCAGGAATCCTGTTCGTGGCAGCAGGTGAGAGGCAGAGGGAGGGGTCAGCTATCCGGGCGGCCCACTACTTCACTACGAGTGTGTGTGTGTGTGTGTGTGTGTGTGTGTGTGCGTGCGTGCGCGCGCGCGCCCGCGCGCAAAGCCACCCTGCCCCGGGCGCCCCCTGGGGCCCGGAGCCTGCCTAGGCTCTTTCCAAACTCCATCGCCACCCGCTGGGCAAGGTAGGAGTCGCCTTTGCGCCATTTACCAGGGAGTGAACTCTGCACAGACAGGAGTCTAGCGTGTAATCTGAGATTCGGGGAGTCTAGGGTCTGAAGCTCTCGGTTTTGGGGACGGAAGGGGAGGAGCTTGAGCGTTGAGACAGAATTAGGATTTTGAAAATAGAGGGGCGAGGCTGGGCGGTGAAAGACCTGGACGCAGAGAAAAGTGATTTGGTACAGATGGGGAGGAGCCTGCTTTAGGGGGCGGGGTCTTGTCTCCGGCGCATCCAGGCAGGGGCTGGTCTTGGGAAACCAACTCCAAGTGACACACCCATTAAGGGGTTAGGCGCCCTTTCTACTGGAAATGCGTAGTGACCCAGAGAAGGAGCATTAAGAGATGGGGGTGTTTTGAGGGGACTGGTCAAGATCTGCCAGAGGCAGGGCTTGCCCGACCTGGGAGGAGCCCGATCTAGAACCAAGAGGCGAGCGGGCTGTGTGGGGTATGGAGGCTGGATTTGAGTAGAAATGGGACCTGCTCTATATAAGGGCGAATTTTAGACCAGCAGTGGGAGGGCCTAGAAGAGATAACCAGACTGGGATGATAGTCATAAAAGGAAAAGTTTGAATCAACTAGGGTCAGGGCCTAGAGCCAGAGAGGGATTATTTCATTAAGAGTTTAAACTAGCAGAAGGTGGGGCCTAGGGGAAACCCAGGTGTATAAGGTAATGGTGATATTAGACCAGAGTAGGGCCTGGACCGCCCAGGGGGCCTCCGAACCACGTGAGGTGTGGCTAAGGCTACCTGGGGGCGGGGTCTGGGCCAGCCGGGGCGGAGTTTAGACAGCCCGGGACGGCATTCGGACCATCCAGGATAGAGTCTGAACCGTTAACGGCATGGCTTCTAGACCATCCTGGGTTCGAGTTTAGACCAGTTGGGTTATCTGAGGTTGGGGCTGGGGCTATGTAGGGGTGGGATTAGACCTGACGGGTTGAGGTCTGGGCCTTTTGGAGTGTGTACCCGGGGGGCGAGAATGACCAGCTGGGGTATTTAGCCCACCTGGGACAGGCCTCAGACCACTGGGGCGGGACTGATACCTTTGGGGGGTGGAGCTTAGGCGGGGCGGGGCTTATTGGAGGGGCGGGGCTTTAGGGAGGGGCGGCCCCGGGTGGCCTAGAGGCTCCCATCTGACCGTCCCTGCCCAGGCCTGAGCAACATTATCGGCGTCATCGTGTACATCTCGGCCAACGCGGGCGAGCCGGGCCCGAAGCGGGACGAGGAGAAGAAGAACCACTACTCGTACGGCTGGTCCTTCTACTTCGGCGGGCTGTCCTTCATCCTGGCCGAGGTGATCGGCGTGCTGGCCGTCAACATCTACATCGAGCGCAGCCGCGAGGCGCACTGCCAGTCTCGCTCGGACCTGCTCAAGGCCGGCGGGGGCGCGGGCGGCAGTGGCGGGAGCGGCCCCTCGGCCATCCTCCGTCTGCCCAGTTACCGCTTCCGCTACCGCCGCCGCTCCCGCTCTAGCTCCCGTTCCAGCGAGCCGTCGCCGTCGCGGGACGCGTCTCCCGGCGGCGCCGGGGGCCCGGGCTTCGCCTCCACGGACATCTCCATGTACACGCTCAGCCGCGACCCATCCAAGGGCAGCGTGGCGGCGGGGCTGGCGGGGGCCGGCAGCGGAGGGGCTTTCGGCGGCGCGGCTGGGGGCGCGGGCGGCAGCGGCGGCGGGGCGGGTGCCGAGCGGGACCGCGGGGGGGCGCCCGGCTTCCTCACTCTGCATAACGCCTTCCCCAAGGAGGCCGGTGGCGGCGTCACGGTCACGGTCACCGGGCCGCCCGCTGCCCCCGCGCCAGCCCCGCCCGCGCCCGCCGCGCCCGCCCCCGGGACCCTGGCCAAGGAGGCCGCCGCCTCCAACACCAACACGCTCAACAGGAAAACCACGCCGGTGTAGGGGCGCGCGGGGGGCGCCGGGGCGCGTGCGCGGGCGCGCGTGCAACGAGGCTGCCGGGGGTCGGGGGCGCCCCCTCCTTCCCGTGAGCGCGCTGGGACTGCTTGGCCTTCCCCCCGCGTCCCCTTCCCACCCCCCCAGGCGTGGAGGAGTGCCCCCCACCCTCGAATCAGGGATCCCGAGGGAGGGGGAAGGGAAGGCAAGGGAGTGGGCCGCGTGAGGGAGCGTCATGTTCTATTTTATTTTTTGTGGGATTGGGTGGGGGAGGGCCTTGGTGTTTTTTGCAGTTTTGAGATGTTTTCTTTTTAATGTTTTGCTGTGTGCATGTGGTGGCGGGGCGGTGGGGAGGGAGGGACTCCCAGCCCAGCCCAGCCCAGCCCAGCCCAACTCCTGGAGAGGGGCCCGTAACACACAAATATAGAGTTACACCTACAAACTATATATATGCTCTCTATAAGGAGACAGGTAAAGAGAAGGGATGTGGAGAGGCTGAAGGACAAGGTGTGGACGTGGACGTTCATTCGCTTTTCCGTGTGTTATTCCACAAGGGTTTATTGAGCACCTGCTGTGTACCTGGACGGCGCCTTGAAGGATATAAACGGGCACAGAAAGGGACTCGTTCAGTCATTACCAGCAATTTATCTGTGTGAAGTACTAGGCGTTGTTCTGAGCGCTGAGCCTACAGAAGGGAGGAAAACAGACAGGGTCCCCACCGTCCTCAGAGAGTTTACATCTTGTGCATTTAATCACATGGACATTGTGTGGACACAATGTCCACAAACAGTAAATTACAGTTAGGACATAGGAAAAATCCAACAGGCTGCAAAATGCTCTGTCATGGGGGCATTTTAACTCAGTTTAAAAGGAAGGGATAGTTTAGCTTACACAAAATAGGATGACAAGAAGCAGCCAGGTAAAGCTGGGCGGGGGGGACTGTTTCAGCCAGAGAACAGCGTATGCAAAGGTCCTGGGGCAGGAGGAGCTTCCAGGGAAGGCTTTCCTGTAGTGAGGGAGCCAGGTGCAGATTGAACAGGATGAGGCTGCAGTGAGTGAGGGAGCCAGGTGCAGATGGAACAGGATGAGGATGAGGCTGGAGTGAGTGAGCCAGGTGCAGATGGAACAAGATGAGACAAGTAAATGAGCCAGGTGCAGATGGAACAAGATGAAGCTGGAGACATAGACAGGGCCAGACTTCCCGGGGACTTAGAGGTTAGGCCGGGAGTTTAGATTCTGTTCTGAGGCCAGTGGGGAGCCGTGGCATGAATGGCAGTCAGCAGGAATGCAACGTGAATGGTGTACAAAGGGGAGGCGGGGACTCAAGAGATGAGAGAGGCAGACATGCTGGGGTTCAGCATCAAACACAGACACTGGCTCTTGAAACTCACACTCGTGGGAGAAAGCAGATAATTACGCGAATACTGAAGCACAGGCACCGTGTCTTCACCGTGCAGGAGATTCGTGTGTCATTCATTCATTCATTCATTCATTCAGCCATCCACTCGTTGACATTTTTGTGCCTCTGCTGACGTACCAGGCAGTGTGTTGCAGCCTCAGGATCCCTGGAGGTAAGAGGTTTAAGCAGACCTTACAGGAACCACCAAAAACCACAATCCAGGCAGGGCGATTGGTGCTGTGACAGGGACCACGTTGGGTACCTTGACAGAGAAGGGAGTGACCAGCCGCCCAGACTGGGCAGCATGTAGGGAAGCTTCCTGAGGAACTTCATGCCCACACCAGGCTAGGCTTCAAAGGGATGAGTAGGAGTGTGCCAGGTGAGGAAGGCTTTTGGACAGAGCCCTGGAGGAGTGAAAAAGCATCCTGCAGGGAGACAGTGGTCAGTTTGGGGATGCTGAAGGACAAGGTGAAAGTGGGAGGTAAGCCCAGAGAAGCAGCCAGAAGGTAGAGTCTTAGGTGCTGGAGTTCCAGGCTGAGGGAAATATGGGAGAGCTTTGAACAAGGGACTGGCAGTATCAGTTGTGGGTGTTAGGAGAAGCCCTTGGGACATGGCTGGTGCTGTCGGGTAGTGAGAGAGGATGGCAGTTGAGCTGTTGGGGTGGAGGGGGGATGGGTTTGAAGGTCACTGAGGATGAACAAGGAACAGTGCTTGGTGGTTTCCCTTTGTTGATTCAGCAAATATTTCCTGAGGTTTCCCAGGTGCCAGGCCCAGTGTTCTCAGATGCTGGGGGTGCAGAGATAATCAAGCCCTGCCCTACCCTCAGGGGGCTCCTAGTCTGGTTGGAGAACAAACAGGGAGGAGTGGGCAGTGAAGGCCCCATGACGCCTAGGGCTCTGCCAGCCTGTATTGTGACAACATGGAGCAGCAGCGGACAGAGGAGGATGGGACTTCCCCATGGGAGGATGGGTTTGGGGACTTCCCTCAGAGGCCCCTGTGGAAGGACTAGAAAGGGGGAGAGAGATTGGAGGGTGGCGAGGAGTGACATGGGGACAGTGTCAGAGATACTAGAAAATGTGGGGGAAAAGAATATGCATTATTGAGAGGGGAGAACTTGGTATAGGGTGATCTATGGAAGGGGGACGATGGAGAGGTGGGGTTAGAAACCAGTTTGGTGAGAGCTGGGGCTCTGGTGGAGGGGGCGCAGAACTGGCTGAGGGTAGTGGAGTCTAGGGTCCAAAGGCCAGAGAACAAGAGAGGTAGGAGGTGGGCATAGGGAGGGATACGGGGGAAGAAGGACCAGGACATAGAGATCCAAACTAGGTGAGTCACAGAGACTGAGAAAAAGGAGGGGGATCCAGGGAGGAGAGACAAAGGGACTGGAGAAACTGACACAAAGAATTGAGACAGCGCAGAGACATAAAAAAATATGCAGAGAGGCAGAACCTCGGAGAAAGATCCCAAGATCTGCCTAGAAAGAAATACAGAGACCCAGAAGAAAGTGTGTTGTGTAGGAGCGAGCCATTTCTGTTGCTTGGTGTCTTGTGTTCAGTGTTTGAGAAGTATTCACCAAGCACCATCCTGTTCTAGACTCTGGCGAGGCCCAAGGCGTTGGCTGAGTGGGTAGCCAAAGTCCTGCTCTCCTGGAACTCACAGGAGAGGCAAACGAGAATTTGGGTTACAGGGAACGGCTTTAAGAACCTAGCAGAATGTACGATCACCTTGGGGGCAGGGCTCCAGAGGAGACCTCCCTGCAGAGGTAACCTTTAAACAGAGACTGGGGTTGTGAGTAGAACAGGGACAGGGGAGGCATTCTAGCCACCAAAGGCAGTGCAAACACCCAGAGGAGTCCCAGGGTGGCCAGGATGCCCGGAGGTGGCGGGCAGGCTAACTGAGAGACAAGTCAGCAATGAGGGCCAGCAGAGCAGGGGGAGGTCAGAGCAGGCTGGGGGCCCATCAGGCAGGACCTTTCAGCCCTGGGAATTAACTTGAATTTCTAGTTTCCGTGGGGATCGAGCACAGGCCCGATGACATGATTATAGTTTCATTGAAAACCAAAATAACAGCACCACACAGCTGTGCTGAGAATCGATTTCGGAGGGAAAATGTCAGTAAGGAGTTCGGGAGCTGTTGTCCTTGGTGGCCTGGTCCCATGGGGAGTCCGTGAGGGCAGAGAGAAGTGAGATTCTGGCGGCAGAACCTACAGTAATGCAGGAGACAGGAGTGAGGAAGCGAAGTGAGGGAAAGAGGGAACCCTTAATTTGGGAACAGACCAGGGGGCCCCAGGGGAAGGAGTCAGGATTCCGGTGGCCCGATCTAGAGCCCTCCTTTGTAGAGGCCTGCGAGAAACCCAAGTCGGAGTATCAGGTCGCCGGTGGGAAATGTGAGACTGGAGCTGGGAGAGAGAGGTCATAGCTGGAAATACAAATTTTGGAAAGGTCAGCATATAGGAGACGTTTAAAGCCATAGGACTGGATGAGGTGACCTAAGAGGTGAGTGCAGACAGAAGAGGACACAGCCAGAGGGGTGGAGGTGGGGGGGAGCATCTGCCTGGGGCAGAAAAGGATGTAGCAGAGAGGGGGGAGGGATGGCTATGAGGTAGGCAGAGAGCAGGAGGAAACCCTGAAATGCTGCTGAGAACAAGGAAGATCCCGAAAGCAACCAATGAGTTTGGTTTGATAATGTGGCCCTGCTGAGAGGCCATCGCAATACAACACTCGGGAGTGGGGACCTGCTGGAGTGGAAGAAAAAATGAGGGAGGGTGGGACCAGCCCTTCCTTCTGGTGTGAAAGTGACAAGGACTTCCATGCCAAAGGATGTTCGTACTCTTTCTGTGAAAGGAGAGACAGGGAGACTGGCAGACAGGGAGGCGGGGGACAGAAAAATGCATCCTCCAACGGGAGAGCTGTTACAGCAGATGGGTTGAGAAAGACAGGGGGCTCAGGGCCTAGAGGGGACATGGATTCAGGGGGCAGGTGGCTGTCCCCAGGGCTGCCCTGCCCTGCACCTGGGCTTCCCCCCAGGAGCCTGTCCAGGTCTGGGAAGACCCAGTGATGTGAAGGAAGAAACAGGTTTTATTCATACATTTAAGACATTTCTTGAGTGGTTTGGAGACACGCAGGGCAGCCAATTAGATAGCAGATGGGGTGTGGCCGGAGGGGGCGCTTTTCCTAGCTTGGGAGAGGAGGTCTGTGTTACCATCTCGCTCCAGCCATCCATTTGCTCATTCATTCATTCATTCATTCACTTATTCACTTGCCTAACGCACGTTTCCTAAGGCGGCCTGTGTGGTCCTGGGGTGAGCGGTGCTGAGGCGGAAGAGGTGAGTGCCTCCTGCACCTGACCCAGACCCCAGGCCAAAGGGAGAGTCCACAGATGCGCAGAGTCACATCCCAGGGCAGGTGATGTGTGCTCCTGTGGTAGCGACCCAGGGCGCCGCGGTGTCCAGAGCAGGGTGCACAGAGAAGGCCAGGACGCACCAGCTGGCTGGAGCAGCCAACTCTGAGCAGCAGAGTTGGTGAAGGTGGGTCCCGCCTGAGCCGTTGGCACAGGGGCTGAGGGCAGCGGGGGAAGGGGTGAAGACCAGGCCCTGCCGCCATTCCACACGGCTGTCCTGTCCCTGCCCCTGGGGGCGCACAACTGCATGGAAAGTCCTCCGGGGCGCCCCGTCTAATAAACTCGATGAAGAGGACTGCGGCTCTGATTCCCGTGCCTCTCCCAACCACGAGCCTCTCCATGGGCGTGACCTTTCACCCTCCTGCGAAGCGCCTCCTCCCTCAGACCCAGGAGTCCAGGCCCCCCAGCCCCTCCTGCCTCAGACCCAGGAGAATGAGCTTTCGGTCCCCTTCTTCTGACCCAGCACTCAAGAGTTGAAGTCCCCCGGTTTCTTCTCCTCCTTCAGGGACCCGAGGCTCCCGGCCCCGCCCCTCCTCCCTCGGAACCTGCAGTTCGCGCTCCCAGCTGGGCCTAGGCGGGACCAAAAATCTAGGCTCCCTGTTCTCCTCCCTCTCTCGCCACCTGGGAGGACGGACCCTCGGCTCCCAGGCTTGCCCCTTAAGGAAATAAATGTCCCTTCAGGCTCCAGCCGGGTCGGGACCTAGCCCAGCCCCTCCCCCGCCCCTTGTCCCCTTAAAATACCCGGGATCCCTATGGCAACTAGCGCGGGGCGACAGGTGCTGGTGTTATTTACGGGTCGAGCCCGAAATAGCCGGGCGGGTGGGGGTGGGCGCCCGGGGGCGAGGCCGCTGCGAGCGCAGCGCAGGTCCGGCGGCTCGGCAGCAGGCGGTGCGGAGCCCACGGGTTCGGAGGATCGCGGAGCTGGGGCCGACGCGGCACCCAGGCAGGAGGGCGAGAGGGGTCCCTGCCCAGGAGCCGGGGGTGGGAGGCCTGCGGGAGGCGCCCGGCCTGGTGCTGAGCCTGGAGCGGTCCCGGCCGGGCAGGCCCTGGGAGCCTGGGGGAGGGAAAGCCCGGTGATCCCGAGGGATCACAGAGTCCCTTCGGGGTCCCTGCTGTTGTGGGAACGGCGGGAGGTCTCTGTCTCCATTACCTGAGCCGCAGAGCAGAGCGCAGCCTATCTGAGCCCCCGTGGGGACCCCAGGTCCCCCCCACCCCACTCAGCCCTGGGGGAGCCCTCAGCCCCCTTCTCTGGACTCCACCGTGTCCCTCAGCCATCCCCTGTCTCAGGCCCAGTGCAGACCTCTGATCTCTGTTCTCTGAATTCCAGCAGGTCCCCAGCCCCCCCTTTTCTGAACCCCAGCCTAGACTCTGCTATTTCCTTCTGTGAATGTTGGGGGTAGCCTACTGCCTGTGTGAGACCCAGAAGAAGTTCGGATCTCCCTCCTAAATCCCAGAGGGGACCCAACTCCTACCTCCTCAGACTCTGAGCCCCAAAGAAGCCAGGAGGTGCCTCCTTTCAAACACACAGAGGACCTCAGCTTCCTCTCCTGGGTACTCCGAACTCTGAGCCTAGTGGGGACCCGGAGCAGCCCCTCAGAGCTTCGGGTGACACTCACCCCCCTCCCCGCCTGTGGAGCCCTCAGGCCCCCTCCTTGGCACCCAAGTTCTAGCTCGGACCTCAGGGGACCTTGATTTTCCCCTGGGTTCCCTCCTCTTTGCTGAGTTTCTGTGGACATCCCAGGCCCTTTGCTGAACCTCAGAAGGTTCCCCAGCACTCGGGGGCGGCCGGATCTCGTTTTTTTTTTTTTTTTTTTCTTTTTCTTTTTTTTCTCCTCTGAGATCCAGAGGCACCCTCGGCTTTCGCGTGTGAGGTTCCAGAGAGATTCAGAAATTCCTTTTTTTATAGTCCAGTGGAAGCAGCTCCTCACCCGCTTCGAGCCCCCAGGCCCCCCCCAACCCCGCCCCCGCCCCATCCCAGCCCTCTCGGTTCAGCTTTCTCCACATCGTATGATGATGTGGTCCAACTTCCTAATGCAAGAGGAGAACCGGCGGCGGGCTGAGGCCGGGCGGCGGGGGCGCGGGCAGGGCCTTCCGGGGCTGTCGCCGGAGCAGGAGGGGAAGGTGAAGCTGGTGCTGCTGCTGACCGCCGTGGGCGTCACGCTGGCCGTGCTGGCCGTGGGCACCGAGTTCTGGGTGGAGCTCAACACCTTCAAGGCCAACGGCAGCGCTGTGTGCGACGCCGCGCACCTGGGGCTGTGGAAGATGTGCACCAAGCGACTGTGGCAGGCTGACGTGCCCGCGGGCAGGGAGACGTGCGGCCCCGCGGAGCTGCCCGGAGGTGAGACCGCCCCCAGGCTGGGACCCCAGACAGCGAGAGAGCCGCTGTGGGAGAAAACGGTGCCCCAGAGACAGCCTGAGCCCCAGGGAGGGAGCTTGCACCCTGGCCATCAGCCCGAAACCACATCGCCCTGTGCTCCCCAGCGGCCCCTGCCCCAGGCACAGACTCTGTAGTGAGAGAAAGTCTGTACCCCAAACCAGTGCATGCTCCAAGACCAGCATGCGCCCCCAGACTGGCTTGTTCCCCAGGCCAGCTTCTTCCCCTAAACCAGCCTGTTCCCCTAGATCTGCCTATGCCCCAAACCAGCCTATGACCTCCAAAGCTACCGTACCCCAAGTGTAGCCTGTGAACCCAGACATTTCTGTGTCCCCAGGCCAACCTGTATCCCCTGAGAGCACTCAGAGACAACTTGTGCCCCCACACATGGTCCAGATCCTGACACTCAGCCTGTGACTCCAGACACAGCTGGTGTCCTCACAGAGCCTGGGTCCCCCAGAGATGCCCCCTGCCCCAGCCTGTGTCCCTAGAGAGAGAGTCTGGGTTCTTGGTGTCAACTTGTTCTTCCCACTCCCAAGACAGCCTGCACCCCCATCCCCAAGTAGAATCCAGCCTGTTCCCACCCACTGATTCCACCAAAATGGAGTTCTCGCCACACACCTCCCAACACCCCGGGGCAGTCCCCCAGTTTCCAGGGAAATGATCTCCTTTGTGTCCAGTCCTCTCACCTCCAAATGCCCAGATGGTGCACGCCACCCTGCTCATTTTCTCTTACAGACACCCCACACCCTCACTTCCCCACAGAGTGCCTCTTCACCCCTAACTATGCCAGGGAGCCATCCCCTGCCTCTCACTCTCCCCAACAGGGCACACCATGCCCTTTGCTTATATCAGGGGGATGCCCTACCTGCCTTGGGCATCAGATCTCATGCTACCTCTGCTGACTGGAGGAGGCTACCTGACTCCCCTCATCACCCATATGGATCTCCATCATTCTTTACTCTCCGAAGGCTGTCCTATAACTTCCATATTCCCTCAAAGATCTTCTATCCCTCTGGGCTCTGTCAGGACTTCCTTCCTTCCTTCCTCCTTTACTTCCCCAGGTGTGGAATCCTACATCCATGGGATTCCAAATAGGATGAGTTGAGGTCTTGGTAGCAAAGTGGGATATGAAGCACCCCTGTTGTCTGAGGTACCCACCCACTCAGCATCCAGAGTAAACATGTCACTTCTGCAGGTGGGCTACTACCCACCCTTCAGTTTCTCAGGTGGGAACTTCCCAAACTTTTATTATCAAATGCGATGCCCCAGTAATATAAATATTAGATGTTTATGTAGGGTCTGGCTCTGTTCTTGGTACCTGGCATGCAAGTGGCTCTGTTGATGCAGCCAGCCTTCTCATATGGGGTTCAAACCCTGCTCATCTCTGTTCATAGCTACTATACTATGTTGTATCTCACTGGTCAGCAAAGATGTCCCAAAGATTCCCACGGCACTGGAGGTGATGTCCCACCCACCACATTGCATACGATGGGTCCTTCACAGCTCTTGCTGTCGTCTGATTGGTCAGAAAGGACTTCAACTTTGTTACAAGACCATTACCATCCCCTTGTTCAGAGGATATCTCACCTCTTTCATTATTTCAGAAATACCCCACACATCCCACTGCCTGTCAAAGGGCATTCCAAGAGTCTACAAAGGGGTGACCCGTAAACTACTCTTTTCCAAATGGGATGTACCATATCCTTTGGGGTCAGAGACAAGATGTCTCAGATTATTAGTAGCCAAAATGGGATGTCAGACATCTGACACTGTCCCGGAATGATGTAGAGGGGACTTCCCAGTTCCCTCGTGGCTGTAGACCAAGACACGTTCCCCCATTGACTGCTACAATAGGGTCTTCTCCGCTCTGTTATGTGAAGCATAAAGCCTGTTCCTGCTTCTGAAGACACATCTCATGTCCTCCTCCTTCCCTCGGGCCACCAGGTGGAGTGTCCTGCCTCACTTAACTCAGTTTATCTCTTGTCATTTTTCTCTTCTGTAGAATGGGGCAATGAGAACTACTCACAGGATTGCTATGTGGACGAATGAGTTAATGCATGCCAAGAGCCGGGCGCTACCTAAGCATCCAATATATATAATACCTGCACATTCTCCTTCAGTTTGGAAAGTTCCTTTCCATTCCCCAGACTGCCTGGCCCCTCTTCTATTTCTTTCACCCCTCTTATTCTCTACCTCTCTGCTCCCTTTCCATGTCTAACTCTATGTAGGATAAGAAAGTTGAGAGAGATGAATTCTGCAGGAAGTTCTGGCTTTAAAATTCAGCTTGGAAGGTGTACCTTTTTTAAGTTCAGGGTTTCTTGGACTCATCTCAGAAAAAGTTGGGTGAATCATACTCTTCAGTATACGTCACAAAGTCATTAACAGCTTTTGCAAGATCCTTCGTCTGCTCTATTTAACATTGTTATTCTTTTGCTTCATCTCTTTCCAACTCATCTCTTTAGTGGGTTTGTTTTGTCTTTGCACTTGGAAAATATGTGGTGTTATTTTACACCTGTAGGTGTTTTAATTTACATAAATTATATCAAGGTATAGATTTTTCCTGTTTTTTTTCTTAATACTGTGTTTCTCAAATATCTCTGGGTTGCTTTCTGTTAGTCTTCTGGCTCCCTGTTATTGTAAATATATATGTTCCTGCATATAGTTTTTGTCTGTATGTATCCCCAGAAGTAAAATGGCTGGTTGTAGGGTATAAATGCACTACACTTCATAAAGTCTGTCAGCGTGATTTCCAAAAAGGCTAGCAAAGGCATGCCTCGAAGATATCATGGGTTCTGTTCCAGACCACTGCAGTAAAGCCAGTCACACAAAATGATTGGTTTACCATACACATAAAATGTATGTTTACACGATACTGTAGCCTAGAAGTGTGCGATAGCGTTATGTCTAAAACAATGTACAAATCTAAATTTAAAAAGACTCTATTGCTAAAAAAAAATGTTAGCCATCGTCTGAGCCTTCAGTGAGTTGTAATTTTTTTTTTTTTTTTTTGCCTGTGGAGAGTCTCACCTTGATGTTGATGAAAACACAGTATCTTCAAAGCATAATGAAACAAAATATGCCTGTACCAGTTCACACTCCCAACTGTTTCCTCTTATCCTTCCAATGCTTGATGTTATCCTTTTAATATTTGCCAATATAATTGCTCTTAAGTGACATTCCCCTGCTGACTTGAGTTGCATTTCTGTGATCCCTGGTGAGGGGGGAGCATCTGTTCACATACTTGTGAGGCATCGAGGCTTCCTCTTCTATCAATTGACTATTCATATCCTTTGCCCATTTTTGATTTGGTTACCTCTCTTTGCTGGCCTATCTGAGGGATTCCTTTGTGTATTCTAGCTGGGAATCCTTTCTGTGATAAGAATTTCTTCTGTTAACCTTCCATTGCCTGGATCTTGGCATCCTTTGCTGAATAAAGTGATTATCCATTTCTAATCCCATTTGACTCTCAACAAATCCATATGATGGAGCCAAGAAAGAGACTATTATCTCATTTCATAGAGGAAGATTCAGAGGTCCCCAAAAGGTCAATAGCCCACTCAAAGCCACAGATCTGGACCTCTAATCTTTGCATTGGAATCCCAGCTCCTGGGTAGCCTGTGACAGCAGGTGGCTTCACTGAACATCATTTTTCTCTTCTATCAGGGATGCTAATGTCATATGTTTAGGTTACTGTGAGCTATGTTTCATGCCCAGTTCTGACCTTATATGAGGGACCTCGATGTCTTCACTTCCCTTTCTTTCTCTCTCCTGCTCCCACAGAAGCCAACTGTACCTATTTTAAATTCTTCACCACCGGGGAGAACGCACGCATCTTCCAGAGAACCACAAAGAAAGGTGAGAACTTTTCCCACTGCGGTGGACTGGTGATGGGAATATGCTATGTTAGAGGAATGCTTGGTAGCCTTGTGCTCTTCCCTACTTTGGTCCAGGATGGTCTCAGCTCCTATGTCCTTGGGAGGTCCCACCTTTGGGAGGGTAGTGGCAGTAAAGTCTTGGTTCTCCAGAGCCCGACACTCCTACCCCAGCTCTGCCTTTGCCACATGCTCTGCAACTTCAGGCAAGTCACAGTCCCTCTCTGTGGATGGTACTTTAACATCTCGTGAACATGCGTCTACCATGTGTTAAGCATGGCGCTCAATGTTCCATTTATAAGATCTCCATCCTTGTTGCACCCTGCAGGCAGTGGCTTTATCCTAAGCCTCTTAATGAGAAAACAGATGTTCCTACAGAATCTTCTGTGAAAATGAAAATGTTCTGTGCCTGTGCTGACCAATATGGTAGCCACTGGCCCCATGTGGCTGCTGAGCACTTGGAGTGTGGCAGGTGCAACTGAGAAATGATCTTAAATTTTATTTAATTTCAACCCATTTAAAATGAAAGGCCGCATGGAGCTAGTGGCAACCATACTAGACAAGTCAGCTCTTAAGACTTTTCCCTTTCTCTTCTAACTATAGCTTCTCCATCACCCCAGAGCCTCCATATCTCACCTGTAAGAGAATTGGGATCCTGTCATGAATTGTATCTGATTTAGTCAGATGATGCAGCTAATACACACAGTGTGGTGTCCAGCACACAGTAGGTCCTCAGTAAACACTGGCTCCTTACTCCTTTCTCTCTTGTCTTGATATTCAGTGAGTTTGCACAAGCCACTGTGCTCCTCTGAGATGGTACAATAATCGTAGTGCACATGTATGAAATGACTGCTGGATGCCAGGTGCTGCATTGGGCACTGTACACCTGTGGTTTCTAGTCCTTGCAACAGCCTGATCCAATCGGTTTTTTTTTTTTCCAGTAGGGATTTTGATCCTGATTTTCTGGAAGAGAAAACTGAGGCTCAGAGAGGTTCTGTGACTTTACCAGAATCTTCCAGCTGGGAAGTGGTTGGGAGAATTTGGACTTGGATCATGCTACTGTAGCATATCTCCTCCAATGTCATGCACACCCCCACTGCCTCAGTTTCCTCACCTGTGAACAGACAGTGACCAGATCATAAGTAATCATTGGAAGTTCCCATTTCCTTCTGGTTCTGGCTCTGTCCTCTCTTTGCCCTGTGTCCTTAGGCAAATAACTGGTCCTGGCTGAATCGTAGTTCCTTCAACGGTCTAAGTCAATTATTGGCCTGGATGATTTTCTACTTTAAAATTCTTCTTTAGTCTTGAATCTCCCATTTTTTCTCATTCTGGGTCCATATCAGGGAGTTTTTCCCACTTTCTCCATCCCATGTTCTCCACTTCTTCCCCTTCCCTCCTCGCAGAGGTGAACCTGGCAGCTGCGGTGATAGCGGTGGTAGGCCTGGCAGTCATGGCCCTGGGGTGCCTCTGCATCATCATGGTGCTCAGCAAAGGTGCAGAGTTCCTGCTCCGAGTGGGAGCTGTCTGCTTTGGCCTCTCAGGTGAGGGTTGAGAGCCTGGAGACTGAGGAAATTGTATGCGGGGAGGTGGGATCTCCAGGCACTGTTGCATTCTGGGCTATATGGTCTCCAAGAACTGTTGCATGCTGGCAAGTTGGGTATCCAAGTACTGTTGCATGCTGGGATGAGGGACATCCAAGTGCAGTTGCTTAATGGGAGGTAGGGTCTCCAAGCACTGTTGCATGCTGGGAGGTGGAGATGGCTCCAAACACTGTTGCATGCTGGGGGGCACAAGGGCTATAGTAGGCTCAAATATGAGAGTTCTAAGCTCTGTTGTTGGCTGGGAATTGGAGGGTCTCCAAACTCTCTTTTAGATTTGGACCTGGGGCGTGCAAGGACTATTGCATTCTTGTAGTTGAGGGTCCAAAAAAAGTGCTACATCTTGTGGAATGTAGTTCTTCCCATTGGGTCCAATGCTTTCTAATGTAGATAGAAAGGTTATTAATTATATAAGCAGTTGTTTGTTATGGCTGCCATAACAAAGCACCATGGACTGGGTGGTTTAAGTGACAGAAATGTATTTTGCACAGTCTTGGAGGCTGAAAGTCCAAGTTCAAGGTGTCAGCAGGGCTGGTTCCTCCTGAGGCCTCTCTCTTTGGCTTATAGATGGCCCTTTTTTGTATGTCCTCACATGGTCGTCCCTCTGTGTGTGTCTGTGTCCTAATCTCTTCTCATACAGGCAGCAGCTGTATTGGATTAGAGCCCACCCTCATGACTTCATTCTAATTCATTTCTTTGAAGACCTCATCTCCAAATACAGCCACATTCCAAGACACTGAACCCCAACACATGAACTTTGGGGAGGATGCAAGTCAGCCCACAACAATATATCTACCTGGTTATTGTCCATTTCTCCTGATCTGGGATGAAGCCCCAAGAGGACAGGGCCTTTGTTAGTCTCATGTATATATTTTATAATGA
The DNA here is from genome assembly GCA_028533065.1 of Trachops cirrhosus. Lineage (NCBI taxonomy): Eukaryota > Metazoa > Chordata > Mammalia > Chiroptera > Phyllostomidae > Trachops > Trachops cirrhosus. Next base: position 44,622,331 of record CM052550.1, read on the forward strand.
GAGCTTAATTTAGATCTGTTAAATGGCCCTGGCTGGGTGGCTCAGTTGGTTAGAGCATCAGCCTGATACAACAATGTTGTGGGTTTAATCCCTGATCAGGGCATGTACAAAAATCAACCAATGGGTACATAAATAAGTGGAACAACAAAATCAATTTCTCTCTCTCAGAAAGAAAAGAAAAGAAAGAAAAAAAAATGCCCTGGCTTGTGTGGCTCAGTGGTTGAGTGCTGGCCTGCAAATCAAAGGGTCGCCAGTTCAATTCCCAGTCAGAGCACATGCCTGGGTTGAGGGCCAGGTCCCCAGTAGGGGGTGTGGGAAAGGCAACCACACATTGATGTTTCTCTCCCTCTTTCTCCCTCCCTTTCCCTCTGTCTAAATATAAATAAATAAACTCTTTTAATAAAAAACAATTTAAAAAAAGAAAAGAAAAAGAAAGACCTGGTAAGAGGATGCATGAACTAGCAAGAGAGTGAAGGAGGCTGGACAGTGTCTCCTCCTCATCCAGCTGTTTTTTCCATATTCAGTGTCCTAATGCTGAGCTGCATTGGGTCATGAAATGCTGGAGAGAGGCACTGAACCACAGTACACAGACTCCAGGCTACATTCTCCCGGCCCCTGATTAAAAACCATGGGGGAATCGGTGGGCAAAGAGGAGGGAGGGGCAGGACCTGAGGTTGGGGCCAGCCTCCAGCATCTGAGAGGGGATCCGTGACCATGGGTGCCCATCAGATGGTCCTGCAGGGTCTGACCCCTGCCCAACCTCTGCACTTCCATTGCCCACCAGTGCACCCCTCCCCACTGCCTGCTCTGGCCACACCGACATTTCTTCCCCTCAAACACACTGCACTCCATCCCACCACGGGCCTTTGCACCAGTCGCTCTTTCTGCTCGGAATGGCCGTCGCTTAATTTTGTGCGTGGCCGGCTTCTTCTTATTCTTCTTTTGGGTCTCAGCTGAAATGGCTTTTCCTGGTAATACTATTTAAAGTCCTCGCTCCACCCCTGGACGCCGCTCCCCTTCCCATCACCCTGTTTTTATCTCCTTCCACCCTGTCTCACGCTCTGAAATTATCTCGTCCTCTCATATGTTTACTTTGGAGGTTGCAACCTGGCAGCCGGCAGGTCAGCAATGGACCTTAATGGGCTTTGCTTGGCGGGCGGTGTGTAAAGATTTCTCTGAGCCAGCGTTGAAAGTTTGGGTGAATTCCCATAAACATCATAGTCATTGAGAAATTTTAGCTCTTCTTGAAAACTCAGAAGGTCTGGCAAATAAAGTCGCCATTTCTGAAGGGCTGCAGTTGGCGGAAGCCGAGTTTCAGTCCTCTGTCACTATTCCCATCACACCTGCCTGCTTCATTCTTGACACTTTCACATTGTCTCTGGCAGGCACTGTCTATCTCCTGTCTCCTCCAAGGAGAGTATAAGCTCCACAAAGTCAGGGTCTTTGTCTTGTTCCTTATTTTTTCTCCTTTCTCTTTCTTTTAAAAATCAAATTACATTACAGCTTGATTGCCTTTCTTTTCTTTTTAACCTTAAAAAAGTATTGATTTTAGAGAAAGAGAGGAAGGGAGAGAGAGAGAGAGACATCAATTTGTTGTTCTGCTTATTCATGCATTCAGTGGTTGTTTCTTGTATGTGCCCTGGCTGGGGATCAAACCCACAACCATGGTATATCAGGGTGATGTTCTAACCAACTGAGCTACCTGGCCAGGACCTTGACTGCCTCTCTTTTGGTTTTGTGATCCACCATCATTATTTTTTCAGCTTTACTAGGATGTGATTGACAAGTAGAAATTGTGTATATGTAAGGTATACAATGTGATATTTTGATCTACATATATACATCATGAAATGAGCACCACAATCAGGCTAGTGAACACATCCATTATCTCACATGGTTACCTTTTTTTTTTTTTAGTATGGTGAGGACATTAAGACCTATATATTTTCTTAGCAAATTGAAATAGACAACACAGTATCATTGTCTATAGTCCCCATGATGTACATTAAATCTCCAGCACTTACTCACCATGTATAACTGAAACATTGACTATTTTAACTAATGTTTCCTTATTTCCCCCACCCTCAGCCCCTGGCAATAGTCATTTGACTCTGCGCTTCTTCAAGTTGACTATTTTGGATCCCATGATCACTCTACAAAAGCCTTGATGGAGTCTTAAACTGACTTTTGTGATTCTGGATTCCTGGGCTTGCTTTTTTTCTTTTTTTTAAAGCAGCAAAATATACATAACATAAAATTGACCATTTGCACCATTTTAAGTGTCCAGTTCTGTGTCATTACTTATGTTCACACTGTTGTGTGGCCATCACCACCATCCATCTCCAGAACCTTTTAATCTTCCCCAGCTGAAACTCTGTCTCCATTAAACACCCACTCCCTCTCCCCTCTCCCCTCTCCCAGCGCTGGCGCCCACCACTCTACTTTCTGTCTCTAGCAGTTATTGTTTCGGCTTTCTCTCCTTCAGCTTCCAAAATTGCATCTGCTATGTAATAGGTGTTTAGGAAGTGATAGTTGTTGAATGAATGAATGAGAGGATGCTTGGGAGTCCCCCAGCTTTCTTGTTTGAGAAGCATATGGTGGGGTGCATTGGAGGAAATACTGAGACCCAAGCTGGGTATCCCCAGGGTCCTGAGCACCATGTCTCTCCTCTCCCCACAGGCCTGCTGCTCCTGGTCAGCCTGGAGGTGTTCCGGCATTCCGTGCAAGCCCTTCTGCAGAGTGTCAGCCCAGAGCCTCCCCCGGCCCCAGCCCTGGCCTACGAGTACTCCTGGTCTCTGGGCTGTGGAGTGGGGGCCAGCCTCGTCCTGCTGCTGGGGGGCCTCTGCTTTCTCCTGCTCACCCTGCCACCCTGGCCCTGGGGCTCACTCTGTCCCAAGCAGGGGCACAGGGCCACCTAGGGCCACCCTTGTGCTTTCTCTAAGTTCCTTCTAAAACCCTTCTTTTTTAACCCTTGTCCCGTCAAAATCTTTTGCCCCACGTCTTGGAGAAACTGTTTTCCTTGAGCTGGGGCCCAAATTGTTTGCACAGACCCATCTCTCATGCCCTCATCTTTTCCCTCTGTAAATACGTTTTCCTCAGTGGCTGAATTTGGGTCGCTTAGGGGTGGGGTGGGGAGAGGCATTTTGAAAACGAGGGTCCCCAGGGAAGGTTGCTGGGGACCTGATGGGGTAACTAGACATGGGGGGGATGACGTCAGGGGGTGTTGGGAGGGAATTGGACCTATTCATTTTTCAGACTGTGGGAGAGCCTTCTGGCTAATTTGAAATGCGTAGAAATAGGGGAGGTGGGGGTGGGGGGTAATGTCTGGGTCAGAACAGTGAGTTCTGATTTGGGAATTAAAGGTTTGGAAATTTAACAGCTTTGCTTTGGAGTCTCTTTGTGATATGATTGTGCATTCTGGGGTAGAGAAAAGTTACCCCTCTGCTCCCCAGAAACACTGGCCCCTAAGCCACATGTCAATGAACCCACAGAGAGTGGTGGGAATCCTAAAATCTAGGACACACACATATTGTTATGGGTTGAATGGGTCCTTTCCAAAAGTACCATATTTTGCTGTGTATAATGCATACCCACGTTTTTGGTCCAAACTTTCAGGAAAAAATCTTTCATTTTAATTTTTTAATTCAATTTTTTATTTATTTATATTTTGAAACAAAACTGATGATCATATTCCAGGGTATTATTTTGCAGACAGATATCATCATTACTTTTTAGAGTTATACTTTTAATGTAGAAGCATAAATAAAAGAATTAAAACATTTATGTAGATACAGAATTAGTACTACCCACATAAAATGCCCATCCTTATTTTCCCTCAAATATTTTGGGAAAAAACTGCACATTATATAGGGCCAAATATGGTGTATGTTGGGATCCTCACCCTCTGGACCTCGGAATGTGACCTTATTTGGAGATGCAGGTCTTTACTGAGGTAATCAAACTAAAAGGAGGCCATGTGTGTGGGCCTTGACCCAGTATGACTAGTGTCCTTACAAGAAAATGAGATGAGGACACAGACATGCGCAGAGGGAAGATGAGGCGAAGAGACACAGGCTCTCACGGCCTCTGAAGAAACTGTCCCTGGGACACCCTGATCTGGAACTTCAGCCTCTGGAACTGAGAGACGATACATTTCTGTTGTTTCAGTCACCCAGTCTGTCATATTTTGTTATGGCCACCGGAGCAGGCTAATACAGATTTTAGTACCTGGAAACGGGGTGCTGCTGTAACAAGCACCTAAGAATGTGGACACAGCCTTGGGATTGGGGAGCGGGTAGGGGCTGGAGGAATTTTGAGGCACATGATAGAAAAAAAGCCCACGTTGCCTCAAGACCGTTGGTAGAAATGTGAGCGTGAGAGTCTGGGGAGGGCTCAGAAAGAAGCGCAAAGAGCTGTACAGAGCTTCTGTCGCCTTAGAGAACACACTGGCCATTGCGAACGGGATGTGGGAGAAGCAGGAATGACAATGGCACTAGCAGTCACTGGGGAGTAAAGACCTGGGCAGATGTTTGAGCTCCTCTAGGCCCTTGTGAGGGTCAGCCTCCCCCCTCACAAAGACCAATGAACGATTTCAGCTCAGAAGTCACAGCTTGGATTCTTCCACTAGACCGGGGTTGCTGATGAAGATCTCTTAGCTCTCAGAGGCTGAAGTTTCTTAAACATTGAAAAGCATTTAAAATATGGACTATGTGCTGGCTTATGAGTACAAATGTATTCATATTCTGAGTTTGATTCTCTTAAATATTTCTATAATTATAAAGTATAAGTATAATTATATAGGATATTATATAGAATATATATTATTATACCACTATTATACATAGTATATAATTATTATATTCAACCTATTCTTGTATTAATATTATGAATATTATATTATGATATATTAATATATTCTCTCAAATATTTCTATATTTAATTATAAATTATAAACACAATTATATATTAAATAATTATATGTAGTTTTAACATATCATAATAATCTTTATCTAAGATATTCCGTTACTATCCTATCATACTATGTAAATGTTATTTGTAACATTGCATATATGTAAAGTCGTATTTATGCAACAGAACATCACATTATATAAATGTTATATTTGTAATACAACATATGTAACATAACATTTCTGTATTATGATATATTCTAACATATTACATAAATATAACATATCGCATAGATATCACATATTATATTACACAGATATGACCACATCTTATATTACATAGATATTATCACATTTATAATTGTACACTGTCCCATGGTTGAAAGCTGCTTCCTCCAGAGAAGAGCACTTGTCGTCCAGGAAATGCGGGGCAGCCTGTTTTTGATTGGTGAGACTGTGCTTGTCTCATTCAGTGCTGCACTCTTCTTCCTCATTCCCTCTGCACTAGGCTCAGCATGGTGCTGGGGATCCTGCGGGGAGAGAGCTGCTCACGTGGGTCACTTCGCTGATCTAGCAGAGGCCGCATCGGGGTAAGGGTTGAGGTGTGGGCTGCTGGTCCGAAGCCTGGCTCTGCCTTTCCCACCCGAGCAACTTGCTCGCCCTCTCTGTGCCTCCCTTTCTTTCTGCCTTAACCTCCTGGAGTCCTCCTGAGGGGCACACGTCCTGATAATCCTCACAAAGCTGCAGAAGACTCAGGCACCTGGTTGTAGCGCCATCACTCTGGTTGTTAATATTTACCGAGTGGCACTTTGGGCTCAGCATACAGTAGAGAGTCAAAAGGGACCCCCGATGAGATGACAGCCTGGTGCTGGAAACATAGTAATCACACAATCACACTAATGAATGTGTAATTATAAACTGAGATAAGTAGTAGGATCAGGGATCATCAACAATTTTTTTTCTATTTAATTTTGTGCTCAGCCAGCTCGGGGAAACCGCAAGAAATGTTTGCTGCGGGGAAGGGACCACCGGTCATGGGGAAGTGGCTCTATGTCCAGTGGGGTCTTCACTCTGCACTGTCTTTCCTACCCCGGGCCTTTCTGGAACTCTCAGAAATGGGAGAAGGGAATAGAGGCCCCTCAAAGACATCGTATTATGGGATAATTTACTAAAGCATTAACTTACATCTCTTCGCCTTACTTTTTCTGTAGTGAAGCAAACCAAAAACTTCTTTTTAAAATAATTTGTAAAAATTATCAGTTGTAGTTGACTTTTAATATTATTAGTATTAGTTCAGGTCTACGGCACAGTGGTCAGACAATTATATACTTTACGAAGTGATCGCCCGGATAATTCTAGTCCCCACCTGGCACCATCCATGGTTATTACAATATTATTGACTGTATTCCCTGAGCTGTACGTTACATCTCCGTGACTATTTTGTAGCTGCCAAATTGTACTAAAATAGAAGCTTCTTGAAATCTACCACCCTCCTGTCCTTTTCATATACATTTCAAAACTTTTTGGAACATAATTGCAAACTTGCAGAGAAGTTGCAAGACTCAAAACAGTGCCCTGAAGACCCACGTACTCTTCACTCGGACTCACCATCGTAGGGGTCAGGATGACGGTGTCTCACTTCAAGCTTCCAGAGAGGGGGAAGCCTCAGATGGACCACTCAGTACTTAATATGGGCTGAGGTGCAGGGCCCAGAGAACCAGGGGGTCTGGCTCATGTTTGAAAGGTCTCAGGGGATCAAGACTTTGGCGAACAGCCCTGAAGACATTTAGGGACTGTCGAGGAGAGGGAGAGGGAAGTGGATGAATGAATCAGATGTCCTACATCCTTTCAACGAGCGCCACCTGGAGGGCGCAGGCGAACCCTGCAGAGACAAGCTGGAGCTGGCCCCGCGGTGGCCCCAAGATTGACGCAGTCCTCGTCGGTGACAGAGTGGAGGAGCCGCATTTACAGGCACGGAGAACTAATTGCAGGTGAGAAGACTGCGGCCTTGAGAGGAGGGGTTGGGGGGAGGAAGCGTAGAAGCTCCAGATGGGGAGATAAAGAAAAAGCTGGCCAAGCCCAATGCAGCCCGAAGCAGTTCAATTTCTGAACTGTCGCTGTTTTTTTCCCTTGCCATGTTGACTACAGGAAAAAAAAAAACCCACAAAACAGTGACTGTAAGTCATTATACCTAAAATGACTGTAAAGGTCATAAGACTTGCCTTAGGTGTCTCCTGAGGGCGCAGGTAAAGAGCGAAGCAGGTAAAGGTGGGTATGATGGGGGTGGGGGGAAAGGAAAAAGTTGTTCTCTGAATCACTCTGACAATCATACCTACATCTTTACAATGGATGTGCTTGCAACTAGGGTGACCGGCTCATTCCGACTTGGCTGGAACATTCTCAGTTTTAGCCCTGAGTTACCATGTCCTGGGAAATTCCTCGGTCCCCTATCCTGAGAATCCCCCCCAGTCCTTTGGAAAACTGCGATGGTTGGTCGTACTGCTCACGAAAACCCTATTAGCTTTCTGTCTGCGATGAGAATGTGGACTTCCAGAGACGTTCAGAAATCTTCCCAAGTTCACAGTACCCAGAACTTACAGCGAATACTTTGTAAACACCGACGACCCTCCTCTTCTCCTGGTTTTTAGTCTCTTCTCAGCAATGTCCCTCATAGTAAGAAAACAAACATGGACTCCACTCGCTACTGTATTCGTGACTCAGAAAATAAACGGTCAGAGATTGCTTTATTAAAACGAAAGGCTTGTGCCCTGGCTGGGTGGCTCAGGTGATTGGACCGTCGTTCGATGCACCAAAAGGTCGCAGGTTTGATCCCTGGTCTGGTTTCATCCTGGGTTGGGGCGCCTGTGAGAGGCAACCAATCAATGTTTCTCTCTCCCCCTCTCCCTCACCTCCTTTCCTCTCTCTCTAAATCAGTGGACATGTCCTTGAGTGAGGATTAAAAAGTAATAATAAAGACTTACTATCCTAATTTAAGGAGGGTAAATTCTAGAATGGATGTCCGTAAATGATTTCTTTCAGAGTCATCCATTTGTGTTCTCAAATATTTGTCAAGATGGTTTGATCAAAACAAAATCTCTTCTCAGACTAGTGTCGACTCCAAGGACTTTCTGGGTTTTGTTTTCTTTTGTTTCTGGCACAGAGGGTGCCAAGAATGATCGAAGAAGAAAGCTGCAAGGAGGGAAGGGAGGCTGAGTTTTGGAAGCAATTAGAAGGGAAAAAAACCCCAAAACGTAGGCATCATCGTTGGTTTCCTTTTCTGGATGCTGTCTGAGTCATCTTCATGTTTCTCGGGAAAGACCAGCTTCCTCCACATGGTGAGACAGATGGTCACCAAGAGCTCCCAAGAGTTAGAGTGAATGACTTCTGTGGCAAGAGGAACAGAAAGATACTCCACCCCTCCTTGCTACTCCACCCCCACTTGCTACTCCACCTCCTCTTGTTGCTCCCCATGTGACCTTGGCCACCTGCGGCTCCTGAGGAGGGCAGCAAGGGGATACTCTTTCAGAGGAGCCATTTCTGGGAGCTTCTGGGTGAAATGGAATGCCCCCACACCAGCTCCATGGGCACATGCCCAATGCAAATGGACTTCCCGCTCAAAAGGGGACCCAGTGTTTGGGCTTAAATGCTCTGAGGTCATTCATCTTTGCATCTGTGTTTTGTTAATGAGTTCCGATGGCACCCTAGAGCATATGCCAGGGGCTTGGAGCCGGGTTTCTGCATGTCCTTGCTCCTTGCTCCCTCCCCTACTTCTGCTCTGTGCCTTTGTTGGCTTGGGTTTGGGGGAGGGACAAAGGAGATGAAACAATCAGGGGCCCAGACTCAGGAGGCCTCCCTGCTCTTGCTCCCTTTCTCAGCCCACTTCCCTCACTGAACTTGCGATGCGACTCAGGCTGCAAAAGCAAAGCCACAAAATGCAAAGCTTCCTGCAAGACCAGCCCATTGGAGTAGCAGGACCAGCTGGGCCTCCTTCCAAAGTAACATTGTTGGGGCCCCTCCCTGGGCAAAACCACACCCACTCTAGGATGGATGGCACTTGAGGCTTAGCAGGTCAGACAGAAAGGACCCCAGAAACCACTCAGTCCTGCTCTTTCTCGCCTTTTACAGATCCAGAAACTGAGAAGAGGCAAAATAAAATAAAATAAAATAAAATAAAATAGCCTTCCCCTGCACCCTAGCACATGTATTTCCTGCCTTGGTTCAATTCTTATTCTGGCAATTGGTTCAGATTTCAAAAAGCACTGTTCTAGGGCAGGGGTTGGCCAATCTGGCCCACTACTTGTGTTTGTAAATAAAGTTTTATTAGAACACAGCTATACCTACTTGTTCACATATCAGCCACAGGTGCCTTTGTGCTGCAACAGCAGAGTTGAGTAGTCTCAACAGAGAAGCTCTCTGCTCCTTTTCAGAAAAAGTTTGGTGAGCTCTGGTTCCAAGAAGTCAGCAGGAGCCTGGGTTCTAGAGCGGTTCAGAAACTGTTATTGCTAAGACTAGAAAAATAATTTGCTTTGATTCTAACAATCTGATTTCCCTTCTTTTTCATTTTTACCTTTTTAATTTATTGATTTGAGAGAGAGAGGAGAAGGGAGAGAGAGAGAGAAAGAAAGAAACATCGATGTGTTGAGCCCCTTGTTTATGCATTCATTGATTGCTTCTTGTATGTGCCCTGACCGGGAATGTGCCCTGTCTGGGAATTTATCCTGCATCCTTGTTGTATCTGGACAATGCTCTAACCAACTGAGCTACCAGCCCGAGCTACCCTTTTGCAGTAACTAAAAAGTCCTCCTTACCTCTTTGGCTGAAGGTCTGTAAGACTGTAAGCCTGCAATTGTCATGATCAGCCTCAGGGTCAGAAGTACAGCTGGTTTGCATAATAATGGTAACATTGATAACACAGCCCTGGCTGGTGTGGCTCAGAGGACTGAGTGCCGGCCTGTAAACCAAAGGGTTGAATGTTCAATTCCCAGTCAGGGCACAAGCCTGGGTTGTGGGCCAGGTCCCCAGTAGGGGGCATGTGTAAGGCAACCACACATTGATGTTTCTCTCCCTCTCTTTCTCCCTCCCTTCCCCTCTCTAAAAATAAATAAAACCTTTAAAAAATAACAATAACACAAATAAGTAGAGATAAGAGACAGAAGAAAAGTCTAAATGGCTTTCAAGTACAGGAGGCAGCTGTCCGAAGAGGTCTCTAGCTTGGTCTTTTCCTCAGTTTGGTTACCTGATTCAATTTCTTTCTTTCTCTTTCTTTGTTTCTTTGTTTCTTTGTTTCTTTGTTTCTTTGTTTCTTTGTTTCCTTCTTTCTTTCTTTCTTTCTTTCTTTCTTTCTTTCTTTCTTTCTTTCTTTTCCTTCCTTCCTTCCTTCCTTCCTTCCTTCCTTCCTTCCTTCCTTCCTTCCTTCCTTTCTTTCTTTCTTTCTTTCTTTCTTTCTTTCTTTCTTTTTCTTTCTTTCTCCCTTCCTTCCTTCCGTTCTTTCTTTCTTTCTTTTTTCTCACTTTTTGTGTGTATTATCCCATGTACATATATTTCAAAACTAGGCAAAACGAACCTATAGGGTTAGACGTTACAATAATAGTTACCTCTGCAGGGATGTAGTACCTACCTGCAAGACAGCAAGGAGGTCTTCTGGAAGGCTTGGTGAGGTTTGATTTCTTCATCAGGGTGCTGCTTCCAAGGGTGCGTCACCTTGTGAAAATTCATTGAACTGTTCTTTATGATTTGCACATTTTTATGTATGTACATTATTCGGGATAGAAAGTTTCCTTTGGGAAACACTTATATCCATAATACCATATGGTAATATCGTTTTGCAACCTGAATGGAAAAAACAACATTATGCTTTTAATATGTATCTACCTTAGTCCATTTGATCTAGTTCAGTTCAATTCCTTTAAGGTAAGTTTTTCCCAACTTTGTCATTTCCAGTCAAGTAACTGAACAACTCTCATACTGGAAGGTGGGGTAGATGACATAGGTATGGTCATATTTCAGTAAGTTGAAGACACAATTTAAATGAAAAAGAACTTTTCAATAGAGGGCACTAGGGCAATTGGTCTAAGTGGGAAAATGAGATGTCTACCTCACACTGTAGACAAGAATTGATTTCAGCCTTGCCTGGGTGGCTCAGTTGGTTGTAGGTTGGAGTGTCGTCCCGTACACCAAAAGGTTGCAGGTTCAATCCCCGGTCGGGGCATGTACGGAAGGCAACCGATGGATGTTTCTCACAGTGATGTGTCTCTCTCTCTCTTCCTTTCTCTCAAATCAATAAACATATCCTCAGGTGAGGATTAAAAAAAGAATTCACTTCAGAAAAATTAAAGATAAAAGCAATACTTTTTTAAAAAGGTTTTATTTATTTCCAGAGAGAAGGGAAAAGAGGAAGAGAGGGAGAGAAACGTCAAGGTGTGGCTGCCCCTTGCACGCCCCCTGCTGGGGGCCTGACCTGGCCTGCAACCCAGGCATGTGTCCTGACTGGGAATCAAATCCACAACCCTATGGTTTGCAGGCCAGCACTCAATCCACTGAGCCACACCCGCCAGGGCTAAAAACAACACTTTTTAAACACTTTTTAGATCTAAAATTTAGAAAGACATTATGGGAGAGTATATTTCTCATGCAAAGCTAGTTGAGACACAAAGAACTCCCTCAAATATAAATTAAAAGATGAATTACTCTGAGTAGCGAACATTAAAAGGTACAAAACCAAAGGAAATACAAGGTATTTGCAACATAAAGTTCACCCAGGAAAAGTGTGTAAATACACCCTTCAAATTAATGAGGAAGAGACTAAGAATTCAACAGAAGAAGGAACAATAGATAGAAACCTTCAACTCACAGAAGAGGAACCCCAAATAGTCCATAAACCTCACTCACATCAGGAAGATACAGAAATAAGGCACCAATGAGATGTCTTTATACAGGCAGCTTAAAATGGGGTATGACTTCCCTTCTTCTTTTTTCAAAGATTTTATTTATCCACTTCTAGAGTGAGAGGACGGGAGAGAGAAAGCGAGGGAGAGAAACATCGATGTGCAGGAGAAACACCAATTGGCTGCCTCTCCCATGCCCCAAACCAGGGACCTGGCCTGCAACCCAGGCATGTGCCCTGACAGGGAATCAAACCAGTGACCCTTTGGTTCCCAGACCAGTGCTCAGCCCACTGAGCCACACCAGCCATGCCAGACTTCCTTTTTTTGTTTATCCACAAAAATGAAGAAGTTCAATACATTTATGAATTGACAAGGATGTGGGGGAATTGGAAACCACCTTACTTATCAATTTCCTTCTCCTAGTAGGATGAAAGGTGTGGGCAGAAGACAGATTTTACTTCCAAATACCTACCCTAGAGAGGTCACATACTTGTGAACAAGAAGCCAGGGATGGGGTGTTTATTGCAGCAATTTGCTGATGGCAAAGCACTGGAAACACCCAAAATATCTAACTTTTGAAGAAAGAATGAAGAGAAACCGTGGTTTGAGTTCTTTTCAAACATTCATTTTATTGACACATAATTAACATATAAAACCCACACTCCTAAAGTGTACAATTCAGCGTTTTGTTAGTATACCCACAAGATCGTGTAACCAACACCACTCCAATTCCACATTTTTCTCATTCTCCCCAAAGGAAACCCTGTACCTTTTTGCAGTCTCTCCTCATTACCCTCCCCGCAGGCATCTGCAAGCCACTAACCTGCATGCAGTTTCTAAGGACTTATTCATAAATGGGATGCTACAATATGCAGCTTTTGGTGTTTGACTTCTTGCACTTACAATAATTTGTTTTCAAGGTCCATATATATTGTGGCTCATAAGAGGGCTTCATGCCTTCTTTATGGGTGTGCAATATTCCATGGTAGGGTTAACAACTGAATTCGACACAGTAAACGGTGAGCCCAACCCCCAAAAATCACCTGGGTAAATTTCAAAAGCATGATGGGGAAGGCAATAAAAAAAGGTCCCATAATTGTAATATGAAGTATGATTGCATATATATGTATGTATCTATTTCCTCCCCATAGATTTAGTTTTTAATTTTAATCTTTAATTTTTAGGTACAGTTATCATTTAATATTATTTTTATGTTCTTTTCAGATGTATAACATAGTGATTAGACTTATGAAGTGATTCCTCCTGATAATTATAATACCCACCTGGCACCATTTATAGTTACTGGACTATTATTGTAGATATTCACTGTGCTGTAATTTACATCCACATGACTATTTCACAACTGCAATCTGTATGTCTCAAATTCTTCATCTTTTTCACCGAGTACCCCAACCCCTTTTCCCTCTGGCAGCCATCAGTCTGTTCTCCGTATCTGTAAGTCTGTTTCTGTTGTGTTTGTTCATTTATTTTGTTCTTTATTTTTTAAAGATTTTTATTTATTTATTTTTAGAGAGAGGGAGAGAAACATCAATGTGTGGTTGCCTCTTGTGCACCCCCTACTGGGGACCCAGGCAGGTGCTCTAGACTGGGAATCGAACCAGCGACCCTTTGGTTCACAGGCCAGCACTCAATCCACTGAGCCACACCAGCCTGGGCTTATTTTGTTCTTTAGATTTCACAGATAAGTGAAACCATATGGTATTTGTCTTTCTGTGACCTATTTCACTAAGCATAATATCCTCTAGGTCCATCTATGCTCTCGCAAATGGTAAGATTTCATTCTTTTTATGGCTGAATAATATTTCCTTGTATATATGTCCCACATCTTTTATATCCACTTGCCTGTTGATGGACACTTGGGTTGCTTCCATATGTTGGCTATAGCAAATAATGCTTCACTGAACATAGAGGTGCATCTATTCTTTTAAATTAGTGTTTCATATGTGTATACATTAATAACATAAAACAGTGCCATGTGTGGGCTGTTAATAGATGTCTGGGTTGTGAAAGTATGAAAAAAGCCTAGGAATAATATGCACAACTTGGAAAGTGTTTACTTCTGGTGAGGAGAGGGAGGAAAGAGATTGGGAAGCAAAATACTAGTGTCAAGAAAATAAGGTTGGTGTGGATATTTCCATTCATGTTATTCAGTGACTTTCTCTTTTAAAAAGAGAAAAGTTATTCATCATATGTTTATGCATTAAGTGTGTTTATATACAGCTCTGGCCGGGTAGTTCAGTTAGTTAGAGCATCGTCCTGATACACCAAGGTTGCAGGTTTGATCCCCGGTCAGGGCACATACGAGAATCAACTAAACAAATCAATGTTTCTCTCTCTCTTTCTCTCATTCTCCCTTCCTCTCTCTCTAAAACCAATAAGTTAAAAAGTTTAAAAACATTGAGGAAATAACACAAACAAATATGGTGGCAGTGACGTCAGAGAGGAAACTGGTCTGGACTTGAGACTACGTGGCTGCCCAGCACAGCACGAGAGAATCATGACACAAATACATTTAACTGCTGGCCGGGCTGCATGCTACATAGGGGTGCTGTCGTTAGCTCATCACTGAGTGTCCACATCACTTCGTGGCTTGTGTTTTGTGCTCCTTTTCCAAAGCCCTGTGTCTAGGGAATGCCTCACCTGACCGCAGCCACATACGCTTCTCTGGGGGAGGCATTTTCCATTCGTGGGGTGCTGTCCACAACTCCCCAAGTGAATATTATGAGTACCACCAGTCCATGTATGTAGGACATAATCTTAGCCTATGTTTTAAGTCAAACCATACTAAAGCCAGATTCCAGAATTTAGAAAAACCCATCCAGTAGTTTTTGAGAGGAGTGGAATCAAGAAGAAAAACATTCATTAAAAAAAAAGATTTTATTTATTATTTATTTTTAGAGAGAGGGGAAGGGAGGGAGAAAAAGAGGGAGAGAAACATCACCGTGTGGCTGCCTCTCATGCGCCCCCTACTGGGGACCAGGCCCACAACCCAGGCATGTGCCCTGACTGGGGATCAAACTGGTGACCCTTTGATTTGCAGGTCAGCACGCAGTCCACTGAGCCACATCAGCCATGGCAGAAAAACCTTAATTTTATTAGCATGGACAATGAGCTGAGGACACAACATGATGTGGATTTCCATACGTCCAGTCACCTCAGCCACCTGAATCCAAACTCTCCTCCCTGAGAGAGAAGTCCTTCCTCCAGCGGCTCATTCACAAGATCCCGGGGGCTCCTCCTCAGACAGTGCCTCATTGTTTACATCAGCAGGGGTGTCTTCCTGGGGGTCTTCAGTCTTTGGGGAAAAGAGATGAATACACACCGGCATTTAGAGCTGACATGTCCAATGTGGTGGCCTTGAGCTACATCCAGTTACTTAAATTTAAATGAACTAAAATTAAATTTAAGTTAAATGTAAAAATACGCTCAGTGAGCAGTAATTTCAAATGTGTGGCAGCCACGTGTGACTGAGGGCTGTGGCATTGGATGGCCCAGATGCACAACATCCTATACTGGCTGTGCCCCATGGAGATTGAGGGCTTTCACTCTAGTACTAACAAAAGGATTCTGACAACCAGTGGTACCTGGTGCTGATAAAAGTCACTGCACAGGTGCCTGGGAGAAGAGCTACCATCCCATGAGAACACCTGCTGGCACTGTGTACTATTATAATCTTGTTTTAAACAATGTTGTGGAGGTGTAATTTATAAATAAGTAACGTAGGATGTCCCTAGTAAATTCCCCTATGATAAGTGTACAGTTAGATGACTTAGTGAATTTGTAGAATGATGCAGCCAACACCACAATCTACTTTGAGGACATGCATCCCCCACTCCCCCCAATTCCCTTGTGCCTGTCTGCAGTTAAACCTTGCTCTCCTGCCTCCCACCCCACCCTTACCCCTACTCCAGCCACAGGCAACTACTTATTTGCCTTTTCTGGAGACTTTTATATAAATGGAGCAATGCTATACATAGTCTTTCGCTTCTGACTCATTTCATTTAGCAAAATGTTTTTGAAGTGCACCTGCTTACCACATGTATCAGTAGTTTCTTCCTTTTCATGGCTGAGTAGTACTTCAGGGTGTGAAGGTACCACATCTTAATATTATATTGTTATAACATTATCAATAATTTATGAAATAATGACATTAATCCAACATGTGAAATGGACCAGATTTGTGGACTTATGCTTAATTTGTGAACCATGCATTTTTTAAAAGATTTTTAAAAATCTACTTTTAGACAGAGAAGAAGGGAGGGAGAAAGAAAGGGAGAGAAACATCAATGTGTGATTGCCTCTCTCACTCACCCTCCTGGGGACCTGGCCCACAACCCAGGCATGTGCCCTGACTGGGAATTGAACCAGCGACCTTTTGGTTCACAGGCCAGTTCTCCATCCACTGAGCCACACCAGCCAGGGCACTATGTCTCTTTTATAACTTTATTTATATCTATGTATCTACATCTATAGATATAGATTTATATCTAAATGAATGCAATGTGCACGAGTATTTTTTCAACATGATAGTGAACTTCTTGCACCTTTTGGTAATCCTCTATTTGCTTTGGCATGATGAATAAGCCAATGAACCTCTGTGTCCCATGGAAAATTGTATAAATGTTATCTGATGTCGCTCTTAGATGGAATGCTAATCAATGCAGAATCATGAATCATCAATATTTTAAATAGTAAAACAACTGATTGATGTAAATGGATTAACATTTGTTCATTGAGCCCTGGCTGGTGTAGCTCAGTGGATTGAACACGGGCCTGCGAACCAAAAGACTGCGGCTCCATTCCCAGTCAGGGCACATGCCTGGGTTGCAGGCCAGTTCCCAGCAGGGGACCCATGAGAGGCAACCATACATTGATATTTCTCTCCCTCTCTCCTTCCTTTCCCCTCTAAAGATAAATAAATAAAATCTTTAAAAATGGAGGTGTTAAGGATGCTTGGATACCCAGTATACCCGCCTCGCGCAGGTGTTTTGAGGAACAAAGGGTGAAAGGATGTCAAAATGCTTTAAAAAATTTTTTTGTTCATTGACATTTTCACACCATCCACCTGACATTTAAAATTTGCCAGAAACTCCAGGAAGCCCTTTATGTTTATGACCTTGCTCGATTTACACAAGCCTTTTCCATGGGGAGTTTGCTTCCCACTAGATACAGGACGAAACGCAGGGTTCAGATCACAGGGTTCAAATCCATGATTCGTCTCAGACCACACTGGTGATAAATAGGAGACATTGGGAGCTGAGATTCAGCTACTTTGTCATTCGAAGGACACGGCTATTTTGTTTGTTTGTTGAGATACAGTTGACATATAGCATTGTATAAGTTTAAGGCATACAACCTATTGATCTGATACATTTATATTCTGCAATTCGTGATGTTAGCTAGCACCTCCAAAGGGCATGCCATTACCTTTAATTACCTTCTGTGTGTATGTGATGAGAACAACTTTGATCTATGCTCTTACTGACTTTGAAGTTTATAATATATATTGTGGGCTATCATGTGTTAGCTCTTCAGGACACTTATTTATGAGTTACAAGTCTGTACCCTTAAACATCATGTCCTCAGTTCCTCTGCCCCCTAGCCCCTGGTACCCACCATTCCACTCTCTTGTTTTTAGGAGTTCGGTCAACGTGCCTGTTTTTAGCCATGATATTAACTGGCCTCCTGATGGTGTGAGTTGGGGTATCCATGTAACCAGACTGTGGGTTGAACTGGGAAGCAGGCAGGACCAGCCTGGCTGCTAAGACAGCTCTCCGGGGAAGTCCAAGTGGGCCGCGGAGGGGTGGGGGGGTGGACTCACCGAGAGAGATTCTGTTTCCAGCTTGGGTAAATCTGCATGTGAGTGAGGGGGAAAAAACACAAAAAAACACCTCAATTCTCAGTCAGCAGGACTCCAACTGCCCTCTGTTCTCTCCTGGATTCTTCTCTTACCACTTACCTGAAGCCTCCTGCCTGGGGAATTTGGAATGGCCCATTCTGAGAGAGAGAGAAACACAGAGTCAAGTGTGGGGCATGAAGATTCTGGAGGGATGATAAGGGCTTTGGAGAGGAGAGGAGGAAGGTCACACCTCAGACTGAGAGAGGGGCATTGTCAAGGAACATGGTGTGGCTGGGCCTGAAAAATGGGGGCTGGGCAAATGGGGTCCCTGAAGGATGGAGTGGGACACCTGCCAAGTATATCTATCTACCTCTTGGTGGCTTCTTTATGTGATGAACCTATAAAAAAACACAGGGGGAAATTTATCAAATGAGAGAATCCTTCTCTTTATTTCTGTTCCCCTGTAGGTTTTTAAGAAAGATTTTATTTATTTGCTTTTAGAGGGAGGGGAAGGGAGGGAGAAAGGAAGAGAAACATGAGTGTGCAAGATATACATTGATCAGTTGCCCCTCACATGCCCCCAACTGACGGCCTGGCTTGAAACCCAGGAATATGCCCTGACTGGGAATCGAACCAGCAACCCTTCCATCACAGGCTGGTGCCCAATCCACTGAGCCACACCAGCTAGGGCTCTCCTGTGGTATTAATGGGGGTTGCTATCTACTCACCATGCTGACTGCATCTGTAGATGAGGAAGATAGAGGGAAAGAGGAGGAAGATGAAGAGGCAGCTGAAGGTGGTGATGAAGATGACTCTGGTGTCTGGAAGAAGAGGAGCAGGTCAGATAATCAGTTTGGCTTCTGGAACATGCTGATGGAATTTAGAATAGGTAAGAGGAGCTAGACAACCTGGCTTCAAAACATGGAGCTGCCTTATTTCTCTCGGCATAAGGTCCATCCATGCTGGCACAAGTGGCAATATTTCATTCTTTTTCATGGCTGTGCAATATTCCATTGTGTAAACATACCACAGCTTCTTTTATCCACTCATCTACTGAGAGGCACTGCCATTGTAAATAATGCTCCAGTGAACATAGGGGTTCATGTATCTTTTTGAAATAGTGGTTTGGGTTTCTTTAGGGAAATACCCAGAAGTGGAATTGCTGGGTCATGCAGAGGAAGATAAGTACCATATGATTTTTCTAATATCTGGAATCTAAAAAACAAAATAAATATGAAGAAACACAACAGGAACAGACTTGTAGACACAGGGAACAGACTGGTAGTTACCAGATGAGAGGGGACTTGGGGGGACTGGGTGAAAAAGGGGAAGGGGTTAAGAAGTACAAATTGGCAGTTACAAAATAGTCACAGGGATGTAAAGTTCAGCACAGGGAATACAGTCAATAATATTGTAATAACTATGTATGGTGCCAGGTGGGTACAAGACTTATTAGGGTGACAATTTGTAAGGTATATAAATGTCCAACCTACTATACTGTGCACCTGAAAGTAGTATAATATTGAATGTCAACTGTAATTGAAAACTAAAATTAAAAATTTTTTTTAAAAGATTTTATTTATTTATTTTTAGAAAGATAGGAAGGGAGGGAGAAAGAGCGGGAGAGAAGCATCAATGTGTGGTTGCCTCTGGAGCACCCCCTACTGGGGACCTGGCTGTCAACCCAGGCATGTGCCCTGACTGGGAATTGAACTGCCAACCCTTTGGTTCACAGGCCGGCGCTCAATCCACTGAGCCACACCAGCCAGGGCAAGTTTCTTTCTTTTTCTTTTTTTTTTTTTAAAGTGGAGCTGTCACTTCAGAGCAGGGATGTCCCATTGCTGGAAGCATTTTGTTTCATCTTCCCCATTCAAAGTGAGGGCAACGGCAGTAGCTATTTTACTGGACAACATTAAATGGGCCAGCCCTTATCGATCATGCCTCACATGTGGGAAATTCCCCATAGCTGTTTCACTGACCACAGGAGTGTTGGTCGTTTATTGTGAGCCGCTATGTCAGGTTCTTCGTGGGCGCTCTTTCTCACCCTGATGATACACACGCAAGATAGGTTCACTGTCCCCATTTCATTCATCAGGAGGCCGAGTATCAGGGAGTCCATTGAATCCCCCAAGGTCACATGGGAAGGATGGACTTGGATTCTGCTGTGTCTAACCCATCAGGCCAGTCGGCTACAAGGTCAGGGGGGGCACTGGGAGCCCAAGTTGGAGAGATGTGATATTCTGAACCTTTGCCAGGGAACTGATGATCTGGGGAGATAACATGTACCCCACCAGCTGTAATGCTGCAGAGGTAGTGGCAGGTCCAGTCCCAGGGGGATGAAAGCCCACACTGTCCCCGAGCTCGGGAATCGTTGTCTATGTGCTATGTGTACAACATGAACTACAACCTGAATGAGAAGGACAGCCTGCCATTTGCAACAACATGGAGGGCATTATGCTAAGTAAAAAAAGTTAGACAAAGAAAATACTGCATGGTATTACTTATATGTGGAATCTAAATACTACTACTACTACTACTACTACTACTACTACTACTACTACTACTAAAGCCATAGAAGTCGAGAGTAGAATGGTAGTTGCCAGGAGCTGAGGGGTGGGGGAAATAAGGAGTGGTGGTAAAAGGATACTCGTGTGGCTCAACTGGTTGGAGCATCACCCCATATATCAAAAGGGCTTGGGCTCAATTCCCGGTGAGGGCATATACCTAGGTTGCAGGTTTGGTCCCCCAGTGGGGGCGCATATAGGAGGCAACCAATCAACGTTTCTCTCTCCATTGACGTCTCTCCCCCAACCCCACTGCCTTCCTCTCTCTCTAAAATCAATAAGTGTATCCTTGGGTGAAGGCTTAAAAAGTTTAAAAATGTGCTAAGACAGTAGGTCTTAAGCATTCTCCTCAAAGAAAAAGGGAAGAGGTAAATATGAGGTGAGGGATGTGTTCATTAACTCAGCAGGGGGGAAGCCTTCCACGATGTATACTTATATCAGATCATCACATTAAATATCTTCCCGTTTTACCCAGCAGTTATAGCTCAATGAAGCTGAAGGGAGATAAGATAATGTAACGTGAAGAGTCAGGTAATGGCTTGAGCCCCCGTTGTAGAATCTGCCTCACTGTGCAGGGTAATGAAGCAGTAAGAATGGTGGTTTTCTCGCCCAGCATCCCACCCACACTCAGGTCCCTCTGTACCAGGTGCTGCAAGTACTCCCG
The DNA here is from genome assembly GCA_028533065.1 of Trachops cirrhosus. Classification (NCBI taxonomy): domain Eukaryota; kingdom Metazoa; phylum Chordata; class Mammalia; order Chiroptera; family Phyllostomidae; genus Trachops; species Trachops cirrhosus. The sequence goes on from CM052550.1 coordinate 44,643,210, forward strand.
CACCCAGGTTCCCCCAGACCTTAGCCATTTTTAAAAAATATTTTATTTATTTATTTTTAGAGAGAGGGAAGGGAGGGAAACATCAATGTGTGATTGCCTCTCACACGCCCCCTACTGGGAACCTGGCCCACAACCCAGGCATGTGCCCTGACGGGGAATCAAACTGGCAAAGCTTTGGTTTGCAGGCTGACATTCAATTCACTGAGCCACAACAGCCAGGGCAAAATTGTTGCCATTTCTATGCACTCTCTATCCTGCCTTCTTCCCCTTTCCTACGTGAACCTTTGCATCTGGAAGGATCCCAAGTGCCTTGGAATTTATGGGCCTCAGGGTCACCCCTTCACCACGACTGTTATTGGTGGGGATGTGAATGCCCTAGCTCCCTGGCCTCCCGTATTTGTGCCCTTTTCTGTCTCCTGTGTTTTCCTGCAGGATCGAGCAGAGGGACTGGAATATCCCACCATTGTTTAGTCTCTTTTCCTTGAAGTCCTTCTTCCTCACTGCCCTACAATGTCATTTTTGAACTAATATTTAAGAGTCTGCTTCTGGTGGCATCGGATCCAAGAGACCCTCAGAAGCAACAATTCTATCAAGGCATCTGCATGGGCATATGAACACAGGGCAGGAACAGTTGTTCCCGGACCCTCGATGGAAGCAGAGAAACATCAGCCCTGCCTTAACCATTTACTTCTCCCTCTGTCCAGCCTACAGTTTTTCTAACATAGCGATTCACTGGAAATGAGAAGTAAATTCTTGCAAAATTCTCTTCCTGTGGCCCCACAACCCGATGAACTGAGTTCACCCTGAGATGTTTACATATCCTGGTAAAATTTCACATGCGTGTTTGCAAGTAGCCAAAATAAATTACAGAGAGTGTATGACATGGGTCTGGAGGAGTCTCCCTAGGCAATGGGATACAGCTTAACACAGGCACCAGAAAGCAAGCCTGCCCTTAAGTCAAAGTTAGGTGGTGAAATTCAACTATTGGTCTGCACAGAATGGGAGTGTAGGGTCCCTTCCGGGCAGCCTTGGGGCATGCACACACAGCATGTGGACACCTTATCTGTGCTTAAAGATTCGTTATTCTGTTTAGAATTGCGGTGGCATCAGTGTGAACTCAGAAAGTACATTTTAAGAAATGATATGCACACCCACTTGGATGGTTATAATAAAATGAAAGGAAATTAACAAGAGTTGGCAAGGATGTGGCGATATTGGAACCCACATATATGGCTGGTGGGAAGGTAAAATCGTGCAGCCACATTGGAAAACTGTCTGGCAGGTCCTCAAAAAGTTAAACATAGAGTTACCATATGTCCCAGCAAGCCTACTCGTAGGTAGAACCCGGTTGAAAGCAAGAACTCAGTCACTTGTACATCCCTGTTCACAGGAGCACTCTTCAGAGTAGCCAGAAGTACTAACAACCCAAACGTCCATCAATGAATGAATGGAGAAATAAGAGATGGTCTATCTACACGATGGAATATTATTCAACCATGAAAAGGAACAAAGCCCTGACACCTACTACAACATGGGTGAACCTTGAAAACAGGATGCTGAGTGAGAGAAACCAGACACAAAAGACCACAGGTTGTGTGATTCCATTGATAGAAAACATCCAGAATAAGCAAAATATGCAGGGCCTGGTGGGAGAGGGGAATGAGGACTGACTGCTCAGTGGGTATGAGATTTCATCTTGGGAGTTATATTAGTGGTGAAGGTTGCACAGCCTTGCAAACTGTACACTTTAAAAGGGTGCAGTTCTGGAATGTGAATTACATATCAATATAAGTGAAAGGAAATAAGTTCCACATGAGCTAAAAATATGAAAGCTTTCTACCTCTTCCCTCTCACACGTCACGAGACTTCCCACCTCATCTCTGATACTTCCATGCTCCTCCACTCCATCAGATTTCAGATCTGTCCAAGGGAACATTCCTGGCCTGAATTATGTTCCTACAGCTGGAGTAGCAATCATGCTCCAAACCAGCTAATACAGAATAAGAACATTTTCAAAGGTTAATACTTATTTTGCAAAGACACCTCAGAGGATATCTTCCATGAAAAAATTAGAATTAGCCCTGGCCAGATAGCTCAGTTGGTTAGAGCGTTGTCACAATGTGCCAGGGTTGTGTGTTCGATCCCTGGTCGGGGCACATGCAAGAACCAACCATTGAATACATAATGGTTGCAAATGGAATGCAAATGGGTAGTGCATCAGGTTGATATTTCTCTTTTTATTTCTCTAAAAAAATCAATAAAAAATTCATTGAAGAAACAAATTATACCAGCATACACTCTAGTGACAACATTAAAAAAAAAGATTTTTTAAATTTATTTTTAGAGGGGAAGGGAAGGAGAAAGAGAGAAACATCAATGTGTGGTTGCCTCCCATGTGCCCCCTGCTGGGGACCTGGCCTGCAACCCAGGCATGTGCCCTGACTGGGAATCGAACCAGTGACCCTTTAGTTCCCACGCCTGTGCTCAATCCACTGAACTACACCTGCCAGGGCTCTAGTGACAACCCTAACAATCTTGGCTCCTTGGAGTCCATGGCAGGGAGGCTATGAGTTGCTGAAAGAAAGGATAAGTAAGCATTTAGATGCCGGTAAAGTTTGGTTGAGTTCCTGTTTCAGTCTAAAGCTATCAAAAACCCTAAATTTTTACAAGAATCTCTGAGGATAGAGCCTTAGTCAACTCTTCATGGAAAAGCACCATCAGAGAAAAAGAATTTGAGAGAACTTTAAAGTTTTACCAAGTCCTTGATCACACATACCCCCAAAGTAACCTGAATGCCACGGGTCCCAGACCCCTTCCCCAAGCCAGTCACACAAACTCACCCCCATGCTTCACATAACTTTAGCATAGTTTTTCATTACGCAAGATGTCAGACAATGCACCTCAGGATGTTTTACCCACCAGGATTTACAGGAGTGACTTAGAGGTCATCTCCCCCAAAAGGTAGTGGTTCCTCCCAAGGCATTGAGAAAGTGGGTGTTAAGATTCTTCCTGTGTCTTTTAATCCAAAGGGATCCCCTGCCTCAAGATGGATACAATTGGCCAAAACATCTCTTCTCTAATTATCTTACCTGTTTTCACTGAGGAAGCTCCAGATCCATCACGGGTATCTAGAAAACAGGATGCAAGATAAGCAGTGAGTCCTGACTGCTGTGGCTCAGTGGGTTGGACATCATACTGCAAACCAAAAATTTCACTGGCTTGATTCCCAGTCAGGGCAAATGCCTGGTTTGTGGGCCAGGTCCCCGGTTGGCAGTATTGGGAGAGGCAACTGATCGATGTTTCTCTCCCTCTCTTTCTCCCTCCTTTCCCCTCTCTCTAAAAATATATCCATATTGCTTCTTAGTCCCTTCACCTCTTTCACCCAGGAACACTATCATTTTGCAAATATTTTTTTTCCCATTTGGTAGGTTGCCTTTTCATTTTGTTGATGGTTCCCTTTGCTGTGTGCATGCTTTTTAGTTTGATGTAGTCCTGCTTATTTATTTTTTGTTTTTGTTTCTTGTGCTTTAATGTCATATCCAAAACATTGTTGCCAAGACCATTGTCAAAGGGATTTTCCCCTATGTTTTCTTCTAGGAGTTTTATGGTTTGGAAGTCTTATGTTTAAATTTTTAATCCATTTAGAATGAATTTTTGTGAGTGGTGTAAGATAGGGGACCAAATTCATTTTTCTGTATGTGGTTATCCAGTTTTCCCAACACCATTTGTTGAAGAGACTATCCTTATCCCATTGAGCATTCATGGCACCCTTGTCAGATATTAGCTGATTGTATATGCAAGGGTTTATTTCTGGGTTCTCTATTCTGTTCCATTGATCTGTATGTCTGTTTTTATGCCACTAACATGCTGGTTTGATTACTACAGCCTTGTAGTATAGTTTAAGATCATGGAGTATGATACCTCCAATTTTGTTCTTCTTTCTCAGGATGTTTTGGCTATTCAGGATATTCTGTCTGTTTCATACACATTTTAGGATTGTTTGTTTTATTTCTGTGAAAATTATCATTGGCATTTTGATAAAGATTGTGTTGTATCTATAGATGGCTTGGGTAACGTGGACATTTTAACAATATTAATTCTTCTGATTCATGAGCATGGGATATCTTTCCATTTCTTTGTGTCTTCAATTTCTTTCATCATTCTTGTAGTTTTCAGTGTAGAGATATTTCACCTCCTTGGTTAAATTTATTCCTAAGTATCTTACTGTTTTTCATGCTATTGTGACTGGGATTGTTTTCTTTCATTCTTTTTCAGATATTTTGTAGTTAGTGTATAGGAATGAAACTGATTTCTGTATGCCGATTTTACATCTAGCAACTTTGCTGAATTTGATGATTAGTTCAAACAGTTTTTGGTTGAGTCTGTAGGATTTTCTATATATAAGAGCACATCATTACTAAATAAAGACAAATCTATTTTTGTTGTAATTTGTAATCAGCAATAGGCTTCATAGATTATATACTTATAACTAAGATGACTTCCAAGACTAAAGAAAATTGTACTGAAAAGTATTAAGATGCAAAGGTAATACAGCAGATGTAGAAAATAAAGGAAATTATGAAGAAGCACCATCCTAGGATTTAAGTATACTATAAAAGGCAATAAATCTGAATTATAATAGTGGCCCTTGGAGAAATCACTTAATTCAATGGCTATCTATTAGTTTACTTCTTTAAAATATTTATAACAATACCCACTCTGTGGGTGACCATTTAACTTGTTCCTTTCCAGTTCAGATTTGGATTCCTTTTATTTGTCTTGCCTGATTTCTCTGGCTAGCATTTCTGGTACCATGTTGAATAGGAATGGTGGGAGTGGGCACCTTATCTAAGAGGAAAAGATTTCAACCTTTTATCATTGAGTATGATGTTAGCTGTTAGCTTGTTGTATAGGGTCTTTCTGCTGTTGAGGCACGTCCCCTCTATACCCACTTTGTTGAGAGTTTTTACCTCAAAAAGATGTATTTTGTTCAATGCTTTGTCTGCATCTATTGAAATGATCATGTGATTTTTATTCTTTATCTTACAAATGTGGTTATCGCAGTTATTGATTTATGTATGTCTATCCATCCTTGCATCCCAGGGATAAATTCCACTTGATCACAGTGTATGATCCTTTTAATGTGCTGGTGAATTCAGTTGCTAACATTGTGTTGAGAATTTTTGCATCTATAGTCATTGGGGATATTGGGCTGTAGTTTACTTTTCTTGGAGTGTCCTCATCCGGCTTTAGTATCAGGGTAAAATGAGTGTGGTAGTGTTTCCTCCTGTTCAGTTTTTGTTAAAAGAGTTTGAGTAAGATTGGCATTATTACGTCTTTAAATCTTTGGTAGAATTCACCAGTGAAACCATGTGATCTTAGGCTTTTTTGTTGTTGTCGTGGTTGGGAGGTTTTGTGGTGTGTTTTTTTTTTTCCCCTTACTGACTCATTCTTTTCATCCATTACTTTCTGTTCAGATTTTCTGTTTCTTTATGACTCAGTCTTGGTTTGCAGACTCACACAAAGGCTTTCTCACTGATAGGTGTTGTCGGAGTCCATCAGGTGCTTCCAGACCACAGCCAAGAGGAGCTGGAGCCAGTACACTGTCTCCTGCATGTTCCACAGCTGGTACTGAGGTCCGTCTGCCTATGACCGGATGCACAGGTAGGTGGGACTCCTCCCAGGTCCCTTGGCATGTGGTGCTGGATCTCATGATTCCCACAAAGACACTTTTGTTTGTAGATGGATGCCGACTTTTTGTTGTTGAAGGGAGGCACAAAAACAAGGGATGTTTTATGCCACCATGATGCTCAATTGGGTTTTGTATTACTTTCTCAATTTGTAATGGTTCTGGATTCCCATGTTCAGCAGAGCAATAATGATACACTCAGTTCTCTTGTATGGAATCAGACATCAGAGTGTCATACTGTGACCTGGAGTCATCCCAGCTTTGCGCTGACTGAGAGGGAAAGTTTTAGGAGTGACCCTGAACTCGGCAAGGCAGTCTGGGTGAAGGGAAGGACTGGGGCTTCCCATTTATCCCTGAACTGGGGACATGCTCACCCATCTCTCTGTCTTAACCATGTCTTTATTTTCTACATCTGATGCTTTAACATTTGGGGACCTTGCTGACTTCAGAGGGATTCCCCTCTCAGGGTTAGCAATTCCTAGAGACAGGTAACATCTCTCTCTGGAGCACACCTCTCAAATGCAAACCAACCAATCCGGGGCCCACACTCCCAACTACCTCCTTCACTGGTCTCTCACACTCAGGGCCACTATTCCCCTGCCCTCATTACCCCAGGGTCAGGTCCCAGATAACCTGGGCAGCCTCTATGCCCCAATCCTAAACCTGTTGATTCTCAAAGAAACAAGAATAAAGGCTCATTCCCTCTGGCTGCTTCCTGGCCCTGGTGCTTCCCCATGTGGCTCTGCATGACACAGTGTGCTCCCACCTCTTGGGAACGGTACCAAACTATCTCTTCAGTGACAGCTGTCTCTTGATCCTATGGCCTTGCTGCCCCTCAAATTTTCTATCAATACCTCTATTCTAAAACACTGTCACCCATCCACATCATTGAGACCCTCTCAGGAGCCCTGATGAGAGTCTTGTTCTCATTTCCCCATTTCCGTACACTGGAAGTGTCACATCTGTCTTTTTGTTTCCTGCATTCCTTCTTTCTCTGCCAGGTCCCATCACAGGGCAAGGAATATGTGCACCAGGGAGGAAACCTGAGGCTTCCCTGCTCACCTGTGACCACAAGCTGCAGGGGTTCACTCTTCTCAGACCACTCATGGGAGCCCATTGTCTTGCAGGCACAAAAGTATATGCCAGCAGTTTTAGGCTCCAGGGCCACAAGGAGGAATTCAGCATCATATCCTGCTGAGCTCTGCTCCTGCGTGTACCCAGGGTCCTGCAACTTCCCCAGCCTGACTGTCACATTCTGGAAGTGACAGTGGCACTTCAGGGTCACATTAGCACTGTGCTTAACCACTGGTCCTGGCAAGGCATTAAGGGAGGGTTTGGGAAGTTTCTCTGGAAAGAATTTAGAATTAGTTGGACTCTTTACCTTTTTTTAAACATTTTTCTTTTCTTTTCTTTTCAGTCCTAACCTGAGGATATGTTTATTGATTTTAGAGAGAAAGGAAGAGGAGAGAGAGAGAGAGAGAGAGAGAGAGAGAGAGAGAGAGAGAGAGAGAGAGAGAGAGAAAGAGAAAGGTCATATGAGGGAGAAACATCAATTGCTTGCCTCCCGTATGTACCCCAAGTGGGGATCAAACCTGTAACCTTTTGGTGTACTGGACGATGCTCCAACTAACTGAGCTACCTGGTCAGGGCTAAAATTTTATTTTTCAATTACAGTTTACATTCAATATTTTATATTAGTTTCAGGTGTACAGCATGTGGTTAGGCAATCATATCCTTTACTTGACTCTTTAACTTAATGACCACAAACACTCTCCTTGAATTCAAAGAATTAAAGGTAAAAGGTCCTATGACTCAGCCATTAAAAAAATGAAATCTTGCCATTTGCAGCAATGTGGATGGACCTAGAGGGTATTATGCTAAGTGAAATTATGTGAGACAGAGAAAGACAAATACCATGTGATTTCACTCATATGTGGAATCTAAAAACAAAATAAATGAACAAACAAAACAGAAACAAACTTGGAGATACAGCGAACAGACTGAAAGCTGTCAGAGGAGAGGGGTGAAGAGATTACGAAGTACAAATTGGCAGTTACAAAACAGTCACAGGGATGTAAAGTACAGCACAGGAAATATAGTCACTAATATTGTAATAACTATGTATGATTCCAGGTGGGTACTGGATTCATTGGAGGGTCAATTTGTAAGTAAGATATATAGTTATTTAATGACTATATTGTACACTTAAAACTAATATTATATGTCAACTATAATTGCAAATAATTTTTTTTTAAAGTCACGAAACTTGGGGTGAAGAGACAGAGTTTATGTGGAACACAACTCACCATTCCTGTATTCACCTTCAAAGCCCAGACAGAGCCCTGGAAGAGAAAGTCTCATGAGAGATATAGGATGTGCTTGTCTTTTAGTAGTAATGAGGTAGAGAACACATGACCAATTTGTTCAAGATCTGCTGTGTTCCTTGAAGGTATTTCCCTGGATTTATTTTTTACCTTTTACTTTTGTCCCATGGTTTGTCCTTCAGAAGTTATGTTTATAGAGAGCCTTCCAGCAACCCTTCCTGATTTATTGTGTTGGTAACTGTAACTAAGCTTTTATGATTAGTCAGTCCTCTTGCCATCTGTAAGTTGAACATTTACCTCCATTTTTCTCTCATATTTTCTTAGATGGCTGTATTTATCCTTACCATTTGAATGATCAATAGTTATTTTACTGTAGAGTGTTGTGGGGCGGTGGGAGGTGGTTCTCCCTCAATCAAATGGAAAGAGTTGGTGGTGCAGAAATTGCATATGGGGGACTGAGGTCAGTCTGTGACTGCTCAGAGTTGTCTGCCCTGCAGCTGGAGGTCTGGGGTATGTTCACAACAGCCTAAAGTTCAAGTGTATGTGTGGGAGGAGCATTACCCCAAAGGGAACAGCTGTACCCAAAGAAGGAAGGAACTGAAGCAGATAAATCCTGATTTCCCCTCCACACACCCCACTCAGAGAGGAGGAGCTGCGGGCTGAGGGAGGTGGAGCTGTTGGTTCAAAGTCCAGAGAGTTCCTGTGAGCCCAACCCAAGATTATAATTCAGGTATTTTGTTTTGTTTTGTTTTGTTTTAACTGGCTGAGGGCTGTTTGACTGCATTATGTTCGAGTTGAGGACAGTTAAAATGAGGCTGAGGATAGGGCTGGTCAGAAAATTTTCTACTTAGCTGCCATCCGCAGTCATTGTTCTTGGTATTCCTGGTTTGTCCCCAAACCCATAGCTTTTCACACCCTGTAGACCCTGCCCTCCTATACACCAGTGGAACATTCATGCCAAGACTGTGGTGTTTGGAGGATAGATTTGGAGATCCCATCTGAGCTCTGAATGTCTCAGCTGAGTAAACCCAGGGTGTTACCACAGCCTCTGACCCTTAGGTTCCTTGTCTTTTTGTGTGAACATCAGAATGAAGATATAAGGATATCACAGCCCACAAAATCCTGACAGGGGCCATGTATCCAAAACACAGATGTTATCATTTCTGAACTTGCCATGTTTCCCACGATATTCCCCCACTCCACCGTGAATATTCTCACTTATCCAAGCACATCCCTCCCAGTTCTGGAGACTCACCGAGGCAAAGCAAGGACAGGAATCCGGTGATCATTGCGTCACTTCCACCCAGACAAAGATCTCGTCTTCAGTTTTACAGTTAAAGAAGGGGGACTGGGGCGATGGAAGCTCTCCAACTGCCCACTGTGTCCCCAGGATGTGTGGGGAGACGTTTTGCTCTGACACTCTGGTTCTCCACACCACCTGGCATACAGTTGCCTTCTTGCAATCAACTCAGGAAACCAGAAGCCATCAATGACAACATCTTCCCCATAATCCAGTGTGTGTGGCTATGGCTCCGCCCACCCTAAGACCTCATCTTATCTGAATTTGTGCCCAAGACATGTCCTTTCTCTTTTTAATTTTTATTTACTGATTTTTAGAGAGATGGGGGAAGACAGCAAGGGAGAGGGAGGGAGAGAGAGGGAAAGAGACACATCTATTTGCTGTTCCACATATTTATGCATTCATTGGTTAATTTTTATATCTGCCCCCACCAAGGATCAAACCTGCAGCTTTGCTCATGGGGACAATGCTCTAACCAACTGAGCTATGCAGCTAGGGCCAAGTCATTGTCTTTAAAAATTTTGGGAGGGGGGAAATATTTATAGAGTCACAAAAATAGTATACAGAGTTCCCACATTCCCAACCAGCCAGCTCCTCCCGTGGTAATATAACTATAGTACATTATCAAAACTAGAAATTGGTATTGGCATAATACAGAGGCTGGGCAAGCACGTAATAACATCTAAAATGCTGGGGTCTCTGTACAAGCTGGACACTCACAGCCCCTGAGAGCAGGTAGGTCAACAGGACAACAATGGCAACAACAAGCAGAAGTGAATGTGTCTGCCACTGAGGCTGAGTAAACTTGTCCCCAGCAAACCATGTCACACAACAATCAGATTTTTACTGTGCTACCTTCCTACAGAAGAGAAAGTAATCAAAGGACATTGAAAAGCTTCCATTCATTTTTTTTTCTCCAGTGGGAAGAGCATAATCCCATTTTCTAAGGCACTAAGGAGGAAACATTGATGAATTAAGGAAGTACTTCCTCCCTAGAAGTACAACTTTCATTCGTCTTTCCTCCCCAGCTACTCATTGCTTTTGAAGTGTTAACCTAAAAGTAAAAGGGCCTTTCAAAGTGAAAGGCAATAAGCATTTATTTGAGTCCAATAAGAAGAGTTATTTATCTATCTGGGAAGCACTGATTCGGACAGAAGCTCAAAGAGTGTTGTAGCTTGGAGACAAAGGTAATAGGTATTTATGAGAAAGGGAAGGGGGACAATTACATCAATAGAAGAAAGGCATTTCTTTTTTTTCCATGTGAAAAATATCATTTTATTTTATAAGTATGTAATAGTTTATTGCATGATGTCATAATTGATTTAATGTATCATGGGACATTTAATTCCAAATTTGGGCTATTGTATAAATTTGCAAAGTACACATCCTTGCATGTATGTTTTGAGCACACAGGTAGACTAAATTTGAACAGAATTATTTGATTATAAGACTCCTGAAATTTTCTGATAAATATTGCTGGTATATTTTGGAAAGGCAGTATCAATTGGTATTCCAAACAGCAATATATGAGATCTTCTTTTGGCCCACAACTTGCCTGTTTGAAAGGCAAAAGTAGTATTTCATTGCTTATTCAAGTTGCATTGCTTTGATTAGTTGTGAAGGTGAATAAAATTCTCTTATTTACTGAGTCTCAAAAATCAAAAAATTTCAAAATTTTCTTAGGCATTTCCTAAGCACACAGAAGTTTAAAAAATAGGAAGGTTTTTCTACAGGTGCAGCTAAGCTAACATAATGACTGTAACTCTAAACAACATTTTAAATTTCCAGTCCAAAAATATTCAGTTCAGTAGTCATAGTGTCTGTTTATTGTTCTTCTAATTAAAAAAATAAATTTTTATTTATTTATTGGAGGGTGAGAAACAGAAAAACATAAATTTTGTTGTCCTACTTATTCATACACTCATTGGTTGAGTCTTATATGTGCCCTGGGTGGGGATAGAACCCACAACCTTGGTGTTATCGAGATGGTGTTCTAACCAAGAGAGGCAATCCTGGCCAGGGTTTCTGCTGTCTTATTGTCTTTGCAAACTTTGGGACAAACAGTTGCTTAGGCCCAGTCCAAAGGTTTTTAACATTCCAATATTTGATGCGTGCAAGGCAGTTCCTCTGGGATGGTAGCTCAGCTTCCGCTGTATTTTTAGTTTTTTAAGATTTTATTTATTTTTAGAGAGAGGGGAAGGCAGGGAGAAAGAGAGGGAGAGAAACATCAATGTGTGGTTGCCTCTTGTGCGCCCCCTACTGGGGACCTGGCCCACAACCCAGGCATGTGTCCTAACTGGGAATCGAACTGGTGACCCTTTGGTTCACAGGCTGGTGCTCAATCCATTGAGAGCCACAACAGCCAGGACTAAAACTCCTAACATTTCACTTCAAAGTAGATGCAGCTCTTCAGACACACAATACCCCAGCAGAGGCAACCAACATCTGAGCAGGAGGCCAGGAGTACATTGTCAAACGTTTTCTGAGAGGCAAAATGGATCAAGTCCCCCAGACTGGACTAGTATGATTGGATGGACTGATTTGTAGAGAAGACAGATTAAGTGGAGAAACATTTCAACTCTAGGCCACTCCACAGCTTTAACAGAACTTGTTTGAAGTGCATACAGGCTCATTGCCCTCTGATTCAACTTCAATCTGTCCTGCAATTGACTTTTATTTAAGTGCATTTTTTTTCAGGAGTTATGTTTCCAACAAATCACCAGTGGAAAGTGAGTTTTGAGTTTTACTAAGATTTGAACTCACAGTGGATTAGTCCTGACTGGGAACAGAAGTGTGTTTGAAAGCACATATGCACACTTTCTCCATATCACTTGGATCAGTTTATTTCTGCCTAACTCTATCTTTATTCAAATGGTGTAACTTTGTCACCAACCCATGCAAGTCAGGGACCGGAAATTGTGGTCATTCTGCTCAATACCGCTCACAGCAATAGACTGTATTGAGTAAAACAGATCAGAAATTTTATTCTTTGATCAAAGAATACAGAAGTACAAGTTTGTGCTCCCAAGATCCTTTCTCCCCAACTCTGGGGAATTAAGAAAGTCTTAAAATGCTTTTGGGAGGGGATAGTTAGGGAGGTTCAGGGGCAGAGATTTTCAAGGAGGGGTGTTTTCAGATTTCCAAGAAAGCACATGCAGTTCCCAAACATGCTTGGGACATGCTTAGCCACACATCACATGTCTCATTATAATGTTAAATCTCCACCCCTGGGTGTGACTTTTAGTATGCTGACAAAGAAAAGTTCCTGAAAAGGTCACTTGGGAAGGGGTGTCAGGAACCACCCTAGATCTTTCTGGTGCAAACATGCATCTCAGTTGTGGTCCTTGGGTTTCTTACCTGGTTCCTCAGTGCTAGCCTCCTTGGAATTTGTCTTTCCCTAATGATTCCACCTGCTTTTGTCAGGGGATGTGTTGGAGAGACACAAGAAAGTTAATACAGTTTAAAGATTATTAATGTAGTGGCACAACCTGGTGACAGCTTGGCTCATTTACTTCCTGAAAGTGAGACCAGCCCTGGCTGGTGTGGCTCAGTGGATTGAGCACTGGACTGTGAAGCAAAGGGTCCCTGGTTCCATTCCCAGTCAGGGCACATGCCTGCACTGCAGGCTAGGTCCCTAGCGCAGGTCCCACTTGAGAGGCAACCACACATTGATGTTTCTCTCTTTCTCCCTCCCTTCCCCTCTCTCTAAAAATAAATAAATAAAATATTAAGAAAAAAAGAGGTCAAACGACCCTTGCTTGTATCCACTTCCCACCGAAGCCCTGCTCACCACATTCCTACATAAACCTGCGCCTATCACCATATCAAACTCCTTTCCAGTCCCTGACACCTTCATCCTTTGATTTTTGCAACTTCCACTTAATACAGTTCCATGTTCCAAGTTGTGAGTCAAACCCCGCATCTTCCAGGAAGTTTTTCAGACCCTGGCCCTTTCATGACCTCCAAGAGTGCTCACTCATGGTTCTAATTTCCCTTCACTCCATCCTACCCTACATGTTCATCTTTCTACTGAAGCTAAAGTGAGGATGAGGGCTGAGGCATGAGCTCACTTACTCTCCATCAAGCCTAGAAAGGTGTTCTGCACACAGTAGGCACTCAATAAGTAATAGGGACCGGATTTGATATAAAGCAGCCATTGCTCTCAAATGCTGTAAAATGAGCGTGTTTCTGCCCTGGCTGGTGTGGCTCAGCGGATTGAGTGCAGCCCTGAGAATCAAAGGGTCGCCAGTTTGATTCCCAGTCAGGGCGCATGCCTGGGTTGTGGGCCAGGTCCCCAGTAGGGGGCGTGTGAGAGGCAACCACACATCCACGTCTCTCTCCCTCTTTCCCCTCCCTTCCCTTCTGTCTAAAAAATAAAATCTTTTTTAAAAATGGGAGTATTCCTTGACACTTTTAAGTACCAAAGGGGATGATGACGGGTCTACAAGACCCAGCGGCAGGCCCTAGATGGGGGTGAGTGGGGATTTTTTCTTTCTGCATAGAGCTGGGCAAGAAGATACCTGAGTGCGTGACAGGGAAGGTCAGGGGGATTTAATGGGCAGGAAGACATGGACCTGGATGGTCAGTGCACTCTGGCCCCGTCTGGGCAGAGAATGTAAGACGCAGCATAACCCGCGGCCCAGCCAAGGTCATCAACCTGCCGGTCCCACTACGTGAGCCCTGTCCCGCGTACGCTACGTGCTCCTCACGCAAGCCAGTCCCGACACACGCCGCTCCTTTGCACTTTCCACAGGCCTGCGGCCTCCCACGCACGCCGCTGCACAAGGCACGCCGCCCCCATGCACGTGCCACACGCTGCGCACGCACGCCTTTCGCCTCGCGCATGTGCAGTACGTTGGTCCGGAGCATGCGCGCCTCGTGCGTCTCGTGGGATCTTCTGTGCGCCCCTCTGAGCGCTACCTTTCTCAGTGGTTGTTCTGGGAGAGGCCTGAGGGTCGGGTTGGGTTTCTGTGGGTCCGGGGACCCCACTGCCCTACCCTGCGTGGTTCGCTTGCGTCGTGGTGAGGAAGCACAGCACCCCCAACCGGTGAGTACCGCCGCCGCCGTCGCCCGCCGAGCCGGTGTCCCCCAGAGGAGGAAGCTCCTGGTCGCGTGAAACACTGTCCTCGACGTTGGAGCGTGGTGGTGCCCGCGCCTCTGGTGGGGTCGCAGTGGGCGGGCAGTGCTGGAGCACCCTCAGGACCTGCTTCCGCCCTTTTGTCGCCTCTAGGAGATGGCGAGAAGCTCCAGGGTTCTTTGATTTGAGGTGCTTTGGGCGCGTCAACTGAATAATAAAATCGACTAGGTGTTTCATCACCTAAAAGGATTTGTTCTGTAAGAAGAAAGAGTCGCACCCCAGTGCACAGTCTGCCTGCCAAGATGGAGGAGTGTTTATAGAAGGGAAAGGAAGTTAAGGGAAGGGGACTGTGGAACATAGAGCTTTATTATTAACAGAATTCTTCCCGTAGAGTTCTCCCTATTGCGATTGCATAGAGTGCGAGAACTTCCACAGACCGTAGCTCCTCCCATAGACCCTACTGATTAGGTTTGCTTAAAGGTCCTGTTGGTCTCCGTCTGGTGTGGCACCCCTAAAGAGTACCCTAAATATACACGGATTCTTTTTCTTTACAGAGCTGGCTCTTCCTGTAACCAATTTAATATCTTCAATGGGTTAAAACGGCATCTGTAACGTGCTTATTCACGTTCTGTAGTTAAATCCATTTGACATGTAACGTTGTGTACACAAAGTTTAAGGTGTTAAGTTTAAGGTGTGCAAGGTGTTATTTTCATAATTCATGTATCGTAGCATGCTTGCCAGGTCGTAGGGATAAGTATCGCATTACATAGTTGTATATAGCAGGTATTGAATGACGTCTTTTCGTTCAGTGTAGTTTGGTTATAACGGTTGGTACGATGCCCAGGAACTCAAGTCTTGTTTCTATCAGTTAGCCTGTGGTGAAGTAGGTTTCCTCGTGTGGTGTCACTTAAAGTCGCAGAAGCTATCTGTGATGTTAAGTGACGGTTTACTGTACAGTGTTATGGTCTACATTAGTTATACTGTGCATTAGGTCTCTTATGGCTTATTTATGACTTCTTACAAGTGTATACCCTTAAGAGACATCAGTGTTATTATCTCCCACCTCCATCCCCTGGCAAGCACCATGTCACCCTTTTTACGAGTTTGACTTTTTTAGATTCCATATGTAAGTGAGATCAAACAGAACTTGTCTGTCTCTGGTGTGTCTTGCTTAGCATAACGTCCTCAAAGTCCATGTGAGTTGTCACAAATGGTAGGATATCCTCCTTTCTGGTGGCTAAAGAATATTCGTGTGTGTGTGTGTGTGTGTGAGAGAGAGAGAGAGAGAGAGAGAGAGAGAGAGAGAGATGGAGAGATGGAGAAATGGAGAGATGGATGGAGAGATGGAGAGATCTTAACCATCCATTTATGGGCATCTTGGTTATTGTGAATAATGCTGTGATAAACACAGAGTGTATATATGTATGGCATCAAAATCCTGTTTTCATTTCCTTTTACCCAGAAGTTGGATGGTTAGATCCTGTGGTGATCTATTTTTAATTTTTTGAGGACCCTTGTATGGTTTTCCGTATCATGATTGTGATACAGACATAGTCCCAGATCCCTGAACAAACCAAGTTTCTGATCTCTGTACAGACCAAGTACTGATCCCTAACAGCCCAAGTCCCTAATCTCTGTACAAGAGCAAGTCCCTGACCTCTTTTCTAAATTCTTAACCCCAGTATACCCAGTTGTATGATCCCTGTGTAAGACCAAGTCCCTGATTTCTATATAGACCTATTCCCTGATCCATGTACAAACTCTGATCTCTGTAGAGGCCAAGCCCCTGATTTCTGCCCTGACGGAGTCCCGGATCCCTATATACACCAACTCCCTGACCCCTGTAAGACAGGTGCAACAATTGGAGCCCAGCTCAGTCTCAAAAGCACATTCACTTCCTGTTCCAGATAATCATTCAAAGCTTCACTATCTCACCCCCCAGTGGTGAAATGTTGCATTGTCTCAGGCATCATTCTGTGGGAGGGTGCACAGAGGGTCTGAGTGAGCATGTTGGTTATCTATTACTGTGTTACAAGATCACCACAGACTCAGTGGCATTAAGCAACACATTATTCTCTCCTAGTTTCCAGGGCCAGAAAAAAATGGCTCAACCTCTCAGGATCCTTAGGGGCTGTGTTCAGCATGTCAGCCAGGCGGTGGTCTAATCTGAAAGCCAGTCGGGGAAAGGATCCACTTCGGAGCTGCAGTGTAATTCCAGCACACACTACCCAGAGCTAGCACAGTCCTCACAGGTTAAGGGTGCAGTGCCCACAAGGCTGCCCTCGCTTTAGATACCAGCTGCAAATTCAGGTGTCCTCAGGCCACCCTGACCAACAGCTGAGAATTTCAGAGGCTCCTACAGTCCCCACTCATCATAATTTACTAGAGCCACTGAAAGAATACAAAGGAAGTGCTATACTTAGGGTTATACTTTTACTGTAAAGGAAACAAATCAGTACTGGCCAACTGAAGAGACACACGTGATGAAGTCTGGGAGGGTCCCAAAGCTCAGTTTCCTCTATCCTCAGGATGCGTCCGCTCTGCAGGCACGTGAGGGTGGGCCGCCATCCAGGAAGCGTCCCCAGCCTCAGTATCTAGCATTTTTGGTGGAGTGTCATCAACAGGAGTGGTCGATTGAATTATTGCCCGCATGACTGAGTCTGTCTCCAGCCTTCCTTTGTTCTCAGAGGTTGGGCTGATACCACCTGGCTCACATTCCCCACACTCTCATCACATGGTTGGTCTTCCTGGCATGAAGACCTGCTGCTCCCCATCCCCCAACCTGAGGCATTTCTTGGCATATTACTCTGTGTAAATGATACCTCTCACATAAAAAAAAATAGCCCTGACTGGTGTGGCTCAGTTGGTAGGATACCATTCCACAAAACGGAAGGTTGCTGGTTCATTTAGCAGCCAGGGCACACCTCTGGGTTGCAGGTTCAGTCTGCAATTGGGGCTCACGTGAGAGGCAACCGATTAATGTTTCTTTCTCACATCGATGTTTCCCTCCCTCCCTTTATTCTCAAAATAAATCTTACTAAAAATATACAAATTTTATTTCTTTAGAAGAAGGAAGTCTAAACTGGAGATTTGAGGAACGGCATCTCCACTTGTCTCGTCCCCCAAGGGGCTTCTGCCCCACTGTCCAGCCCCTGGTTGGTGGTTCTTCCTGGATCCAGATCTCTTCCTGGCTACGTCTTAAGGGTCGAATACACACAGGTTTCCAGAGGTTGCTTTATCTGGTTGGAAGGGCCTTCGCTCAGGACTCTGGCATTCAGCTCAGCATACGTCACTCCTTGAGGTTCTTCAGCTCTTGTCTCCTGAGGTCCTTCATCCTGAGGGTGAGCAAGGAGAAGAGGATCAAATCTCCCAGGGAGGAGGATTTTGTGGTAACGACGGAGCAGTCATAATAACAGTGTGGTAGACAGCTTTCAAGGAGACTGCTCCAGTGCCTCCTAGTCCTCAATTGAGTTTGCCTCCTCTCTCAAGGGTTAGCTGGACCTAGCATCTTACATCCATCAGAGGAATAGAGCAAACACAAAAACACACCAAAAAAGAAGGGAGGCCATGTTCAACATGAGGTTGTGAAGGATGGTTTTTTCTGTCATGCCCACTTCTCTGTTGTCCCATGGCTCACTCACACTGATGAAGTCATCTGCCACGTTATCAGCTGCCCTTTGGAGAGGCCCATACGACCAGCATGGTCTCTGGCCAACAGCCAGCAAGGAACCGAGTCCTGCTGACAACCACCTGAGTGAGCATGGAAGCACATCCTCTCCTAGTCAAGCCCTGATAGGCCCTGGCCGGCACCTTCATCACAGCGCTGGGAGACACAGAGTGAGGCCCAGCTTAGTCTCTCTAGAGCTGACATACAACCATGTGAGACGACAAATGTTGCTTTAAGCCACCACATTTAGGGATGACTTGTTACACAGCAATGGATAATTTATATAAACAGCTACCAAAATGAGTGTTACTAGGAATCACCCAGGATGAGTAAATCCATAGGGACAGAAAGCATGTTAGTTAGTTACTGCCAGGGGCTGAGAGAGTGGGGAGGGAATGGGGGAGCACTGCTGAAAGGGTGTGGGGCTTCCTCTTGGGGTGATGAAAATGCCTGGAATGAGATAATGGGCATCGTGGCCCAACACTGAATGTATCAAACGTTGCTGAATCATAACGTTACAATGGTGACTTTTATGTGTGTTTTCATGCAATTTTAAATATTTATTTATTAAATTCTCACCCAAGGATATGTTCATTGATTTTTTTTTAGAGAGAGAGGAAGGGGAGTAGGAAACATCAATGTGAGAAACATCGGTCAGTTGCCTCTTATAGGCACCCCAACTAGGGATCAAACCCACGACCTTTTTGGTGTACGGGATGACTCTCTAACCAACTGAGAGCCATTTGGCCTGGGATTGACACAGTTTTTCAAAAACTGAGTTACAAAGGGAAAAAGTAAGGGCTACTGTGAACATTGCCACTGATGACGGATGAAGGATCTGCTGTGTGGTGTACAGTGAGGCAGGTGCTTTAAAGCATGATCTCACCATGTTTTCACCAAGAGGTGGGATTATTGTCCTCAGTGTCCAGATGAGGAACCTGAGGCTCAGAGTGGGAACATCACTTGCCTGGGGTCCCACACACAGTTATAATAATGATAGCTTCCAGGTACTGAGTGCTTACGGCACACCTGGCATTTCCCCCATCTTTCTGTGGCTGTGAGTTCATTAAGCCATCTCATTAATCCTATGAGGAACTTGAACCCATTTAGGGAATGGGAAGTATCCTCACAAAGGTCACTTGGGATGAAGGTTCCATGGCCAGAGAAGCATAGATAAATCCAGACCAGGTTCTCCTGAAATGTACAGGAAGGGTTGGGGCAGAGGAAAGCAGAAGCCCAAACCATTGACACATCTACAGGGGGGAGCAGTGGAGAGCCTGGATGGAGCAAGGGGCTGATGGGAAACTCACCAGAGCAGGCGAGCAGCTCGTCATAGGTGTAGATGCATCTGGGAGAGAGAAGATTCTGCCCTTGGTTCATGGCCAGGATTGAGGGGTCAGGTCTACACATGCACACAATGACACACATGCACTCTCACACAACACACATGTACATGCACTAATGTAGGCATGTATAGTACAGCCACACCACACACGTGCAAAGACAACATGCAGGTGCATATGCAAAAGCACACAGATTGTACCTACACTGAATACATATGTGTGCGCATGTTCACGTGTGTGCACCCACCCACACACTACATGTGCAGACTCACATGCATACAACCCTCATGTGTGCACACACCACACACCTGTACATGCATCCCATATTCAAACACATTTAAACACAGACCCCACACTACCACCTTCTTTCCCAGGTTGATTACCTGCCACGACTTCAGGGTTCTTAGAAGAGTGGGAGCTGAGAGAAACAGAATGAAGCATTAGAGATTAAGGAAGGTAGAGAGAGAAAAGCAAGGTCACCACCCCAGTCTCTCCACCTGTTCCCAGCTTGAATGCCCCCCCTCCTCATGTCTACAAATTGCCCTGTGCTCTTGAAGGTAGGTCGTGGAGCCAAAGAGAAGGAAATGGTTGGGGGAAAGAATCCAAGGAAAGGACATTGAGTGAGACATGGAGGACGGTTGTGAGAGGAGAGAACATGGAAGGAGACCTGGGGTGGTTGTGGGAGCTGGTCTGGGGCACATAAAAGGTTGATGTAACAAAGAAGGGTAAGTAGTCCAGGAAATGGTGAAGGACAAGTTAAGTGTTGGCTGATGGGGTTCTTGAGTGGCCTACCGTTTTGTTGCCCTCTTACAAGCTGCCCCTGGGGGTGGAAAAAGAGAAGGGAACAAATTAGCCCTCTGATGTTAGCTTGGTCATTATGTTTCTCCATTTCCCCCAGAAGATTCACCCACTTTTCTCCTGAACTCACCACAGCAGGTGTATTTGTAGATGAGGAAGGCTGCAAGGAGGAAGAGTGAGGTGAAGGTGACAATGAGGATGATTTCAGTGGTCCCTGGTGAGAGGAGAGCAGGGATGAGGCCCAGTTGGTTCCCTGAGACCTGTTCTGATGCCTAAATATATCTACCATTGATTGTGTTTCTGTGATGTGCTGGAAACTCACTACATTTCTCTCATACTCACAAGGATCCCGGAAGGGAGATAGCATGACGGCCATTTTACAGAGGTACAAGCTGAGGGTCAGGGAACTGAAAGATTTCTGAAGGCACCCAAATACTGAGTAGGCAGAGTCGGGACTCCAACCCCACCCACCTCAAAAGACATTGCATTAAACCACCATCTTCTGGCATCACCGAAATAGAAATATCACTGAGGATGTTCCCAGCAATACATAGCTTTCTGGGAGCCTCTTCCTGTGTTTGAAGGGCTCTGTATCCCAGGAGTCTCTTTTCTTACCTAGTGTTCCTTCTCTCTTGGCAGACTCTGTTTCATCTAGAAGACAGAATTCAAGTTGCAGAACAACCATCACAACAGTATACCATTAATGTATAATTTTTATAACTCTATATTACCTGCAGATGTGTACCTATATTGTAAATGTGTAGAAACATGCACAGAAATGATGCCACTAAAGTCAGAGTGAAGTTTCTTCTGGAGGGGGAAGGAAAAGGACTTGGTTTGTGGGAAGAAAACAACCTGTAGCAAATATGACTACATGTGGACAAGTATAATTCTGGGTGGTGACGAATGACTATCTTATCATATTCTATTCTGTTTTTTTTTTTATTTTCTCAAAACAAAGGTCTTAAATGTAGTATATATTATAAATAACATTTTATCCAATTGGTTATATTTTTCTGGAGAACCTGGTCTAATACAACTGGGCAGAATTCTTTTAAGTCAGATATGGCTGCAGTTCCCAGGACAAAGGGAGTATCTTGCCAATTTTCCATACTGCTTCTGAGGACAAAATCATAAATAACCCAACCTAATATGTTTTCAGTGCCTAACCTTTCATCTTCCCCATAGCCATGTAGCTGTTTTGTAATCCTGTTGTGTATAGAGATTAGTACAGAGGAAGAGTGGACCTTTTTTAAAAAAACACCATAAACTAAAGCTCAGAGTGTGAACTTGAATAGCATGGGGTCACGCGCCTGTGAGTAGCAGAGTGTGGCTGGGACCACATTCAGGCTTCGCTAGCTCTGCTGAGGTGACACCACATCACTCTGCAGTGCTTCACCGTCCCCACCTATGGCGTCTCTGCCTTGGAGTTAACCGAAGGGGACGAAGTACCCTGAGTCCCTAGAGCTCCCCTCTTTCACCTCTTACTTCAAAGAGGGAGTGGCCATGGGGAGTCCACAGGGTGCTCTCAGCCATGTATTCCATCTGTTTCCTGTGACCCCCACCTTCAGTTCTTCACTTCTCTGTCCGACTAGCCTTGGTTTCCATCTTGGGCACCATCAGGAAGTGGGATGCTGTTTATCACAACCTCCTCCTGTCAGCTCGCCCTCCCTGCCTGCTGTGCTCTGTTTTATGTGGACCTAGGGGCTGCACTGAGCTGGTTCAAATTCAGAAATAATGAATAACTGGAAAACGAGACAGATTGAACTTTGGAATAAAGGATCTTCAAGTGGCCTTGAAGACCAATGATGCTGTTCGGTGGCAAATATTTCTTGAATAGCCACTGGCTTGGGGCACATATTTTAGGTGATTAGAGGCTTCAGGTATTGGAGGAGAGTATGTTTTCTACCCCCAAAGTGCCTGCCAAGAACTCTGGTGTCTAACTGGAAACTAGACAATGGGTTTCCTGCAGGATTTCTCAACTTTTGCACTATTGACATGTAGAGCTGGATGATTCTTTGTGGGGAGGGAGTCGCATGCATTGTAAGATGTTTTGCAGCACATCTGATCGCTACCTCCTAGATGCCGGGAGCATGCCCACATCCCCAGTTGTGGCCACCAAAGATGTCTCCAGACATTGCCATTTGTCACTGACTTGAGAACCAATGGTCTAAGGAAAATGAGGAATGGGGTCAAGGTCAGTTACTTCTCTTTCCTTTCTGTCAGGATTACCGCCACCCACCCGGCTCTCTCTGCCTCCTGCCTTAGCCGATCAGATAAAACCTTCATATCTCTGCAAGTTCAACACAATGGTGTAGCAACGGGCTTAGAGATCTGGTCCTACAACTGTGTGAAACTGAGGGTTATAAAAGGCCCTGGTGACACTGAAAGGGGAACTCCTGGGCCATTTTCAGTAATCCATCTGTGCACCTGCACCCAGTCATCTGCTCTCCAAGCACACCCCTCTGCCATCCTCCTCTTTTCCTCAGCCTGTGGCCCTGGTGACAGTTGCCAGGTCATGGGTCATGGCTGAAGGAAGACAGGAAAGGTCTAGATTGAGCTTCACAACACTTGCCTGGGCACCTGTTACATCAGCATATTCATGTCAGAAGCAGCAGCAATTATGACCATCGAGAAAGAAAGCCACAAGGCCCCTCATATGCCATGAATAAATGGAGGAATAGGAAAATCTATTAATCATCAGTTGAGTAACTGAAAACTTTTAAATAGAAGTTCCCTTTTCTGTGGAGAGCAGGTCCAACTTACTATGTCTTTCTTCCCATTTTGCCTCTCTCTTTATCATCACTTTCAGAAAAGACCACCTCATCTGTGCTTAACTTTGTTAGATGTGATTACACTAAGTTAAAGAGAAACATACATACACCCCTGGCGTTTTTAGAACCTGAAATACCTTAGATGTCATAATTTCCCACCAATCTTTGTAATTAAGAGTAATGATAAGAATACTTACCATTATTATGAGAGGGATACACTTTTGTTTTTAGAAAGAGAAACATTGATTTGTTGTTCCACTTGTTGACGCATTTATTGGTTGCTTCTTGTACGTGCCCTGATTGGACATTGAACCCACAACCTTGATGCATCAGGATGATGCTCTAACCAACTGAGCTGCCTGGCCAGGAATGTAATTCTTTTTTTTTTTTTAATTTTTGTTTATTTTTAGACAGAGGGGAAGGGAGGGAGAAAGAGAGGGAGAGAAACATCATGTGTGGTTGCCTCCCATTCCCCTCCACTGGGGATCTGGCCTGCAACCCAGGCATCTGCCCTGACTGGGAATTGAACCGGTGACCCTTTGGTTCACAGGCTGGCCTTCAATCCACTGAGCCACACCAGCCAGAGCAGGAATGTAATTCTTGATAGAACCATTTTGGAATTCAGAGGGAGAAGTTTTGGGTGTTCATAATGATAGTAACAGCAAATATGTATGTGTTATTTGCTATGCACCAGACACGGGTTTGGAAAGGATTTTGGTAAAATGACTCATCAGAGTCTCATCACAAGTCCATTGTGTCAGTGCTACTTACTATCAACCCCATTTAACAGATGAAGAAACTGAGACAGAGAGAGGCTAAGTAATCCGTAGGAAAATGTGTTATTAGTTACTGGGCCCAACTAAAATCCAAATGGCTATAATTATTTGCAATACAAAACTCCCTTTATAACCTTCCAGACCATGGGGTCATCTGCCTGAGTGATAGGTGCCTGTTTCTTGCTCAGATGGTTCTGGTGGTTTGAATGTTTTGCCCCAATTATCTGTCCCTAGAGGGGACATTGACGACCTTCACACTGACCTAGAAAAAAGAATGGAGTAAACAAATGGAC
This sequence comes from Trachops cirrhosus, assembly GCA_028533065.1. Classification (NCBI taxonomy): domain Eukaryota; kingdom Metazoa; phylum Chordata; class Mammalia; order Chiroptera; family Phyllostomidae; genus Trachops; species Trachops cirrhosus. The sequence goes on from CM052550.1 coordinate 44,667,251, forward strand.
CTTAGAGCAGGGAAGATATCCAAAAGAACATGACAGAAGGGGAGAGGGTGTTCCCTGGGGTCTCTTCTATAAGGGCCCTCATCCCTGGCATGAGGTCTCCACCTTCATGACCCACTCACCTCCCAGATTCCCCACCTCCCAATACCATCACATTGGGACACTAGGAGTTCAACATATGGATTCGGTATAGGGGTCCCTCAAAAAATTAAAACAGGCCCTGGCAGGTGTGGCTCAGTGGATTGAGTGCCGGCCTGTGAACCAAAGGGTCACTGGTTCGATTCCCAGTTGGGGTACATGCCTTGGTGGCGTGCCAGGTTCCCAGTAGGGGGTGCTCAAGAGGCAACCACACATTGATGTTTCTCTCTTCCTCTCTTTCTCCTTCCTTTTGTTAAAAATAAATAAGTAAAATCTTTAAAAAAAAAAAAAAAAAAAGGAAGGAAATTCTGCCCTGACTGGTGTAGCTCAGTGGCTTGAGTGTCGACCTGCAAAGCAAAGGGTCACTGGTTCGATTCCCAATCAGCGTATATGCCTGGGTTGTGGGCCAGGTCCCTATTAGGGGGTGCATGCAAGACAACTACACACTGATGTTTCTCTCCCTCTCTTTCTCCTTCCATTCCTCTCTCTCTAAAAATAAAAAAAAATTTAAAAAGGAAGGAAATTCTGATATGCTACAACATAGAGGATCCCTGAGGACATGATGCTAAATGAAATAAGCCAGTCACAAAAATACAAATACTGTATGATTCCAATTCTGTCAGGTGTCTAGACTAGTCAAATTCATAGAGACAGAAAGTAGAGTGGTGGGTGCAGGGGCTGGGGGAGTGGGAATGGGAAGGGGTTGTTTAATAGGGACAGAGTTTCAGTTTTAAAGATGAATAGAGTCCTGTGGGTGGACAGTGGTGACTGCAGCACAACAATGTGAATGTACCTAACACCACTGAACTGTGCACTTAAAAGTGGTTAAAATGGTAAATTTTATATTGTGCATTTTTACCCCTTGTGAAAAATCATCCTTTAAAGTCTAGGCAGGAAAAGAAGACCTCCACTTGGTTGAGCTAAAGGGCATGAATGGTAGATGATGAACATAAAACAGACCTTTCTGGAGCCTCTCAGTCTGTCTGTAAAGGCATTAAAGTTCCTACTGCATAGCTCCATGAGATGTCATTCACATTTTAGTCTATATGAATTGTGTCCTGCCAGGAGGTAGGGAATAACTTCATGGCTAGATCTTTTTCCTAGTGGGGTCAGCTATTACAAATCCACCAAGCCTCCTTTCCTGTGATTCCCCACCACTCACACTCCCTCTGTTAGCAGAAGATCCCATCCACTCTACCACATGGTCCTGGCCCTAACTTCCTTATTCCAAGTGCTTTTCCCCACCAGGCTCCAGAGTTTTGTAGAGACAAAGCCTCCCTCTAATATACTCCAGGTGGCAGATAATTCAGCTATTGTCCTCCTCATGGTAAAAACCTTACCTGTCACCCAGATCTCAATGTGATCACTGGGCTCTGAGGCCTGGAAAGGAACCTGTGTTTGGTAGTACACACAGCTGTAGTTCCCAGTGTCATTGGCTGTCACATTTTGAAGGGAGAAGTGTGTCTCCTTTCCTCCTGGACTGTGGAGCTGTATGGGTGTTGGAGTTCCTTTCTTCAGTAGAGCAAACATGTGAGACTCAATCACATGTCTGGGCTTCTGGCACTGCAGAGTCACGTTTTCTCCTGCAGTCACCTTGCCCCTATGGTGGTCTTGGAGGGAAGGTTTAGCTAAATACCCTGTAAGAGAAGGAAGGCTCAGAAGTCATGGGAGAAGCCTTGGGTGCTTCCTGAGCCTTGTTGTCCTTGTAGGATTCTTAGGGAGTGTGGGAAGTGACAGTCCTCTGATCTCACTCTCTTTTTGCTCTGACTCCAGGAAGTAGGTTTCCCTCCTACAAGCCCTGGGTGAAGCCATGGTCCTCAACTCTGTTCCTGCCTTTCCCATCACCCCCTCCCCATCTACACTGGAGATGAGACTCCCTGCTCCACTCTCCTTCTCTGGATCCCCTGTCCTCCCTGTCCTAGGAAAAGCGTGTTTCATTCTGAGCACCCCATCCTCACCTGTCACCACTAGTAGAAGGACATCACTGGAGGGTGAACTTATCTTGGGGTTCTGACTTTCGTGGTATTCACAGGTGTATTCTCCAGCATCACTGTTTGTTAGATCAGTGAAGTAAAATTCCCAAAGGCCCTCTGGCGAATCAGGTAAGGACTTCACAGTATTTCCTCCCTTTCTGAGAACAAAGTTGACCTTCGTGGTAGGAGCTGAGCATCGCAGTGTCACCTTACTGTTGACAGGAACCATCCAGCTGGGCCAGGCACTGATGGAGGGCCTGGGAAGTGACTCTGGAAGGAAGCAGAGTCCAGGGCTGGATTGGATTTGCTCACCTGCTGTCAGCAAGCCCATTTAAAGAAAGGAAGAGGGTAATGGGAATTTGGAGTGAAGAAGAAGGGAGGTTCTGCTGTGGAAACACTCACCATCATCTCTTATGCCTCCCTGGCCAGGATGCAGCCCTGCAAAGGAATTACCCATGAGATATATGCACCTGACTGGTCCCCAAGGGACCATCCAGGGCTTTTGCTGAGAACAGATTCCTCATCACCATACTTCCTAGCAGTTCCAGCCCCCGCCCCAAGAATCCAATTGGCAACAGTGTCAATTTGCAGCTTGTGTTAATTTCCTAGGGCTGCTGTACCAAATTACCACAGAGTTCTGGCTCATAACAACACAAACATATCATAATGCAGTTTGGTTCATGAGATAAATCCAACATCATATATCCCACTGGCTAAAATCAGGTTGCATTTTAATCAATGGTTCAAGTCAAGGTGTGATAGATAGATAGATAGATCAATCAATCTATCTCAGTCATCTTTAGCCACTCATCCATTGATGGGCACTTAGGTTGTTTTCATATTTTCACTATTGTAAATAATGCTGCAGTGAACATAGGGGTGTAGATACCCGTTTTTTAACCCTTACCTGAGGGTATGTTGATTGATTTTAGAAAGAGAGGAAGGAGGGGAAGAGAGAGAGAAGAAACACCAATGTGAGAAATATCAATCAGTTGTCTCCTGTACACACGCTGACCAGGGATGGAACCCACAGCCTTTTGGTGTACAGAATGATGCTCCAACCAAATGAGCCACCTGGCCAAGGTGATAGCTCTTTAAGATAGTGTTTTCATTTCCTTCAGCTATATGCCCAGAAATGGAATTGCTGGGTCACATGATAACTCTATTTGTGATTTTTGGAGGAACTTCCCTAGTGGCTGTGCCCATTTGCATTCCTTTTCTCCACACCTTCTCCAATACTTGTTATCGCATCTTCTTGGTGGTGGCCATTCTAACAGGTGGTGAGTATTTGCGGCAGAGACTGTGGGCCCCACTGAGCCCATCTGACTGTTGGGCCCTCTATGTAACAAGTTGCCAACACCTGTGGAGATCCTGGGATTCACTGTTCACTTCCCTCCCCCAGGTTTCCCCAGCCATGACTCCCTTCATTCACCCTCCAAATATTTCCTGCCCAACTTCCCCCAAACTATGACCTTTTAAATTTCCTAGGATGACCCTGTGGAAAGTTGGGGTCATTGGAACTGTTCGGACCAGACTTTGAATTCAGCTTCACTTAGTAGCCAGTGGCTTTCTGTGTCACATCAGCTGTCACTCTCAAGTTCCTCAACAGGCAATATGGGGATGTGACTGTTTTGCAAAATTTCTCTAAGACAAGTAACATGACTTGAAGTCATACAAAGACACAAGATTAAGTAATACTGATTTTGTGAGAAAGTCATTCTCTTCTTGTTCTGTCTCTGTCTTTATCATGGAAGAATACTGCAGGCAGGTGCTAGTTTCCAACCCATTTCTTTTTATGTGTTGATTTTTCAGAAAGGGAAGATGTGGGAGAGGGAGAGACAGACAGATGACAGAGATTGATTTGTTGTTCCACTTATTGATGCATTCATTGGTTGATTCTTGTATGTACCCTGACCGGGGATCAAACCCACAACCCTGGTGTATCGGAATGATGCTCTAAACAGCTGAGCTATGCAGCCAGGGCTCCAAACCATTGTATTCACTTTTATCTCTTAGGAAAAAAGACCAGGGGCAGGGTGGGAATGTGACCCAGTGTCCACAGTCAGGCAGCAGTAGCTACTAGAACTTCATTATATTATTTCCCCTGCTTAGTATAAAGTGATGACTGTATTGTATTTTTGATGAGTGATACTCACTTCCATTAATAGAAGTGTTTTATAGATCTTTCAAAATAGCATGGAACATAAAAAGAATAATATAAAAGCCTGAAGCAACGTGAAGAAGACTATCACATGAAAGAATACACACGTCACGTACATCTGGCAAAATGCCTTGGGAAGCTCAGGAATGACTGAGTTTGGGAAAGAGATAGATGAAGGAAAATGTGTGTGAAGCCCCCAGGAGTGTGTAAAACACTCTCAAGTCACTCCCCCGGGCTGGACTGAGCACAGAGTTCAGATCGCCCAATACAGGCTAAGGCCTGCTCACAAATATGCACAGTATGTGAGAAATTGCTCATCAAATGGTATAACCATTGTCCCTGTCTACACGGTGACAGAATTCAGCAGGACCCAGGGCCATCAGAATCAGACACATTTCTGGTATGTAATAGGTATTCAAGAAATGAAAGTTTTTGCCATGGCCAGGTGGTTGAGTTGGTTGGAGCATCATCCCATATACCAAATGTTGTGGATTCAGTCCCCTGTCAGGGCACAAATAGGAACTGATCCATGTTTCTCTCTCACATCAGTGCTCTCTCTCTCTCTCCGTCCCCTTCCTTTCCTAGCTCTGTAATCAACAAGCATATCCTTGGGGTGAGGATTTTAAAACTTAAAAAAAAAATTAGAGCCCCAGCAGGTTTGCTTCCGTGGATTGAGCACCAGCCTGTGAACCAAAAAATGGCCATGGGTTTCATTCCCAGTCAGGACACATACCTGGGTTGCCAGCCCGGTCCTTGGTTAGGGGCATGCAAGAGACAGCTGATCTGCGTCTCTTTCCATATCAATGTTTCACTCCCTCTCCACTCTCCCTTCCTTCCTCTCTAAAAAATAAGTGCAATGTTTTTAAAAAATTAAAATAGAAGTGAAAGTTTCTGTTTTTTGCTTATCCCTCCGAAGCCATTACCTACCCCACAAGTCATAGCAACACCAACTTCCTCCACAGCCTGCCCCACCACCACCCTCAATGCCTCCTCTACCCTCCCCCATACTTACCAACACAGAACAGGGCCAGGGATGGCAGAATCATCGTGGCCCCCTAAGCCTCTTTCCAGGATCTTCCTGGAAGTTTGCTGTTTGTGGTAACTCAAAATGTCTCTTGACTCCTGGATATGCTATAACAGCTTTGTTCCGTTTTTCATCCTCCACTGTTACATACCACAGTCCCTGCCTGCCAGTCATAATCAGGAAATGATGTCTATTTATTGCAACACACTCTCAAGTCACTCCCCCTGGGATGGACCGAGCACAGAGTTCAGATCGCCCAACACAGGCTAAGGCCTGCTCACAAATACGCACAGTATGTGAGAAATTGCTCATCAAATGGTATAACCATTGTCCCCTTCTGCACGGGGACAGAATTCAGCAGGACCCAGGGCCATCAGAATCAGAACTCCATTTCTCTCTGGTGGTTGGTGTCTCTGGTCAACAGGGTGTGAGCGGAAGTGACAGGTACAAGTTCTGGTTATGCCTTTGGGAGCATGGGAGGGTGGAAGTGGGTACAGAGCTGATAAGGATGAGGTGAGACGTTGTAGGGGCGAGGGATCCAGGATGGCCGTGGACTGGATAGAAGCTCCACTCACTCCTTCCCAGGACGAAACTGGCATTACAGCCAAACTCGAGAACAATCATCCTGAACAATAAACTGAGGACGAGCTGGAGAGAAGCCTTTTAACCAAGGACTTACAGAAGAAACCACATCAAGACTGGGAGGAAGTGCAGAGGTGTGAGAGGGCTGGCTGGGCTCCACGGGTGGCAGATGAAGTTCTGGAGGGGTATTTCATTGCCTGGGAGGTTCCCCCTGGGAAGGGTGGGGTCTCAGTTCAAAGTCTGGCTTCCCCAGCCTAAGAGCACCAGAACTGGGAAAGGCACCCACATAACATCCAGCTGTGAAAAGCAGCGGGGTTTCTGTCCACCAGGGAGAGACGGCTAGAGACACAGCCACCCTCTTAGAGAGCTAACACAAAATTTCATTTGCATCCACTAACCCTAGGCTTTGGGAGAGGGAGGGCAGAGCAGGTCCACCTGAGACGAGTCCAGTGTTGGTGGCTGTGGGTATGTGTGCCTGCTGGAGGGGTGGCTGAAAAGCCTGCTTGGCCCATCTGTGGAAGTGCTGAGGACTGCATGACCTGGAAGCAGCCCTCTAGCAACACCTGCCAGGAGTTGAGACGTAAATGCTTCAGCTCCCTTGAGCTTTGGCAGATAACTGTGAAGTGTGTGTTTCCTCCTAGCCTCTAAAGCTTAATCGGTACTAAGTACCACACTGTTAAGTACTAGCACTACTAACATCTACATAATTAATCTACTGCAGTACTAGCAGTATTGGGCTCCAGCAGTATTAGTGCCAGCAGCATTAATTTCCAGCAGTATTAGTATTAGCAGTATTGAGCTCCAGCAATACTATACTAGCACTGTTGAGCTCCACAACTATCATTAGTAGTAGTAGTAAGCTCCTGCAGTATTAAGTACTAGCGGTACAATGCTGTACACTATTAAGCTCCAGAAGTATTGGTACTAAGATCCAGCAACATTAGTATCAGTGTTACTAAGCTCCAGCAGTATTATTACTAGCAGCATGAGCTCCAGCAGCATTAGTACTAGCAGTATTGAGCTCCAACACTATTAAGCTCCAGTAATATTACTAGGAGTGTGAGCTCCACCGGTATCAGTACTGGAAGTATCAAGCTCCTGCAGTATTAGTGCTGCCAATACTGAGCTCCAGCAGTATTCATGTTAGAAGTATTAAGCTCTAGCAATATTAGAACTAGCGGTATGAGCTCCAGCAGTGTTAAGCTCTAGTTGTCCACAGCAGAATCTGGCTTCAGAAATTCTATATTCTCAGTGAAGTGTTTCCCAAATAACTTGAATTTGAATCCTTGTCCTGGGGTCTGCTTCTAGGAGAACCCAAACTGAGACCCCCAAAGTGCCTGAGAAACTCACACCTGGCCCAGTCCTGCATCAGCAGGTTCAGAAGTGGACTTGCATCAGCCTGGGTTTACCTTTGGTGGAAGGGAAGTGTGTCAGGACTGTGCTGACACCCAGCACTCTGTAGTGGGAATACTAGTGACGGAAGGAATTCAAAGTGTATTGAATATTGAAGTGTATTGACTGTTTCCTCTTGTGAACTCACCTTCTCAATTCCAAAGTGTTTCAGTACACGGCTACCGTCATCAGATAAGAATTTTTAAAAAGAAAACATATAACAGTGGCAACACAACAGGCAGACAGCAGTTCCTTAACCATCTGTTATCCAGTCAGTGTTCACATCTCCCCAGTGATCTCAGAAATGTCCTATCAGTTTTTTAAAAAATCAGAATCCAAATCCTCAAAATAGAGGTCTATGAACTGCATTTGGGGGATATGCTATTTATGACAAAATTTTCAACCTCTCTGCTAAAAAGGAACCCAGCCGAGCCATAGCTTCTCAGGGGGAACCTCCCCAGCTGCTGAACTGTGTCTCTGGAACTTCGTCTGCCAACATTGATTTGGAGCGAGAGCCAAGTGCTCCTGTTGCCTGGATGGGGTTTACTTGCCTGGCTGTTGAAAAATACAGGAAAGTCAACAAAGCCACCACTTACCTAAGGAAAACCCATCCCAATTAAAGGCATTTCTTTGAAGGTTATTTTCAAAGCATGTAATCGTGATTTTTGAAGTCTCGAGACTCTTGTAAGACCTTTTTGTCTCAATAACACTTCTGTGTGTAGATTTATTTCAACAGAAAACAACTTAGTGTCATGAGTATTGACCTAATTGTCCATGTTGCCCCAGAAAATAAGACCAGTAGTTTTGGAAATGCTTCCAACTTAGCATTCTAACAAGATCCCTTAAATTAATTTTCTGATTCAGACTTTTGTCATTCCTGTAGGGGTTTTTTAATTTTTTTTAAAGATTTTATTTATTTATCTTTAGAGGGAAAGGGAAGGAGAGAAGGAGAGAAATATCAATGTATGGTTGCTTCCTGTGCATTCCCTACTGGGAACTGGCCTGCAACCCAGGTATGTGCCCTGACTGGGAATCAAACCGTGATCTCTTGGTTCACAGGCCCGCGCTTAATCCACTAAGCTAAAATTAGCCAGGGCTAATTTTTTTTAATTTATTTGAAAGAGACAGCCAGATATTGATTAGTTGTTCCACTCATTTATGCATTCATTGATTGATTCTTGTATGTGCCCTGACCAGGAATTGAAGCACAACATTGGTGTATGAAGGTGATGCTCTAATCTACTGAGCTACCCGGCCAGGGTGCCTGAAGGGTCTTTTTTATTTTTCTATAAGATTTTTTATTTATTTATTTTTTTAGAGAGAGGGGAAGGGAGGGAGAGAAACATCAGTGTGTGGTTCCTCTTGTACGCCTCCTACTGGGGACCTGGCCTGCAGCCCAGGCATGTGCCCTGACTGGGAATTGAACCAGCAACCCTTTGGTTCTCAGGTGGACAGACACTCAGTCCACTGAGCCACAGCAGCCAGGGCTGAAGGGTCTTTTAATGGCGATTCCACTATACAGCCATGATTGATTGAATTACTGGCCTTGGTGATTAACTCAGTCCCCATCCCCTCTGACCTCTCCCCTCCCCTGAGGTTGCTGGGGGCTGTTGCTGAAAGCTCTGAGTTTCTATTCAAGCTTTGGTCTTTCGGATGACCATCCCCCATCCTGAAGCTTCCTAGGGGCCACCAAGAGTAGCCTCATTAGAACAAAAGATGCTTCTGTCATCCCTTCACTCAGGAAGTCCATGCTAGGAACCGGATCTGTGATACCACAAGTGACAAATCTAGCTGATAGTGAAGCATTTTCATATTTGTCAGCTCCAATCACAGGGGTACTGGGCAGAAAGCCTCACACACCTCATCAGAGGTGTGCCAAGAGGCAATGACAACCTGTCTCATGACAGCCCTCCAGGGTTGATAAGGTGAGTGGGCAATAAGCGCACAGCAGCCCCTCGTGCCCCTCATGAAATGCGCACTTTCTCACCCTCCTGGGGGATCTTGAGGCACCTACCAAGACCCAGGTTAGTGGCAGTCCATGCCTCTGACTGTATGCACATGTGAGGTTTTCAGGAAGCCTTACAATGGCCTGAATTCTCCATAGTTACGCAAACTAAGCAATGGACACGAGATCTCCAGAAGATTTCAGTTGTGGGCTGAAGGACTGTCCCCAACCCCCTAATTCCTATGTTGAAGCCCCTAACCCCCAACATGATGGTGTAGGGAGGTGGGGCCTTTGGGAGCTACTTAGGTTTAAGTGAGGTCAGGAGGGTGGATTACCAGGAATCCCGTGGTGGTATGAGTGCTTTTGTGATAAGAAATGACAAAGATCTCTCTTCCTGTTTCCCTCCCACTCACCTCTCTCTCCCTCTGTCTTGCCTCCCCCCTCCCCCTCTGGCTTGCTCACTCTCTCTCTGCCACTTGAAAATACAACAGAAGGCAGCTGTCTACAAGCCAGGGAGAGGGCTCCCACCAGAGCCGTGGTCTCAGACATGCCAGCCTCCAGGACTATGGGAAATAAGCTGCTGTTGTTCAAACTGCCCAGTCTGCAGTATTTTGTTATGAAAGCCCAAGTTGACTGAGACAGATACAAAGGCGGTAACATGGATGGGCTCCTGGCCAGGAGCTGCCTGCCTGGAACCAAGAGGGTCAGGGAGACTGTAGTAGAGACATCTGGCAGGAGACTCTCTTCACGTCCTTGTCACTCAGGCACCCAGACGGATAGAATGGCCACCACCTCAAAGATTGCTGATTACTGGGTCAGGGAGGAGAGAGAGCTCGGGTGGGGATAGAGGGAGTGCTTACGATTAAACACTCCACCCTGGACAGGACACTCATCAGTGTCGTTGACAACTCATTGTCCAGCTAGAACAGACAGCAACAGCCAGAGATGGAAGTCCTACTGCTTGTGGGTGGCAGCAGAGCCTCAGGGTTTCTGCGCTGAGCAAGGAAAACAATGTGGCCGCTTGGGAGCAGTAGCACGATGAGTTTTATTGGTGAAAGGCTTGCGTGGGAAGTTGCTTACCCCATGAAAGTTTGCAAAGGGTTAGACACAGGAACAAGGGGGTGAGGGGTGTCTGAGAAGGGGCTCGTGTCTAGGCTAGTGATTTTCAACCTTGCTCATCTCGTGGCACTCATAAATTCATTACTACAGTACACAATTCTGCAGCATCCTGAAAAAAATTTTTTTGCTGATCTGACAAAAAATGTAGCTTTGATCAATATATAAAAAATAATAATAGTAATTACCTACCCTTTTTTTTGCTCCAAAGTGGCTTCTTTAAAAAAATCAGGTGCCTATACTTGTATATAAGGATTTCTCGTACCAAGAATTACCCAATCAGATGCAACCTTATTACGCTACGTGGCAAATAAAATGCAACTCTATTATATTACCTGCACATTTATGGTTCAAGACAGGGCATTCACACTGGACAGCTATTGTCATGTTGGCTGTTGTCATTTTTTAATTTGATAATCTGAGGGAAAAGTGGTCAGTACTCCTGACTAAACAGTCAGGTACTGCATATTTTACAAACTCTTGTGGCACACCAATTGAAAAACACCGTCACTGCAAAGGTTTACCTGTTCATAGGGTCTCCCTATGGCTGGCTGCTATGGGGTACAACTCCATGGGGTATGCAAAGCAGGTAGGTTCTACCTAGTTTATTATTTTTAAATCCTCACACGAGGATATGTTTATTGATTTTAGAGAGAGATGGAGGGAGGGAGAGAGAGAGAAACATCCATATGAGAGAGAAACATTGATCTGTACACAGCCCGACTCAGGATCGAACCCTCAACCTAGATATGTACCCTGACTGGTGAGCACACCTGCAACCTTTTTGATGTACAGGGCAATGTTCCAGCCAACTGAGCCACCTGGCCAGGGCTCTACTTAGTTTTAGTATCTACTTATTTGGTCTTCATTTAAACTAATTGGATCTCTGAACATTTGAGTTTGGTGCCCATTGGGCTTTTGGGTCAACAGATTTTAGAAGTGCACAGGTAGGGCCAACACACGGAGGCCAGTTGGCTCATTTATAGAACAATGCTCTGAGTAGGGGACGTTTGGAAATCCTTCGCAAACAACAGAAATGACTCCCACACCATGTTTCTGAGAACAAGGCACCCTGATTTCCGCAGGACTTATTTGAGAACAGTGTTCACAGTATTTTATTGCTGTGTTTCCTCTCTAGAGAAAAGCAAACTAAATGCTTAATGCAAGTTGAAGGGGATGTAGACCTACATGGAGAATTTCATCTAAGACTTTTGCAGAAAATGCTTCTCAGACCCTAATCTCCTTGAAAGCCAGGACCATAGTTGTCAGGTTTCCCTCTGAACAACAAGTGTCCGGCACAGGCGTTATTATAATGCAACCTGACCGATGCCTCAGCCCCGTCTTCCTGCATTTCTGCCATCTTTTCAGCCACACTGACCATCTTTCTAGTGCAGACCTGCAGCGAGGTCAGAATCTCAGCGCTCATCTGGGAAAAAGATGTGACCACTAGGTGGCAGTAGTGCACAACTTTCAGTCCTTCAGCATAGTCATCCTGTCTTTCTGGTTCACAAGGTGTTTTTGTCAATTCTGTACACTCTCCCTAGAGCACCCTTCCAGCCCTTCTTCACCTAGTTCAAGTCTGCCCAACTTTCAAATCTCACATCGCTTCTTCAGCCAACCCGTCCGAGATCTAGCTCATAAGATCAAATCCTCCAATCATGGACTTTCAAATCTTCTCTCTCTCCTTTTTTTAAAATCAAAGTTTTAGTAAATTGAATTCAATAATATCTGAAACAGTTAACATTTTAGAATGTCAGTGTAATTCACAAATTAACAAACATCATGAGCATCTCAAAAGATGCAGTGAAAATATTTAGCAGAACCCAATATCCATGCATAACAAAAATTCTCAGCAAACTCGGAATAGAAAGGAATTGTGTCAACCTGATTTTAAGAAATCTGCAAGAAAACTACGTCAAGCAACATAGTTACTGGTGCGTGATAGAGCACTATTTCCCTATGGTTAGAAACAAAACAGTTTGCTTTTAGCACTTTTATTCAGCATTGTACTGGAGGTTTGTTGCAGTGGTAGACATAGCTAAATGGTTTCCCAGCATTCAAATTTCCCTTCTTCCTATAGGTAATAGAAAACCCCATCCCGTATTTGGAAGGCCACATACTAGAACCCATATTTTCACAGCTACTTTTGTTACCATACCTGGCCCTGAGCTAAGTTCTGGCTCATGGGATGTGAACAGAAGACAGGTTCAAATTCTTGATCCTACTCTTAAAAAATACTGTGTGAGTCTCTCTCTCTCTCTCTCTCTCTCCCTCTCTCTCTCTCTCTCTCCCCCTCCCTCCCTCCCTCCCCCCTTTCCTACTGTTTCAGAAACATATCAAAGCTACATTTTTTATAAAAGTAAACCTGTTGAGCCTGGGCTGGTAGCTCAGTTGGTTAGAGCATCATCCTGATACACCAAGGTTGCAGGTTCAATCCCTGGTCAGAGCACTCAGAAGAATCAACCAATGAATGCATGAATAAGTGTAACAACAGATCAATGTTCCTTTCTCTCCCTTCCTCCCTTCCTCTCTCTCTCTCTCTTTTTCAAAAAATATTTTTTTAAAAAAGCAAAGCTGTTGATAAGCAGCTCTAGATTGTTCAACTAGACACTGTTGAGAGAGAAATGAAATTATATATATATAATATACATATTGCTATATATATGTTATATATATATATATATATATATATATATATATATATATGTTGTGTGCATTTGTTATAGCAGCTTAAAGTGCTCCCTAAGTGAAGCATGGTTTGGTTACTGCTATGGTTTCTCTGTGAACTTCATGAGAGTAGGGGGTTTGTCCGCTATTGTCCCCCACAGTGCCCTCTACTCCTGGTATATGGGGCCCTTAAACTAATGTGTGATAAGTGGATAAATGAGAACTTGGTTGGGGGGGAGGTACAGGACAAAAGTGGAAGTCCCAAGGGTGAGGATGCCTGGGTTTCTAACAAGTTGTCACAAACTAAGTGGCCTAAAATAGCATAAATGTTTTATCTTACCATTCGGGTGGTAACAAGTTCTAAGTGGGTTGGCAAGCTGGGTTCTTTTGGAAGCTCCAGGGGAAAATCCAATTCCTTGCCTTTTTCAGCTTCTAGAGCCACCTGCATCTCTTGGCCTGTGACCCTGCACCACGCTGACCTCAGCTTTCATCTTTCTCTAACTTCAATTTAACTTTTAAATTGATTTTAGAGAGAGGGTAAGGGAGGGGGGGAGAGAGAGAGAGCTCAATCATCTGCCTCTCATACGCACCCTGACCAGGAATCGAACCTGCAACCTTTTGGTGCATGGGACGGTGCTCTAACCAACTGAGCTATCTGGCCAGGGCTTTCTCTAATTTTTAAATTAATTTTATTAAATGTATAGGGGTGGCAGTGGTTGATAACATTCTCTGGGTTTAAAGTGTACAGCTGTGTAACACATCACCTGTATACTGTATTGTGTGCTGACCACCCAAAGTCAAGCCTCCTCCGTCACCAGATATTTGACCCCGTCACCCTTTTCTATCCCACTCCACACCCCTGTCCTCTGGTAACCACCATACTGTTGTCTGTGTGTCAGAGTTGTTTGTATGTCGGCTGGTTTGTGGCTCTCAGTTTCAGTCATGTATCCCACACACGAGTGAAACCATGCGGCTCTTGGCTTTTTCCATCGTGTTTATTTTGCTAAGCATGATGTTCTCAAAACCCATCCATGGCGTCTTCTCCAACTCTGACCTTTGTGCCGCCCTCTTACAAGGACCCTTGTGATTACACTGAACCACCCAAATAATCCAGGGTGATCTCCCCATCCTCCCCATCTCATGATTTTTTTAAGCTTCACCTGAGGATATATTGATTGATTGACTGATTGATTGATTTAGAGAGGGTGAGAAAGAGAAACGTCAATCAGTTGCCTCCTGTACACACCCCAAAGAGGGACTAAACTTGCAACCTAGATATGTGCCCTGACTGGGAATCGCACCTGAAACCTTTTGGTGTACGGGATGACGCTCCAACCAACTGAGGCACCTGGCCAGGGCATGATTCTTAATTCCATCACATCTGTGAAGTCCCTTAGCCATGTATAACACTCCCAGGTTCTGGGGGCTGGGATATCACATGTTCAGGAGAACCAGTATCCTGCCCACCATTGAAGGGCAAGAGTATGGAGCCTGCTTTGTGATCCTCAGCACGGTGAGCTCACGCAGTCGCATGGACAATGTCGGCTAAGACCTGTGTGCCAGGCCCTGGGGATGCAGAGATAAAACAACCTGGTCCCCCAGGAGGAGCTCGAGGCCTGGTCCAGGAGAGAGACAATCAGGATGCAGTGCACTAAGTACCCAGTCAGGGTGAGATAAGGCATTAGGGAAGCACAGGTGGGTCAGGCAAGAGTTTGCAGGGACAGCAGCATCTCACCTGAGACATGCAGGGTGAGCAGTTAGCCAGGCAAGTGGGAACAGAAAGCAGAGGCCACAGCCTTGGCTGAGTGGCTCAGTTAGAGCATTGTCCTGTTACCCCAGGGTTGTGGGTTCAATCCCCAGTCAGGGGGCATGTACAGGAAGCAACCAATGAGTGCATGAGTAAGTGGAACAACAAGTCAATATCTCTCTCTCTGCCCCCCCACACCATCCCTTCAAGTCAATTTTAAAATTTTTTAATAAAAGCAGAGACAATGCCAGCTGTATCACAGTCTCACTAGTGCTTCTTGGGAACTCCAAGCCTTTCTGTGTGACAAATGAAAGGAACAACTGTGTTTGCAATTGTTACATGTTTAAACATTCCCCTGTCTCTTTCTCATTTAAAAGTAAAAGTGAGCCCTGGCTGGTGTAGCTCAGTGGATTGAGCAGGGGCCTGCAAACAAACAGGTTGCCGCCCTAATCACTAGTCAGGGCACTTGCCTGGGTTGCAGGCCAGGTACCCAGCAAGGGGCACATGAGAGGCAACCACACATTGACATTTCTCTTCCTCTCTTTCTCTTTCCCTTCCCGTCTCTCTAAAAATAAATAAAGTCTTTTAAAAAATAAAAGAAGTCATATGTTTTAAAAAAAAATGAAAGTGAAACCAGAGACATGGAAATAAAGAACTAAGACAGTGACCAGAGGGGAGGTGGGAGGGGGAAGAAGGGGAAGGGGCAAGTTAAGAACAGGACAGAGACAACGGGGGAGGGGAGGATTGAATGGGGGAGGGGATGGTTAGGGCAGGGGAGAGGAATGGGGGGAAATTGGGACAACTGTAATTGAACAACAATAAAAAAAATAAAAGTGAAAGTGAGTGAGGAAACTCATGCCGGTAAAATCCAGAAATCTTGATTCAACAAACTGGAAGAGGCTGTGGTGGGGTTTTGTTGGGGTTTTTTAAAGAGGAAGCCACGGGGGAGAGGGGAGGGGGAAGGGGAGCAACCCAACGGTCTAACCTCACAGACTCTAACCCACGGTCCAGGTCAAACTCACCGAGGGCTGTCGGGGAGGATTTGAAATAACGTGTGAGGTGCCTGGCAGACACAGCTGGTGCGGAGACGTGGCCAGTGGTGGAAAGTGAAATTCCACTGTGACTGCTCGTCACCCAATAAGCATTCATTGAACGCCTGGTCTTGTGCTCATCACTGGGAAAACTGCTATTTTTGATACATTGGATGGATAAATACATGGGTCAGTTGATGGATGTCGAATACATAAGTCAGTGGGTGAGGGGATTAAGGCATTGACTTGTTGGTTAATGAAGAGGGGAGTGGATACCGGGTCATGGGAATGAATACATGATGAGTGGTTGAGCGAGTACAGGAATGAACGAGCCAGTGAGTGACTAGATGGAGTCAAGTTGAAGTGCAAATGCGACTTTGCAGCCCCAGCCCGTCTGGTTCCCTCTGTATATAACCTGGGTCCCTGCCTCTCCCTCAATCTCCCGCATGCACGTGTACCAGCGGGGGCCACCCTGGGTATGCTCCCCTGGGATCCCTGGTGGCACTCGGAGCAAACCCAGAAAGGCCCACTCCGAGTCTCTCCCCTCGTCCCTTCATCGAGTCAGTGCACGCCCGCGGCTGATCCGAGATCAGAATTCAGTTCTGCTGAGGCTCACACGTGAATACCCTGATCTCGCACTCTGAGAGAAGTGAGTGTGGAGATAACATCATTTACACCATTTACTCACATTATAAAGTGCCCAATCTTTTTTTTTAATCTTCACCCAAGGATGTGTTTATTGATTTTAGAGAGAGAGGAAGGAAGAGAGACAGAGAAACATCTGTCGGTTGCCTTCTGCACACACCCCAACCGGGGACAGACTGAGCAACCTAAGTATGCGCCCTGACCGGGAATCCACCGGCACCCTTCCAACTAACTAACTGAGCCACCCTGCCAGGGCTCTGCTAGGTCTGTCTTGGTTTTACCTTTGGGGAAGGTTTGAAGAGGTGTGAGGGGTTTCCTTGGCGACCAGGTGAGGTCATGAAGGGAATGGTGTCAGTAAGTTGCTTACAAGTTGAACTGGAGGACGCGCTATGCAGAAAAGAGGAGCACTTCCTTCGGGTCCTGAGACTGATGGAAAACCACGTTACATAGTTGCTAACGTTTATTGAGCATTTACTATGGGCCAGTCACTTTGAAACGCTTTGCACGTCATGTCCACTTAACCCTACAAAAATTCTAAGAAGTGGGTATTCACAACGCACCCGTTTTCCAGCTACAGCCAGGGAGGCTTGGGGAAGGTCACTTTTTTCATGTCGTACGTGGGTGAGCGGCAGCCCTGGGATTCGAACCCAGAGCTTCCAGCTTGGAAGTCTTAACCCCTGAGCGCACTTCCCCCAGATCCGGGAGGTACTGGGAAATTAACCCAGAGGAGGGGACAGCGCGGGACACAGGTTGTTACTACAATACTTAGGAAGCTCAGCCCAGCCAGGAGGAAGGGCTGCGGGGCTCCTGGAAGGGCCGCGGGGCTCCTGGAAGGGCCAGGCCCACCCAGGCCATCCTGCTTCTTCGCGGCTTCTCTGAGCAGTGGTCTCGGCCGCAGGCATCTGGATCCAGTCCTCTAGCCTCAGGGTCAGACGCTGGCAGGGGCGCCACGCCAGCCGCGCCAGTCCCAAACGGCCAGCGTGGCCAGGGAGATGAGGACTAGGCCGGCCAGCACGAGGCGGACTAGGTTGCCCCGGGTGTAGTCCGAGGAGCCCGAGCCTGTGGAGCCAAAGGGGCCGGCAAGCAAGACGCACGGGGAGGCAGGCGGTCAGCATCCCCCGCCGAGGTCTTTTGCTCCGCCCTCCGGATCGCTAACCTCCAGGGTGAGTTGGGGATACAACTCGCTCCAAGTTGGAAAGAGTCGATGGGGAAGGGGGCGATGGGGAAGGGGCCGATGGGGAAGGGGGCGTGCAGGGGCACGGGGGCTCGTCTGAGAGAGGAAGGGGTTGGGGGCCCGGACTCCCGGATCCAAGGGGTGGAGGGGCAGGGTTGGCGGCCCTTACCGTCGGGGCTGATGACCAGCTGCTCGCTGCGCTCCGACAGCACGTAGGGCGCTGCCAGTGTGTGGTAGTAGCAGGTGTAGGTCCCTGGGGCGCGCGCGCGGGGCAGCTGGAAGTCGGCCCAGGGCTGCGTGGCCTCCAGGTACTGCAGCGGCGCCGCCTCGCCCACGCGGTACAGCACGAAGCTCATGTTGTGCACGTGGCCCGCGCAGCGCAGGTTCACCGCACCGCCGGGCGCCTCCACCGGCGTGGGGAGCGCCACCAGCGACGGGCGCGGCAGCCGGTCTGTGAGCGGCAGGAAGGGGACCAGCGTGGGCGCCGCCCTGCGCCTGCCTCCGTGTCCTCTTTCCCCCTCCCTGTGAGTCCCTTTTCCCCTCTGTGCCCGTGCTTAAAATTCCGTGTCTCTGTTTTCATCTCCCCGCCTCCAGAGCTTCACTCTCCCTGGATCCGAGAGGCAGTGTCCCCTGACTCTCCCTTCCTGTCTTTGTGTGCCTCTCTCAGGGTTCGCCAGCCTCAGCCCCAGTGACATTTTGGATAAACCTGCATCATTCTTTGTTGTATGGGGTGAAGGGCTGTCCTGAGCAGGGCACAAACGCCCCTGGTTGAGAATCACTTCTGTCTGTCTCCCTCTTTCCTTTGTGTTATTGTGCAAGCCTGTCTCGGTCCCTCCTGCCCCTTCTTCATCCCATTCCTGTGTCCCTTCTCCTCCCCTGCCCCCAGAACCTCACCTGCCACCAGCAGTTCCAAGGCATCGCTGGGTTGGGACCAGACACCCTGTGCCCATGGTGGATTGCTGTAGCGGCAGTGGTAACTGCCTGCCTGGGCCTCAGTCACCTCCTCCAGGAAGAATTCCACCAGCTGCCTGAACAACACTTCCTGGGATAGCACGGGGGTGGTCTGTCCGGACTTGAAGAGTACAAACCTCCAGGCGGGTCGGGGTGCCCGGCATGTCAAGGTCACATTGATCCCGGGGCTCACAACGGCAGCAGGCTGAGCCCGCAGCCACGGCTTGGGGTGTGAGGGTGGGCGCACTGAGTAAATGGGTGTGCTGGGTCCTCGGGCTTCCTGGGTACCTGCAGACATGAAGGGGAAGCTGGGATGAGGGAAGAGTCATCTGGGACAATCACCGTCCCTTTCTCAGCCTCAGTTCCCTGTTTGTGAAATAGGAAGGTGCTGGATGGGCCCTCAGTGGACCTGTCAAAACTAGCGGCCAACCACAGGAGCAAGGCGTGAACTCCTGAGCTTTCCTACACGGTATTTATTTATTTATTTATTTATTTATTTATTTATTTATTTATTTTTAGAGAGAGGGGAAGGGAAGGAGAAAGAGAGGAAGAGAAACATCATGTGTGATTGATTGCCTCTTATGTGGCCCCCACTAGGGACCCAGCCTACAACCCAGGCACGTGCCCTGACTGGGAATCAAACTGGTGACCCTTTGGTTCGCAGCCCACGCTCAATCCACTGAGCTACACCGGCCAGGGCCCTACATGGTTTTTAGACCTGATGTCCAGGGGTTAGGTCCCAGAACCTGTGACTTTGCATTGCTCTCCCAAAGGTGTGTAACATATTTCAGTAGTTGCCAAACTTGCTATCTCTTTTGGGTGTGTGTTATGTTTGGGTGGGGGAGAATGTTGGATTTCCACCTCACACCCTTTCCCAAAACAAGTCCCCAGTTAATAAAAGACCTCCATGTGTTTTTTTAACAACAGAAGTATTATAAGAAAGTATCTTTGTCTTAGGGATAGAGGAAGCTGTCTTAAAATATAAACTAAAAATTCAGAAGGGACAAGGTTAGTAAATTTGACCCCTTCAACATTTTCAAGTCTCGCCTGAGAAAAAAACAAGTCAGTTAGAACACTGGCTGAAATGACTGACTTTCAAATCACATACATTCAGAGTAAATCCAAGGGCCAACCCAGCTGAACTTGGGGTAGAACACCTGACCAAGGAATTCACAGAAGAGGAAGTCCAATTGACCAGAACACGCTTGGAAGTGGTTAGAAGGATTACTCAACCTTTGTAGTAATCACTTAAGAAAAATTAAAACAACAGTAAGGCATTTTTGACTATCAGACTGTCAAAATTAAAAGAATGCTTAAAAAATAATTTAGAAAAAGAATGATTAATATTTCATTTGCGTGAAGGTGTAGTAGACACTTAGGCTATACTTGACTGTGCCTTTCAAGAAGGCAGTTTGTCAGTTTCTGTGAAGACACACAAAGGGCATGACCAGCATCCCAATAATTCCATGGCTGCACCTGGATAAACAGACATGTACATGCACAAAAAGTTCAGCCCGGCTGGTGTGGCTTAGTGGGTTGAGCGAGCGCCAGCCTGCAAACCAAAAAGGTTACTTCCAAGTTCAATTCCAAGTCAGGGCACATGCCTGAGTTGCAGGCCAGGTTCCCAGTTAGGCACGTGCGAGAGGCAACCAATCTATGTTTCTCTCATACATCAGTTTTTCTCTCCCTCCTGTTTCCCTCCCTGCGACTCTAAAAAAAAAATAATATTTTTTTAAAGTTCATACAGAAGCACTAAATATACAAAAAAGGGGGGGCAAACAAATTAGAATCCAGCCATACAATGTCAAATGCTAGACAGCAGTTTCAAAGGAAAAAAAAAGTAGAGCTAGCTAAGTGACATGGAAGTATCTCCTAGAGAGATTGTAAAGTGGAAAACATAAGATGCAAAAAGAAGAAGAACATACAGAGCAGTGTGAGTCACGAAATAGCGTGACTATTCACGCTAGCGGTTTACCGCTATCCATTCCAAGGAAACCAAGAAGTATATAAATACATGTATGTGTTTGAATGCTTGGAAATTTTTTGTAAGGATTCAGAACAGCTAAGGAAGATATGAGGCAGGGGACGAGAGAGGCTGTTATATGTCCTTCAGTAGTGATTGAATTTTTAAAACTATGACTATATATTTATCATTTCAACATAGTAATTTAAAATAAATTGATAACTTAGGTATTAGTGGTTCACTAGGTGGTTCTTATTTGAAGTTGGAGTGTAGTGGGGGGAGAGGGAGGTTTGAGAGAAAGAGGTGATCTCACTATCAGAAAATCTGGAAAAAAACCCAGGTCTATTTCAGGATGGGCTACTCTACTTTCCAAATGAGGGAGTAATTAGCATTGCCAGATATCCTATCTCTGGGCTCTGTGTTATGTCAAATTCTGAGCCCAGAGTTTTACACATGTGATTTTATTAAATCCTCACAATAGCCCATTTCACACAGAAGGAGACTGAGTCTTCCCATGCAGTGGCTTGTTCAAGGTCATAAATGAATAAGACAGTGAAGGTGGGGTTCCTGTTTAGGTCTCTTTAGCTCCAGAGTTCATGGTCTTCACTACCTGCCTATACTGGTCACTAAAGGGAGTGAGGATGGATGGAAATAAAGGAGGGGGAGAGGGAAATAAGGAAATCTGGAGTGTGAGGGTGGGCACCAAAAATAAAATCTGAGTAGTTGGAAAAGGGGTGTCAGCAACATGCAGGGGAATGGATGAGCGGTGTACTCACCCGTCCAAGTGCTGCCTGTGTGACACAGGGGCCCTGTAGAAGGTTGAGGGGGCTTGGTCTTGTCAAAGCCCTAGGCTGCTCCCAGCCCCATGTCATTGGCAACCCCAGGAATCTAAGTCCCCAGGCCCTCTTTCCTCCAGGAAACAGGATCTTGGCCGCACTCCCTCCTTTCTTGGTGGCCATAAATCTGGACTTCCAATCCCCACCTACTTAGGAAGCCAGAAGTCTGGACCCAGGACCCTGTTGCCTCTATATTCTCGAGTCCAGGCGTTTGGACTCCACCCTTTCCAGGAGATGGTAATCTGAGCCCACAGTTTCTCCTACTTGGTGGGTTCAGGAGTCTGGGTTCAAGTGCCCTCCTTTCCCAGGGACCCAGGTATCCTCGCTTCCATCTCCCCGCCCACATCAGAATCTGGGAATTTACACTCCCTGTCTGCAAGAGTTCAGGTCTCCAGCCCTCTCCTGCCTCAAGAGCTGGAGAATTCTGCCCCCAACTTCCTCTTCTTCCAGGAACCAGGGGATTCAGGGCCTCTGTGTCCTCTTGCTTTAAGACTCAGGAGTCTGGGCCCCTGTCCTGTCCCGTTATTCTGGAGTTCCGAACTCTCAGCTAATGCTGCCTAATCACCCTGCACCTGCCCTCAGGGAGACTCAGCAGTCCTGCCCTTTGCTCGCACCCCCGCCCCTAGGTTTCTGGGACCCCAGAGTCTGTCTCTCTGAACTCCAGCCCAGCCAGGGACCCAAAGAGAGGGCATGTGGTGGCTCACAGAGGGTCAGCAGCTGCAGGATCAGCACCAGGGCCATCGTGGGCAGGTCTGGCTGAAGGTGGAGCGGCGGCCAGTACTCAGCCGTGCTCTCTCAACTCCCAGGAAGTGAGGCAACATTAGAAAGTCGGAGTCAGAGGTCTGTTCAGGGAGGAGCAAGGTGGGGGCCCCTGGAGGACTGTGTCACAGCCCCATGGTGCTGTGGGAAAAGTTGGGGTTGGGCAGTCATAACCCGTTGTGTTCATTAACTTTAAAAACATTTAGCACGTGTTATGTACCAGACCCCACTGCGCGGTTCTGGGGCACACAGAGGAGTCAGTCCTCATTACTGCCCTGCAGCAGCTCCCAGTCTGATGGAAGGACAGATGCAGACCAAGTCAATTTTAAAAATAAGTGATGTGCGCTATAATGGAGGTCCCATAGGGCACTGTGAGAATCCACAGACGACGAGAGTTAGGGCTTCAGGGCGAGCCGATTTCCAGCGGAGACCTCAAATGATAGCTCCGTCATTTGTCCTCTCCCAGCCTCCGTTTCCCCATCTGTAAAATGGGCTTTCATAAGTAAACTACGAAATGAAGACCACTGCATTCCGCCTTAAGTGAGTTGTAGCAGGAGGCCTGGGCAGTAGAAGTTGCTCGTCTAGAGCGATTTCTAGGCAGAGAGAACAAAGGGCGGCAGCAAGTGTGCCGAGGGAGGCTTGCATTAAAGCAAGAAATTTGCCTCCTGTGCGGCCGCTGCCAAGAACTTCGGTTCTGCGCTAGTGCGCAAGCGCGGACTCAGCGGAGCCTCCGGCGCCGGGACTACAATTCCCAGGGTTCCCCACGCCGTTGCCTTCGCAGCCGCTGCCGCCGCGATCAAGATGGCCGGGAGTAAGTTCGGGCAACTGCGGCTCGTGGGGCGCGGGGTGAACCCGGGCAGCGCGGGGCTAGGGCGCGGCGGTACTCCCGTGGAAGCGGCAGGGTTGGGGTCGGAGGGGGACACCGAGGTCACGAGAGGGCTCCTCCAGGGCGCTGGTGGAGGAGCCCTCCAGAGGGTTAGAGGTCACCAGGGGCATTGCCTGCTGGAATGACCCTCCCCACCCATCTCCCCAGGACTCGCCACCTTCCTCAAGAATGCCTGGGCCAAGGAACCGGTGCTGGTCGCGTCCTTCACCATCGGGGGCCTCGGTGCGTGAGCGCGAACGTGCATAGCACCCCAACCGGCGTCCCAGCTTTACCTTCCCCACCCGGGCCAGAGGTTCCGTCTCCCCCCGCCCCCGCCACTGGCATTCCGTCCTCCCGCCTCCACCCCAAGACCCCTGGCCGCCCTCTACGTTCTGTGTCAACACCCCCACGATGTCCCCTGGCCTACCCCATACCTGATATTATGACCGCTTTATCAGCCCCATTCCTCCCCACCCCAAGAGGTCCCTAATGCCCCTCTAGGAGAGGATCCCAACCCTGGCTGTGCATTAAAAACACTTAAGTGGTAAATAACAATAATAATAAACGTCCGCATGCTTCCCACTGTCACAATCACAATCTCCCAGCGGCTAATGTGCGACCTGGCCGCTCTGCTCTAGGACAGGGTTACTCATGAACGTGCATTGGGGTCACTTGGTTGTGTGTGTGTGTGTGCGCGCGCGCACGCCCTTGTTCAAATGCTGGCCCTGATTCAGCAGGGCTGGGCGGGGCCTGGGATACTGCATTTCTGACAAGTCCCCAGGTCTTGTGAGTGCCACTGGTCTGCAGGTCATTGGGTAAGGTTCTTAGAAGACAGTGGTCCCATAGGCCACCTTGGCCACGGAGCCCTTGAAATGCTAAGTGTTACACCCAATGCAAAGTAGACACTGGACTTCAAAGACTTAATATGACAAAAAAATATGTAAAATGTCTCCATTTTTCTCATGGTGTGTTGAAACGATGTTTCGGATATACCAGCTTAAATATCTTTTAAAAATTAACTGGCATGTTTTAACTGTAATGTGGCAATTAGGAAATGTAAAATTACACATGTGGCTTATATTTTGTCAGTGCTGGCCTAGAATGTTCCTTTATATGCCCTGCCTCACCCCTCAGGACTCCTGGCTCTCACCCTAGACGGACCGTTCTTGTACAAGCCCTCTTCCTCAGTTTGTTCACCATTCCCCTAGAACATTCCCAAGGACACTCCCCCGACCCCAGAGTGCTTAGTGACCGCCTCTACACTCCCATGCACTGGTTCCATAACTACCCCCACTTCCGTCTTCGGTGCCCTGTAGGTCCCACATATCTTTTAAGTGGTTGGCTCCAAAAAAATTATAAACTTTTCTGATAAATGGGGATCCTGAGGTGCCAAGGGGCTTTGCAAAGCAGAGGGACCTGGAGGTGCTGTACCTCCTGCTTCCCTCCCCGCCGCCATGCACTCAGCCTCCAAAGTTAAGCTTCTGCCCCATCCCCTTCCAGAGCCACCTTCCCTGGGCCTCACCCTTGTCTCTCCACAGCTATAATTCTGCCCATCGTCAGCCCCTACACCAAGTACGCCATCATGATCAACGAGGTCACACCCTACAACTACCCAGGTGAGTGGGGATTGTATCAAATTATTTTTGGTTTTTCCAAGTCTCTAGGTCTGTCTGCTCCCTGATTTTCTCTGCATCTCTGACCGTTACTCCTCTGTCTTCTTTCTTCCCGGAGTCCCAATTCCCTCTTAGAATATAAAGCAACAGACCAGCCTTTCTCAGGGCCCCTGCAGATCTGCTGGTCTCAGTGGCCCACCCTCCTGTCCCACAGTACCTGTCCGAGATGATGGGAACATGCCTGATGTGCCCAGCCACCCCCAGGACCCCCAGGGCCGAAGCTTGGAGTGGCTGAAGAAACTGTGAACAACCCCTCCACCGACCGGAAGGACATCCCCTCCCCTGTGGCCCCCAATAAAAATGTGAAAACCAATCCCAGAATCAAGAGAGTGTGTGCAGCAGACAGTGGCCAAGGAGAGTATGGAGTCAGTTTATTGGGAGGGGTTCAGTCAAAGGGGGGGCTGGCTAGGGTGGGGTAGGGCAGCAGTTTGTCTGGCCCCCGGGAAACCCAACTTGAGTCCAGGGCCTCATCTGCTTCAAAGCTGAAGTCTTCCTCGACCTTTATCTGGGGGAGAAAAAAGGGAGGTGTGAGTAAGCCTGGGGTCTGGAGAGGACCCTTCAGCCCCACCATTCCTGTTCTCCCAGGCCCAACAGCCTCCTCTGTGCACCCCAGAAAGTCTCCGTGTTTCTGGGTCCACGTGGTCTCCAGATTCTCCAGCCTCCCATCCCTCCTCCTCCTCTCCACAGCCTCCTCCAGGTTTTCCTCCTCTCTACCCAAGCCTTCCTGGCTTTTTCCAACTCTTCCTTTTCCCCGCATAACCTCAGCCCTCCAACCCTGCTTCACGTCCTCTCTCCAATTCTCCCAGCCGGACACCTGCTATGAAGCCCACAGCCCTGATCCCTCCTTGCCTGGCCCCCAGGGCTCCAGGCCTCCCACCTGCACAGGGGCCAGTTCTGGAGTCAGTGGAACTCCCGCTCGGCGTCCTTCCCGGGGTGCTCGCCGCCTCTTTCGCCCACTGGGCCCCTCACCAGGGGCCGGGCTGCTGGGTTCTGGGGGTGCTGGTGTCCTTCTGGGCGGAGACAGCCCCTCCTTCTCTGGAGGCTCATTCTCAGCATTGCCTGGGGTGGGAGCATCTGTGCCCTGGCTGCCCTCGTCCTGGTGAGGAGACAGGAGGCAGGTGAAGACTGCCGTGGACTCCCGGCTCAGCCAGGCCCCGGAGACCCCACAGATCCCGTGCTCACCTCCAGCATGATGGTGAACTGGCTGGCACGGTAGTCATCGCCGTACGAGTCCAGCACTCTCATGAGGAACCTGTGCCAGGAAGAAGCCACCAGAGGACACCTTATTTCCTGGCAGTTGGGGAAAGGGACACCCAATGGCCCAGCTCCAGCTCCCTTGAAAGCCAAGGGTCCTTGACCTAGAAGGTTTGGAGCCCCAGAGCCCAAGGGACCTGGGTACCATGCACCTGACCAGTCCATGGGACTTTGGGCACAGCGAGGTGACCTCTGCACTTCAGTTTTCTGCTTTGTCTTTGGGAGATGACAACCCCCTCTGCGGGGACTGCTGTGAGAGGGGCCCCACAACCAGATGTGGTCTGCAACCTAGAGACTGGTGGGATGCTGGCTTGGCCAGCCTTCAAGGGTAAGTTATTTTCATTAATAACAAAAAGACCAGACAGAGGAGTGTGCAGGACACCTCCTATCGACTCTGCCTTCTTTCCCTGTTCCTCTTTTGGGGTTTGTTTGCTGCTGCTTCTTTTTTTTTAATGCTACCTGTGAGCCAGCAAATCATAAAAGGTCAGAAAGTATGAAAGCGGACGGGTGGCACCTGATTGGAACTTGAAGAGGACAATGGGGAGGCCTCACTGGGAAGGGGGCGAGTGACAGAAGAACGTTTCTGGGGGCAGGAACAGCAAGTGCAAAGGTCCTGAGGTGGGTGGGGAGGCCTCTGGGCAGAGCCGTCTGATTACAGCCTGGTTGGCTGTGGGGAGGATGTCAGGTGGGACCCCTGCAGGGTATTTTTTTTTAAAGATTCTATTTATTTATTTTTAGAGAGAGGGGAAGGGAGGGAGAAAGAGAAGGAGTGAAATATCAATGTGTAGTTGCCTCTTGAGCACCCCCTACTGGGGACCTGGCCTGCAACCCAGGCATGTGCCCTGACTGGGAATCGAACTGGCGATGCTTTGGTTTGTAGGCCTGTGCTCAATCCACTGAGCTACACCAGCCAGGGCCCTGCAGGGTTTTGAGCAGAGTGGTGACTTGACCTGTCTTACATTTTGTTGTTTTGCTTTAGAAAAAAAACACTTATTTAAAAAAAATTGTGGTAGGATACAAGGTTTCCCAATTTACCCATTTTTAAGGGCACAGTGCAGTGGTGTTAGGTAGCACTCACACTGTCGTGCAGCCATCAGCGTGATCCATCTCTAGAACTCTCTGGACCTTTGCAAAGTGAACCTCTGTCCACACTTGAACAAGAACGCCCCAGTCCCCCGCCCCCAGCAACTGCCATTCTCTCTGTCGCTGGTTTGATGACTCACCATGGAACCCTTCAGAATAAGGCTGATTCTCCCCATTGTCCTGAATGGGGACACAGAGGGTGGCAGGGGCAGCATCAGATTTGGGGCAGGCTGGCCCCTGAGCTCACACCCGCCCTGGTCCCGGTGATCCTTGGTGGGAGGCTCAGAGTCGAGCTCACAGAGTGAGCTGCCGTTTACTCCTCAGCAGCCTCGAGGGTTTGGCATGGCTTTGTCGTCACCCGTGGTTGTCAGGAAATGGGGGCTCTGAGAGGAGGTGTCGCGTGCTCAGCATCACACAGCAACATAGTGCTGGAAACTGAGTCTGGGACTCTCAAGGCTGGGGCCCCTTCGTTTGCTTCATTCACCACTCAGTGGGCACACACCCGCTTCCCCCAGGCCCAGGCCAACTCTTTCCTGCAACATCCCATCCCACTCCTGGTCCTTAGGCCCCCCTACCCCTCCAGCCTCGCCTCCTCCTGGCCCCAGATGGCCAGCCAGGCAGACAGGGAAGGTGGAGAAATGAGGAGAAGCACATGGAAACAAGGTTTGGGAGCAGAGGCGTGCAGGCCAGAGCAGGCAGGCAAAGGGATTACCTCCGCTCCTGCTGCAGTCTCCGAGTTATCCTCTGCACCTGATGGAGCCTGTTCAGGACCCGCTCGTTCACCTGTGGAGAGGTGGGAGCGCACAGGTCAGGGGTCCTCTAATTGACAGAAGGTGAGTGGAGCCCCAGATGTGACCAGGGAGCCAGCCCAGAGGTCGTCTTTGGACCTTAAGGGGCTGTACCTCCTGCACCTGCTCCTTCACCTATTCACGCGGCCCTACTCCTCTCCCTCCTCCCCTCCCCTCCCCTCCCCTCCCCTCCCCGGCCTCCACGCTGCTGCTGCTCTAACCCCCTGCACGCCCTGCTGTCCTGGGGACTCCATACATGCTCTTCCCCTGAGTTAAATGAGGTCATTATGGTGGGCCCCAATCTAGTAACTATGGTGGGCATCCTTACAAGAAGGGGGACGTGGGACACAGACCGCGCACACAGGGAGAGTGCCACGGGAAAATGAAGGCAGAGGGCCAGGGCACACCGAAGAGTGCCAGCGGACCCCCAGACCCCAGGAGCGAGGTACGGCGCAGTTCTCCCTCACAGCCTCAGGGGACCAACCCTGACCTCGACTTCCAGCCTCCAGAACGGAGAAGCAGTGCATTTCTTACGTAGCCACCTAGTTTGCGGTGCTCGGTCACAGCAAACCAACACAACCAAATTCAGTCTTTCCCACAGCCAGGTCTGACCGCCATCCCTCCCGTTTGACACCTTTCTCTAGCCTCCCCCTCACTGAAAAAAAAAACCTAAACCTCAAGTCATGCTGTTAGTTGTTTGTGGGCCTGCCCACTGCTCCATCCTTGTTCTCACCACAGAGCCAATGCAGCGATTCAGCGGAGAGAACCTGAGTCTGGGGCAGGGGTTGTGAGGATGGAGGGGAGAAGGACCCAGGGAGATTCAATGACAGAATAGAGAGGAGGGACGACTGACTGATGCCAGGGGTATGAGAGACCTGAAGAGCTGGAGCTTTGACCTGTGATCGGTGGGGAGCAGGAGAGGCAGCTGTGAGGCATCAGCGAGCTGGTCTGGGTTGTCAGGGAAGCTGCTAGAGGAGAGCACTCCAGGTACTTTGCACAGTGCCGGATGCATAACAGATGCGTAATCAGTGAATAATGAATGAAAGAGTCGTCCTGCTGGGCAAGGAAGGCTGTACATGTGGACAGAAACTGGGAGGGGGTAGTAACAGACCAGGAGAGCCCGACACGGGATCCACACTCACCTACCTGCTCGATCTCCCGGCAGCGCCGACCTAGCGCCTGGTACTTCCTGCGATTGAGTTCCCGCTGGCGCCGTTGCTGGCCCCGGGCTGCCTCTTCCTCTTCATCTCGCTCCTGGAGGCTCGAGTTGCCCAGACCCCCAGACACGAATTCTACTTCCGTCTCAAGCTCACTCTCCAGGATGTGACCACCAAACAGAGGAGGCAGCGCCAGCTCCGAGCCTGGCGGCGCTGAGAACTCTTCAAAGCCCATAGTCCTGTAGAGTCAGGGGGCTCAGGGACCTTGAACCTCCGGTCCCCGACCCCTCCTTCCTCAGACCCAGAAGTCCAGGCCCCCAGCCCTTCCTTTCCAGGACCCACAATTCAAGCCCCGACACCCTCCTCCCAGGATCTAGGAGTTCAAACCCCAGACTCTTATGAGGATCCAGGGAAGATCGAGGCCCAAATCCCTCACTGAGACCCAGGAGTCCAGGTCTCCAACCTTTAGAACCCCAGCATCCTCCCCAAGGATGCTCAAGCACAGACCTCAGTGCCTAAGAGTTCTAACCCAAAGCCGTTGCAGGAACTACAATCCCCATCAACCCTCGGAGTAAAGCGCGGATGGCTGCACATTCTGCAGGCGCAGTGTCTGTTGGGATTGGCAATTTTCCTCAAAGCCACTTACCCCTCTCTCTGCTCCAGCTCCATCTCGCCCTTGCTCTCGCTGCCCCAGGGCTCAGAACTTCCAACCTCTCAAACCTCTAGGTTAAGTTGTTCGCAAAACTACCAGTCCCATCAGGCTTCACAGCCCAGCTTCCGGGACTCAGCCGCTAGGCCTCCTGGGAGTTGTAGTTCCAGATTTCCGGCTTTCCTGCCTAACCACCCACCCATCCGACCTCGAGTCCCGGCTGAAAGGCCTGGCTCTCTCGTCTAATCCCGCCTCCAGTCGTCTGGGCTGCCTCTGTCTTTATTCTCGTCTTGAGGCCGTGTCGTCCGACCACGGCGATTCTCCTTTTAGGAGGCTCAGTCCTCGAAGAGAGCCGTGAGCCGACGATGTCCCTCGCTTCGCCTCTTGCTCACCCCTTCTCCACCTAGATCCCGGTGCTAATAAAGTTGTTGTTCCAAACGCAGTCCGGAAGGACACGCGGCGGGGACCAATCATAGCGTAGCTTTGCGTCGGCCGCGGCGCGAGAGTCAAACGTCATCAGTAAGCGTCGACTGCGGTTGGAAGCTTAGTTCCTAGAAACGGAGGTGCGGGGAAGGAGGTGGTGAGTGTGATGCGGCCCAGGCCAGGGCGGGAGGCTGGCTTCCTGTGTCTGGGGGTTGGATCGGAGCGAGGACAAAGGCGGTCTTTACTAGATTGACCACACCAAAGTCTCCTGTGCTCCCACGACGTTAGGACTCGGGGTGGGGGAGGTTATGGCAAGAGCCAAAATGTCCCTTGCCCTCTTAGAACGCTTCACTTGGGGAAACTGGTGATCGAGTAATAACTTAATCCCAAGTGTGGGAGGCACCATAGGGTGCCCCCAGGACGTGCGGGCCGTGTCACCAAGAGTAGGGTGCGTGGGTCAGGGAACTGGAATATAAGATGAGAACTGGAGGCTGAGCCCGTAAAAAGTGAGGGGAAAAGGTTGGTAAGCGAAGGAAATGTGGCGAGGACTCGTGGGCCAGGGGGATGGTGGCGGAGGTTGGCTGGAATCAAACGACGTCCTTGTACCTGCTCCGTGCCAGGTGCTACACAGGGCACTGAGGCTAGTGAGCGATGAATGAAATGGCCCTTGTCGCCAAGGAAACTTTAGCTCCATGGGAAAGACGAGCGTTAAACAAAACGATAGAAATTTAGAGAATCCTAAGTGTTGAGGCAAACTAAGGAGCTCATAGGTGTCTAATAGCGGGATGGGATCTAGTTGAGGGGGGAGGCGGGTCACAGATGACCGACCTACATCGCAAAACATAATATTTATGCTCCTACCAGAGGGACGCAAAAATAATATAGTCAGGGACTGGGAAAAAAGAGACCATAATGTGGTGGGTATACGGATTAAATAAAATTGTTTATTCATTTACCAAACATTTCTTGGAATGCCTCCTCAGTGCTAGACGGTGGGGATATAGCGGTGAGCAGACAGGCGTGGTCCCTAGGTTTGCTTACGGTTTTCCCTAGAGGGAGGGGCAGAGAAAAGAGGATATGAAGAGACACCTGAGTCTTGTATAGGGGAGGGAGCTGTGTTCTATACAGAAAGGAAGATTTCCTCTTATGGAAAGTGAGTGAGGGGGGTTATGGAGAAAGACGTGTGTGAGCTTATAAACAGGCGTTTAAGAGGAAAGGCTGTGTCTTATAATATGAGAAGCGAGTGTAAAGGGAACGCTGTGTGTCATGGAGAGAGGAGGATAAGAGGAGAGACTGATCTCATAGACACACCTGGACATCCCCCCGGGGTCTTAAACTGGCAGCTCAAGGGCCCCTCTGTGCTGTTTTCGCCTGTTTGGTGTGGCCTGTGCCATGGTGGTGGTGGTTCTTTATTTTTATTTTTACTTAAATCATCTGTTTAAATGATAAGAAAGAGATGTTTCAAACTGGGAGGTTCCACATAAAAATTTTGAGTTTCTTGCTTCTCTTGAGAAAAATCTGAAGACCTGGCAACACGCAGCCTGTGTTCCCACTGGTGTGTCAGAAGCCGAGCATTGGTTGTGCCTGCACATCAGGCACGAGTTCTCTGGTTCTCCAGGGCCCCACTCCTCCCTGTTGCCCAACCTCCAGGCTGCCCCACTCACTGGCCACCCACTTAGACTCTGAGCACTGGAGTTTGCAGCCTCTGTTTTCACACGTTAGAGGAGGGTGGTGCAGAAGGGGAAGGCATGAGGAAGGGGAATGGATTTATGGAGAGGAAAGGGATAGGAAGAGGGAGAGATTGCTTTAAAAACAAAACAAAAGCAGCCCTAGCTAAGTGGCTCAGTTGGTTGGAGCATCATCTTGTGCACCCAAAGACTGCGAGTTCAATCTCTGGTCAGGGCCTGTGCCCAGGTTGTGGGTTTGATCCCTGGTCGGGGCATGTATGAGAGACACCTGATCGGTGTTTCTCTTTCACATGTCTTTCTCTCTCTTCCCTTCCTCTCTCTCTCTAAAATCAATAAAAACATGCTGTCAGAGGAGGGAAAAGAAAAGGCAATGGGGAGGACAGAGTGGTGGGGATTGTACCTTGTAGAGCAAGTAGTGTGTCCCAACCTTTTCCTCTGCGGGACTCACAGGAAAGACTAATATTTGTACAGCACCTGGGGCTGTTGAGGAGGCTGCCTGTAGCCAGAGGTGACCATCCTGGGCATTCTAGACATATGAGGCCTGTCTGGTTGCCCTGAAGGCTGAGAAGATCAGTATGTTAGGAAATCTGCCACCCAGCTGGGGCCCAACAACTGGCGGGAGGGAGAGGAGAGCTCTGTTATAGAAAAAAAATGAGGGGTTGTATCTTATCATGGGAAGGATATATCTTTTAAGCCTTAGCAAGGTGGTGGCGTGCGGGCTGTGCTGTGTGTTGTCCGTGAGGTGAGAGGGTAGGTGGTGTGAATTGTGGCTGGAAGTTATCTGGGTTCCCGAAGGCTGTCCATGGATTAATTCAGTAGGTGTTTATTGAGCACTTACTACATGCCAGGCACAATTAGAGGCTGGAGTACAACACAAATGAAAGCACCTGTCCTTGTGGACACAAATGAAAGCACCTGTCCTTGTGGAGCCTGTGTGCTAGTGGGATTGATGAGGACCAGAGCCTCTGGGGGCGGGGGGAAAGCCCCTCCCTGTAGTGAGGGGGAACCCTGCTCTCCCCCGGACAGGCCTCAGTATGTCTCTGGCAGACGAGCTCCTGGCCGACCTCGAGGAGGCAGCGGAAGAAGAGGAAGGAGGAAGCTATGGGGAGGAAGAAGAGGAGCCAGCGATCGAGGATGTGCAGGAAGAGACACAGCTGGATCTTTCTGGGGATTCGGTCAAGAGCATTGCCAAGCTGTGGGACAGCAAGATGGTGAGCAGGCTGCACATGGAAGCTCCGGAGGGGTGAGGTGCTCAGTGGCTTTTCCCAGACTGTCCTGGATTCTGACCTTCCTCTCCTCCCCAGTTTGCTGAGATCATGATGAAGATTGAGGAGTATATCAGCAAGCAAGCCAAGGCTTCAGAAGGTACCTTTCCTGACCGACTCAACCTCACCTGCCCACCTGGGCTCCCCCCAGGCCCCTGGGCCCCTTTTGCTGCTTGTGGTTTTGGAAGTTGGGTCTGTCTCCCTGTCGGCCTTTTCCAGAGCCACCTCTTTTCTTCCATCCCAACCCAGTCCCCTTGTCCCCTGAAAAGATACTGTGTTTTAAAGCCAACACTTCCGAAGTTCTTGCTCTGTGCTGAGCACTCACCAGTTACTGAGGCCGGCTGTCAGGGTTAGCAAGTGGGTCACGTGACCAGTTACAGGAGTTTGGCCATGTGTCCTGTTTACTTCACATTCTTTTTTTTTCCTTTTTTAAAAGATTTTATTTATTTATTTATTTGTTTAAGAAATATATTTTATTAATTATGCTATTACAGTTGCCCTATTATCCCCCCTTCATTCCCCTCCACCCTGAACACCCTCTCCCACCCACATCCCCCCCCTTTACTTCAG
>CM052550.1:44701266-44742918 GCA_028533065.1 Trachops cirrhosus
CCCATTGGCTGGGTTGTGACTTGTATGTGGGGGCAGGGTCCGAGAAGGAACAATGGCGCTCGCTCTGCTCTCTGTAGGACCCCAGACCCTTCCGCCACTTTCCACAAGCCGACCGGGCCCCTCTGGCACCAATTTCGGTGTGGGTGGGCCTGTGCACCCTGTGGGACCTTCCTTTTCAGTCAGTGACCGAAAGTCTATTTCCCAGTGCTGGGACCCCTGAGTTGCACGCAGTGCCTTGCTTCATAATGGCCGCCTCGCTGGGTCTGCCGGTCACCACCCCCTGGCTGGAGCCCACCAGCCACCGCTGCTTGCGCGCCCAGGGTCTGCTAGGTCTGCCGGTCGCCACCCCCTGGCCAGGGTCCACCAGCCACTGCTGCTTGTGCGCCCAGGGTCTGCCTGCTGCGGACTTGCCCGCCGCCCCGGGTGCTCAGCTCTCCGCTCCGTGTCCCTCGCCGGGCCCGGCCCGGCCCGGCCCCGCCCCTCCTACCGGATGAAAGTGTCTATTTTTAAATCCTTGGTTGTCCGACTTCCATACACTTCAATTTTCTGTCAGTTCTGGTTGTTATTTTGTTTCTATATCGTTGTTGTCCCTATCTTGGTTGTGCGAGGAGGCACAGTTCGTACACCTATGCCTCCATCTTGGCCAGAAGTCACTTCACATTCTATATTTTCTTTTTTTTTTTTTTTTAAGATTTTATTTATTTATCTTTAGAGGGGAGGGAAGAAGAGAGGGAGAGAAATACCAATGTACGGTTGCTTCCTGTGCATTCCCTGCTGGGAACTGGCCTGCAACCCAGGCATGTGCCCTGATTGGAAATCCAACTGTGATCTGTTGGTTCACAGGCCCGCACTCAATCCACTAAGCTACACCAGTCAGGGCTGCTTTTTTTTTTTTTTTTTTTTTTAAACATCCAACTTAATTAAAACAATTCTTTCCAGTTACAGGTAACACAACATTATATTAGCTCCAGGTGTACAGCATAAGGATTAGACATTTGTGTAATTTGTGAAGTGATCCCCCCGATACTTCCAGCACCCACCTGGCACCACACACATTTATTACAACGTCATCAACTGTACTTCCTGTGCTGTACTGTGCATGCCTATGACTGTTCGGTGACTACCAATTTGTACACCTTAATGCCTTTACCTTCTTAACCCAGCCACTCAACCCCTATTTCCCATCTTCTTTAAATCAATGTATTTTTCTCATTAAATTTGTATTAGAAGGAAAGTTATGCAGCTGCAAGTAGAAAGCTGGTCTGATTTGGTAAACGGGACGTGACCTTAAACGTATATGATGACTGAAGCGTCACTGAAAACCACCTTGCCTGACTTGGGGGAACACTGGTCTATCCTGACCAGCTCTCCAGGGTGATCCAGTTCCATCCAGTTCTCCCTGTCAGGATGGGGCTGTCTGGAATTCGGTGGCCGGAGGAAGCCGTGGAGGTGGTGGGGCACAGGGGTGGTGTCCTCAGAGCAGATTTTCAGGGAGATTCACGTTTTCTCTGTAAAGTCTTCCTTTGGCACCTCGGGGCCAGGCCTGTGGGTGCTGGGCACCCAGAGGAGTCAGCCGAGGTCAGACAGGCCAGGTCCCAGACAGCTGCTGGGGGGCAGTGCCTGCTGGGGCTGGGGACACTCTGGCGCCACAGGAGGGCCAGCTGACCCTGCCTGAGGGGTCAGGGAAGAACCGACACCCGGATCGGATGTTGAAGCATGAATGCACACGCCAGGTCAACAGCTGGGGGACGTGTGTCCAGGGAAAGGGAGCTGCGTGTGCAGAGCCTCAGGTGTGGGGCAGCCCACCAGCCTGTTTCTCACCCTCACAGTGATGGGACCAGTGGAGGCGGCCCCCGAATACAGGGTCATCGTGGATGCCAACAACCTGACAGTGGAGATTGAGAACGAGCTGAGTGAGTGTGGGAGGGACAGACAGGACCCCGGGCTGGCCTTTCCCAGGGACCTGCCTCCGAGCCCCTCCGGTTAGCGTGAATCCAGGGTCTGCTGCGAGACAGGGGCTTAAGTAAGAAGGAAGTGTATTTTCCTCCCTCGTGTAAGTCTGAGTGAGCAGTCCAGGCTGTTATAGCATCTGGTGTCCATCCTCTTTTCGTCCTGTTCATCTGCTGTGGTACAGAGTGACTGCCTACTTCCACCCATCACCTCCACATCCCCACCAGCAAAACGGGGGAGGGAAGAGGGCACAGCTCTCTTTAAGGGGTGACCTGGGAGTTGCATGTGTCACTTGGAGACCAGAACACGCTTCAGCTTGCCCGGCAGTGAGAGAGGCAGAAACGTGGTCTTTAACCTGGTGTCCTCGCGCCCAGGTGAAGCTCAGGGGTTCAGTTACTAAAGGAGGAGGGGGAAGTGGGTATGGGGGACAGCCAGCAGAGTCTGCCTGTCCCCTCATCCGATGCCTCCTGCCCCTGCCCACCGCAGACATTATCCATAAGTTCATCCGGGACAAGTACTCGAAGCGCTTCCCCGAACTGGAGTCGCTGGTGCCCAACGCCCTGGACTACATCCGCACGGTCAAGGCAAGTGGCAGGGGTGGGGCTAGGGGAGAGCTGGGGCCTCCTGACAGCCACCAGTGCCAAGGGGAGGCAGGCCCCTCCCCCTCCCCCGGTCGGGAAAGGCTCCCTTGCTCAGCTTTGGCCTGAGGTGGATGAGCATAGGAGGCAGGTGAGCGGCTGCAGTGTGCGCTGTCGGAGGCCCAGCTGCCTCCCTCGCCCTCTGGGGTCTGAGAGGGTGACAGGTAGCCCAGCTGCTGCCAGCTGCCCGGTGTGTGAGGGGTGAAGCCTGGAAAGTACATTCTCATGGCTCCTCCACCCCACCCTCCGCTCCCCAGGGTCTCCTGAGAGGGGCGGGGTGAGGCCCAGGTAGCAGGGCAGGGAGATTGGGGGGTGCCCCACTCACACTGTGGTGGGCGGAGCAGGCAGTGTTGAGATCTGACGAGGTGGCAGCCGTGCAGGGATGGGGGTGGGGCAGAGGTGAGTGTTCAGTGTCCAGACCCCGAGTGGGTAACAGGCCCTGATGGGTTCAGGGAACAAGGGATTGGAAGCAAGCAGACAAAGGTGATGATGTCGGATCACATCTGACCACTAAGCCCTGGGAGGGCGGGTCGGGTGCCAGTGAAGGCAGGGACCCCAGCAAGGAGGCCCCCACGTGCACCCAGAGGTGAGGGTGGTGGCCAGGGACGTCTGTGCAGGGAGGCGATGGGTCAGATTTGCATTCGAGTTGACCGGGCTGCAGGTCCTCCATGGTGGCCAGTGGTGCTGGTCCGTTTCTGGATCAGCCAGCGCAGGGCAGATGGTGTGGTGCTGACACTCGGAGCCGGTAGGGGCAGGAGGGGCACCCCATGGGCAAACCCCACCTCTCCAGCATCCCCATCGTGGGAGCAGGAGCAGGAGCAGGAGCAGCGGGTCTGGAGCCTCCCTGCGTCCCTGTGCCACCCCTCCACTGCCTCCTTGCCCACAGGAGCTGGGCAACAGCCTGGACAAGTGCAAGAACAATGAGAACCTGCAGCAGATCCTGACCAACGCCACCATCATGGTCGTCAGCGTGACCGCCTCCACCACCCAGGGGTGCGTGGCAGGGGAAGGGAGGCGCCTCGGCCCCGCTGACAGCAGGCAGCGACCTCGGGGACCCGGCGGCACGGGTGTTAGTCTTACAAGGACAGTTCATTTCAGTTCCGCACGTGTTTCATGGGTGGCACCTGCCAGCCAGGCACCAAGCTGGGCTCGGGGGTCCCCACTGCGTGAGGAACCAGCCTCCCCCTGCAGCAGCCTGTAGTGGAGGGGTGAGGCGGAGGGTGAGCCGGAATCCGGAGTGAAGGCGGGGACTTTGTTCCGGCTCCCTCTTTGGCGCCTGTGCCGTGCCTGAGAGAAGGGGCCGTGTTTAAACCCCCAGCAGAGTCCTATGGGCTGGAGACCTCCCATGGGGTGTCATCCTGTTCTGTGAACAAACGTTGGCACATTTCCTCACCTGGTCACCGAATTTAGCAAATGGGGCGTGGCTCTGTCCTCTCAGAGCTCTGTCCAGGAGGAAGAAGGTACCCGCACAGGTCAAAGGCCAAAGGGCAAGTGTCAGGCACAGAGGAGGGGTGCCTACCCAGCCTGGGTTTGGTGGCTTCCTGGAGGAGGTGGTGATGCAGCCCCAGTCAGGGGCTGAGCTCTGAGGCAGCACATACCTGCATGTGTTCACACGTAGGCACACAGACATACACGTGCACACACAGTGGGGTCAGGCAGGAAACCCAGGAAGGGCTGGTCCATCCCAGCTGCGTCTCCAGCCTCCCCTCCCCCCACCAGGCAGCAGCTGTCAGAGGAGGAGCTGGAGCGGCTGGAGGAAGCCTGCGACATGGCCTTGGAGCTGAACGCCTCCAAGCACCGCATCTATGAGTATGTGGAGTCCCGCATGTCCTTCATCGCACCCAACCTCTCCATCATCATCGGAGCGTCCACGGCTGCCAAGATCATGGGTGAGCTCGGGCCGGGAGAGGGGCCTCTGTCCTCTGCGAGATGGGGACGCTGCTTTGGCAGTGTGTCCACCAGTTTCCTATGGCTGCTGCAACAAGTGACCCCAGACTGAGCTCCTTAAACAACACGACCAGTTGTCACGCTGTCACCTCGCAGTTCTGGACAGCGGGTCTATTGGGACCTCCCTGGGCTAAGGTCAAGGTGCAGGCAGGGCCGAATGCCTGTGTGGAGGGTGTTTCCTGGCTCTTTGCAGCTTCTAGAGGCTCCTGCATCCTCACATCTCCTCCTTTCTCTGGAGCCTGGGTTCTCCAGGAAAATCTGCAAAGCCCCTTTGGCCCAGAAAGGCGTCAGGGTCGCAGGTTCTGGAGACTGTGATGACCATCTCTGGGGCCGCTCTGTTCCGCACGGGTTAGCGCCCTGTGTGGGAGGTCCAGTTTAAGGATTTGTTCGGTTGATGACACAGTTTCCCTACTCCAGGCACCGCCCAGCTCATAGCAGGCCCGTCACTGGTAGAGGTGTTCCCCACCTACAGCCCTCTTCCCTCCCTGCACCCACACACCAGCCCATGGGAACCCCTGGTGCTGCACACCCAGGCCCTGTGGCAGAAACTCGGCAAACTAGCGGACACAGGTGAGCTGGTGGACAAGTGCCCCTGCTGCTTCTCACCCCTCCCCTACCCCCTCCCCCTGCAGGGGTGGCGGGCGGCCTGACCAACCTCTCCAAGATGCCCGCCTGCAACATCATGCTGCTGGGGGCCCAACGCAAGACGCTGTCTGGCTTCTCGTCCACTTCTGTGCTGCCCCACACTGGCTACATCTACCACAGCGACATCGTGCAGTCCCTGCCCCCGGTGAGCCCCCCGCTGTGCCCGAAGGGAAGGGCCCTTTTGGCCTCAGCATGTTCCCATCAGCAGACCACGGTGGTCAGGAACCTGGGGGACAGGGTCACACGGGGTGTGAGGACAGGGACGCTGGAGCAGGTACACTGGGGTTGGGGTTCCGGCAGTGCCACTCGCCAGTTAGGTGTCCTCGGACAAGAGGCCTGAGCTGTGTGCCTGTCTTTCCATCTGTAAGATGGGGACAACAGAGCCTGCTTCCCGGTCATGATGAGGCCTCATCCAGGTCAGG
This sequence comes from Trachops cirrhosus, assembly GCA_028533065.1. Classification (NCBI taxonomy): domain Eukaryota; kingdom Metazoa; phylum Chordata; class Mammalia; order Chiroptera; family Phyllostomidae; genus Trachops; species Trachops cirrhosus. The sequence goes on from CM052550.1 coordinate 44,706,869, forward strand.
CCTCACACCTGGCAAGTGACGGAAGTGTAACCTTGTGAGTCTTAGGGTCCCCCGAGCCATCCTCATGCTCAGTGACCCATAAGGAGAACTCGTAGAACTGGCCAGAGCTGACCCACTTGGGGTCACGTTTACCACAGGAGAGGACGGGGTAGCATCAGCCAAGGGGAGAAGCTCGAGGGGCAGGGTCCAGGAGTACCCACTGTGGTGCTTCCAGGCATCCTGTTCGTGGTCAGGACACGTTCCTTTCCCAGCCCCGAAGTGTGACAGCATGCATGGATGTTACTGCCTGGCCTGGCCTCAGTGTTCAGAGTCTTTACTGGGACTTGGTTACACAGGGTAGCTGATCCCTGTCTCCAGCTTGACTGATTCCCTGGGACCCAAAGACACCCCCACCACCCACCAAATCACAAGGTTACTGTCTGGCCAGGGCCAGAGGCCTTAGGGGTGGGCTGGCTTTTCCCTGCACGTTGCTGCTGCTAACTTCGTTATTTTTATAATCACTGTTATTTGAGACTTGTGGGGACAGGTTTTACATGTACCACCTTGGTGTTCCCCGAAACACGGGCCACCTTTTCTTTCCTGGCACCCAGCACGATCTTTGGTGATAACCCTGTGTGTGTTCTCCTTTAATCATAACAAGCTTATTTTTTGGTATTTGATGACTTTCCATCTGTAGCAGTACAGGTAAGTTGTCTCTGCAAGCCAGAGTAAGTTTTTTAAAAGCAGGTTGCAAGAAAACACTGAGGACATTAGTTTGTTATCATGGCCGTTGTTACAGTGACGCATGGCATGAGGGTGGGATGCTGACAGGCAGAGATTGGACTGTGCTGGCTGGCGTTTCGGGAGCCCAGGGGTCTCAGAACCCTCACCTTGACTCGGCCTCGGTTTCCCCTTCTTCCAGGACCTCCGGCGGAAAGCGGCCCGCCTGGTGGCCGCCAAGTGCACGCTGGCCGCCCGCGTGGACAGTTTCCACGAGAGCACAGAGGGCAAGGTGAGGGGTGGACGTGGCTCTGGTCCGTCCAGGGAGAGTGATCATCCTGTCAGAGGTCACTGTCCCCTCCCCCCAGTTTCCTGTCACTGCTGCTCTTAACAAATGACCACAGACATAGTACAGGGTTAACGTCTTAGAGCCCTGTAGGTCAGAGTCCACGATGGGCTTCACTGGGTTAAAGCCGAGGGGTTGGCAGAGTTCACTCGTCCTGGAGCTTCAGGGGAGGGTTGGTTCCTGTACCCTCTCCTGCTTCTAGAGGCCCCTCCCTCCGTCCTCAGAGCCAACAATGCAGCACCTCCCATCCCCGCCTCTGCTCCTGCTGTCACCTCCCCTCTGCCTCCAAAGGACCCTTGACATCGGGCCCCTCCCCTCCCCACCTCAGGACCACACCCTGACCAGGTCCAGAAGTCCCTTTTGTTATGTCATGTGACACTCAGGGACCGGAGATTCGGAGATTCGGATGTAGGCCCCTTCGGAGGTGGGGAGCATTTTTTTTTACCTGCTGTACTGGGGTCTTTCGCCCTGCCACCTCGTGTCCCCATGCAGTGACCACTCAGTTAAACCCTGTCTTCGAGGAGATACATTTTCACTCCATCTCCCTCCCTCACCCCTGCACTGCTCTGGAGGCTGGGGGTGAGGGTGAGCAGCACAGACAAAAAGAAAGCCTTGCCTCAGTGGCATTCTCACTCTAACTGGTGGGGGGGGTAGCACAGAGAGGGGAGACAGTGGGTAAATCTGTGGTGTGTCCAGTGGTGCCCAGTCAGTGCTAGGGGGAGAAGTGGAGGGCACTGGGTGGCCAGGGAGGTGAGCCTCAGGGAGCTGAGCATTTCACAGAGACCTGAGGGAAGTTAGTGAGCCGCTCACGAATCTCGTGGGTACCGGAGGGACAGTTGCTGCAAAGGCCCTGAGGCCGGAGCGCAGCCAGGCTGGGAGAGGAGGCTGGCGGGCTGGGGAAGGCCACGGGCTGTGTTCCTTGGGAGCACAGCTTCTGTGGACGTGCTGAGAAGGGGCTGATTCGGAGTCTTTCCCGAGGAAGAGCCCGTGGGATTTGCGGGGTGAGGGAGACATGGAGTGGAGGCTGACCACTCCTGGGCGTCCCCCACTTGCTGACCTGCAGAGAGGGGGCGGGAGGTGGGGCCGGCAGGAGTTCTCAGGGGCTGCTCACGTCAGAGTGTCGAGGAGACCGTTGTCTGTGGGCACAGTGTTCAGAGGCCAGTCTAGGGGCCTGCGGGCCGTAGGTGGAGCTGAACCCTAGAGAGCCAGTAGTGACTGAGTGGTGAAGCAGCTGCATCTCCTCCCTGACCCCTCAGGTGGGCTATGAGCTCAAGGACGAGATCGAACGGAAGTTTGACAAGTGGCAGGAACCGCCCCCTGTGAAGCAGGTGAAGCCACTGCCCGCGCCCCTCGATGGGCAGCGCAAGAAGCGAGGAGGCCGCAGGTGAGGCGCTGGGGATGGCCAGGTGGGGCGGGGAGGGAGAGGGCTCGCCCTGCCCCAGCTGACACCCTCTGCCCCGGGCTCAGGTACCGGAAGATGAAGGAGCGGCTGGGGCTGACGGAGATCCGGAAGCAGGCCAACCGCATGAGCTTCGGAGAGGTGGGCCCCTGGGGCCCCTGTCCCCTGCTGCGTTTCTCTCCGTTTGCCCTGCGGCCCTGGCCCCCCTCACATCTGGGACACCATCCCAGGCTCCTACCTGGTTCCCCCACCCCAGTCTCCGCACTTCATCTGCCCAGCCCCAGAGGGGTCTTACACAACCTCAGCTCCACCTTCTCATCCCAAGGCTCTCCATCGACCTAGGCTCCTGGTCGTCCGGGAACTGCAGGCCTCCCTGGCTGGCCGCTCTCTGCTCCCCCTCCCACATCCTGCCTTACATGTGCTTCCCCTGCCTCATCCTGCCAGTCTCATCATCCAGGCCTCCTCCTGGTCCCACAGAAACCACACACACACGCGTGCGCATGTGCAACTCCTCTCACCTGTCAGCTTGGGGATCAGTAACAGGACCCAGCTACTGGCCGTCACCCCAGTGTCACCTGGGGCCTCAGCAAGGCTCACTGCACTCAGGCCCCAGTAGGTGTCTGAACAGGTGCCTGCAGGACTGGCTGGTCAGGCAGACACCTGCGCTTCTAGCTGGTCGAGGGGTAATTAACTCCAGGATGCCCCCTCCCCCAGATCGAGGAAGATGCCTACCAGGAGGACCTGGGCTTCAGCCTGGGCCACCTGGGCAAGTCGGGCAGTGGGCGTGTGCGGCAGACGCAGGTGAACGAGGCCACTAAAGCCAGGATCTCCAAGACGCTCCAGGTATGGCTGGGCCTGGGTGGGAGGGGCTCGGCAGGCGTGGCTGCAGAGCCCAGGTCACAGCCGGGCCCTGCCCTCGCCTCCACAGCGGACCCTGCAGAAGCAGAGTGTGGTGTATGGTGGGAAGTCCACCATCCGAGACCGCTCCTCGGGGACCGCCTCCAGCGTGGCCTTCACCCCACTCCAGGTACCTGGGAAGCCCCTCCCCCTCCCCAGGGTTTGGCTGCCTCGCCTGTTCACACGGGGCTGTGGGAGGGTGTTGTCAGGAGCCAGGCCACCGGCCCACCCATTGTCTGTCTCCCTCACCTACCCAGGGCCTGGAGATTGTGAACCCACAGGCAGCGGAGAAGAAAGTGGCCGAGGCCAACCAGAAGTACTTCTCCAGCATGGCCGAGTTCCTCAAGGTCAAGAGCGAGAAGAATGGCATCATGTCCACCTGAGGGGCCACCCTGGGTGGCCAGCCACTGCAGGGACCCAGGCCGTGTGCGAGTGAAGAGGTCCAGGGTCGGGGCTGGGAGGCTCCAGCAGGGAGAGCCGCCCCGCCATCGGCCAGTACCGGAACTGTCCAAGGAGGCACAGAGGCCCCCCTGGCACCGAGATCGCCACCCCATTCAGGGGCAGAGCAGCCTTCACCACACCTCGTCTTTTTTATTTTAATGAGGAAAGGAGATACTTTTGGGAAAAGCGTGATTAAAAGCACATTGTCAGGCTCTGTCCCAGGGGAGTGACTGTTTGTCGAGCAGCTGGGCGACTGGAGGAGCAGAGCTGCCTGGCTGGGAGAGAGAGCTTGGGCTCAGTCACCACAGGGTCCCAGGAAGAGGGGCACCCTCTCCGTCCCCACACCCCTGGGGGGACCTCGGGCGTCTTACCCCCAAGCAGCGTGTCTGCCGAAAGCTCCAGCTCCCTGTGTAGGCCAACCTGAGTGGCCGTGGCATCGTGGGCAACTGGCCTCCCCTTTCTGCTTTCACATCACAAGGTGCCTGGGAGGCAGCCAGTACTGGGCCAGCCCTGGGCACTGTCGTTCCCAACCGTTGTTTACTGGGAGCTGCCCCCTTGCTGTGCCGAGCTCTACTCACCAGGTACATGCGAGGGGGACCCAGGCAAGGTCTCCTCCACTTGGGTTGAGAGGGGCAGACTGAGGGGGCTCCTGGACTACAGACAGGTGGGGAAATGGCTTGGGCAGTCCAGGTAGGGGCCCGAGACCTCGCTTACCCTGCAAGGGCTAAGTCAGGGAGAGTGCTGTCTACAGCCCCATGCACTCTGCCCGGAGCTGGGCTTCACAGTGGCACCAAGGATCAGGCCCAGGTCCCTCACCTGCGATGTCAGCGCCCCTCCTCATTACTGTCAGGGAGGAAGAAACTGTCCTCTACCCTCAGTGTTCATTGGGCTGCTCCAATAGGCATGAGAGATTAGCAAGAGAAAATCACCAAGTTGAATACATTGTCTCAGTATCTATTATGGGCAGAGACCCTAATTCAAATTTCTCTAGACAGTTAAGGCGAGGGGGCAGAAATTTCTCTTGAGCCTGCAGGGTCTGGGCTGATACTATCGAGGCACATCTTGGGTGGCTCATTTTGAACCCCTACATTACCCAGGAGGCAAATTCAGACAGGAATCAGCCCTGGGGAAGGTGGCATCTCCTCTCTGGCCAGCTCCAAATGTCTCAAGCACAGCCTTCTCCCTGGGTCTCTCAGGTTTCTGGGTCCAATCTGAGATCTCTCTCTCCCGGTTCTCCAGGCCACCCCCGTCTCCCCTCAGGGCTCCTTGTGTGCCCCTGGACCCCAGTCCCTCCAACAGCCCAGGGCTCTGTCTCTGGACCTCGGGAGCTCACTAGGCCTGTCTCTTCCCACATGGCAGAGACTCCAAATACCTGGGGGCTTCCTTCTGAGGGTCACATTACCCTAGATCACATAACACTCCCCAAGTTTATCCGTGAGCCTTTAGATAAGTCTTGTGTAAAAGTGACAGCCTTTGTGATCTCTGCCTAGGGGTTTGCGGGGAAGGGCCTTCTGCCCCTCTGTCCACAGCCCTTCAGAAACCCATCTCCCCTGGCCAGAGTGAATCTAATGGGAAGGGGTCGGGGGGTGGTTTCAGGAAAGAATCTGAGTCACCTGACCCTGCCATGCTGTGTACACTTCCAACAAAGACCTTGAAACTTAGTACATTTCAGAACTACCTGGAAGTTTTGTTAAAAAGGGCTGCTGGGTGGAGAGTTTCTGATTCAGTTGGTTTATGGTGGGCTGAAAACTGCATTTCTAACAAGGTTCCAGCTGATGTTTATGCTACTGATCCAGGGACCACATTCTGAGAACTACAGCTCTAGAAAATAACTCTGAAAACCACTGCTCTAGAAATTCAAATTAGCTGCATGCTGGAATCCTTTCAGAAGTTTTTTAAGTTACTGCTAGCTGGATCTGACCTCCAGATTTTTTTTTAAGATTTTTAAAAATTATTTTTGGGGAGAGTGGAAAGGAGGGAGAAAGAGAGGGAGAGAAACATTGATTGGTTGCCTCTTGGGTACTTGGCCCATCTGGGGACAGAACCCACAACCCAGGCTCTGCCCCAATCAGGAATCCAACCAGTGACCTGCTTCACAGAGCGACACCCTACCAACTGAGCCACACCAATCAGGGCTCAGATTCCCCTGCCTCGGTCCACCGTGAGGCCTGAGTGTTTGGATTTTTAAAAAATTCACCCAGGTGCTTCTAGTGTGCAGTCAAATTTGAGAAACTGCTCTGGATCCTTGCTACTCAAAGTGTGAACTGTTGACACTCTAGTCCCCTGGGAGCTTGTTAGGAAAGCAGAATCTGGGACTTCTGGATCAGAATCTGCATTTTAACCAACCCCTACGTGATTCCTGGGAAGTCCGAGAGGCTGCCCCATCCAGACACCACACTTTGAATAGCAAAGCTCTACATCAAAACTCTCAAACTCTAATGAGCACAGGGATTATCCAGGAAGTTTATAAAAAAGTACAGATCTCTGGGGGCCATGTGGACCTAGGAACACTACATTTTTAAAAAAGACTATTTTTAGAGGAGAAGGGATGGAGAAAGAGGGAAAGAAACATCAATGTGTGGTTACCTCTTGTGCGCCCACTACTGGGGACCTGGCCTGCAACCCAGGCATGTGTTCTGACTGGGAATTGAACTGGCAACCCTTTGGTTCACAAGCCTGCACTCAGCCCACCGAGCCACATCAGCCAGGGCAAGAACGGTGCATTTTTACAAGCATTTTTTTCTCCCTACCACAGACAATTCTGATGAGTTCTCATCTGCATTTATCTGACTTTCCTCCACCTAGAGAAGGTGGGCAAATCTGGCTTCCTGTCTTGATGGGTGTGACCCACAAGATTCATGAAAACGCTAGTGCTTAGCAAGCCTTAACCACAATTGTTTCTCGTATTCTTTCATCCATTCAGCAAAGGGTTACTCAGTGCTTCCTGAGGAGCTGAATAATTGCGAAAATGATAGCAGACATGCAAACATCAATCCCAGTCAACTGAGCTCACATGGGACACTTAGCTTGGGATGTTAGGGAAGTTTTCCTCCCAAGAGAAGATCACAGAGCTGAGATCTTAAGAACCAATAGGCATGTCCTGACCAGTGTGGCTTGTTTGGGCGTCATCGGGCAAAGCGAAGGTTGGATTCCCAGTCTGGGCACATGCCTGAGTTGCGGGTTCCATCCTCTCAGTCTGGGCGCATGTGAGAGGTAGTTAATGTTTCTCACATCTATGTTTCTCTCTCTTCCTCTCTTCATTACCGTAAACGAACGAACAAACCAATAGGCATACGCAGAATCTCATCTGTACCTTCTGCAACGTCCTCACAACACCGAGGGAAGGAGGGTGCAAAGGAGAGTTACTGTCCCACAGCCACGTAACCCTCAGATGCAGGACAAAAGCTCCGTGCCTCCGTGGTGCTTCCTAACTAATTCAGTTATGCGTGGTGCCAGTGACTTGGGGCATTATCTTGTGCTGCCTCCATCAAGGACTGAGTCTCAGAGACGCGAGAAACACAGACACTTGGAGAAAGACTGTGCTGCTGAAAGACAGGGACTAGCCTGCCTGGCCTGTGGCCAGGGACACAGAAGGATGCGCCCAGTTCCCAGACATGCCTGCTATGCCCTGTTTCACACGCCTTAAGAATGGTAGTGCCCACTCGCTATACTATTGGACGAACTGGTTTGAATGATGACAGTCAGGACTAACGAGAAGAAAGGGGCGGAGCCTCACGTTCAGCTCCTCCCCCTTGGCCCAGGAGTGTTTTGATTGGCAGATGACTTCAGCTTTGAAAGCACCTGTCTCACATTAAGTGCGCGGTTTTTAACTCCCACTTTGCCTCCCTTCCTTCACTTTCCCTACCCACTTCCAGGACCAACCAATGGCTTCAGGATAGAATATTCCCTCCCAACCAATTATAAATAGCTCTAAACTTGACGAACGACTTCCCTCCCCTGATTAGCTTAGCTCCACCCCCCTACCAATTGGTTTAGGAGAAAGGGGCGGGTATATCCAATCAGCATGACACAGGCCTATTGATTGACGCACAGGCCCTCGCGCTGGCGTGTTGTGCCTTGCGGCGGGAGAAGGAGGAGGAGCCGGGAACAAAACCTAAGCCAATCCTAGCAGCCTGCGCGGGAGGCCAATCGGACGCCGCGCCTTGGAGCTGTTGCCCAATCGGCAAGAGGGGGTCGGCCTCATCCTTGTCAAAGACCAATAGGACGCGCCTGAGGGGCAAGAGCGACGTGCAGCAGGAGCAATGGTAGGGGTATATTCGGAGCTTGGGGGCGGGTCGGCGCCAGAGACGAGAAGAGAGGAGGGGAGTCCTCCTCCGCCGCCGCCATCTTGGACCGGGCCCGTCAGCTTCCGCGGAGCCATCGGCAGACGCCGCGGCCTCCCTTGAGCCCCGACCCCGTCGTCAGAACAACCCCGGGCCCACTTTTCCCCACCCCACTTCCGCTCCGTGCCGCTATCGCGATAGCGCCCGGGCCCGGGGCGCGAGAAAAAGGCGGCGGGCGCTCGCCTCCCCCGCCTATCGCGATACGCTCCTCAGCGGCGGCGCCAGCTCCTGTGGTGAGAGCGTCAGGCTCGACTGGGCCGGACCCCTTCCCTCCTCCCCCCAGCGCCGTCGACCGCCTTACCCGCTGCCCCTGCCCCAGCGACACCGCCTCCTGTCGCGATACGGTCTTCCCCGCCCCCGCTGGGCGCTCCGGTTCCAGGCGCGACGTGGGCTCCGGGAAGGTTGGCCCCGGCCGTCCGCCGTCCCGGCCGTGCGCGCTCCCTCTCTCGCCGCTCCCTCCTCCGCGCCCCTCGGCGTCGCCTGGAGTCCGCCCGCGACTCCGGCCCCGCGTGGCGTCCGCGTTTGGCCCGCTGGTGTGAGGTGCGAGCCGGGGTGTGAGGTGCCGCCCCTCCGCGTCGGCTCCTCGCCGTATGGATGTGGGCGCCCGGGGGCCCAGGTGCCGGCCCCTTCGCTGAAGCCCTTCTGAGGGGGTACCGCCTTCGTGTGGGTGAGGGGCTGCAAGCCCCGGAGGACAGGGACCCTTGTGCGCGGCGGGGTCACCCCTCCCGGGGCCTGGGCTCCCCGCCGCACGCGCCCAGCGCGAGTGCTACCTCTTCGGAGAGGGAGGTCGAGGACGCTGCTCCACCGGTTGCAGCCTCGTTAGAGGCTCGGCCGGTTTGTATTTTGTGCGCCTCTCCCAGTGAAAAGCCCCGAAGCCCGAGGCTGGGAGTCAGGACTGGCCTCAGCTCTTACCCTGTGGTCTGGGTGTCTGCCTCTGGCTTTGTGGCTGCATCCAGACCGTCTGCCTCCGGTGTGGGTTCCTCACACTGTCACTCCCACCTCGGGGTGGGTATGGTGTGGCTGTTTAGCTCCCTTTGGTCTCGGGCACCCGGTCCTGTCTTGGTGACACCTCCTAAGCTCTTGCTTTTCTGTGTTGTTAACAACTTCCTGTTGTGGGCAGGGCGAGCGAGCGCCCCTTTTTCTAAATCTAGTACCTGCCTCTTAGTTCAAGGGCTGTCGTCTTCCTCTACTGCTCTCACCGTGTAGGTTGTTACTTCCCTGGACCTGAGGCTTCTTCCCCCATTCACATCAGTCCTTCCATTGGGGCGTCGTTTCTGCAGGAGGCAAGGATCCCCCTTCAGTACTCGTGTCAAGTGCCCCGCTGTGGACGTGTGAGCCTCCCGGCACTAGAGAGCCCTCGTGGTGTCAGTGGTGGGAGAGCCAGGGCTTCACACCCACCTTGCTGGAACCCCAGGAGAACAGCTCCCTGGGGCCCAGGTTCCCGTGCTGAGAGGTGCAGGCTTTGGGGGCTGAGGCTGTGCCTTTTCTTTGGGTCAAGGAACCTTTATGGAGTTGCTTCCCTCAGGGGTAAGTCCTCTGCCTTCCTTGGTGGTGGCCCCTCTGTCCCCACTGTGGGGTGAAGGACCCCCTCCCGTGTGGGTGTCCAAGGCTAGGGCTTCTGCCCCTCTTGCGATGTCGCACTGGAGATGGAGGCTCACCTCCTCTCCCAAGGCACAGGTTTCTTGCTGTGGGGGTGGAAGGTGCCCTGAGACTTGAGGGAGAAACCCCACTGTCTGTTGCCACTTTCCCTAGGACTGAAGCTTCCTCTGGTGTACCTTTTCTAAGGTGGGATTCCCAGGACCTAACACACCTACCGGACAGAGGCTCAGATCTTGTGTAGCGGTGGCAGCAGCCCCCCAGCGTCATTTCCCAGTGGGCCAGAGCCCCCTCAGGATTGTGACCGCTTGGCGTTGCTCCCCGGGACTTAGCCTTCTTTTCCTCCTGCCCTGCTCCTCAGCAGGCCTTTGTGTGACAGTGACCGTTCCCAGTGAAGCTTCAGGGGCTCTATTTCATGAGTGTTGGCTCCTAGGGTCTGGTGCACTGTGCACCCACCCACTCTGTATAGGCTCCCTAGCTGTGGGCATGTACCTTCCTCTTGCACAAAGGGACTCTTTTTGGTTAAGCCTCCTGAGCCAAGGTTCCCTGCTTCCTCAGTGCTGCTGGAGACCCCTCGCTGCCTGGGAGGGGCCTGCTGCCATGGAGGGTCTAGGAGGATCCCCCAGAGTGGTGGGGCTCTTCTGTGGTGGCATCTTCATTTCCAAACTCAAGCTCAGCTTCCTTCCCCTCTGGTCCTTTGCTGGGGGATCTGAGGTAGGGGCTCCCTTTTGATGGGGGGTTTTCCTTGGAGGGAGGGGTATTGCCTCCTCTGCAGTTGAGGCTGCTGCCCACTGTAGTGCCCCCAGTCTCTAGAGCACAGGTACCCTGGGCCTGTGGTGCCTGCCCTTCTCTAGAGGAGCTGCCTCTCAGGTCACCTGGTGTCCTGTCCCGGTCTCAGCTGTGCCCCCTCACTTTGAGGCTCTGCCCCTGCCTGGGCTAGGGCTCTTATTCCCCTGGAACCTTGCTTCCAAGTCCTTCAGGAGTTCTTGCTGCTACAGTCTGTCCTCTCTCTGGGGGATCAGCTCCTTCCCTGGGCCAGGCAGCCTAAGCCCTCAGTGTGGGGGCTTGGCGAGGGCATCCCCTCACCAAGGAGTGCAGTGCCCCCTGGGTTGGAGCCCCTGGCCCTTTGGGCTCCTGGGGTGAAGGCAGGGAGCACACGCTTTTGTGTGCCACCCTGGCACAGTAAGAGGCTTTTCAGCATCAGGTGTTAGAGCTCATCCCTGCGACTCTGTTGGGGTCCAGGTCCTCCTGTGCTTTTTGGGTTGAGTCCCCTCTCTGCAGCTACCTCCTGGGTCCTTTCTCTGGCCACTTTGGCTTCTTGGAGCTGGGACTTTCCGTGGGTCGGGCTTGGGCCTCACCTTGGTGTATCAGCTGGTCCTGGGCTGAGAGTGTCATCAGTTCTCTTGCTTGACCTGTTGCAGGAGCTTTATGTTGTTTCAACTCTAGGGTGCCACTGCCACCTACCACCATGCAGAGTGGGTTCCTGTGGAGGGCCAGCACAGCCTCTCTGAGGTTGAGGGACCTGCCCCATCTTTACGGGCCTCCATCTGGGTCACAGCCTACTCTCTGCTACGCCGTCCCACTTGTAGCTACTAGCCACGTGGGATTTAAGTGTAACTGGTGAACATAGACATGAAAAGTTCCATTCTTCTGTTGTCCTAGCCACATTTCAGGGGGTTCGGTGTCACAGGCACAGAACACACCTGTCATCACAGAAAGTTCTGTTGTACGGGACTGTTTTTGAGACGTTCTTTCCCTGTGAGTGGGGATTTCCCTTGGGGGTGAGGCTCTTGGTCCTGGGCGGTGGGCTCTTTCTGCTCTTGGATACCCTGTCCTGGGCCCACACAGTGGGAGCGCCCCCATCTCAGCCATGCCATGCTTAGAGGCCCCCTCTCAGGGGGGCGACCTGGCAGCACAGCAGTTTTCTTGGAGTAGCGCCCCCGCCCCCCAGAGTTCCCGATCTTTCCTGGTCTTGATGTTGAGCCCAAAGGTATAGCTTCCCCTGCTCCCAGGCCGAAGCTCCTGGTGATTCCCTTTGGACCTCAGTCCCCTCTGGGTTGCATGTAACTTCTCTTGGGGTGAAGGTGTCCCTCTCTAAGTACTGGGTGCTGGCCCTGACGGTTTGTGTTTCCCTGAGTCTACATTACTGATGCTTTGATATGTAACTCCTTCAGGTGTGCAGATAGCTCCCTCAAAGTGGAGGTCCGCTTTCACCCTTGTCTTTCCAAGAGTTTTTGCCTCCAGCCTCTCTTTGGTCATGCCGTCTGCCCCCAGACCTCTGACCCTTCTTGGTATCGGCCCATCTGGGTTTGGTGTGTTACCTCCTTTGGTTTCAGAATTCACTCTAGCATAAACTTTTTTGTGTTCTAAGGCTCTCTTGTACTTGGGACCCAGCCCTGTCGATGAGGGTGGGTTTAGGTCATCACGGTTATAGGCGTTTCTGTCTGCACCACCTCCCCTCTGTCCCTTACAGCTCACACACACCTGGTATCAGGACCTTTTCTGTGAGATGCACCTGTTCTTTGTCCCTGACTTGGCTGAGAGTAACCTTTCCAGGTGTTAGGATCTAGCTACCTGGGTCCCTGACCCTTCGGTAGGAAGTGAGGTCTGCAGTCTCATGCCTTCTTCCCTAGCACTCATCTCTGCTGCATGGTTTTTTCCTGATCTTTTCATGAAAATCCTTTCATTGAGTATCATCTGGGGACAAGGTGCCCCTCTCTTTAGGAATTTTCCATTTCCTGGGTCAGACATATACAAAAAGTACATCTACTTCCTTGTTTCAATAAACTTTCAGAGTGGTGGTGTGGGCCGGACCCTGTGCTGGGCCATCGAGGCAGCATGGGGACTGGGCCAGGTCCTTGTCATCAGATAGTAGATGCATCTTCTCTCTACCGTCCCATGCACCCTCCTGCTTCCCACCTTCATTCATGTCTCTGGGATTGCACCAGCCAGAGAGTAAATGTGCATCCTTTTTATCTCTCCCAGCAGCGTCCGTCTCCAAGAGAGTATGAAGAGAGTGCGTCTGTAGGGCAGGGAAGATGGCGGACAAGCGCAAACTCCAAGGTACAACCTGTGGCCATGTGCCCTCAGGACTTGTCTTTGGGTGCCTGCTGCCCCGGCAGGTGTTCATTGCCTTCCTTCCTTCCCGGCCAGGTGAGATTGATCGCTGCCTCAAGAAGGTGTCCGAGGGTGTCGAGCAGTTTGAAGATATTTGGCAGAAGGTACAGAGACTGGGCCCTAAAAATCTGGGTCTCCAGGGAGGAGAGCCCAGGAAGAGGTTCAGGGTCTCTGGGTATAGACCAGGAAGAAGAGGTACTGAGGGCCTCAGAGAAGCAACTCTGAGATGGATTGGGAAGGGGGTGTACCCAGAGTCCCTAGCACACAGAGACTGGTGTGGGCACTAGGGCAGCCAGTCCCACACTGACGTGGATTCTCTCCACCCCTCAGCTCCACAATGCAGCCAACGCGAACCAGAAAGAAAAGTATGAGGCTGACCTAAAGAAGGAGATTAAGAAGCTTCAAGTGAGGGGGCTGGGGGCCTGGACACCTGTGTCCTGAGGGTGGCAGGAATGGGGAGCGTGGACTGTCGGGTCCCTGGGAGAGGAGGACTGGGGGCCTCAGTGCCCAGGACATGAGACAGTCTGACTGTCTTGCTCTTCCCTGCAGCGGCTGAGGGACCAGATCAAGACATGGGTAGCATCCAACGAGATCAAGGACAAGAGGCAGCTCATAGAGAACCGCAAGCTCATTGAGACGGTAGGAGCCCAGAGTCTGGCGCCTGAGAGGTGGGAAGGCTCCCAGGTCTCTGCACCACGGGAAGGGGACAGGCGACGGGCTGGGGGCCTCCTGCCAACTGCACTCTCCACAGCAAATGGAACGGTTCAAAGTTGTGGAGCGAGAGACCAAAACCAAAGCCTACAGTAAGGAGGGCCTGGGCCTGGCGCAGAAGGTGGACCCCGCCCAGAAGGAGAAGGAGGAGGTTGGCCAGTGGCTTACGGTGAGTGGGGCAGAAAAGAGGAGGTGGCCTCGGGGCCCTGGCACCCAGGCATCCAAGGGGATGCTGGCTGACCTACCTTTCCTTCCTTCTCCCTCAGAACACGATTGACACCCTAAACATGCAGGTGGACCAGTTTGAGAGCGAAGTGGAGTCCCTATCGGTGCAGACGCGCAAGAAGAAGGGTGACAAGGATGTGAGTGGGATGGGCACCCACAGGGTGGGGGGTGGGCTAACTGGTGGGGTCGAGGCCATAAGTGGGGTTAGGAGCTTAGCTGGCTAGGGCTGTTGCAGGAAGGAGGCGAGGCAGTCTTGGGTCCAGTCTGGGTGTCCAGGTGAACCATGGGGCTGTCAAGGAGAGGAGTAATTTTGGGGAAGGTGCAGGGTTCTGCCTGGATCACAGAGAAGGTGTGAGACCTGACAGACACCCAGGGTAGGGAGGTCCAGCAACTGAACCTGTGGCCTCATAGCACCTAGGGGGCCCCAGGTCCCGAGTGGAGGACAGTGGGTACAGACAAGGCCAGACTTGGAGAAACCATTCTTTGGACTTGAGGAGAAGCAAGGTCTGGGACGAAGCCAGGTGCTGGGGACTTAGATTCCAGAAACCCAGGACTGTAGGTTGTGAGTTCACAGGAATGCAAACCATGGACTTACTGGCACGGGAAATGTAAGAGCAGACCTGGCTCTTCAGCGAGCCATCAGGTGGAGGGATGGCTGGGGAGAAGGAGGTGTGCCAGAAACGGGTGTCTGAGCCTGAGGGGTTTGGGAATCGGGCTTGGAGGGGAGATGGCGTCCTGTGCTGAGAAGCAGTGTTCCGGTCAGGGACGGATTGTGGACGTGATGATGGTCCCATGAGATTGTTGTGGGTTTAAAAGGTTTGCTTCTGACATTGAAAGGAAAGGCTGGACTCATCTATGATGTTGAATTTACGGCCTGAACCGGGACGTGTGTCCCCGTCCTGTGCAGGGGAGCAGGGGCACCCAGAAGCCCACCCCGTGCCTGTGCCTGCACACACGTGCACAGTCCGGTGTGCACACATGCTCTTCCCTGTTCTTCTCTTTCCTGGCAGTCCAGCCCTTCTCCCCCTTCATTGTTTCTCAACTCCAGCTTTCTCTCTCTGGGTCTGTTGATCTCTTCTCTCCCTTTCTCTCCCCTTTTCTTCCTTCTCTCCTGATGTCTACTCACCTCTATCCCCAGCCCTCCCGCTGCTCCTCCCAGGTGTGCACGTGCACACTTGATCCTTCGCACTGTGTCTTTGCTGTGCCTTTTCTGTTTAGGTGTGTTCAGATAACACAGATACTTACGTGGGGTTCCCAATGCCTACAGTACTCAGTACAGCAACACGCTGTACAGGCTGGGAGCCCAGGAGCACTAGGCTGTACCAGACAGCCTGGATGTATAGCAGCCTAGACTGGCCAGGTGTCTGTAAGATGTTCACACAACAGAATTACCTAGCGATGCATTTCTTTGAATCCTCATTGTTAGGTGACACATGGTTGTATAACAAGTAGGCCGATGCAGAGAAGGGGTTAGACCTGGGACTAACATGTCAAATTTAGATGTTAAACTGGGGCCTTGGGAAGAGTAGATACCCGAAGGGCCTAGGAGCCAAGTTCAGAATCTGGGCTCCTTAGAGCTGTGCAGTTGGGGTGGGGAGCCATGGTGAAGACAAGGGTTGTAAGGATTAAAAACCGCAAGCTCTCTTGAGTGGAGGTCGCAGTCATTACTGTTGGAGCCAGATGAGAGGTGCTGTTTCTGTGTCCCAGAAGGTGGTCAGAGCTGGCGGAGGCTCAGCAGAGGTGGGAGGTCTGGGCTGTCAGATGAGACACACACAGGGGCCACAAGTTGTTGAGAGGCACAGAGATTTCCAGGTCCTTTCAAGGCTTGCAGGGGTGTCTGAGGGCAGCGGTGGGATCCCTGAGGGTTCAGGGCGGGCAGACTCCACACTTCCCGCAATGGGAGGGGCCCGAGTGGAGCCTCTGGTCTCCACAGGGGTCGGGGACTGAGGACGGGTTCTGTGGGGCAGGAGGGTCGGGCGGCGCCCTGCAGCCCCTGAGCCTGGCCCTGGGCTCGCCAGCAGAAGCAGGACCGGATTGAGGGCCTGAAGCGGCACATCGAGAAGCACCGCTACCACGTACGCATGCTGGAGACCATCCTGCGCATGCTGGACAATGACTCCATCCTGGTGGACGCCATCCGCAAGATCAAGGACGACGTTGAGTACTATGTTGACTCCTCCCAGGACCCCGACTTCGAGGAGAACGAATTTCTCTATGACGACCTGGACCTCGAGGACATTCGTGAGGCCCTGGGTGATCTGCATGCGTGGGGTGGTGGGAGCCAGGCAGGAGCACATCCCAACCGCTCAGCACACCCCGCCTTGCCCCACAGCACAGGCGCTGGTCGCCACCTCCCCCCCCAGCCACAGTCACATGGAGGATGAGATCTTCAACCAGTCGAGCAGCACGCCCACCTCCACCACCTCCAGCTCGCCTATCCCGCCGAGCCCGGCCAACTGCACCACGGTGAGGCCAGGCTCCCAGAAACGGCCTGCGGGAGGGTAATCAAGGAAGCAGGACCTCAGCATCCAGGGCCTGGGCCCTAAGGGCTGTGGAAGGCTGATGGGGGTACATGTGGCCCCATGTGGGTGCTGGGTGTGCAGGTGGGAGGCTGGGCTAAGGTAGGGGTTGGATGCTTGCGGGTGCTTCTGGCTCCCAGAGACAAGGACCCCAGGGAGCAGGGTTTTGGTTCCTAGTGAGATTTCCCAGTGAGACTGAGATCATAGATACTTGAATATGCTGAGGCTGGGTGGTCCATCACCTGGGTACAGACCCCTGGGAGGATCAGAGATTGGTGTCTGTCAGGACCCTGGAGGTCACACAGGTTGCTGAGTGTGCCTCTCCCACCTCAGGAAAACTCTGAAGATGACAAGAAGAGGGGACGCTCAACGGATAGCGAAGTTAGCCAGGTGGGTCCCATGGGCATGTCACTTGGTCATTTTTGGTTCCCAGAGGCATCCTGAGGCCTGAGTACAGCCATGGTGCAGGGCTTTGGAGACAGGGGGGTCAGAAGATACTGCCACCTTAAGGGAGGCCTGAGGGGCAGTCAGATAAGTGCTGTGGTCCAGGGTGCCCCCTGCACTGGCCTAGGTAGTCAGAAGCTGTCCTGGGTGTTGGAGGATGACTTGCGCTTGCCCAGCAGGGAGAGGTGAACTTTCCTGAGCGAGGTGGTGGCAGGTAGCACGGCCGGTCATGAGTGAAAGCTGGAGGTGTCGTGAGGGGAGCCCCGCCAGGTGTGCGGGGCTGGCGGTGAGCACAGGGCCTGGGATGGTCAGCTGAGGGCCGGGACCCTGTGCGCCTGCTCTGAAAGGGCCGTGCCAGCTTGAGACATGCAGGGTCAACAGTCAAACAGGTTTCTTTTCTTCGGGAGGCTCTGGGCCTTGGCTATGCTATAATGGATCTTGTGAGTTTCCCAGAGGGGTAGCTTGTCTCAGAATTTCTTTTCCCCCCTAGTGAGCCCTGTGAGTTGTTAGCACCTCCTAGGACAGGAACACACCCTAGGAAACAATGCTCAAGGTGGTGTCTTTAGGCAGGAGCAGAGCAGGTGTGAGGCCCCACTGTGGGCTGATGGGAGAGCTGGCCCCAGGGCTCCTGAGGCAGGTGGCGGGGAGCCTAGCGTGGGGCCTGGGTGAGCAGGTGAGGGGCCAGGAAGGAATCGGCCGTGCATCCTGCTTGGTGTGTGGTGAGCATGAGGTGCCCATGGAGCATTGGGAGGGCGGAATAAGGTGCCCAAGAGCAACTTTCTGACAGTGTCCTGGCTGCTGGGGAGCTTTGGGCACATGACCACCTGCTCTCTGGGCCCAGTTTTCAGTAACACCCTGCACAGTGCTGTACTGACCCTTCTGGCGATGTTCAGAATTACTGTTGGGTGTTCCACTTCTTTTCCTTCTCCTCTTGGACTCTCGGTTGGTTCCCTTTGATCTTGTACTGAGGCTATTTAGGTATTTCCCACTATGCCCCTGTCACCATCAGAGGGGTTCTACTGCCACCCCAGCTGTGTGTCAGATTCCTGTGGCTGGGGGATACTCGAGGGAGATGTGCGGGCAGGACATGGAACGCTGGTTTGGGCTGGAAATGCCTGAGTGTTTTAAGCGTGAAGGTGGCAGTTGAAGCCATGAGGGGAGGTTACCTGGGTTCCCAGGAAGGGTGTGTGGAAGGCTTGGAAGACCAGCAAGCCCTCCAGGGCCTGACCCTTTTCTTTCTCCCACCTGCAGTCTCCTGCCAAAAATGGCTCCAAGCCCATCCACAGCAGCCAGCACCCTCAGTCCCCAGCTGTGCTACCCAGCTACCCATCTGGCCCCTCGTCTGCCGCCTCTGCCCTGAGCACCGCCCCTGGCAACAATGGAGCCCCCACCCCGGCAGCACCCTCGAGTGCCCTGGGCCCCAAGGCCAGCCCAGCTCCCAGCCACAACTCGGGCACTCCTGCTCCCTACGCTCAGGCTGTGGCCCCACCGGCCTCCAGTGGGCCCAGCACCGCCCAGCCCCGGCCCCCCAGCGTGCAGCCCGGTGGGGGAGGCAGTGGAGGCAGCAGCAGCAGTAACAGCAGTGGAGGTGCAGGCACTGGCAAGCAGAATGGTGCCACCAGTAAGTGGGGCTCATGGGGGCAGGGGTCCTGTGGTCACTGCTTGGGGTCCCTTTTCATCCCCTTTTCTTTCCCCAGGTTACAGCTCAGTTGTGGCAGACAGCCCAGCAGAGGTGGCTCTCAGCAGCAGTGGGGGCAGCAGTGCCAGCAGCCAGGCTCTGGGCCCCTCATCTGGCTCCCACAACCCACCCCCAAGTACCTCGTAAGTGTCCAGCCTCCGGTAGGGTTGGGGACAGGCAGTGTCTGGCACAAACAGGCATGGGGCACCTCCACTGTTGCCAGTTGTGCGAACACAGGCCCTGCCCCTCCTTGCCCACTGGGACACCCCCACGAGCTGTGTCCCCCAGCTTTGCCCTTTGGAATGTTCTGAAGCATTCCACGTCTGATGGGCAGTGTTCTTAAAGCCCCACATGCCCCTTGGGCACTCTGACTTCCATTTTTCCAGAGGAGCTCTCGTTTGGCCCCCACCCCCATTTTCTGTTCCCTACACCAGGGCCACCCGACTCCGTGAGGGGTTTTGTGTCAGCTTTTCAAAGTGAAAGACCCCAAAGTCCTCCTTCCCAACCCCCAATCACCCTCCAGATCTCAGGGCAGGCCATTCCACTGAGTCCCTGATGCCTGGAACAATGCCCCGCAAGAGAGCTTACCCTCCTAGTCGGGACCCGAGGAAGGCCTGCTCCCAGGCACCTTGGCCCTGAGGTCTGGGTGGGCTTCCAAGGTGGGCATCTGCCCGAGGCATCCTGCTTCGTGGTTGGAACACCCATTCCCATACCCTCTTCCGTGGACTGTTCCAGGAGGCCAGTCTGTTCCCCAGTGAATTCTAGCCACGTGGTCTCTTCGGAGTGTGCTGAGTCCTCATTACCACCTTGCAGCTCTTTTGCCCAAAGAGCCCTCCCCGCCCACCTGTGTCCCTCAGCCTGCTCCTCATGGGTCCTGTCTGCTAGCCTTCCCCCTATTTTAACTCCCCCTTGTCACCCTCCCTGTCCATCTCCCTGTTGGAGACACTTCTCTGAGGCCTTTCCCCTTGTCCCCACTACAGGAAGGAACCCAGCTCAGCTGCCCCAGCAGGCACTGGGGGCGTGGCCCCAGGCTCAGGGAACAACGCTGGGGGACCCAGCCTCCTGGTGCCACTTCCTGTGAACCCTCCCAGCTCCCCAACGCCCAGCTTCAGTGATGCCAAGGCAGCTGGCACCCTGCTCAATGGACCCCCGCAGTTCAGCGCCGCCCCAGAGATCAAGGTGCGTACAGAGCCTGTGTGTTCGGCCCCTGCCAGCTTTGCCCAGACCTTCACTGCCGGCCCCCACCTCTACCCTCCGCATCTGTCACTGCTTCCTCTCCCGTCTCTCCCTGCCTCCCGGCTTACTGCCCTCTTGTTCCCCTGAGGAAGTCATCTAAGTTGAGAAAACGCTTGTTGACGTCTGCTCTTGTTTGTGCTAAGTGAATGCACCCAGTTTCTGCTTTCTCTGCACAGAGCAGAGCCGGCCGGACAGACAGGGACTGTCCCGGCAGGGCTGAGGGTGCTGTGGACCCGCTTGGTGCGTCTGACTAAACCTGTGGAGATGGCCATGCAAGGCCTCTTGGGGGGGCGTGTCCCAGCTGAACCAGGATGGGGCCGGGCCGGTGGGGTCACCGTGGCAAGAAAGACTGTCAGAGGAAGAAATAGGTGTCTCTGTGCTGCAGCTCTAGGTGGGCTGATGTTGGAAGGGTCTTCAGAACGGTGGGTGGGGTTCAGCACAGCGGATGGAAGGGCATCCACTGCAGGAGGGGCTGCTGGGCTGGGTAGTGGGGTGTTGCCATAGAGGGCAGGGGTCCTGAATGCCAGGGTCTGAAATAGCATCAGCCAGACGTGGAGCTGACTTCCTAGTCCCTGCAAGATAAACTCGCTTCCACCGGGGCAGCCTGAGTCCCCGACTGTCCAGGTCCAAGCCCATATGGCCCTCTGTTCCTCCCTTCATGGGGAATGTGGCAGCCATCATACGTGACATTGCTTGGAAGGCTAAGTGGTCCTCACAGAGCTCTGAGAAGCTTTGGGCCCAGAGTGAGCACTCAACCTCTGAGAGGAACAAAGGACAGGAAGTGCATGTGGGTTCACGTTCCTGGAGCAAGGTCAGCAGCTGTGAGGTTCCCAAAAGGAAAGGACTGAGGGGTGGGAGCCTGCGGAAGGTTCCAGTGAAGAAAGGACAAAAACACCTGGTGGAGAGGTGCCTGTGGGCTCAGGGAGAACAGGATGCAGGGAAGGTGCTGTGAAGGTCTAGGCCGGTGAGGACAGGCCAGCCTGTGGGGCATGGTGGGACGGAGGTCCTTCTGAGGGAGATGCAGGACGGAGGAGTATGCTCCTGCAAGTCGTGACGGGAGTGGTGTGGTGTGTGCACACACCACAGGTGATTTGTCCTCTGCAGTGCATCGTCCTGTGTAGTGCCTGTGGTATCAATGCGGGGACTTGGTGCCCTGCTGGTGGGTGCTTTGTGTCGTTCCCCCCAGTTAGGGGTCCGTGGTGAGCACTGTCTCACACTAACAGCCTTAGCTTTGCTGTCCTCTGTCAGAGCAGGAGAAGGTGCCGGGGCCTCTGAGTACCTGCACTAGCCCTCTGCCCTGGGGCCTAAAGCACCTGTTCCCCCCGCCAGGCCCCTGAGCCCCTGAGCTCCCTGAAGTCCATGGCAGAGCGGGCAGCTCTCAGCTCCGCCATCGAGGACCCTGTGCCGACACTGCACCTGACTGAGCGAGGTGAGGGTCCGGGCACAGTGGGGGCAGCCCAGCAAGGAAGAAGGGCGCCCCACCCAGCCTCACCCAACGGCCTGGCCCTGCCTATCCCTACAGACATCATCCTGAGCAGCACAGCAGCACCTCCGGCCTCAGCCCAGCCGCCCCTACAGCTGTCAGAGGTGAACATACCGCTGTCCCTGGGGGTGTGTCCCTTGGGGCCTGTGCCCCTCACCAAGGAGCAGCTCTACCAGCAGGCGATGGAGGAGGCTGCCTGGCACCACATGCCCCACCCCTCTGACTCGGAGCGGATCAGGTGAGGGGCCCTGGGGATCTGGTTCCCCAGTCCCGAGCCTAGTAGGTAAAGCTTGCTGGACACCTGACTTGGGGCTCCCCACAGTAGGTGGGGGCTGAGGAATTAATGCTGGGGTGATCAGGTGACCATGGTGTTCCTGTTGATTTATGAGAGCAGCAGGGTCACTGAGGTCAGATGAGGGGGTGGCCTTCTGACACCTTCGAGATGGCAGGGACAGCAGGCATTGGCACTAATGTGTCCCACCTCCCACAGACAGTACCTCCCCCGGAACCCCTGCCCGACGCCCCCCTACCACCACCAGATGCCACCCCCACACTCGGACACCGTGGAGTTCTACCAGCGCCTGTCCACCGAGACGCTCTTCTTCATCTTCTACTATCTGGAGGTACAGCAGGGCCCCCGGGGCAGCCTCGGGCCCCCCGGCTTCGCCGCCACCGCCGCCGTCCCCCCTCGGGCTGGAGGGGTGAGGTGGGTGCCCCACTGCGGCCACTGGGACCGCACCCCTCCCCACTCCCCAGTCCTGGGCCCTGCAAACCAAACCAGTCCCCGTCCCCAATTCAACACGAGGGAGAGAAAGGCTGAGGGCTAGGTTGTCCCACTTGCAGTGCCTGTCCCCAGTTTAGCTGTCCCTGCCAGTTGCTCACTAGCGGCGTGCGCAGCCTCTGCGTCATCCCAGAGCAGCATGAAGAACTTCTGTCTTCATCCCACCTGGGGAGCTTTGTAAGCTGCCTGCTCTGAGCATTCCTCATGTATTAGTTTCTCTTCCTTCTCCAAGCTTCTCTGGAAGCACTTCCCACCTGTCTCATTTTCCTTCTGACCAGCACTGGTACGTTCTCTGGCCCTGCCCAGCTCCAGTTGGAGAGTCCTGCCCATCCTCAGTCTGTGGTGGGGCTTGGGGCCAGCCCTGATGCCCTGCCCATCCCCCTCACTCCTGCTAGTGTGAGGGGCCCCCTGAACCCCTATTCTGTCCTTCCTCTCCCAGGGCACTAAGGCACAGTACCTGGCAGCTAAGGCCCTGAAGAAGCAGTCATGGCGATTCCACACCAAGTACATGATGTGGTTCCAGAGGCATGAGGAGCCCAAGACCATCACTGACGAGTTTGAGCAGGTGAGGCCCCACCCTGAGCCCCTCACACCCCTCTTGGCCGCCCCCCCTTCACTACCACCTTCAGCCAGCTCAGCCTGAGTTCTGTCCTGTCATTCTTCAGTAGGCCAACTCCTAGTCATCCCATAGGCCCTACCCTAAACGCCCCTTCCTTGGGGGCGCCTCCACTGGCACGGTGGGGTGTGGGGTGTCTCCCACCCAAGACCATACTGTATAGAGGCCTTGGTGGCCTCCTTACCCTGTGTCCCTGGCACTCAGCAAATATGAATGGGGAAGCTGTTTCTTTTTAAAATGATGTTCTCCAGTTCCAATTAATCGACTGGAACTTCCTGAGAAACACTCTGAAGTGGGGAGACCACCTGGGTCTGAACCCCACTGTAGCTATGTGATGTTTGCAAGTCACTTGACCCTGTCGCCTTTTCTGTATCTGTAAAAATGGGGTGACAGGACCCACCTTAATGCAGTGGTGAGGATTAAATGAGTTAACCACATGTGCGCACCTGATGGTGCCTGTAGCAGTGGCACAGGTGTGTTGCATTTGTTTGCGTGCTTATATTTGGCTCCAGTGCTTTTTCCACCGAACACTTGTGTGGTACAAGTACTGAACAAGGTCCTTGTCCTCAGAGCACTGTCCCCTTCCCTCGGTTCTTACAGGTTCTTTAAAGCATTTCAGCTGTTCAGAACCCAGCCCCACTCCCCCTGTGCCTTCTCTGGCACTGTAGACTTCCTGTCCCCTCCTAGTTGGGTCCAAAGTAATCAGCCAAGTTAGTGTACTTCTAGGCATCACTCCTTCAGAAAATCCCACATCACCCCTGTCACCCATAAACCGTCTGTCCCTTAGACGGCCTGTTGCATCTCTAGGCAGGGTAATGGCCTCAAGGGGTTTGCAAAGTGATGCAGTGCTAGGACACGCATCACCTGTTCAAAGCTGCAGCTGTCCTGAGGAGCAAGACTTCGCAAACATGCCCAGGCCAAGGCCCAGCTCTGGCATGTGACTGCTGCGCCTCCCTCCGTGTCCTCTAAAGTGGGAATGGTAATCTTTCATGTCTGAGAAGAGTGTGGCCAGGGCAGAGTGAGACAGGGCCTGGTACTTGGCACATCCATGGCCCTAAGAACAGTCTCCTTTGTCAGTTTGGCCCACCTCCCCACCTACCTCCTCGTCCACTCACTGACCACCTTCTCCCCTGGCCAGGGCACCTACATCTACTTTGACTATGAGAAGTGGGGCCAGCGGAAGAAGGAAGGCTTCACCTTTGAGTACCGATACCTGGAGGACCGGGACCTCCAGTGACACCAGCCCCTCCCTTCATTCTCCCTCTCCCCTCCGCATGCTGATGCCCTGCCCAGGTGAGGGCCCTGCCCTGGAAGATGGGGGGGCCCCAGGCTATGGGGCAGCCCCCTCCCCCAGGAAGCAAGAAGGGGACCTGGAGGTTCTCTTCCTCTCAGCCCTGGCCTGGGGGTGAGGGCTGCCCCCTCCTCCCCTCCCCAGTGAGGGACATTTTTTGGTAAACCTATTTTCATTTTGGAAAATATTTATGAATAAATAGTTTTATATGACGGCTGGTGGTAGCAGCCTCTCCTGTACCCCTCAGGAGTCAATGAGCCAGAGGGGGATCCTGCCAGCGGGGTCGCCGGGCCAGCTGGGGGTTGAACTGGGAGTTGTACCGCCTCCGCCGATCATCTGCCTCTTCTTCTGGTTGCTCCTCCTGGGGTGCCCCGCCTTGGACCCGGGCCAGCAGAGCCTCTGCCCGTGCCCTCTCAGCTGCTTCCCGCCGGAGACGTTCAGCTCGAAGCTGGTCCAGGGACAGGGATCTGGGGGAAGAAGAGTCAGGTTAGAAAGCTGATATCCCTGAGAGGCCCCAGCTTCCAAGAGGGAGCTGCTTGTACCCCCTGCCTGCATCTGATGTGCTCCTGGGCTTGGCACACAAAGCCCCTGGGACCAGGAAATGGGCCTCCCCTTCTGTGGGGCTCTGTCCTCTCATCCTAACAATCGGGTGCCTCTTCAGATCAAGAAAGCCTGCTGCTAATCAGCTGTGTGACGCTGAGCACATGCTGGGTCTCTTTGGGCCTTTCCCCTTCTATAGAATGAGGCTGGTTAGTACTCCCTGTCTATTACATTCCAGGGTCTGTCATCCTGGTGACACGGGTCTGTTTTTGCTCTAACCCCATGGTTCTTAAATTCGGGTCTCTTAAAACTCAAGGACACTCAGCTTTTGTGCCCATAGGTTTTATGTTAACATTCAGCATATTAGAAATGAAAACAAATCTTAGATACACATATGTCCCACTAAGCATCAGAGCAGTGGCACCTTCCCACACCAGCAGCCTCCGGGAACCTCAACCTTACCCTTGAGAATAAGAGTGGAAAGCTAAATGTTGCTATGGAAACAAACTTGACCTTGTTGAACCCCCGCTCCTTGAGAGGTGTCAGGCTCCTAGGGTTGCTGAGAACTGTGTTTCTGCCCAGCCAACCCCATGAGCACCCACGCAGGCTTCCTTCTTACTCTTTGGGCCGCTGTTTTTCTGACCTCTGCTTTTCCTTTTTGCTGTGACCAGTGTGGTCACCACTCTGTTTCCTCTTCTTCCCCAAATGCTTCTGCATCTCCAGCAGAGGGTCCAGGCGGTTCTTGACCTTCACATCTGGTCCTGGGCCAGGTGGGGGTGCCCCTCGCCTTGGAGGCAGCTGGTACCAAGGGGGCTGAGTCTGGGCTTCCGCTGCACTCTGGCCCAGGTACGTCAGGATACCCAGTGCTTTCTCCTGCCTCTCCTGAGGGGAAATACAGGAAATCCGGAAGCTGGTCAAGTGTGTCTCCCCTTAGGGAGCCCTGGATGTGACTGGGGACACCCACAGCTGAGAAAGCAGAACCACTCAGCCATTAAGTGTTGAAAACCTGGCATGAGCCAACTCTGCCAGCCACTGGGGACATGGGAGAGCAACATAGGTGGGGCTCCTGCACGTGGGGTGCAATGGTAGGCCGCAACAGAAAGCACGGGGAAGGGGGGATGGGGTGGAGCTGCTTTAGGGTTCAAAAGCGGGCATCTTTGGGGACAAAGAAAAGCCTGGAGAAAGCAAGACAAGTGATGGGGTGGGGGGGCAAGTTCATCCCTGAGGGCTGGTGAGTGACAGGATCCGATTTATGTTTTACAAAGCTCCTTCACTCCCCAAATCCCTTCCCTAGAATCCTGACATCAGGTTGAAGACCTGAGGGGTCTACCTGCAGCCTCAGAACTGGGAAGCTTCAGCTTCCTCTTCCAAGCCCTTGTGGGCCTGGATGGCTATAACCAGCACTTCCTGAGCGCTGTTTGGTTCTGTTCTCAGTCTCTTACATCACCTAATCCCCACCTGTTCCCTATGCTCCTGCTTGTCGCACTGAGGGCAGAGTGTCCCCTCCATCCGTGACTGGTGAAGTAGAGAGGCCAGCTTACTTTCTCCTGCCGCTTTTCCTCTTCGTACTCTTTGTTGCTTCTGGTCACCCCTTTCCCTTCCTCCAGCTGCTCCCGAAACAGGTCCACGGGGCCAGAACTCGGGGCTCCTGGGTCTGCTACTTCAGGCTCAGGTAGCGAGTTCCGATGCCTGGCTTTATTCCGTAGGAATTCTGTGCGGGCCTGGTGGGGGGCGGGTAGAGTTATAAGCGGAACATTCAGAACCTACATGTGATCCGAGGAACCATGAGTCTGGTGCTGGCCACAGAGAATTGCAGTCCACGGTGCTGGGGGCCCAGAAGAGACATCTGCTCCATCCTGGGGAGAGGGTGGGAGAATGGAGCACTGCCTGGGAGTGTAAGATGCCTCTGGAACAGCACATCAGGGGGGTTCCCCAGTCTCGGTTACACAATAAAGACAACTATGAATATGAAAGCAGCCAAAACCTGTATTAGGACGGGAGATCTGACTTCCAGGCAGGGCTCCAAGTCAGTATCCCAGTCGATTTTCATTCTCTGCTGAAACGTGAATTTAAAAAGCCCAGACTAATTCTAAGCCAGTGCTGAGAACCAGATTAGCTAAAGGACTGACAGGTGCAAACCAGGTGAAGGAGCTATAAACGGAGCCTCAGGTATTTGTGTGGAAGGGACAATGCAAAGGTTCGCTCCACGGAGCGGCACTGGCTTGTCCCTTTCCGCTGTGGCGTCCTCTGAAGCCATCTCTCCTCTGCACCATGCGACTGACTGACAGCTTCCCTCTAACTGGGAACGAGGCTGGAAGAATGTCGCAAGTCGAGCGTTCTGCGCAGGGCGAGCATCCAGTAGAAGCTCAATAAATACTGTGCAAACTAAAACGTGGTCCAAGTTTCGTTAAACTACACAGGGATTCCTTTATTCATAAGCTCCTACTCTGTGCCAGGCACCGCTCTGGCCTTGCAAAGAACATTAACGAGAAATAAGAGGGGGAGGAAGGTTCCGTGGAGACCCCATCCTGTTCCCAAAGCTCCCAGCTCAGCGCACCTCCGCCGCGTCGCCACTTCCGGTCCCTCCCCGGGCGCCTGCGCGCTATGCCCAGGAGCCTCGCCCGGCCGCTCTCGGTGTGTACCTCTTGCTGAGCGAGCAGTACCCTCCGCTCACGCTCTTTCTCCTCCTCTCGGGCCTGAGCCTCGTCACGCCGCACACGGGCGACATTGTCCTTGTTCCGGACGTGCCAGCTCTTTTTGGGTAAGATGTTCATGGCGCCGCTGATGTCCACAGACTGGCAGACCCGCCTTCTAGCACTTCCGATAGGCAAGAGGAAGCCTCTTCTCGTTACTCCTATCTCGGCCACGGATTGGTCCTGGGTTAATTGACACACCCCGCCTCCCTACACCACGAATCGGCGTGGTGTCGCCTAGCGACCGCATCCACGTTCTGAGCCAATCACAAGTGCACTCACTTCCGACGCTTATTCGACGCGGCCTCTGATTGGCTAGCACGCCCGTCAGATCATCTCAAGACCAATATATTTGATTGACTTGCGTCCCGCTGAAGCCCGCAAGTTTCAAAGAGCGCTCAGCTGACTCCGTTGTATTTATTGATTCAAGAATGAGATTCACTGAACAGTCAGGGGGTCCACGGCCCTGGAAATTTCGAAATCCCAGGGCTGGAAGGAAGTATACTCTTCTCCAGTTCTCCCATTTTACAGATGACGTGGCCGGGGCTTACAAAGGGTTTGCAGCAGATCTGGGTCTGAAAGTGGGACGTCACCCTGAGCCAGGCAAGGGAAGTCAAAGAGCTCCGTTACCCGAGCTCAGCGCCACAGCACGCTGTGCCAGGAAGACTTTATTCTGCGCCTCCTGAGGTAAAGGGTAGAGAGGCATGGAGGTGAAACAGACCTTCTCTCTCCCGTGTCTTTTTCCATATTCCCCAGGACTCCTTCCCAGGGACCTGGCTTGGCTCACCGTCTCTATCTGCTTTTTGAGCTCAGAGATGAGGCGTCCATATGAGTTAGCCAGGGCCAGGGTGTACACCATCAGGATGCTGGAGGGTGCAGGAAGGCTCTTAGAATATTTTCAATGTATGGGTTTTAGAAACCAGGGGTCTGGACCACCCTCCCTCCTTCAGACCCAGTAGTCCAGGCCCACAACCCCCTCCTTTCTTCAGACCCAGGAGTTTAGGCCTCGGCCCCCCTCCTCTCTCAGACGCAGGCAGTGGAGCCCCCATATCACACACATTCAAACTAAAGCCCAACCGTCTAGGCCCCCTCACCTGGAGATCAGCAGAAGGGGCACAGCAAAAGCTTGGGTCCCCAAAAAGAAGAGGAAGTTCTGGGTGCCCTGAGGGAGCCTGGAAATAGACTCAGGAATCTGGGCCCAGATGGACAACCGCCCCCGGAATGGGCCACACATCTTAGAAGGTGGGATCCTGAAGTCAGAGACAGGCAGAGCTCAGGGATGGCCAAGAGTCAGGATCCTGGATGAGGGCCCAGTGAGGGACAGAGAGGCAGACGCCTCTCACACTTACAGGAAGATGCTGTAAAGCACGGGAACGGCAGAGATGGCCAGACCCAGGAGAAGGACCAGGGGGAAAAAGAAATTCGCCATGGAGGCTCGAAAGGTGCGGGAGGCTGGGGAGCAGATGGAGAAGAGGACGACCTGGCAGGGGAAGGGAATCTGAGACACAAGCGTCTGAACCCTAGTCTGTTTCTGCATCCAGGAATCCTTGCCCCTGGCCCCTCCTCACTCAGGATCCAGGAGTCCCCCGGAGTCAGGTCCCTTCTTCCCTCAGACTTAAAAGTTGGGTGTCCTAGACCCCTCCTTCTCCTACATCCAGGAGTCAGTCCTTCTTCAGGACCCAGTCACTTCCCTCAGTCCCTTCTTCCCCCAGACCCCAATACCTCCACCCCTCACCTTTTTCAAATAGAAGAGCAACAGGAGTTTGGCCGTGTTGAGCAGAGGCAGTAGAGGGCAGAAAAAGCTCCCCACCCAGGTCACTGTCTGCGCGTAGATGAGCCCCAGCACCTCATCGGGCACCTCGAATTCCAGGGTCCCCACACGACCCAGCACTCCGGGACAGTGACCGCAGAGCAGCCTGAAGGGCGGGGTCGGGCAGAGTCATTCACGCGCCAGCCAGGAGTTTTCCCGCCTCCACCTTCCTGCCTACCAATCAAAAGTGAGCCTATCTGGGGGGCGGAGCTGTCAAGCATCCTGGGGGGGTGTGTCCTGGGCGGGGCCAGCAGAAGTTACCTAACACGTGGAAGGGGCAAAGAAACAATACAGGCAGGACTAGAAAGGCAAAGTGGGAGAGAACTGGACAATGGGGCGGTGCCTGTTCCAAGAGGGCGGGGCCACAGCGAGGGGCGGGACTCTCACTTCCGAGGGAACTGGAGGAGCAGTGTGACAGCCACGCCAGTCAGCAGATCAAAAATCAGGAGTTTGTACATCTCTTGCCCCAACCGAGTCTCCCAGCACTGGGGAAGAGAGAAAGGGGTGAGGAGGACCTCAGGACTCGGGCACCCAGAGACTCAAGCATCCCAGTCTCCAAATCACAAACGTATGAGATACTTTCTTGGGAGTCATCTACCCCTAGCTCCTCCTTCCTCCCAAACCAGGAGTCTGAAGGAGGACCCAGTTGTCCGGGCCCCATGTCCTCCTCACCGGGAGTTCTTTGTAATTGTAGCCACAGGCCTTGCACTCCGGAGCCTCTGCATTGCCCCCGCAAGTGATTTGACTCCAAAGAGACAACAGCAGGACCAGCAGAGAGGCCAGGCGGAGAAACACGGTCCTAGCGAAAGAAAAAAAGGGTATCAGCCTGGACTGAGTGCCAGGCCCCTCCTGCGCAGAACTTGCCCACAAATCTCCCCAATTCACAGATGAAGAAACCGAGGCTCAGTCACAGAGAGCCAGGATTGAATCCAGGTCTCACTGGACCCCATAACGTCGGGATTCCTGCGTCTTCTTTGACGTCACCAACATCCCTCAAAACACCCGCCCCACCATCACCCCCAGCCCATCCCCCAAGGCTGGAACCTGAGCAGTATTAAAATGATCTGGCGGCTCCTGGTGTAGCCCTCCAGAGGGGCAATGAGCTTGAACACTGGGGGCAGCACCAAGTTGACCCCGGAGATGAAGATGGATGGAAGGTAATCCACCCCAAGCTTTAGCAGTGGCATCTGCTGGATAAGGGACCACTCCTGGGAGGGAAAGTGGGCAAGAGAAGAGGCTCTGGGGTTCTGGCGGAGCCAGGCTAAGAGGTGGTCCCCCAGCCTGTTCCTTCAGCACCCTAAAATCTGAGTTCCGAACATAACCCCGCCATCCCTCCTCTCTAACATCCCAGGAATCAGAAGTCAGGCACCCCCGCCCCCACCCCCACCCCCGCAATGTAGGCTCCGGATCCCCAGACTCTCTTCCCCCAGGCTCCTCCAAACCTGCAGCTTCACGGTGGTGGTCGTAGCCCAGTAGACGCCATAGAAGGCTGCCCCGAGGAGCGCAACCACCAGCAGGTTGAGCAGCGCCCGCACCAACCACACTCCGGCTTGCTGGCCCAGAGTCCGCACCGCAGCCCGGCGCCGCACCTCTGCCTCCTCCAGCTCTACCTAAGCCCAGGAGACACATCCGCTTGGGTGCCATTTCCTCAGGCCCAGCCGGTGGCCGGGAGCCCCAGCCCAACTACAAGTGATGTAGCAACCCCCTCCCCTTTAAAAAAAAAAGATTCTATTTATCTAGAGAGGGGGGAAGGGAAGGAGAAAGAGCAGGGGAGAAACATGAATGTGTGGTTGCCTCTTGAGTGCCCCTAGACTGGGAATTGAACCAGAGACCCTTTGGTTTGTGGCTCCATACTCAGTTCACTGAGCCACACCAGCCAGGGCGCAACACCCTTCAAAGGACTTAAAAAAATACTTTATTTATAGACAAAGGAGAAGGGAGGGAGAAAGAGAGGGAGAGAAACATCAATGTGTGGTTGCCTCTCTCGAGTCCCCAGCTACGGACCTGGCCTGCAACCCAGGTATGTGTCCTGACTGGGAATCAACCCAGCGACCCTTTGGTTCACAGGCCAGTGCTCAAGCCACTGAGCTACACCAGCCAGGTGAAGGACCTTTATAATCTTTGTTCCAGCCCCTCCAGGCCCCATCCCTCAGAGGCCCTGCCCAGCATCCAAGCCACGCCCCCCGAGTCCGCTCCCAGTACTCACTCCTTGGTACAAGTTCCAATTCTGCTTTATCAAACCCTTTCTGTCCACACCCTTCTCGACTTTGAAACAAGGAGCTTTGGGCCCTCCCTCTTTCCCAATGGTAGCTTTTTCCTTTGACCTTAGGTATGACCTTCAACCTTCCCCGCACCCCTCCACACTTGCATTCCCCAAGTCCTGCCTCCTGAGGAGACAGCTCCACTCAGCATCTCCCCTGCTGCCCCATCCATCGTCTAGGCCCCTCCCTTTCTCTCAGCTCTGCCCTCCCTGGTCCCTATTCGGTTGTAGACCCCGCCCCCTAAGCGCACCTGCAACTCGTAGCGGATGAGGCGCTGTCGCAGCTGCACGTGGTCAATGCCGCAGAGGCCAAAGTCCCAGGCAGAGAATACCCGGTGGCTGTAGCTTGTCAGGACCCCAGACTCGGCCAACAATGTCTGCTTCAGCCCGGACACGGAGCTAAGAGAGGGGAGACCCAGGAGACATGATGTGGCTGGTCAGCCAGAGCAGGGGGGTCAACAGGGAAAAATACACCCTAAGGCCTTGGGCATTTGGCGAGCTGCCACCTGGTGGAGAAAGAGGCGAGGAGTCCTCTGAACCACACAGTCCGAGAGAAATTCCGAGACAGACCCAGAGGAGATCAGGCACCCAAGGGAGAGGCAGAGACCTGGGAGACAGGGACTCGGCGTGGGAAAGACAAAGACCCTAGGGAGACAGAGGTGTAGCCAGGGACTGAGACCCCAGAGGGTCAGAGATTCAGAAAAAGGGATAAGCAGACTCAGTGAGAGGGAGGAACAGGTCCAGAAAGAGGGGATCAGAGACTCAGAGGCGGGGACAGACACCCAGAGAAGCAGGTGGGGGAGAAACACAGACTCAGAGAAGAGGGTAAACAGACTGTAGAGAGGGGTGGGGCAAAGACCTGGGGAGAGGGACCGGAGACCAGAGAAAAGGAAAGAAACAGAGCACTGGGCAGAGAAACTCCATGTCCACCTTCACCGCCCTGGTGTGAGCCTCCACCGTCATTGGGCTGGACAGATACAGAAGACTTCCGCCTGGTCTCCCTCCTCCCACCTGTGCCCTCTCAGGATCCATTCTCTGTCCTGAGCCAATGGAACCTTCTTTTTATGCAGATTAGATGGGATTCCCTGCTTCTCCTTGTTCGTGAAATCTAGGCCCCTTCATAGCATAGTGAGGCAGGGCCCACCCGATTTGGACCCCACCTGTCTCCAGGCTCGAATCCTCCTCCCCCTTCTCCCAGCCTTTCACTTCCCAGGTCACTCCAAACCCCTTGCCACCAGGGCGCCTTTGCACCCACAGTTTCCTTGGCCTGGAATGCCCGTGTCTCCCCTGTTCACCTGACTGGCTGGCTCCTTCTCAGCCTTCTGGTCTCCATCTACTCTCTGGTCACCTCCTCAGAGAGCCCTTTACGAACCATGCCATCTAATGAGGGTCCCCAGCCATGACTCTTTATCACAAGGGGCAGCAAACGGCAGCCCCAGGACCAAATCTTGTTTGTCGAAATCAAGTTTTATCAGAACAGAGCCACATGCACCCATTTCCATGCTGCCTGCAGCTGCTTTTGCCCTGCAGCTGTGGACTTCCAGCTGAGACGAAGACAGTGTGGCCCGCAAAGATGAAGTTCTTTCCTACCTGGTCTTTATTTATTTTTTATCAGAAAAGAAAAATGAACTGATCCCTCCTCTATCATACCATTCCATTTGTTTTCTATGTAGTACCACTCCCAAGCTGAAATGGAGAATTCGCTGTTTATTTAACAGCCTGCCCCACAGTTTATCTCCCCTCCTAGCCTGTGGGGGGAATGTGGTAGCTTAAAGGGGTCTTGAAGAGGCTTCCACAGGCTGGTCATGTTCAATTTCTTTCTTTTTTTTTTAAAGATTTTATTTATTTATTTGTTTATTTTTAGAGAGAGGGGAAGGGAGGGAGAAAGAGAGGGAGAGAAACATCAATTGCCTGTCACACACCCCCTACTGGGGACCTGGCCCACAACCTAGGCATGTGCCCTGACTGGGAATCGAACTGGTGACCCTTTGGTTCACAGCCCACGCTCAATCCACTGAGCTATACCAGCCAGGGCATGACTTTTGTTTTTAATACAGTCAATGGATATTTGCCTACATACTCAATGGGGAAAGGATAGTCTCTTCAACAAATGGTGGTGGGAAAACTGGATAACCACGTGTAAAAGAATGAACTCGAAACCCTATCTCACGTTACTCACCAAAATTAACTACAAATGGATTACACATATTTAAACATAAGACCTGAAACTGGAAAACTCCTAGAGGAAAACATAGGAGGATAGGCTCCTATGAACATTGGTGTGGTGACAACTTTGTGGATACAATACCAAGAGCATAGGCCACAAAAGCAAAAATTAATAAGTGGGACTAAACTACACAGCTTTGGCACAGCAAAAGAAACCATTGACAAAATTCAAAGGCAACCTGCGGAATGAGAGAAAATATTTGCAAATCATATACCTGGTAAGAGCTTACTATCCAAAACACATACAACTCAATGGCAACAAAGATAAAAATAGACATTTTCCCCAAAACATATAAATGGCCAACAGGCACATTAAAAGGTTCCCAAGCAGGGAAATACAAATCAAAACCACACTGAGGTATCACCTCCACTGTTAGAATTGTTTTCAAGAAGACAAGAGATACGTGTTGGTGAGGATGTGGAGAAAAGGGAACCCTTGTCCACTCTCAGTGGGACTGCAAACTGTAAAAGCCACTGCGGGACACAGGATGGAGTTTCCTTAAAAAATTTAAAAACAGAGCTACTGTATGGTTTTGCAATCCCACTTCTGGGTGTGCATCCAAATGAATTGAAATCTCTGTCTCCGAGAAACATCTGCAGCACCATGTTCATTGCCGCATTATTTGTAACAGCTAAGCTGTGGAAACAATCTGTTACCAGGGGTCAGGGGTGTATGGGTGAAATGGGGAAATGCTACTCAGAGGGTGCAAAGTTGCAGTTATGAGGTGACTAAGTCCTGGGGATCTAAAGTACAGCATGCTGGTATAGTTCAAAATACTGTCTTGTATACTTGCAACTTGCTGAGAGAGATGTTAAGTGTTCTCACTGCACATACACAAAAAGGGCAATTATGTGACATGATGGAGGAATCCTATGTAAGTGTATCGAATCCCCTGTAAGGTAATGGTATTTCAGTAAGCAAGTGTATCGAATCAATGAGTTGTACACCTTCAACTTCTACAATGTTACTATATCAATGGCATCTTCTACAATATCCATTGCATGTCAAAACAGCTGGGAAAATTCAATGTCAAAAAAAAGAAAGGAAGGAAGGAAGGAAGGAAGGAAGGAAGGAAGGAAGGAAGGAAGGAAGGAAGGAAGGAAGGAAGGAAGGAAGGAAGGAAGGAAGGAAGGAAGGAAGAAAGAAATCCAGCCCTGGAATTGGCTCAGTAGGTTGGAGCATCATCCTGATATGCTGAGGTACTGGGTTCGATCCCCAGTCAGGACACATGCAAGAATCAATCAATGAATGTATAAATGAGTGCAACAACAACTTGATGTCTCTCTCAAATCAATAAATTAAAAAGTTTTTGAAAATAAAATCCAAAATTTACTACTTGTCACCATCCTGGTCCGAGCAACCCTCACCTCCCGCCTGAGTTGTAGCTACAACCTTGCCCTCTAACACGCTGTGTAATTGGCTCCTTTACGACTTGCGGCGAGTCACCTGTCTCCTGGCTAAGGCGTCAGGTCCACGAGTACGTGATCTGTTGACTTTTTGTTTGCTTGTTCCATTGTCCGATCGGCCAACTGCCTAGAGCAATGCCCAGCACACAGCCGCTGATCAGTAAATATTTGTTGCATTCATGAATGAATGAATGGTATTTGTTTGCTATCTGGCAGTTCTCCCTTCCAGAAAAAACTGTAACTAATTTGCTTCCTTGTTTATAGCATACCTACCCCACTAGCCACAGGTGGAGCTAACTTCCCATTGTTATCCTTGGCCCTGAGCACTTATGAAGCATTTAAAACACGGATTTCAGCTCAGACAGCGAGAAAAGGATCACAGAGCGAGACTCAGGACTCTTGGGGAGCGGGCTTCAGCCACCACTGCGGCCCCAGGATCGGGGGGTTTGCGTGTGTGGAGTGGAACTCACCGGCGCAGGATGAGCAGCAGGGAGAGGAGGCCGATGAGGAAGACGGAGCACAGGTAGGTGATGGCCAGGCGCTGGCGTGGCGGGTAGAACCCATAGAAGAGAGGGGACCATTCCAAATAACCCTGGGGAGGGACGGGCGCAGCAGAGCTCACCGTGGGGCTGGTGGGCGGTCAGGACTTGGGGTGGGGGGGCGGGGGGAGCTCGGAGAGGGTCTCCCTGGCGTGGGGGGAGGGGGCAGGCACTCACCTCTCCCGAGAGCAGGTTGAAGATCTGGGAGGAGAAGGGAACCAGGCCCTCGGAGTGCGGATTATAGGAGCCGCAGGGTGAGGAAACGCCAGGGTCAGGGGGACCCGGGGGAGCCCCGTCCAGCCAGGTGGGCAGCAGCGTCATGCAGGCCTTCAGCACCGAGGCCAGCACGTTGAGAAGCAGCAAGAAGCGCAGCAGCAAGAAGTAGGACTTGGTGCCTGCGCCAAACTGACCTGCAGGGGGCGGCAGACAGGCCGCGGGTCCTTTCTGAGTCCAGGCCCCAGCCTCTCCTCCCTCCGACCCAGGGGTCCAGGCCCCCAACCCCTCCTCCCCCAGACCCAAGAGTCCAGGCCCCCAACCCCTCCTCCCTCAGACCCAGGAGCCCAGGTCCCCAGCCCCTCCTCCCCCAGACCCAGGAGTCCAGACTCCCATCCCCTCCTCCCTCAGACCCCGGAATCCAGGCCCCCAACCCCTCCTCCCCCAGACCCAAGAGTCCAGGCCCCCAACCCCTCCTCCCTCAGACCCAGGAGCCCAGGTCCCCAGCCCCTCCTCCCCCAGACCCAGGAGTCCA
Source organism: Trachops cirrhosus (assembly GCA_028533065.1). Taxonomy (NCBI): domain Eukaryota; kingdom Metazoa; phylum Chordata; class Mammalia; order Chiroptera; family Phyllostomidae; genus Trachops; species Trachops cirrhosus. Next base: position 44,742,914 of record CM052550.1, read on the forward strand.
GACTC
>CM052550.1:44743418-44755158 GCA_028533065.1 Trachops cirrhosus
TTTGTACTTTTCCGCTGGCCCTGCAAAGTCTGGAGAGGGGGAGAGCAAAGGAATAGAAAGTGACAGCCTTGGAGGAGGACATAAAGCAGAGAGGGAAAACTAATACAGATTTCAGACACAGACAGAAATAGTAAGAGGCGGACAGGGGCTTGGAGGAAGAGAGGAGACCAGTGAAGACGGGAACCTGGCGGAGAAAGAAGTGAGTCCCGAGCCCCAGAAACACAGGGCTCCTTGGAGTCAGAGAAGCAGAGACACAGATGGACAAGAGAAAACAGAAGCAGCTTGGAGAGAGGCAGAGACAGATGGCCTCATGGCAGGTGGAGCTCACTTGTGCGCCCGTCTGGCCTGCATAGGCCAGGGCAGTTCCCGGGAAGGGACGGGTTCTTGCAGCTCCTTTTGGGAGGCTTCTGCGAAGGCCTGGATGCTCTTCTCTCCATCTTCATCTTCTTCCAGTGCCCCCCAGGGCAGCACCCCTGGGCCTCGGTACCGAAGGGTAGCAGCGCTGGGGAGCTCATTCAGCACCGAGGACAGTGACGGGCCTGGAGAGGAGGGCAGGGGGCTGTGGGAACCCAGGGGACCAGGCCCCAGGCCCTCCTCCCCCAGACCCAGGAGTCCAGACCCCCAGCCCCTCCTCCCCCAGACTCAGAGGTCCAGGCCCCCAGCTCCTCCTCCCCCAGACCCAGGGGTCCAGGCCCCCAGCTCCTCTTCCCCCAGACCGAGGAGTCCAGACCCTCAGCCCCTCCTCCTTCAGACCCAGTGTGCACCCTCTTGGCCCCTCCTACCCCAGAATCTACTCTTCAGCTGCCTTTACCTTTTTTACAGGGGTTTGGGATCATGCCCCTCCCACTCTTCAGACACCTTGAGTCCCAGCCCCCTAGCCTTCTCCTCCCCAGGACCCTGAATCCCCAACCTCTAGTTCTTCCCACCCCCAGAAACCCAGGAATCAAAACCCCTCCCCCTTCTGCCTTCCGGACCCAGGTGCCACCAGGCCTCCCTTCTCGACCTCCCCGGAGACTTCCGCCAGCCTGAGGGATTCCACCTGCTCCCCACCTGCCTGGGCCTCCCAGGTTGTGGGCCACCCTCTGGAGGAGCCCCAGGTCTCAGGTTCCCACTCCGGGCTCTCTTCCATGGCCCCGGAGGCGGTTGCGTTTCCGTCTCTAGCGGTGGCCAGCTGGGAGGGCACTGCCTGAGGGAAGGGCGGGGCCTAGGGCAGGTCATACCTGGGCACCAGGTGGCCCAGAGAAAATAAGCATGCACTTCCCATAACCTTTCAGGACGTCTGCTCCCAAAGGCCTCCTGGGAACTGAAGTCCTCTGGTGCCAGTGTGGATGCTGGGAACTGGGGCAGGACACAGGACAGTGGGTTTGCTGGCCCGAGTTCCCCCACGTCGGCCCACCAGCCAGACACTTGCACATACACGGTCTGTGTGCAACACTTTATTGAGACAGAGTGACATTCTCAGATGCCATCTCAGGTCACGGGATGATGAGAGGGTGACAGGAGCCCTGGGACCCTCAGTGGCTCAGGTGGCAGCTGCAGGAACGGTGGTCTCCAGGCTGGCTCACCTGTGCCTCAGTTTCCCCTTTGTGAAATGGAAGGTTAGGTTCCCTTCCAGGCCTGACCCACTGGTGGGATGACATAAAAGTGGGACAAAAGCCACAAGAAAGAGGTTCCCCACACCCTGGAGCTCCTCCCCCCACTGTGGAGCAGAGAAGGGGACTTCACCCGTCTGTGCCTGCTGTTTGGGGCAGTCCAGAGTTCAGCTCTCTGAAAACCTGAAGCTCGGCAGGGACAAAGGGAGTCTCGTGTACACAGCGTCTGGATTTTGCAGGAGGGAAACTTTCTGGAGCCGGCAGTGCAGTGGGCAGGCAACCAGGGAGGGCGGTGGCTGTGGCCCGTGAGAGGCAGGTACTGAGCGGAGACGGCATCCTCCCCAGGCCCCAGGCCCTGAGCCCCACCAAGGACCCTTTCTGGGAAAGCAGACAGCAGCCTGGTTCACAGAATCCCCAGGCAGAAGCTTGGCAACTGGCCCGACGGGCAGAGGGCGTGTCGGCAGCTTACTCCTCCCGGAGCTTTTCTGGGGCAAGGCTGGTGGCCTGGGGTGCCACCTTCCGCCTGCCGGGGCTGCCCCCACCCAAAGCCAGCCCGAGGCCCAGGGCCAGCAGGGCCAGGACATGGATGCAGAAGTAGACGGAGGCCCAGTAGCGCAGGGTGTCGCCCATGGAGAGCAGTACGAAGCCCATGCACATGTAGTCATAGGCTCGCATCTTCAGGAACCAGTGCGCCCAGTCCCAGGCCTGCTGGCCGCCTGGGCCCAGCCGCCACCGCAGCGCTGACTCCAGCCGGCCCTCTGCTGCCAGGCACAGCGGGATGGTCAGGAAGCTCAGGTAGTAGCCAGGGTGGAGGCCATGCCAGTAAGCGCTCAGCAGCATGGTCCAGGCACTCCTGCAGGAGGGAGAGTGTCAGGACCTAGAAGTCCAGGCCCCCGGCCCCTCCTCCCTCAGATTTGGGAGTCTCTGCTCTTTTCAGGAACCCAGTTAACCCTCCTCTCATCACTGTCGTTCCTCCCCACCTGGGCACCCGAGCCCCCACCCACTTCTTTGGGGATCCAGGATCAAGATCCCTGATCCATCCCTGGCTGGTGTGGCTCAGTGGATTAAGCACTGGCCTGCGAACCAAAGGGTCGCTGGTTTGATTCCCAGGCAGGGCACATGCCTGGGTTGCAGGCCAGGTCCCCAGTAGGGGGTGCATGAGAGACAACTACACATTGATGTTTCTCTCCCTCCCTTCCCCTCTCTAAAAAATAAATAGGAAGACCTTTCTTGAGGCCAAGTTATGTTCTGGTTGAGGACGTGCTGTGTAAAGGACTCTAAGGGTGGGCCTGAAAAAAGGGTGAGATTTCTTTCTGTCTTGGCGACCTCATTGGTGAGTGACTTGTGAGAGGCACAGCCATCTGGCTTAATGCATATTCAAGAACAGAACTGTGTTCTTTCTTTCCTGCTGATGGTGGAGAGAGAATTCTCTGGGTTGGCAGGATTTAGAGACATTTTCCCCATGGTGGGGGAGTGGGGAACAGGACAGGACTCATACCCAGGAAAGTCAGACTCATCCTCTGCCTGATCTGCTCCCTATGCATCCTCCCCAGCTCCTGGTGCAGCAGACACTCTCCAGAGACCTGTCTCAGCTCCTCCTTGAGGTCTCCCTTCCGTTCTCTCTTGAAATGACCCAGTCTGCCTTTCACTTCCGCCCTCCTCACTGCTCCCATTAAGGCTGCTGTCTTCCATCATGCCCTGCCCAGCGGCCCCACCTGCCTTTATCGCACTGAGCTCCTGGAAGCATCCGGCAAAAGCGATGCCTCCTGCTGCCTTAGAATGTTTGGTCTCCTCACCTCTCCCTCCTCCAGAATAAACCCTTTCCAGACTTCCCTCCAATCTCATGGCTGTATCTTTGCTCCTCCTCGTCCCTGGTCCACACCAGGCTTTCTCAGTCTCAACATTACTGACATTCTAGGCTGGCTGGTTCTTTGTTGTAGGGCTGTCCTGTGAGCGTCCTAGGATGCTGAGCAGCATCCCTGGCTGCCACCCACTAGATGCCAGGAGCACTTCTCGGTTATGACAAAAAATGTCCCCGCACATTGCCAAATGTGCCCTGGGGGGCAGCGCCACAGCCCCAGTCGAGAACCCCTGGTTTAAACACCGCAGTGCCCCGAGCTTTAATATCACCTATTCCTGATGATGCTCCAGTGTCCACTTCTTTTACCAGCCTTTCTGTGAAACCACCAGAATCTCAGAACTAACAGCCTATTCAATAACCCCAGCTGGAAATCTAACAGTCACCTCAAAGTCGGCCCAAGTCTTGCTTCCTTATCGCACCCAGTCCCGCAACTTCCTTCTGCCCAGTCTTCCCCTTCTCAGGAAATGGCCCTGCCCTGCCCTCAGTCACTTGTGCCCATTGCCTGGGTGTCACAATTCACACCCTCTCTTTCTCATACCCCACATCCAGCCCGTGCCACTCCCGAGTCCAGTTCTCAAATCCATCCACTCACTTCCAGCCTCTGTTTCCTACTCCAGGACACCACCATCTCCCAACTCACTAGTCCCAAGGGCTTCAAATTTGTTCCCTGGTTTTACCTCCTGCTACTTTCCTCCACGTCTACTACATCCTGCACACAAGGCCAGAGTCGATCTTTAGATCATAAATCAGATCACACACTGAGCTAAGTCCACCTTCAGAACTCCCAGCACCAATGGCTCCGTTATGAGAAAGTGCCATCGGGTATCCTGCCCTCATCTGGTGTCTCCAGGGAGGCTGAGAGACCCTCGGGAAAGGACCTAATGTGTCAGAGTCTCACTCTCCTCATCTGTCAAATGGTAATAACAGTTCCTATTTCCCAAGGTAGTGAAGATAAGGGAGGGTACGAGGTCTCCTCCCCAAGAAACAACGGAGGAGTGAAGAATGATAGAACCTAACATATAGCTAGCACTCACCTGCCAGGCCTCACATTGAGTACACGACCTACTTTATCTCGCTCAATCCTCACATCAGCCTATGAAACAGGTAACAGCATTCCCCCCAGGTGTCAGAGGAAACAGAACTCATTGTCCCAGGATTCTTAGTTAATTCCCAGAGCTGAGATTCCAGAAAGTCTGGCTATTGAGTCCAGAGGATTCACCGTACTCCTTCTGTCCAGTAAGGCTGACTTTAGAAAGGTAGAAACTGAGGCCCAAAGACAGTGAGGAATTCACCAGGGTAATGCAGACGGCAGAAGCACGAGGTTCAAGAAACTACAACTCCCATGATGATGAGGGGTGGAGGCCCAGTCAGAGAAGCTGCAAGTGGCCCCGAGTGCTGCTGGGAGATGTAGTTCCCTATGGTCCAGGGCAGGAGGGCTCACCTGAGGACATAGGAGCTGGTGGGTGCGCTCTTGTAGATGTATTGCGCCAGCCACCACTGCACCGTCATGTTCCAGTACCGCATACCCTCCCGCACCCGCACGCAGAAGTCTGTGCGGTAGCAGTCGATGTTGCGGATGGTCTCATAGTCGTACTCCAGGGCAGCCGCCTTCTCCAGACTGGGGGGTGGAGGATGAGGGTAGGGGACAGACATGCAACTCAGCCAGGCCCCTTGCCGACACTGGCTGCTGTCCCAGCCCCGATGCTAAGGAGGGGATCCTGGGCAGATGACAGCCCTCTCTGGCTGTCACGATGGCTAGGGCAACAGGGAAGGGTAGCCCAGACAAGGAGCCCTTTTTGGAAAGGATGGTGAAAAGGGGGCACAGAGTTCATCAATAATTGTTCTCTTGGAAATGAGGCCCTGCAAAAAAGCCCTGAAGGGCTACCCATTGCTAGGCTACTGGTCCTTAGCAACCTGACCCTTCACTGATCTCGGATGCGAGGAAAAGGCCATTCCTTAGCAACCAGGCTCAGTGTATTTAGAGAAACCTCCAAGTGCAGACCTTTTGGTGTTGTCAGACACTGCAGTTGCTAGGAAAGTAGCATCTTTAATAATGAGGTGGTCTGTGGTTGCTAGGGAAATGTTCTAGGCCTGGATGGTTTCTGTTGCTAGGAAAAGGGTATTCCTTAGCAACAGTGCCTGGGATGTCTAGAAAAGTTTGTGGAAAGGGCCTTTGGCTATTGGTCCATACGATTGTTCAAGAAGTGTCATCCCCAGCAAAACGGTGGTTCCTGGGTGCTAATACCCCCATGCTGCGAGGGACATCCTTGGCCCACCTGAGCCCCTAGTTACTTCTTCTTTTTTTCTTTTTTTTCAGATTTATTTATTTATTTATTTTTAGAGAGATGGGGAGGAAAGAGGGAGAAAAACATCAAATGTGTGGTTGCCTCTCACACGCCCCCTAGTGGGGACCTGGCCTGCAACCCAGGCATGTGCCCTGACTGGGAATAGAACCTATGACCATTTGGTTCACAGGCCCTCACTCAATCCACTGAGCTACACCAGCCCAGGACTTGGTGGCTTCTGATAATGGGAGGGGAGCCATCCACTCGGAGTGGGGCTAACAGGGTTAGAAAAGCCTTCCAGCCCTGGCTGGGGAGCTCAGTTGGTTAGAGCACCATCTCTATATGCCAAGGGTGTGGGTTTAGTACCCAGTCAGGGTACATACAAGACTCAGCCAGTGAATGCATAAATAAATGGAACAACAAATTGATGTTCTCCTCTATTTCTCTCTCAAATCAATAAATAAAAAAATAAAAAACATTTTTTAAAAAGAAAAAAAGCCTGACTTCCACCTGACATTTCCTGGGGGACACCCTCTCCAGTAACTAGGGGTCCACATGAGGGCAGTGGGAAAAAGTTCACGTCGGGGGGCCATCTCCACCAAAATGGAATGGCAGTTCATATGTATGAGGGGACGGCCCCACCCTATCAAGGAATATTTCATAATTTACATCGAGGAGGGGCTGCTCCCCCAGCCTTGGCCGAAGCTGACCATGGTTGCTAGGAACAGAGTCAGTCCATTCTCTGTTGCTAGGGGCACCGTTTCCCTAGCAACCCAGGAGAAACACTTCCTTAGCAACAAGAGAGCCATTAGTTGACCACCAGTGTGTCTTACCTGGCACTGAAGGAGGGGTGGCATTACTAGCAACAATGTCAATCCTTTATTACTGGGGGATCATCTTCCTCAGCAACATAAGAAGGCAACCTACAGTTGCTAGGAATGGTGTCCCCTCTGCTAGAGACCAGCACTGTCAGGGATGCCGTTTCTTTAGAAACAGGGCACCTGCAAGTTATGTGATGACATCCCATGGGCGGGGAGTGCTGGCTCCTAGCAACAAAGGGGCAGTTTAGAGGTTTCCATTTCCATAGAAGCAAACAGCATCCCTTTTGGCTGATAGGATTGGACCAAGGATGCTAGGGAATGCACTTCCCTAGCAACCAGGGGTGTCCAGTTTCCTAATGAACCATTTCCCTTGCAACAAAAGAGCAAGCCATGACTGCCCAAGGGTAGCATCCTGAACAACCAGGAGCAACTGGGTTATTGGGGTGACGCTTCCATGGTAACAGAGGGATGGCAAATGGTTGCTAGGATATCACCTTCCTTTTCCTAGCAACAAAGAGCAATCCCTCATCCCAAAGGGTGGCAAGCGCTAGCAACAAGGGATTATCCATAAGGATTAGGAGTGCTGTTTCCCAGGACAGGAGAAGATGGGCTGTGGTGGCCCAGGGGTGACGCTGTGCCAACAACAGGTGGTGGACCTGCCCCCCTGCTCCCCAATATCCTCCCTGCTAGGGGCAGGGCCAGCCCATGGTGATGGGGCCTGCCGGGTCTTGGGTCACCTCCCTCCCGCCGCCTGACCTGCTGGGGGGTGGGCATTGGAGGGTGGGGCCGCCCCCGGCCCGGGCTTTGGCGGCCACGGGGTAGGCCCCGAAGCCGGCGGCAATGCAGCCGCACTCGGCCGCAATCCAGGCCACGTAGAAGCGCATGCGGAAGGCGAAGAAGACGGGGATCATGTAGAAGAGGCGGGCGGGCAGCGGGCGGGCGTAGAACGCGTCCTCGCGCACGGCCTCCAGCGGGAAGAGGTGCGAGGACAGCAGGAAGAGCAGCCCAAAGAGCGGGGCCGGCCAGGCGCGGCGCAGCAGGGGCCGCAGGCTGGGCACGGCGCCTGGGAAGGGCTGCTCCAGCCAGTCCAGGTACGTGCGGTAGCGGAAGAACGGGCCTGTGGCGGGAGGGGCAGGGGTAGCTGTCAGAGACTGGACCGGGCGGGGACCGGGGAAGGAGATCCACAGTGAAAGGGACAAGGATGCAGAGGGGAGGACAAGGGATTCAGAGAGAAGAAAAGATGGACAGATAATTATAGAGAGGGACAAAGACCCCTGACAGTGAGAGGCAATGAGGTTCTGATGCAAATGGAGTCGGTCAGACAGAGAGACAGATAGACACACAGACTCATTCCCAGGAACCCTGGAGAACTCTGGGCTTCGTTCTCAGAGCTAGGAAACCCCAGTGAGGTGTTCCAGCAGGAAGTGCTGAGTCCTGGTCACGTTTCAGGAGACCCCTCAGCTGCTGAGCAGGGTGGGGAAAGCAGAAGGACAGTGATGGAAAATGTGAGACTGTTTCAGGTAACACGATGGCCTGGCTTAGGGCAGGAGCAGTGGGGCATTAACAGAAGTGACAGGGGCCCTGGCTGGTGTGGCTCAGTGAACTGAGCCCTGGCCTGTGAACCAAAGGGTCACCGGCAGGATTCCCAGTCAGGACACAGGCCTGAGTTGTGGGCCAGGCCCCCAGTAGGGGGTGTGCCAGAGACAACCACACACTGATGTTTCTCTCCCTCTTTCTCCCTCCCTTCCCCCTCTCTAAAAAAATAATAATAAAAAAAATAATACCAAAAAACAGAAGTGACAGGGGTAAGGAGCCTTACATGTCACAAAAGGCCACATGTGGTACGCTTTCATCCTAAAATGTTCACAATAAGCAAAACTACATGAATACAAAGTTAACCAGTGGTTTCCAGGGACTGGGATTGCAAAGAGGGTTGGGGAATGGTGGCTAAAGGGGGCAGTGTTTCCTTTTGGGATGATGAAATTGTCCCACAACTACGTGGTGGGGATGGTTGCACAATTCTGTGAATATAGCAAAAACCAGTGAACTGGACGTGATTCTTGGGGGGAAAATATGTCAATTGAAGCTGAATAAAATTGTCATAAAAAAGAAAGCCTTGTATGAGGCCAACATTCATGACAAATATTTTCTGAAACTAAAATGCAGCCACAAGCTGTGCATATTTGTTCCCTGGGCAGCAAGTTTACATAGACTTTTCTCCTTCATCTCCTATGTGCCCCTAAAAAGCTATAAGGATCACAGACTGGGAGCAATCCGTGTCTCCCCTGGAGGAGCCCTGGGTCCAGTGGGAGGGTCAGACAGAAGCTCACCCTCAGAGCAGCAGATGCCAGAATGGAAAGAGAGGGTGAGAAGAGGCAGACCTGCGGGGCAGGTGTACTCACCTGTCATGATTCCCACGTAGCAGTAGCTGTAGCTGAGTGTCTCCATCAGAGAGGGGACATCGGGCAGCAGCCCCAGGCTGGGCCCCTTGCTGAAGCCTGAGGCCATTTCCTTCCTCTGGGCCAGGTGCAGGTCTTGTACTTCACTAGCCAGGCTTACCAGCTGGGAGGAAGGGGTGTGTGGGGGGGAGGCACAGGTCAGACCTGGCACCCCCTCACACCACCTCCCTTAAACTACCCCTCTTGGGAGCCAAGGGATGCTGGGGTGCAGCTGGGAGCTGAGCTCTACTCCCCAGGGGGCATCTAGGGTTGTAGTAATGGCATTTTTGTGCCTCTATTGCTGGTAGGCCTTCCCTGGGGCTCACTCCCTTTCTCTGTTCTCTCCTTCTCTCTGTAGCTTTAGATACCCCCACCCAACCTCGTGACTGCCAAACTCTACCCCCGGCCAGACTTCTGTCCTCCCAACCTATTCATCAAGTTGCCTCTTACCAATACTCAGATGTCTACTGGGTGTGTGCACACTGGAAGCTGGTATCACCCATTCCCTGAACCAGGTCTGCTTCTAGACTCTCGCTTTGGGCAGTGCCACCACCAACAAATCGCTCCCCAGATCTAGTCCTTTAGGTCTCTCTTTTGCCTTGCCGCCACTACCAGGCTGAATACGCTCAGCCTGCTCCTCCAGGTCTGCTGCACAGACCCAAGGCCGGCACAGACCCAAGGCCGGCTCTGCATCAGGGAAGGGCTCTGTGACGTCCTGCCTCCTCTTATTTAGTCCACTAAGAGCCCCAGGTGGAGAGGGAGGAAGGCGGGACCGAGGGCTGGAGTTTTATTCCCTTGTAGGATCACCTTGGGCTGGCGCGACCCCAGGTAAATCTTCTCAGGATGGGTGCCTCTACACACGTCTTCTCCTTCCAGGCTCCCCTTCCTGCACTCCCTCTCATCCCCTGGCAACCCTCCCCGGCTGCTGGTCCAGGATTCCTGCGCTGTCCCTCCTGGCTCCTCCATGTCCTCCACCCTGTTGTAAATGATAACTCCTCAAACTATCCTAAATGCAGCGTTTCCTGTTGTGACTCAGACTGCAGACCTACTGACAGGCTGAGCAAGCAGCCACCACTGTTTGCCAGCTGGGCTTTGATTAAGGAGCCTGACCTCATCCCATCTTGTCTTTTCTGCTGCAATCTCCTCAAAGCACCCAGAGTATTTTAAAATGTGTAAATTTGGTCATGTGGCAGCAGCACACCCAAAACCTCTTCCAAGGGATCTTGGGCCCCCATGGGAAGAAGTCCAAACCCCTCACATTGGCTCACAAGGTCCTGTGTGGTGTGGCCCCTGCTGTTCCTCCTTCCTTCTTGGACCAGTCCATGTGGCCAGCACACGGCTGGAAGACAGCCGCTCCTTTCTACATGCGCTGTCCCTGCACCTGAAAGGCCGTTCCTCCAACTCTTCTGGCTAAGCAACAGCTGGCTGTCCTGAATTCCCATCCTGAAGAGACCTGGCTCGCTGCTCACCGACATGTCGCCGGACCCCAGGGCACAGTGGGAACTCACCACTGGGGTGGGGCCTGGGAATCTCTTTTCACCCATCTTCCCAGGTGATTGAGAGCCAGATCTGGGTGTCCTGGTTTCATGTTCTTAGATAAGGGCCTTCTCCCAAAAGCTGGTCTTCCTCTTTTGCAAAATGGCTTGCCCCAAAGTTGCAAGGAGGGCATGTTAGTGGGCACTTAGCTCAGCATCTGGCACCCACGCATGCGTTATTTGGGATACCTCTTTACCCCAGGGAAGAGCTGAGAGTTGGAAGTTCTGCCCCCGGATGTGCAGGAGATAAAACCCTGCCTCCCCTGTCCCCCGTGGGAGCGGCAGGGAGGAGTAGGTAAAGTTGGGGGGTTAACCGGCACAGGGGAGGGTGGAGGGGAATCTGACCTTCAGCGTCAGCAGCAGCTGGACGGCATTGGTGAAGGGCGTGGGAGTGGGCAGACCCAGCAGGCTGAGCGCGCGGAAGAACAGGAGGTAGGAGAAGGTCCAGGCTAGGGCCAGGGCGTGGCAGGAGCTGGGGCAGAGGAAGGAGGCCCTGGTGCTGAGCTCCGGCCCTTGGCCTCCACCTCCCCAGATGCTAGTTACACATCCTCCCTGACCTCCCCACCTTCGGAGACACAAAATGGAAGCAGAGTGAGCAAGACTGACACAGCAGTAGAAGAGGCACAGCCACATACAAATAGGCGCAGTAACAGTGAAAAGAATGAGAAGAGGTTAAGAGAGCTTCAGGGTGAATACTTTCTACTGGGAGGAAGCGGGAGAGAGGGAGGGAAGGAGAGGGAATACCAATGGTGATGGGGCCAGCAGACAGTAATGTCCTCCTCTCTCCTGAATCCATGACATGGATGGAGAGGACCCAGACAAACACACAGGGACAAGACTCAGAAGAAGGCAGGAGAGAGAGGGAGAGAGAGAGAGAGAGAGAGAGAAACACCAGACAGATGACACAAAGATACAAGAGATAAACAAGAGGCAGACATGGAGGAAGACTCACAGAGTGAGGCAGAAATGGAGAAAGACCCAAAGAGGAAACAGGTTGCTTCCTCTCTCCCTCGGTTGCCCCCCTCACCCCATCCTCACCAGGGCTGGGCCTGAATGAGGGCCCAGGTCCCAAGGATGGTGACCAGAGAATGCAAAGTGTGGGGACCACAGGTGAACAAGGTGAGCCCCAGGCCCACAGCGGCTGCCCCCCATCTCTTGAGCCCAGGTCCTGCAGGGAGAAGAGACAGCATAAGCCTGGAACCTTCCAG
>CM052550.1:44755258-44793978 GCA_028533065.1 Trachops cirrhosus
CCCCCCCCCCCCCCCCCCGTTTCGAGGATTCAGGAATCTGCTCCTTGGCCCCAGTTGTCGAGGATCGTGGAGTCCTACCCTCAGCTCCTCTTTGACAACATAAGAATCCGGACCTCTAGGCCCTTCCTCCTTCGAGGTTAGAGGATTCCACCTCCAGTCCCCCTCTTTTGAGAAACCAGACTTCTACCCCTCTTCTCCTTTGAGAATGCAGGAGGCCAGACCTCCAGCCCCCTCCTCCTTTGAGGATCCAGGAATCCCTCTCTGGTCCCCCAGAGCCTCCCTCTTCAAGCACGCAGGTCTCCAGACCCACCCACACCCGTCTTCGAGAGGGCTCAGAGGAGCCCGGGCCTCCAGCTTGCGCCTGTTTTTGGAGCACCAGACCCCTCTTCTGCCTACAACCCGGAAAGCGGGCCCCATGAGGGTCTTCTCAGGCCCTCTCCCCAGCCCAACTCCTACTTTGAGCACCCAGCGGGGTCAGGTCCGCCCCGCGAAGCCACAGGCGGTTACGCCACGCCGAGCTGAGCTGCCTTCCAGCGCTGCCTCCGCTCTCGTCACCCGCCGATCCACAGCGACCCATCCACATCTACCGGCTCCCCTACCTGGGCCCACCTGGGCCCACCTGGGCCCGGCTCCGCGGCACCCGCTGGTCAGGAGGTGGCCGAGCAGTCCTGGCCTCGCGGTCCACCCCGGGCCGGCCACGCCTCCCCGCCCAGCGCGTCCCCGCTTCTCTCTCGGGCGGTCGAGCTGCACGATCCGGAGCCGGGAGCGCCGACCCGGTCAGGCTACGGGCTAGGCCGGGAAAAAGAGCTGGCACCGGGCGCCGGAGCACGCGTCCGCGGCGAGACCTGAACGCTGGATCTACCAGCCGAATACACCACGAGGCGGGGCTTCGTGATCTAAAGGCGGAGGCTCTAGAGCTTCGGGCTCCGAGGGACGTGACCGGTCCGGGAAGAAGGCGGGGCCTGGACAGCAATCCGAATGAGGCGGAGTCAGCTTGGAGGCGGAGCTAAGGGCTTCGGTTTTCTTCGGAAGCAGTCGAGTACAGAAGGTCTGTGTTCGGAAGTAGACGGAATCAGAGCTTCGGCCGGAGGTGGGCGGGGCCACAGCTTCGGTTTCCTTCGGAGATAGTTCGGCGCAAGTGACTTGGGTTTGCTGATAGGAGGAGTCTCACATTTAGGAGGGAGGCGGGGCCACAGGCTTAGGCCACGTGAAAGAGGCGGTGATCTGGACTTTCCCAGGGGCATGGCGTCCTCACATGAAGGGGTGGGGGCCAGGGAAAGGCGTTTAAGGTACCGAAGTCGCGGAACCAAATCGACAGAGGGAGGAGCGTTTCGTGGGGCGGGGTTAAGGTGTTTCACTTCAAGGGGAAGGCGGGGCTACGGCCCCGTGGGGCGGGTCCCAGGCTTCCTGCTTCGCGGAGGTGAGGTGTGACGAAATTGACGCAGGGTGGGGACCTCATGGGGGTGTTGTGTGGAAGAAGCAGTGCGTGGCGCGCTACGTAGGAGGTGGCTCCGCTGGGACTGCGAGTAGGTGTTTACGAGTTGACTAACTGGTTCTGTCGGAGGACGGTGCCACATTCCGAAGAGAAGCGAGGAGGCTACCGTGCCCACGAGTGAGGTGAGCCCGCCCTAGCGGAGAATGGACGGCCGATGCTCAGGGGGCGGGGCCTCCGGCTGTGTGGCTCAGTCTGGAGGCGGGGACTCCCCATCTGGGGGACCGCTGGCAGCCGGAGGATGCGGGGCCACAGGCTGCGGAAGACCGGAGCCAATGGTGCGCGAACAAGCCATGCTTCTGTTCGGAAAGGGGCGGGTCTGCTCATTCCGAGGAGCCGAGGGCTCCCGAACGCGGAACTGCTTACGTTCGGAAGGGGCAGGCCTCGTGCTGGGGGAGGAGCCAAGTTCCTCGCCCTCCCAATCGGAGTTGGCCTTGGCCTCGGGAGGTCCCGAAGGTCACACCTGACCCGAACGCCAGAACGGAGACACCTGCTTTGAGAGAGGACAGGGCAAGTGGACCTCTCGAAGGGGGCGTGACCCGGCTAGGAGGCTTTTCTCGGAGGCGCGAAGGCGCGATGGTACGATGGCGGGTGCTGCGACAGATTTGGCCCAGACCGGAATGCTGACAGACACCAGCGCCTCGGCGAGGGGCGGGGCCTTGTCTCCCTTGGCCCCTGGCCTGGCGGGTTCGCCAGGGGGTGGGGCCTGGCGCGAGGGGGCGGGGCCTCCCCGCCCCGGACTCCGCAGGTGGCAGACCGCGCGGCTAGCGGGGCTCTGCCCCCGGAGGCCAAGGGGCGGTGCTTCACCCAGACCCCTGAGGCGGTGGGAGCACTCCGGGAGGCTCTATTGGTAACTCAGGTGCACGTGCTCCCGCAGGAGGATGCTGGTGGTGGAGGTGGCGAATGGCCGCTCCCTGGTGTGGGGGGCCGAGGCAGTACAGGCGCTTCGGGAGCGACTAGGAGTTGGGGGCCGCACGGTGGGCGCCCTGCCCCGCGGGCCCCGTCAGAACTCGCGACTGGGCCTCCCGCTGCTACTGATGCCGGAGGAGGCGCGGCTCCTGGCTGAGATCGGCGCTGTGACCCTGGTCAGCGCCCCGCGCCCGGATCCCCGAGAACACAGCCTGGTAAGGGAGGCGGGCTGGGGGCGCGAATTCGACTTGCGGGAGAAGCATATGGAGACCTGGACTCCTCATCCCTGAGTGGAGGAGGGGTCTTCGAGTTGTGGATTCTGGGATAACATGGGAGTGGCAGACTGGGGTCCACAGGTTCAGGCCCTGAGTTGGGAAGGATCAGGGAGTCAGGATTCCTGGCTTCCTCAGGGAGGGCATACCTGTATCTTGAGGTTGCAGCTAACTTTACTTCGCAGGCTGTGGCATCCTACAAGCGCCATCAAGAGCAGGGCTTCCAGGAGCAAAGCGCCCTGGCAGCTGAGGCCCGTGAGACCCGTCGTCAGGAGTTCTTAGGGAAGATCGCAGAGGGCCAGGCTGCCAAGAAACAGAAGCTGCAACAGGATTCGGTGACCAGCGTGAACCAGGAGGCCAGTGGGAACCAAGCGGCTGGAGAAAATGGGGCCAGTGCTAGCCAGGCTTCTGGAGAGCAGGAGGAAGCAGGTGAGGACGGGAGCTGGGGACCAGGGGCTAGGGGAAGGGGGTGGGAGAACGTTTGGGAGTTTTGGCTGGGACTCTAGGGCCCGGACTCCCTTCGGGATGGGAAGACTTTGCATCTTGGAGTCACCCAGCTCTTGGGTTTACCTCCCCCAGGCTCCTCCTCTCCCCAACCAGGGCCTTCAGATGGGGTGGTCCCCTTGTCCAGGTCTGCTATGCTTGTCCAGCTAGCCACGGCTAGGCCTCGACCCATCAAGGCTAGGCCCCTGGATTGGCGTGTCCAGTCCAAAGACTGGCCCCATGCTGGCCATCCAATCCATGAGCTGCGCTACAGCATCTACAGAGACCTGTGGGAGCGAGGCTTCTTCCTCAGTGCGGCTGGCAAATTTGGGGGCGACTTCCTGGTCTATCCTGGTGAGTTTGGGTTGGGACCTCTGGTTGCTGCCCCTTTCTTCACAATCCCACCACATTCTGCATTTTTCCTTTCTCTCATTTTCTCAAGTGTTGCCTGTCCTTCTGAAATACATGGAAGGACAGGCAACACTTGGGAACCCAAGCTTATTTGGAGAGCTGTATAGTAAATTTTATTAACACTTCCTTTCATCTGGAAGATTTAGCTAGAAATACTTAGATATGTATACCAAACATATAAGAAATATTCATTGCAGGATTCCTTACAGTATTCAAAAGTTAGGTAACAACCAGAATAATGAATAATAGCTTAGTGGTTAAACATCACTATTAGCTGTCAGAGAAACCTTTAGTCATCAGGTTGGCATTGGTCCATGTACATTTATTTTTAAAATGACCAAAGGGAGAAAAAAAGAATAGCTTGTAGAAAGATGTGTATAGTAAAAGAGAGAGAGAGAGAGAGAAATATATAGTAAAAAGTGAATCATATTTTATATTGTTATGCAGTTGTATACACATTCAAGTAAAAGAATATGAAAAGAACTTATAATAAAATGGAGTACTAAGTAGACTAAGAGGATGCCATCAAAAAAGTAGAAAAAAGCATGAAAGAGTGTACTCCAGCCAAACTAAATGGTTACCTCTGAAAGGGAATGTGTGTCAGGTATAGATAAAGGGACTTTTTAAAAAGATTTTATTTATTTATTTTTAGAGGGGAAGGGAGAGAGAGAGGAAGAGAAACATGGATGTGCAGGAGATACATGGATCATTTGCCTCTCGCATGCTCTCAACTGGGGACCTGGCCCGCAATGCAGTAATATGCCCTGACTGGGAATCAAACTGGCGACATTTCAGTTCGCAAATGAGCACTTAGTCCACTGAGCCACAGCACCCAGGGTGGTAAAAGAACTTTTGATGAATCAGTTAACATGAATTTGTAGTAAGGGTGTCTTTACTGTGTAACTAAAAGTTTAAAAAATAAATCTGCAGAGAACAGATTCCCCCTTTTTATTCCCCCTAAGAATGTGAAAAGATAGAGCTACCTGATGAGTAGTCAGAGCGTAAATGTTGATTGGAAACTGTCCACTAAATCTTCTGCAGATGAGGTGAGAGTCTTAGCACTGGGCAATGTATGTGGGTGGACTTTAGTGTCACTGTACTTCTATACTGCTTGAGAAAAATTTCGAGAAGACAAATTTCTGAGCCTAAGGATATCTGTTTTAAAATACTCACAGTGATTGCTAAAATGATTCCCTTTCTCCTCTCTGTGGGTAGTCTAATGTCTTCTAGTCTGTGCTGTTGGAATTGTTGCATGCGTCTCTTCCTTACTCAGGTGACCCACTCCGTTTCCATGCCCACTACATTGCCCAGTGCTGGGCTCCTGGGGATCCCATCCCACTCCAGGACCTGATTTCTGCTGGCCGCCTTGGAACCAGTGTCAGAAAGACGTTGCTCCTCTGTTCTCCACAGTCTGATGGTAAGGTGGTCTACACCTCCCTGCAGTGGGCCAGCCTACAGTGAACTCCAGAGACCTATGGGGTGTGGCTGAGTCTGTGGCAAGAGCCCTTCTAGATGGTCCCAAGTTCATCTCTGCATGGGAGGATAGGACACCTTTCAACCTCTCCCTATGGTTAGTTTTTGATTGCAAATTTATAAACACTACATTCTTTTTATGTCCCTCCCTGTTTCAAAGCACTTATTAGCAGTGTTGTTTTTGTAGTTACCTATTTCCAAACTGTGAGCTTCTTGAAAGTGAAGACTGGGTTTGATTCATCTTTATTTTCTGCAGGGCTTAGGTCCCAAGAGGTCTCAATAAACTTGTTGAATAAATGTGGAGCTTGTGATTTGAATCCTTAGGACAGTCCTGGGAAATGTGGCCATTTTCATCTTCTTATACAGATGACGAAAAGCCTAGAGGAGGGGAGATGACTTGTCCAAGGTCACACAGTTAGTAAGTAGCAGGACTGGGATTTAAAACCTGGTCTTTGTGACTCTGAATGAAGCCTGAGCCATTCCCACAGTGTTAGACTTCCTTTTGGAGAGATTTTCATGAAATATTTCAGATGCATACAAGGATATAAATAAAAATAACACATGAACAGCCCTGCCTGGTATAGCTCAGTGGATTGAGCACCAGACTGTGAACCAAAGGACTGCCAGTTCGATTCCCAGTCAGGGCACATGCCTGGGTTGTGGGCCAGGCCCCCAGTGGGGGCCACATGAGAGGCAACCACACATTGATGTTTCTTTCCCTTCTTCCCCCCTTCCCCTCCCTCTAAAAATAAATAAATAAAATAAAGAAAGTAAAGTTTTAAAAAACTTTCCAATCATTTCCATCTCTGGGTAAAATCAAAGGCCCCATGTTGCAGATTTCTCTTTAACTGACCCCATCCATCCCTCTCCTCTGTGCTCACTCTGCTGCTGCCACACTGGCCTCAACAGCATGCTACCATTTCACTGTTTTTGCAACCTAACCTGGAATGTTTTCCCCCTGGATGGCCACATGGTCTTGTCCCTCATTGTAGGCTGGTCTTTCCTTCAATGTAACATCTTAGGCCTTCCATGGTCACCCTACCTTAAAATTTAACACACCTTGCATCACCCTTCTTGATATATTTGCCTTACTACTTATCACTATTGTGATTTATAATGAAAAATATATATTTGGTCTTCATCCATTTCTGGAACAGAGCTTCAAAATCCTTGGAATTTCCAAAAGTGTTAAGATCAATAAAGGTGTTTGGATATTCATAATAAACCCTTTTAACCATACCTGAGTTTAAGTAAATGAAATGATTTTTTAAATATACCTAAAGATGGGATCTGGTTGCTAGAGGAACCAACAATTTGATTAGAGGGTTGGAACTTTAAATATATCCCCTCCATCACGGGGAAAAGGGCTGGAGATTGAGTTCAGCCAACAATTGCCAATGATTTAATTAATTACTGGGGTGCTCGCTTCGGCAGCACATATACTAAAACTGGAACAATACAGAGAAGATTAGCATGGCCCCTGTGCAAGGAGGACACGCAAATTCATGAAGCGTTCCATATTTGTAATAGATTTAAAAAAAATCACTGGGTTGGAGGACATGGAGATTTGGGGAGAGGGCATGGATACTCCCTGCCCTTTCTCTGTACCTTGCCCTAGTCAGGGCAAATGAATTATATTCTTTTATATTTAACCAGGGATCAGGTGAGTAAGATGTTACTGAGTTCTATGAGCCATTCTAGCAAATTAAACCCAAGGAGAGGTTTGTGGGAACTTCTGATCTATAGATGATGCATATAGTTATTTATACATTTAATAATTTATTTTTATTTTTTTGCAAAATATTCATACTATCTGAAGAGAAAACAGAGTATACATTTAATAATTTATTGATAACTATATGTTGGACCTATGCTAAATTGCTGATAAGTAGAAAAGATGTGGTTACTGCTGTTCTGTAACCTTTTTGTCTGAGAGATAATCTGTCAACAAAAAACCCAGAAACAGTCCTGGCTGGTGTGGCTCACTGGATTGAGCACCAGCCTGCAAATCAAAAGGCTGTCGGTTTGATTCCCGGACAGGGCACATGCTTGGGTTGAGGACCAGGTCCCCTGTGTGAGAGACAACCAACTGATGTTTCTCTCCCTCTCTCCCTCCCTTCCTCTCTCTCTAAAAGAATAAGTAAATAAAATTAAAAAATAAAATAACCTGAAACATACTCATAGATACAGAGATGGCAAGAGGGTGGGAGGATGGATGAAACAATGATCCCTATAACAGTCCAGAAGGTCCAGGACTTGATTAGAAACTGACAGCTTCCCTACTTTTTGTCACTGGTTCCATTTTAAGACCAACAAGAGAAAGCCAAATACCCTCCCTTCACCTATCAAACAGGATGCCTGAAATTAGCCCACTTCCAATGAAGTGGCCAGCAGCCTCCAATGAGGGCACACCTAAAGCCAATATCTTTTCTTCCACTATAAAACTGCCTGTCCTGGAGTCTCTGCCAAAATTTGAGCGACTGACTCTCTCACTCTGCATAAACAGCCTTTGCTTTTTTCATTTATTTCCACATTGTATAATCTTGGGTAAGTTCTGTAATCATTTTTTGGTGCCTCAGTACTGTCTCTGTGAAACAGGATTAATTTAGTGATAGAAATCATGGGTCATGCCCTGGCTGGTATGGCTCAGTGGATTGAGCACCTGCCTGCGAATCAAAGGGTTGCCAGTTCGATTCCTAGTCAGGACATGGCTGGGTTTTGGGCCAGGTCCCTGGGAGGTGGAGTGCACAAGGGGCAACTACAGATTGATATTTCCCTTCCTCTCTTTCTCCCTTCCTCTCTCTCTAAAAATAAATAAAAATCTTAAAAAAAAAAAAAAAGAAATCATAGGTCACAAGAAATAAAAAACCCAGAAGGCCCTGGCTAGGTACCATATTTTTAGGACTATAAGATGCACCTAGGTTTTAGGGGAGGAGAATAGGAAAAAAAATTTGAAGCAAAATGTGGTAAAACATTTAATAACCTGTGACCCTGCTCCACTGCTGCCCCCCTCCCCCCCCCGGCCCCTGCACAGCGAGCCAGGTAAGGTACATTTGGACTATACGACACAACCCCATTTTCCTCCCAAATTTGGCTGGGGTAGGGGGGCAGAGTGCATCTTATAGTCTGAAAAATACGGTAGTTCAGTTGGTTAGAGCATCCTCCCAATATGCTAAGGTTTCCGGTTCAATCCCTGGTCAGAGCACGTACAAGAAACAACCAATGAATGCATCAGTAAGTGGAACAACAAACCAGTGTTTCTCTCTCTCCCCCTCTTACTCTCAAAAAAAAAAATCAATTGAAAAAAACCCCAGATGTAGTGCTTAGCCCAAGGCCTAGCACATTTAAAGTGCTCATTAAACATGATCTAACAATAATGAGTAAAGCCCTTGGTGTGAATGGGATTCCTCCAGAGAGGAAAGGACTGAAGGAAAAAATCCTAGGGGCTGACTGAGGGTAAGATGTTGACAAAGCACATCAAAACCTAAATTCTTCAAGGTGACAAATGGCACCATGGTGGAGCAGAATATATAGCAAAAGGTTTCACAACATTTTCCCTGTTCTGGGAACGAACCTCAGAATATAAAGCAGCAGAAAGCCTTTTTACCCTTGAGGCTCAAGTATTAAAAATAAAAAAAAAAGTCATCTACTTAAAGAGTACACTCTGGACCATCCTATCTGAAGTATCTTTCCTCAGTCATTATCAGTAATTAATTTTCCTCGTGGCACCCCAACCTGAAGTGATTTACTTCCTTCAACTTATTATTTTTTCCTGTTCCCCTAAGACTCTAAGCTCCGCGAGTAGACGGGCTGTTTTATTCATGGCTATATGTCACCGTGTGGAACAATTCCTTGTGCTGCTTAATAAATTAACAAAGTCCACGCTAAAGGAGGCCGACTGTCCTCAGAGGTAGCCAGAGCCACTAGGTGATAAACATTCCAGGAATGGCCGGATTTCTACCCAGATCTTTTTCCCCCTTGTCTGCAAAAAGCAAGGCAGGCGAAAGTGGAATCCTGTCAGCAGGTCAAGCTGAGGTGTGTCTCCTCAGGCAAGTCACACAACGACTCAGTGAATCCTCGCTTTCACTCCTCAGATTTGTAGCCGGGGATCAAAAGGACAGGCTGGCTTCTGGCCATGCTTCGGAGTGAGGTTATTCTGACAAGGAAAAACGACCACTTCGTTATTCACACACTCCACGGAGCAGCTTCTGGAAGAGCTATGAGATCGCGAAGCTCCAACCCTCTGGGGGTCTTTTCACAGAAGGGCAGCCGGCTGAAGTCTAGAGAAGGTGGAGGTAACTCTCCAACATTATACCCGACTGGAGGCTAGTTGCTGGACTTCAGTCGCCACTCAGGGGGCGAAGAGGGTCCCACTTCTGTGGTCCGTGCTCCTACTCCCGTCAGGCCGAGAACTGGTTGCCCTGGCTTAGCAAACACCGCTCCCGCCCCTCCTCTAGCCATCCTTCCACAGGTTTTCCGCCCGCCAACGCCTCTTCTGATTGGTGCAGGCGTGCGCCCTGCGTCGTGACGTAGAGGGAGGCAGCGTTTCTATAAGAGCGCGGCCAGGGTGCGTGCGCTCCTCTTTCTCAGTTTTCTGGAGCCGCGAGTGGGTGAGTGTTCTACTTTGATAGTTCGGGCTTGAGTTGTAGGGTCGTGCTGGCCTTCCAAGTTTTGATAAGGACGGTGACCAGGTTGGGGGTGAGAGGAGAGTGGTTGGACAAGACGACTACACGTTTTTTGGATGATTCCGCTTATGGAAGCTTTAGAGAAGGTTCTCGCGAGACCTTTCCTTGGCGACCCGGGATTCTAGCGTAGTTGTGGGACGGCGCAGGCGCCGCCTGCGTTCCTCACGCTCAGCTTCTGTTTCTGCGCAGGCGGGCGAGCGGAGCCAACATGCCGGTAGCCCGGAGCTGGGTTTGTCGCAAAACCTATGTGACCCCGCGGAGACCTTTCGAGAAATCACGCCTTGATCAAGAGCTGAAGCTGATCGGTGAGTGGCCAAAGCAGGGTTTTGGCTTTCGGGGTCGGGGGGAAAAGCTAGCACGTGTGTGAAGCCGACCACGTGCTCCATCTGTTCAAAGTTCTCTAGTGTTTCCCCCCTCCCTGTCCTCCAAATTTAGAATTACTAGTGGTTTAGGAAGATTTCCTGTATCCCGAAGCCACTTGGCACTACTCCGCGGGACAACCTGTTCTCCTGTCGACTCCCGTCACCCCACCACCATTTTTTTTGCCTTCTGTAGGAGAGTATGGGCTCCGGAACAAACGTGAGGTCTGGAGGGTCAAATTTACCCTGGCCAAGATCCGCAAGGCTGCTCGGGAGCTGCTGACACTGGACGAGAAAGACCCACGGCGTCTGTTTGAAGGTATGTATGGGAGCCCACAGGAAAACGATGAGGTGCAGGGTTGCTGCGGTTTTAGGCCAGCTTAGTCAGGTGATCAGAAGTATTAAAGCGAGGTCAGCCTTTTAACTTTGCGTTTGATGGGAATTGTGGGGTAGGAAAAGTGGATCTGGATCCAAATCCTTGTCCTCTTCCTTACGTGTGAACTTTGTTTTACCTAGATGTTGGATCTCAGTTTATTTTGGATTAGACTAACAATGCCACCTAAGTTTGGGCACCTGGCTACAGCTGTTTGTAATGTAACAACGTGGTTTTGCTGGTGGGATAGACAGTGAAATTTCTGAAATCCCTGATGGTGATTGCAGGGTGGGAGCTTGGCTGTGTACATTTGCCAGTTTTATAAGGCGTCAGGACATTCCCTAACATTTAGCAAATGCCTGGATAGGAGAGGGCTTGTAGATGTTGAAGGGAAGAACATGCTCTTGATTAACGTCTTGAGTTTCTACTCTGAGATGGGAAGTTGGAAGATTGACACGACTGCACTCAAATTTTAATAGTTCTCAGAGTGTAAGATGGCAATAATGTTAAAATAGCTGATGCTTTATAAGGACTAAGTACCTTTTTCCAAGCTCTTCAAATACATTATTTAACCTGCATGGCAGGCTTGTAGGGGTGGCAGTTGATATTTCTCTAATAGAAGAACAGGTCTCTCCCATCCTAGTGAGACTGGAGCACAGATTCCTAGAGGAACTCAGTGTTGGGGTAGAAGGAGATGATTTTAGAGGAAGCTTAAGAAAAGTAACCAAAAGTAAAGAAATAAAACAAATCAGATGCCCGAGTTGGTCAGTGTATATTACCTTGTATTCTGGTTGTTGAAGAGCCATATGTACAGATTGAAACAGACTGAAGTCTGCCTGTAGAGGGTTCTGTAACTTGTATGTTTTTTGTAACAGCTTTTATTAGGATAAAATTTGCATACCGTACAATTTACTTCAAGCATCTTGTTTTGGGTTACCTTTGGCTCCCTCACAGCTGTAATTTTTTTTAAGTTAAAATTTTTTTTAGCCCCGAATGGTATGGCAGAGTGGATTTGGGTGCAGGCCTGCAAACTGAAAGGTTGTTGGTTCAGTTCCCAGTCAGGGCAGATGCCTGGGTTGCAGGCCAGGTCCCCAGTTTGGGGTGTGAGAGAGGCAACCGATCGATGTTTCTCTCATGCATCAATGTTTCTCTCCCTCTTTTCCCCTCCTTTCTTCTCTCTCTAAAAATAAATGAGATTTAAAAAATTTTAAAGTGCTGATTTTAGAAAGAGGAAGGGAGAGAAAGAGAAAGAAACATTGTTTTGTTGGTCCATTTATTTGTGCATTCATTGGTTGTTCACCGGGGATCAAACCTGCAGCCTTAGTCTATCAGGATGGCGCTCTAACCAGCTGAGCTGCCCTGTCATGGCTCCAGCTATCATCTTGATACTGCTTTTAGCATGAGGTCAGGGGATCTTGATTTATGAGAAACAGGAGAGGTTGGGAATCAGGCCTACCTTCCTTGTGTACATGATGTTTCTCTTAATTTTCAGTTAGGGTAACTAGTATGGTTTTTCTCTTATCCTGTGACTATAATGAAGTGCTTTTAGACCTGAGCTCCCACTGTTATCCATGAGAATGGTCACCTACATTAGGGGTTATAAAGGGTGGAGCTTGTTTAACCATCACAAATTTATTGCACTTAAATTTGCCTCAGGCTCATGCATGTTAGAGCTTTTTCATTCTTATCCTTATGTTCATAAACCCCTTTGACCATCTCATGAAAGTTGCAGAATCCCCATGGATGCTGATATTGGGTGGAACTTAATCCCAGAGGTTGTAGGGAGCAGGCCACAGATGGTTCTGGTTACAGGATTTTCTGAAGATAGTCACAGTGAAACTTACCCAAGCCTGTGGCTGGATGACAGTCACATGGCAAAGAGGTTATCGACAGGTGTCCCAAGGCTTGTGGTTTTCCAGGGCAGAAATGGAAGTTGCAAGGGGAAGGCAGCATTTTCACCTTCTGGTAAACTGGGTAGTAAACCACGGGACAAGGGAGGAGGAGCCTGGGATCCCCACTGCAGGAGGTGTTCCTCACTGGAATTACCCCACCTGGTTTCAGATCCAGCCTTCCCAATAAGGTGTGTGCCTGGGCAAGAAGCTTCCCTGAGTCTCATCTGTTAGAAAGACATTAACACTTAGCAGCAGAGAACATTTGGTTGGCAGTTCATTTAGGCACTGACCAGTAGAAACACCATCCGCACAGATCAGGAGCTGACGTACTTCAGTGCTTGCCTCCTGCTGTAATCATGGGTTCGTTAGGCACTGAAGGGCCCACAAAGTCAGCAGGCTTTCCTTCATGCTTTCCCTGGGGGCGAGCAAGCATTCAGTTAATGTGTGTCCATTGTTTATGGAGCGTCCTTGAATTTGGTTGTTTTGCTATATAACATAGTAAGAACCACTTAAAAGGTGAAACTGTCCTTCCTAAGACAAAAGTTTTGGGCTGTTTCTCCAGTGTAAGTGTGCTAATTAGCTGTGAACCTGTGTGGGGAAACAGGGCTTTCCTAACTTCCAAATGTTAGCTCTTATGCCCCATGCTTTGTCATGGGACCCATAGTTTAATAACAGCAGCCCTTAGTCTTGCAGGGGAATGTTAAGCCCTTTCACAGGGATCATCTCAGTTTTTCTTCATGACAACTGAGGAAGGCTCTCCTTTTCCAGATGAGAGCACAGGTATATGCAGTCACCTGCCCTCCCTGGTGAGATGGGTGTAGCCATAGGACCTGCCTTAGGGTTGTGTAGGGTGTCACATGAGTCACATGATGGCTGGTACATTGAGTCCGTTGTCAGAATTAGCTCCTGCTTCCCACCAGTGTCCATGATGTGGAGCTGTTGAGGTGGAGGACTTGAACCCAGCAGGTGTGAGGTCAGCCAGAACCCTGGCTTGTGTTCCATCCCTGTGCCCCCTCCCTCAGGCAATGCCCTGCTGCGGCGCCTCGTGCGCATTGGGGTGCTGGATGAGGGCAAGATGAAGCTGGATTACATCCTGGGCCTGAAGATTGAGGATTTCTTGGAGAGGCGCCTGCAGACCCAGGTCTTCAAGCTGGGCCTGGCCAAGTCCATCCATCATGCTCGCGTGCTGATCCGCCAGCGGCACATCAGGTACTACCTCTGGTGGGCTCCCTGAGTCTGTACCACCCCCTTCCTTCTGAAGGTTGCTCTCATTAAGCCTGCTGTTCCTGTCTCCTGTGCAGCCCTTGGAGGTGACAAAGGTGTGAGCTCACCTTGAGGGTACAGATTGACCCCTACAAACAAATAGCTCATGGGAGGCTGGGGGCCACCTCACCACCCCCATAGCCCAGCGCAAGGGTCACTGCGGCTTGAGCCGTACACCTTGCGAAGGCCTCTGCCAGGCATGCAGGCAGCTGGACAGGTAATAGCTCTGGTGTCTCCCAGTTGAGAGAGAGAAGTCATTGGGCCTCAGCTGGCTCGGGTGGTCTCAGCTGTGCCCAGGGCCCACTTGTGAAGTCATTCCAGACCCTGATCCTATTGCATTCTTGCACTGTGGGCATTAACTTGGCAAATTGGCCACACTCCAGGGTCTGCTGCTGCGCAGATGCTGGCTCAGGGTGGTGCAGTGAAGAGAGCAGGCAGGGCTGGTGGGTCTTTATCTGGGTGCTGGTTGCCCTTTCTGTAAATTGGGCACCATTTGGGGGAAAGCTGTGCAGTACGGGACAGGATGTTTGTGCACGGAATTGGTGCCTCAGCCCTCTCCTAGCCCTGTGATCCGCAGGTGAGAGCCTGTCACATTTCTTACTGGAAATGACTTGATGGAACCTAGCTGTGGGCTGCTGCTTCCAGGACAGTGAACCTGCAGGATAACGAAACTCGGTGTCTGGCACAATTTTGAATGTTTGAAAGCGAGATCCTGTATTTACTTGTTGCCACCTCGCCTCATTTGCTTTGTGGTCTTGTGTGGTTACTTCTGAATCTGCCCCCCCCCCCCACCCCCCTTAAAGTGAGCAGAGCATGTCTCACAAAGTACTGTACAGATTAGATGGAGGGATTACATGGACGCCAGAGGCTGTGGGATCAGGAGGCCCTGTCATTGTTGCTGCATGAGTGCAGCTGTGGTGCCAGCCCTGTGTGAGTGAGAGGAGAGGGGTGTCTTGTCCAGGGTGGGGTCCTGCTCCCTCTTTGACCTGCCCTCCCCCTCCAGGGTCCGCAAGCAGGTGGTGAACATCCCATCCTTCATTGTCCGCCTGGACTCCCAGAAGCACATCGACTTCTCCCTCCGGTCCCCGTATGGGGGTGGCCGTCCAGGCCGAGTGAAGAGGAAGAACGCCAAGAAGGGCCAGGGTGGGGCTGGAGCCGGCGACGACGAGGAGGAGGATTAAGCCCCCCTTCCCCCCTGGACTGGTGGAGCGTCTGGTTTTCCAGTCGGATAATAAAACAGATCAACACTTTGGAACTGGTGCATCTCTTTATTGGTGTGGCTCTTACCCTCCCAGCTCTGAATACACCATCTGTGTAGCAGGGAGAAATGCAGGCTGGGTTCTTTATCTGGTTACCTTGAGCTAGTTCACTCACCTGTCAGTGGTTCTTCCTGCATGGAAGGGGTCTGGTTAGGCTGGTTTGGTCAGGTCCTTGTGGGCTTTTTAAAAAAACATTTTTTGAGTGTTTCTGGTGTACAACATACTTCAACATCTACGTACACTACAAAATTGATCTCCCCTGAGAGTTTAGTTACTAGTCATGAAGAAATTGGGAATGCTTCACCATCTGTGTCATTCTTGCTCAGGGGTCATACTGGTCTGTGTCTGTCCAATTTGAGGCTGCTGAAGCCGTTACTGTAAGGTAGTGTGACTCCCTGTGGGTGGGGTCCTTGCTCTCTGAGCGTTGACTAGTGAACAACATTCACACACCATTAACATCACAGCAGGGTGGCCAAGGATATAAGGAAGGTTTTTTTTTTTAAGAGTTCTACACTTTTTAGAGAGAAGGGAAGGGAGGGAGGAAGAAACATCAATGTGTGGTTGCCTCATGTGTCCATGTGTCCCCCCACTGGGAGCATGGCCTGCAACCCAGGCATGTGCGCTGACTGGGAATCGAACCTGCGACCTTTAGGTTCACAGGCCCCATGCTCAATCCACTGAGCTACACCAGCCAGGGCTGAGGAAGGTTCTGAGTGAAAACCAGATGTGACATTATTGGCAAACAGATCATCTTTAATTTCATTTAAGTTTAAAGGTGAGCATTCTGAACAAAATTAAAAAAAAAACCCTCAAAGCTGAACAGTCATTTTCAGGCAGAGGAAGTAGCAAGTGGAGGTCCGCGTTATCACCCATCTCCAGCCTTTTGCCCAACCCATGGCAAGAAGTCAGGGTGACCCGAGGGGGTGGGGAGGTGCCAGGAACTGAGCTGATCCCATCCACCATAGGCTGCTGGGGTTTTTGTTTTTTAGAGGGGAAGGAAGGGAGAAATGGGGAGAAACATCACCTCAACCAGAATGGAGCCCTCAACTGAGGCATGGGCCATGATCAGGAATCAACTGGCGACCTTTAGCTTTGTGGGATGATCCCCAACCAATTGGGCCACACTGGTCAGGGTAGCTGGTGAATTTTAATTGGTGGCAGTGATCTACAAGATCTACAGGCTCATTACACAGCTTGTCACAGGGTGGGTGGTGGGCAGATTTCTAGTTCTGTGTCAACGATGTGAAGTGGGGAATGGGTTAGTGGCCTGTGAAAGGCACCCCCCCTTCTGTGTTTGGAGAAGGAAGACACTGGTGGTCAGGAGGGAGCAGGCTTCCTTTCCATTGCTGAGAAGCTGCATCAGGCAGAGGAGGAAGGGGCTGGATCAGGAAATGAGAAGTATGGAATTGAGCAACCCCTCAGTGGCTGCAGCCACCTTGCACCCTGTAGTTGGTCCCTTTGTGTCTGGGGACTTGTGGGCTCTGAGGTCAGTTGAGTGCCCAGCTTCACAGTGATAGCTTTGGCTCACTGGGGCTGGGTTGTAGGCCTGCCCTTGGCCCAAGGTTGTCAGGTGTGTAATTTTGGCCTTGCAGTTCCAAGGGATCCTTGCAGTCAGCGGGGTCCCTTTGGTGGGGAGGTAGATCAGCCGTGTGATGATAGAGTTCCGGAAGCAATCTACTTCTAAAAGGCCCCAGAGCTGCTGGGGGCCCGTGTGAGGTCTCCAGGTTGGCAGGGGCCACTACTGAACGTCCTTGGGGAAGGCTCCTGTGCCTTCCAGGGTCCCTGCAAGCTCCCTCTCCGGAGTGTGGGGTTAGGGTCCTTCCTGGGCTAGTGGACGGCCAGAGCAGCGTACACACTGGGCTCATCCAGGGGCTCCTCTGACGGGGAGGAAGGGGGTGCACTTGTCTCCTGTCTGAGGGCCAAGTGGTTCAGCTGGGCGTAGGTCACATCCTGGGGGTCTTCAGATGCTGCAGTCTGTGGTGGGGCAGAACAAAGACCCATGGTTGGGGTTGGGGACTCCTTAGGCCGGGGACGTTAAAGGTAACGGTCCTGGGGGCCTTGGTCATGACTGCCAGAGACAGTGAGGGGGGTGGTCTTCTTGGTTCTACTCTTGTTCTCTGTTCTTGTCAGTCATTGGATCTTTGGGGGTCTAGGGGAGGCAGGGTGTGGGATCGAAAGCTTGGCAGTGTGAGTCTGGTGCTAGGGAGTTAGGAACGGCATGGAGCCATAACCACGGGCGGACAGACCCTGCTGCAGCCCTCAAGGGAGTGCTGCCTTGGCTCGTTGGGGCTGAGTGAGCCTGCCTTGGTGGACAGAGTGTGTGGTCACCCTGTGTGGGTCCCAGGCTCGATGGGAGAGAATGAACACAGTGAGGGCTGAGTGAGCCTATAGGGCCCTTTGTGTGGGGTTCGGGAGCGCCTCTCTGCAGGCCCAGGGCCTGGATTTCAGCCCCTTGGCAAGGCTCCGACTGCTTGCACCCGACCTCCAGCACTGCCATCGCCACCTGAGCAGCGGCCAGCGGAGGAGACCTGGGAGGGCAAGGAGAGCGCAGTGTAGCAGCAGCTCAGAGCGGGTGCGTCCAGAGGTGGCCCAGAGTTGAGGGCGGTGAGAGAGATGCGTGCAGGGAATTTGGTGTGTGGACAAGGGTGTGTGGGTTCCCTGCTCAGGGCCAGATGGAACTCACCTGACTGTCCAGGTGTCTGTCCTCCTCAGGCTGTGTGTCTTTTACAACAGCATCTGTTGGGGACAGAACAAGGCGATCTCATCTCTTGCCAAGGTTCCCTGAGATCTCACCCAGCAGAGGTCCAGGTAGGATTAGTGATGTGGCGAAGGTCACAGAGTATCAGCTTTGTTCTGTGTCACAGCCAAGCCCAGAACACTTCCAACCACTCCCCAGTCTCCCCAGCCCACCCAGGTTCTCTGAGCCTGTCTCCTCCCCCAAGACTCCTCATCCAAGTTCCCTTACACAAGTTCTCTTCCTGGACGTCAGCAGCTGGGCTGGAGCTGGGGGAGGAGACAGAGTGTTAGGAGGCTGAAGGGGGGTGTGCAGGATGGGTGGGGCTTGGTCTTTGGGAGAGGGCTCACCTCTTCTGCAGGCCTCTGTCCTCGTGTTCTGATGCCGCAGCCACTGCAGGAAGGTGGGGTCAGCTTCCAGCTCCCCCCCAAGACCCTCCCCTGGGGCAGGGCTAAGACCTGCAGAGGACTTAACAATTGAGATCATAATCCCCCGCCCACCTCCATGTAGAGAGAATGCAATTCTGGTTGAAGAAGAACAAAACTTGCATGTGTTTTCAAACATTTCATAAGTTTGGAAAAGCCAAAAGAATACTCGAAGATACTTACGCGTACACTCTCATTTAATCTCTTTAGGTTTTTTCCCATTGGGAAAGGCTGGAGTTTTTCTTTGTTGACCTTCCTGACTATTTGGTTTAGTTCTGGCTGGTTCTTAAGCCCACACTGTCTTCTGTGGCCCAGGTCACCCTGTTTCCTACTCACTCGACATCCTGCCTTTGTTCTGATGCCGGTGTCGGAGGAAGAGGAGGAGGGAGAGCAGCAGGACGAGGGCCACCGAGACCCCAATCAGGATGTTCAGGGACCATTGGAGACCTTGGGTAGGAGTGATGTCATGAATGAGCCAAGATGCCATTTAATGAGCACCTACTGTGTGCGAGGCACGGGCTGAGGTCTGTCGTTCATCTGCTCTAACCTCATAGCCCTCGTGCACCAGGGATGGCTGACCCCCCGACCAGTCCACTGCGGCTCAGAGAGGTTAGCCACGTGCCCCAGGCCACCCAGCCTGGCCAGGGCATGGCTGGGACTGGACCCTGGGATGTGGGTTCCCTTGTGTGATTGTCATTACTATTACTATTTTTTTTAAATCTTTGTTTATGCTGTCCTCGTGTCCTCCAGGGAGAACACCAGGGCAGAGACCTGTTACCACACCCAGTCACCACTGCTCCCCAGCCCTGTCCATCTCCCACTATGCAGACTGACACCCCAGCCTGCCGCAGTGAGGCCCGTGTGCACACAGAGTGTGTATCTGTGAAGGGTGTGGGTGGGCTGTGTCCTTACAGAGCTCTAAACAGGGCCAGGCTGCCTGCTGAGGGCTTTCCCTTTGGGGGAGGTGGCAGGAGACCTGTTCCACAGCCTGTGACCTCAGACTTGGGAGGAACACGACTTGTCCAAGATCCCACAGATGGGAGGTAGCAGAGCTGGGAGCTGAACCACCAGTGGGTCATCTTTTCCCAACTCTGTAGCTGCTCCTTGGAAGGCTTACAGAGGAGAGATCAGACACTGCCTGTGTCCCCAACACACATACACAGGCAATCACACACGTGTGCACACACGCACCCACATACACACAGACCGAGCAGCCTTTGGAGAAATTGGTCTCAGAGAGAAGAAAGAACTTTTCTCAGGCTCTTATCCAGGAACTGGCTGAGCCAAGACCAGAACTGAGCTTCCCCACCCTGCAACTCTCCAGGCCCTCAGTTACCCAACTGGGGGCCTGACTTCGTGGGTTGATCCTTAGAGCCTCCTGGAGAACAGGATGGGGGGGTGAGGGGTGGGATCTTCCTTCTCCCCACTTGAGCCTGGCTGCCCTTCACCTGGGTGGGACCACAGCATCTCCCTCTGCCATGATACCACCACTCATCACCTGCCTGCCTCAAGGCCCTGGGGGCCCCAATATGCCCCCAACATCAGTGTCTGGCCAAGTGTGCCAGAGCGGGGGATCTGGTTCTGGGAGCAAGGCCTCTGCTAGTCACCATGCTTTCCTCGTCTCTGGGTGAGGCCATGGGTGCTGTAGAAGGAGAGGGATGGGGATGGGTGTCCCTGGCCTTTCCTCCCTTTGCTCAGCCTGAGGCCTCTCCAGCCTCCCTGGACCCCTGGAAACTGTCTGGGCCCCAGGGATGCGGATGAGGATGAGACAGGGGTGGGATGGCTCTGGCTTTTCTATCCCTGTGGGAGGGGGCCAGGGTCCTGAACTGACTATGAGAACACGGGGACAGGAAGGGGCTCCTCACCTGAGACCAGGAGCTCCAGGATGTCACTGGGCTGTGACAGCTGGAAGGGGGAGGAGCTGTGTGAGCTGTAGCACCTGTAGGTCCCGTTGTGGTCCCAGGTCATGGGGCTGATGGTGAAGTTGGCCTGAGAGGGGACAGCTGTGTCCTGCAGATGAAGCTGCTGGGGAGGATCCAGGGACCCCTCCCTGCGCAGGTGGAAGGTGTCAGCTCTGACCTCAGATTGACACTGCAGGGTCACATTCACTCCCCAGGGCACTGAGGGCCCTGGCTGGGCCAAGAGGGAGGGTTTCCAGGGCATTCCTGGGGAGAGAGGGCTGTGATGTGCAGAGTCACCCTCCCTACATACCCTTGTCCCTGAGCTGAGAGACCATGTGCTTCCCCAGGGACTGTGTATGACACCTCTCAGCTGCTGTAAGTCCCTCTGAGTGGGCATCTTATATCTCCATGCCCCTCACTCTCTCTCCTAGACCTCAGCCCCATCAGCCTCTGCTCCAGGACTCTCACCTGGACCCTATCACCACCACTGTGACCCTGGGCCTGGCTCTGAGCAGACAGTCAGGACAGGGGGCAGGGCAGGGCTCCTCACCTGCGATCAGGATGTCCAGGGGGGCGCTGGGGGCCGACCACACATAGGAGAGGTTGTGCCCACTGTAGCACCTGTAGCGGCCCCCGTGGGAGAGGTTCACAGGGCCCAGGGGGAAGTCAGGGCTGTGCTGCCCATGGAGACTCTGGGGGGGTGTGGGCCCCTCGTCCTTGGTCAGAGCAAATCTGTCAAAGCCGGGCTCTGAGTGACACTGGAGGGTCAGGTTGTCTCCAGGCAGCAGCAGGAGCCCTGGGTGGGCCGAGAGGGTGGGCTCCCTGTACACACCTGGGGAGAAGGTTGTTGTCACCCAGAGGACACACCCACCCACTGCCTTCAGGGACTGCAGGGAGAGCTCTCACTTGTCCCTCCCTAAGTCTCCTGCCTGTGGTTCTGTCCCCATAAATCCAAGTCACTGACCCCCACATCCCCCAGGGCTTTACTAGGCACAAGGTTTAGACCAGTTATTTGGGGTGCAGAAAAACTGAAGCCCAGTGTGGGCCACCTCACCTGTGACCTCGAGGTTCAGAGGGTCACTGGGCTGTGACCACATGTTGGGGTTGTACCTGGAGGAACCATAGCATCTGTAGGTGCCCCCGTGGGAGGAGCTCACAGGGCCCACAGGGAAGGCAGCCTGCCACCTCCCAGCATAGGATCTCCCTTCCGATTTCCTGTGATGGGGCGGCTCAGCCCCTCCCTCCTTCAGCAGGTGGAAAGGGCCTGATGTGGACTGTGAGCTGCACAAGAGGGACACGTTCCCTCCTGAGGCCACCACTGGGCTTGGCTGGGCTGACAGGGAGGGTGCACTGAACACTCCTGAGAGAGAAGGAGGATCTGGGTTAGAAGGGACCATCACCCCAGCTTCCCCAGGTGTGAGGGGTGAGGCCACCCTGTCCCCTTCATCCTCTGAGGAGCAGCCCACAGTGGGGGGGAGACCCGGGTTCCCCCTTACCTGTCACCACCAGGAGCAGGGGCTCACTCCTCTCAGACAGCGTGCCCCCAGTGCTGTATGCACACTGGTACAGCCCTGTGTTCTGTGAGCTCATGGACTCAATGAGGAACCCAGTCTTGTTGCTGGAGGCCTCTGGAATGTCCGTGATCCAGGGCTGAAAGCCCCTCTCTTTATACAGAATGTAGCCATCCGCCTGCTGAGACCCCTGACACCAGATGGTCACAGGGCTCCCCTTGCTGACCATGGGGCCTGGGTCAGCCCAGATGGAGGGCTTGGGGGGAACTGAGGGAAAGGAATCAGACCTGCAGGGTCAGGGGTGTCCTTATCCCCTCAGTGTCCCGGGCTGTCACTCCAAGCCCCATCCCACACTGGTCACCACCAGCCCAGACCCACTGTGTGTCCCCCACCTGCCCAGGGGCACCATTGTGGTGAATCAGGAGGTCTAGGGGAGGACTCACCAGTCTGTTCTTGGTCCCACCAGCCCTGACATAGCCCTGGAAGAGAGTCCCTATGAGAACCACCCCCCCCCCCCCACCACACACAGAAGCTCCAGGCCTGGTCTGGGCCCCTGAGCACGGGGGTCAGACCTGGGGCTGAGCCACCTCTCCTAACCCCAGGAGTTCTCTCCCCACTGAGCCTGCTGAGTCCTGGGGTCTCTTGGACCAGGACCTGGGAGGGGAGGGGACCTCAACCCTCCTCTTTCCCCGAAGCTCACCGAGACAGAGGACATTGAGGGTCAGGGTTGTGGGGCTTCCTGCCATGGTCACCAGTGTGCAGACGATGTATAAATTTACTGCAACACAGAGTAACCAATGGGGTGTTATGGGGCCCTGGCTCTGGGTGACAGGTCATGGGTTCCTCATCAGTGGCCTGGCAGGAAGGGAAGTAGCCCCTCCCTGTAGGATGGGCCAGAGGACACAGCAAGCTCTGGAGATTTCAGCCTGATCTGAGTCTCAGCAGACCCCACACACTGCCTCCACAGAAGGCATTTTTTGTTCTCAGTGTCCCCAAGTGGTCCTGTGGAGCACCACCATGCAGAAACATCACACCACCCAGACATGACCCACTAGAGGACAGGTGAAGGAGAGGTGTCCCTGTGACAGGGAGGGGTGTATGTGTGTCACATACATCTAACCCACCTCTTTGTGTGACTCACGTTCAAGCTTTGGAACCTCTGTTCATGGCCTCAGGCTCATGACTCTCATCTCAGGACAGGCTGCAACCTCGTGACGTGGTAGGAATGGCAATCCCCTCCTTATGGCTGGTTCCAGATGCAAAGAACCTTGATGTCGTACAGTGGCTTTCATCAGGAGCAGCTTTCTAAACGGAGTCTGTCTCTTTCTTGCAGGTGGTGTGAGGACATGAGCCCAGAGGGCCTGGGCAGAGAATGCACACAGTCTCCCAGTGCACCAGCCACAGGGTCTGGATGGTCACGTGACCGCAGCTGCAGGTTCTGGAACTGGGCTCCATTCACACCCACAGTCTTCTCACTCACTCACTAAGTGAAAAATCCACTTTCTCAAATGCTGGATATATGCTGCTTCCACAATCCAAAGACGCACACCCAGAGTTGTGCCTAGTTCTTAGCGTTTGGCGTGGCCAGGTGCAATGGTATATACTTTACTGTTCAGGGCATGTCCTGGCAGGGTACAGAGAGTGAGACCTTTGTAACCTCACAGCTTTGACAGGCCCTGAATCTTTCAATTCCTCCTTTCTTCCCTCCACCTGCAGTGCCAGCCACGGCAACCAGAGCCCTTGCCGCCCTCTACTCATCAGGTCCAACTCACAAGAAGTCATCCATACTGTGGACAAATACAAGGTTCTGCTCAATGTCCAGATGCTGAGGGTCCCTTTGGACTCTGCTGTGAAAGAAGGAGGTGATTTTTACCCCTGGGAAAACTGCGAACATGAACCTGGGTTTAGAACTGCTTCTCGGTTACCAGATCCATAGCTGTCTAGAAATGACCAAAGGATGTCCAGTAAATCCATGCATCCAGCACAGCAGCTGTGGCAGGAGTTGGCACTTGGGGAAGTCCACTCCACCTTTACCACCACAGTGCTCCCAGTGTCTGTGGGGAGCGGGCGGGTGTATTAGGGACACCATGGGCCCCTGCACTGCCCCCTCTAACCCGTGAGGATGGCATCACCTCTGCATTTCCACCTGAACGCAGGACTGTCTGTGGTTTACTCTGCTGGGCATTAGGTAAGTGACACTGTTGAGTAACAGACTCTACTTCCTTTCTTTAAAAGTATGTAACTATGTTTTGGAAGTCAGTCAACTCACTTTGTGGTTCAGCTTGTCCTGTGAGAGAAAATCAGTATTTAGGCATATTCTAGGGCTATTTGGCCTTTCTCCTAAAACATGGCTCTTCTGGGCTGTCTTAATTGCTCCAAGGGCCCCATAGTTCTTTATGGAATTCAGAAATCTCATGTCCTCACGAGCTCTGGGAATTAAAGTAAAACTTTATTTGTAGTTCTTAAGATGTGGGTAGACTAACCAGATATTCACAAACACGATTGGATGATAATGCGTGTATGTTTGTTTTTATTGCCCCCAGATTTGAACGTAATGTGAGCTGAGGCTCATGGGCAATTGTGACTTTCTGTCCTCTGCACTGTGCGAGGGTCCACCTACTCACTCTTCCTTATCTCCCCTCTTCCTTGTTGATGTTCCAAGATTCCTCCTTTATCATTATCTTCCTGCGGCAAGAACTTCCTGTGGCTATTCATTTATGGGGTCTACTTGTGATAAATCCTCTTACTATTTTTTCACCCAAGAATGTTTTTTTTCCCCATCATTCCTGAAGGATAATTTCACCAGTGATAGAATTCAGGATTGGCAGTTTTTTCATTGCCCAGCACTTGAAAAATGTGCTGCTTCTCTCCTGTCTTCATGATTTCCGACAAGAATCCCGTTGTCATCTGAGTGGGTTTTTCCTCTATGGGTGAGGTGGCATTTCTGCCTCATGCATTTAGGGAACTTCTTTGTATTTTGCTTTTCTAGTTGAGTTATGATGCATCTTGGTGTGGATTTCTTTGAGCTTATCCTATTTTTAAGTCATTGAGTTTCATGAATACGTAGGCTTATGACTATTGCCAAGTTTGGGGAAATTTCAGTCAGTATTTCTTGAGTAGGTTTCCAGTCTTGTGCTCTGCTTCTAGGACTTACGATGTGAATGTTGGAGCTTTTGTGACACTCTGGCAGGTTCTTGAGTCTCTGCTCGTATTTGTTCCCAGTTTATTTACTCCCTGTTGTTCAGACTGAGTAATTTCTATTGTTCTTTTTTCATGTTCATTATTTTTTTTTTGTCTTTTCTATTCTGCTGTTGAGCCCATGCATCTATGAGGTCTCCTTTTGATTATTGTAGTTTTCAAATTTAAAATTTTCATTGTGTTTTTCTTTATATCTTCTATGTCTTTACCGAGGCTTTCTTTCTTTCTTTTTTTTTTTTTAGATTTTATTTATTTATTTTTAGAGAGAGGGCAAGGGAGGGAGAAAGAGAGGGAGAGAAACATCAATGTGTGGTTGCCTTTCACACGCCCCCTACTGGGGACCTGGCCCACAACCCAGGCATGTGCCCTGACTAGGAACTGAACCAGCGACCCTTTAGTTCATAGGCTGGTCCTCAATCCACTGAGCCACACCAGCCAGGGCCTTTTACTAAACTTTTGATATATAGTAACTTAGGTCATTGATTTTTAAAAGGCTTTCTCTCTTTTTTTAAATGAGACAACATTTTAATTTTTTAAGTTTTTAACTTTATTTTTATTGTTGACACTATTACAGATGCTCCCCATTTTCCCCTAGTTGGCCCACCTCTGCCAAGCCCCTGCCCTCCCTCCCCTCAGGCCAT
The DNA here is from genome assembly GCA_028533065.1 of Trachops cirrhosus. Classification (NCBI taxonomy): domain Eukaryota; kingdom Metazoa; phylum Chordata; class Mammalia; order Chiroptera; family Phyllostomidae; genus Trachops; species Trachops cirrhosus. The sequence goes on from CM052550.1 coordinate 44,780,540, forward strand.
CACCACATTGCGTCTGTGTCTATGGGGTATACATATGACACATATGGGGTATATGTGTTCTTTGGCTAATCCCTTCACCTTCTTGCATCCAGTCCCCCACACTCCCTCCCTCTGGCATTTGCCAGTCTCTTAAATGTATCTATACCTTTGATTCTATTTTGTCCATCAGTGTATTTGCTTCATTAGAGTCCACAGATGAGTGAGATCATATGATATTTGTCTTTCTCTGACTGATTTATTTTGCTTAGCATAATAATCTCCAGGTCCATCCACGCTGTCACAAAAGTTTTAAGAGTCCTTTCTTTTTTACAGCCATGTAGTATTCCTTTGTATAAATGTACCACATTTTTTAATCTACTCATCTACTGATGGACACTTGGGCTGTTTCCAGATCTTTTTAAAAATTTATTTATTAATTTGAGAGAGAGGGAGGGAGAGAGAAGGAGGGAGGGAGGAAAGGAGAGAGAGAGAGACATGAATTTGTCTTACTTATGCATTGGTTGATCCTTGTATGTGCCCTGACCAGGGATCAAACTGACAACCTTTGCATATCAGGATGATGCTCTACCCAAGTGAGCTACCCAGCCAGGTCCTGTTTCCAGATCTGAGGGGACAACATGTGTGCCAATGATACATCTGATAAGGGGTTAATTTCCAAAATACATAAAGAACTGACACAACCCAACATCAGGAAGACCAATTTTTTAAATTCCAATTAAAAAATGGGCAAAGGACCCAAGAGGACATATAGATGGCCAATAGACATATGAAAAAGTAATCATCTCATTAATAACCAGAGATGCAAATGAAATATCACCTCACGCCTTTCAGAACGGCTACCATCAATAAATCAACAAATGATAAATGCTGGCGAGGATGTGGAGAAAAGGGAATCCTAGTGCACTGTTTGTGGGGAATGCAGACTGGTGCAGCCACTGTGGAAAACAGGATGGAGTGTCATCCAAAAATTAAAAATGGAACTGCCTTTTGACACACTGATCCCACTTCTGAGAATATATCCTAAGAATCCTGAAACACCAGTCAGAAAGAATATATGCACCCCTATGTTCATAGCAGTGTTATTTATGATAGTGAAGACCCGGAAACAGCCCAAGTGCCCTTTAGCAGATGAGTGGATGAAAGAGCTGTGGTACATGTACACAGTGGAATACTACACAGCTGTAAACAAGAATTAAATATATTGAGGTGACATTGGTTAATACATTATATAAACTACAAGTGTACAATCTTATGATACACCATCTATATACTCGCTCTGTGCTCATCACCCAAAGTCTAGTCTCCTTTGTGACCCCCTTTACCCTGTGCATCCTCCCCCACCCCCTTCCTCTCTAGTAACCATTTTTTGATTTCTGAACCTATGAGTTTGTTTGTTTTCTTCTTTTATTACTTTCTGTATGTCTGTGTTTGTCCATGTGTGTATGTCTGTGTACATTTGCATGCATGTCCATGTGTGCATTTGTGGTTGTGTGTATTTCACACATGCATAAGTATTTAGAAGCATTTAGCAGTGAAGCTTTCTCGTCTCCAAGTTCACTTTGCAGGACAAATTTTAATCGCAGATTCAATATAGTTAATACGTATGACAGTTCCGAGTTTCAGATTACACCCCCATAAGAGTAAAATCATATGTTTCTTGTCCTTTTCTGTCTTATTTCACTTAGCATGATGTTCTCCAGATCCATCCAATTTGTTGCAAATGACAGTATTTCATCTTTCTCAGCTGAGTAATATTCCATTGTGTATATTCCACACCTTTATCCCATCATCCACTGGAGGACACTTAAGGTTGTTTCTATGTATATAACTTTTTCTTTTCTAATATAGTGATTCATGGTTCCTAGTATTCCATTTCATAGGTCTGCTATGTAATATTTACATGACCTTTCATTTAAAGTATTCTCTCAGCTTGGATTTTTTCTTTGTTTTTTAGGAATTTTTAAAATTTTAAAAGTTAAATTTATTGGGCTGACAATGATTAATAAGATAGTTATAGGCTTTTTCTCTTTTTTTTTAAAGATCTTATTTATTTATTTTTAGAGAGAGGGGAAGGGAGGGAGAAAGAGAAGGAGAGGAACATCAATATGTGGTTGCCACTCACGTGCCCCCTACTTGGGACCTGGCCTGCAACCCAGGCATGTGCCCTGACTGGGAATCGAACCAGTCACCTTTTGCTCTGTAGGCCAGCACTCAATCCACTGAGCTACATCAGCCAGGACTGTTACAGGTTTTTCAAGTGTACATTTTTATGATACATGATCTCTATATGTCATCCCACTTCTGTTTTGGTTTTAAATTTACACATTGATTTTTGAGATGTCTGTTTTTTTTTATTCTAAAATGTAGGAATATTGGCTATCTGTGACTATAGAAATAGGGGACTCCCAGAGAGACCCAGGAGGTACTGGGGGCCCACATCAGGTTTCTAGGCTGGCTGGGGCCACTAGTGAGTGTCCTTGGGGGCAGATCTGTACCTTCTGAGGTCCCTGCAGGACCCCTCCCTGGAGTGTGGGGTCTGGGTCCTTCCAGGGCTAGTGGACGGCCAGAGCAGCGTACACACTGGGCTCATCTGGGGGCTCCTCTGACAGGGAGGAAGGGGGTGGACTTGTCTCCCTTCTGAGGGCCAAGTGGGTCAGCTGGGCGTAGGTCACATCCTGGGGGGCAGTAGATTCAGCAGCCTGGAGCAGGGGGAGAATGAGAGGGGTCAAAGGTGGTTGGGGTTGGGGAAGCCTGGGGGCCTTGAGAGGATGGGACCCACCTGTCTGTCCATCTGTCTGTCCTCTTCTGTTTGTCTGCCCTTCATGTCCAGCAATTCCTCTGACAGGGGGGAAGGAGAAGGGGCCATTCCCTGCCTGAGCTTTGATGGTGAGTGGGTCACCTGGGCGTAGGTCTCTCCCTGGGGGTCGTCATGGGGCCTGTTCTGCTGCAGAGAGACAGTGCGACAGAACCAGAGTGTCCTTGACCCCACAGTTGAAACCCTCCAGTCACGTGTCCACATGGTGTCAGAGTGACGACTTAAACCTCAGATCAGATGAGGTCACTCTCCTGGTGGAGTCTGCAGGGACTCTCTCAGCCTTGGGGCATCTGGTGCTTCTGTGGATCTGACTCTTAACCTAATGTTCTGTCTCTTTCTCTTTCAGCTCCAGCCACAGGGCCCATCTGGCTGAAGCAGCAGGTCCTGCCTCAGAGCCTTAGTACCTGCTGTTTTCTCTGTTCTCCCCCGTCACCATGCACTCCACCCCCTGCTCTTGCTTTATTCTCCTTCACAGCCCTTGGCTCTGTCTGTTTGCATGTGTCTCCCTCACCCACAGGAGAGCTGGAGAAGGGTGGGGACAGGCTGCTCAGGGCTGCACTGTGGCACGGACATGGAGCTGGTAACCAGAGAGCTCCTGTCACATCTGCTGCATGAGTGAGTGATGGGACCCTGGGACCTGCAGGTGATTCACTCATTCATGCCTCCTCCTGAGACCTGGGGCTGCACAAGCTCAGATAGAGGGCAAGGAACCAGCAGAGAGGACCACCCAGGAGGGGACAGGAGGACACAGAGAGTGGGAGGAGTGAGTCACAGCAGGATGACCTGGTGCCCATGAGAGGTTGGTGTGGGTGCTGCTGAGACCGGGGGACAGGGGTGAGGGCAGGCAGTGACCACTGGAGTAAACTGGGCAACAGGAAGGTACTTGGTGGCCTGTGTAGCACCAGGGGTCTCACCTGAGGGTCCAGTTCCACGCCCTCCCCAGGCTGTGGGTCCTTCATGGCAGCATCTGCTGGGAAAGAACTGGGTGTGTCTCCTGGCAGGGTCCCCGAGATCTCAGAGCGCAGACCTGCCTGCTCCCAGATGGGCCGGCCATTAACTCATGGATGAGGTGAGGGGCCAGGTCAGGCTGTGTGGATTTCAATCCCTCTCACCCCTGACCCCACACCCTCCCAGGCTTTCCCCTCCCCCATTGTCTCCAGAAATCCCTGTGCCCCCTCCCCAGGGCAGCTGTCCCTTCCTCTCACAGAGGGGCTCTTCCTGGGCGTCCACAGCTGTGCTGGAGCTGGGGGAGGAGACAGGGGAGTTAGGGGCATAGCAGGTCCTGTGGGGGTGGGGGTCTGGGGTCTTCGGGGCAGGAATTACCTGGTCTGTTGGCCTCTGTCCTTGAGCTCCGGGTCTGTGGTCCCTGCAGGAGGTCAGATATCAGCCTTTCTCTGGTCTGGTCAAGAGGGACAGTCTCAGCCCTGGGAGAGTTGGGACCCCCGACCACCTCGTGTGATTCCAGAGGAAAGAAGGAAACCTTAACACTCTGTGCGTACATTTCATGTTTAAGGAGATTGAAAACGATGAAAGATTACCTCACATTTACACATCTCTGCTGATGTTGAGTGTTTTCTTCACAGATTTTCTGATGTGAGAGTCTGGAGAAATCTGCTTCTCAGCTGCCCTTCCCCAACTATTTGTTTTCCTGCAGCAGGTGCTCTGAGCCCTTCTCTCCTGTGACCCAGGTCACCCTGTTCCCTACTCACCTGACATCCTGCCTTTGCTCTGACGCCGGTGTTGGAGGAAGAGGAAGAGGAAGAGGAGGAGGAAGAACAGCAGGACAAGGGCCACCAAGACCCCGATCAGCACGTACCAGTACCAATGGAGACCTTGGGCAGGAGTGACATCATGAGTGAACCAAAGGTGCCATTCACTGAACACCTACTGTGTGTGAGGCACATGCTGGGGTCTGTCGTTCATCATCTCTGACCTCACAGCCCTTGTGCACCAGGGATGGCTGACCTACCACCCAGTCTACAGTGGCTCAGCAAGGTTAGCACCTGCCCTAGGTCACCCAGCCTGGCTGGGGCAGGGCTGGGACTTTACATAGGAACTTTTGTTTCCTGTGCTGTCCTCCTGCTGCCCCAGGTGGACACCAGCTCCGAGCTCTGGACTCCTTATCTGCAGGGGTCTGTTCTGTCTCCCCTGGAGCTGAGGGTCCTTCCTTATAACCTGCCCCCAGCACAGCAGGGTCACAGGAGGGGCAGGGGTGTGTGGTGAACCCTGATGCCCCCTTCAAATGGTCGGGCTGGGTTGGGGCTCTGCCTTCCTGAGCTCTGTGAGGCTCCTTATGTCACCACAGGCTTGTGAGCAGGAGGGGACCAGGGGTGAACAGACATGAACCTGACACTCGGAGAAGAGAACAGATCTGGGCCCCACAGATGGAGCAGCAGAGCCGGGACTTGAACCAGGTCTGACTCCAGCCCTGACTCCTGCCCATGTTCTCAGCTGAGCCTGAGCTGACAGAAAGGACCTGGGTGTCCCAAACTCATGTCTTCCCTGTCCCTCCAGTGACACTGTCTCTGCTACAAAGGGACAGTTCCCATAACGTCACATTCTGGGGGACTTCCCTGTGAGGCACCCCCCAAGCAGGTCAGAGGCAGAACTGAAAGGAAATCTAAGCTCATGATTCTCTCCTTTTACACTTGGAGACACTGAAGCACAGAGAGGGGACGGGCGTCTCCACGTCAGAGCCTCCAGAGGTGCCTGAACTCGCACAGGACTCAGCCCCTGTGCCCATGGACACACCCACCACCTCCCCATAGAGACTCACTTACCGGTCTGTGGGCCTGACTCCATGGGGCCAAGGGGCAGATCCTCAGAGCCTTCTGGAAATTCAGGGTGGGGGTGAGGGGTGGGTGCTGCCTTCTCCCCACTTCAGTCTAGCTCCTCCCCTAGAATGAGCCCCACATGTCCCTCATTCATGACCACCCCAACTGTCGCTGGTCTCATTCACCCCTGTACAGGCCTGACACCATGGTGGGGGAGGGGTGAATCCTCAGAGTGCTTAAAGCCTCATGGGTCCCCTAAAACCTCCCCCAACCTCTCCTCCAGGACACAACTCTGTCCTTGAGTATCTATGGGGACATGAGACCCTGTGAGAGACTCAGAACTGCCCTGGGCTGGTCTATGCCCCTCTGAGTGAAGTGGCCCAGTGAATCACCAGAGGTGGAGGTGTGCTCTGTGGGTGGGGGGCTGGGGTTTCCAGAGGGTCCTGGGAAGGAACACAGAAGGGGGTGAGGATCTGTGCTGACCCTGGGGTCCCCACCTCACCCAGACTCCTCCAGCATCTGTGCTGTGGCTTCTAAGACCCTCTCACTGCCCACCTGTCACCTTCTGGACCAGGTCAGGGGTGGGGTGGACAGGGGCAGCAGGGACTCTGAGGGGCAGATCTCTGCTAGGTGACCATCCCTAGAGCCCTCTCCCTCCCCTTCCAGCCCATAATTCCTCTGGGGACCAGGACCTGAGCTAACAGCTAAGAATGACAGGGTCAGGGGCCTCACCTGAGACCAGGAGCTCCAGGGGGTCACTGGGCTGTGACAACCGGTAAGGGGAGGTGCTGAGTGAGCTGTAGCACCTGTAGGTCCCCCCTTGGGCTGAGGTCACAGGACCCATGGAGAACTCTGCCTGGTGTTGCCGAGCTCGGGACTGTGATCTGAGACGCAGGGGGGGATTGGCTGCCCCCTCCTTGGTCAGAAGGAAAGTGTCCCTCCTGCTCCTTGACTGACACAGCAGGGTCACGTTCTCTCCTGAGGCCACCATGGGGCCTGGCTGCACCGAGAGGGAGGGTGTGTCAGGGAGCCATCCTAGAGAGAGGGGGGTGGGTGAGGTGTTGTTACCACCTCGTTCTGACCTGAGAGTCACCAGGCCCCTTTATGAGGGGACCCTCCTTTCTGTTTTCTCTGTGTCTCCACCTCCGCTCTGATCCCCTGTCTGGGTGTCTCTTTCCCTCCCTGGGGACCCTATACCCCTGTCCTGGCCATCACCACCTGAGACCCCCAGCAGGGCCAGAGTAGACTCTGGGTCCCTGACTGAACCTGCTGGCTCCTCACCTGCCACCAGGATGTCCAGGGGGTCACTGGGGGCTGACCACTCAGAGGAGAAGCTGTGTCCACCGTAGCACCTGTACCGGCCCCCGTGGAAGATGTTCACAGTGCCCAGGGGGAAGTCGGCCTGAGAGAGCCCAGCCTGGGTCTGCAGGACAGTGATCTGGGGGAGGCCCTGTCCCCTCTCCTTGGACAGAGCGAATCTGTCATAGCCGAGGTCAGAGCGACACTGGAGGGTCAGGCTCTGTCCAGAGGCCACTATGGGGCCCTGCTGGGTCAGGAGGGAGGGCTTCCCTGAGCCACCTGCAGGGACCAGACAGGAGTGACAGGGCTGCTCCTCCCATGAACCTTCCTCCTGGCCTGGCCCCCAGGTCCCCCGTCTCTCTCTCTGTGTCTCTGGCCCAGGAGCCCCTGTGCTCCCCTCACCCCACCTCTCACATGGGGCTCCTTTCCCAGCAAAGACCCCAGTAATCTGCCTTGAGTCTCAAAACATGGAAGAAGCAAAATAGAGGATTTTCTTTACCTGGGACCAGGAGCTCCAGGGGGTCACTGGGCTGTGACCACACCTGGGGTTTGTTCCTGTAACAGCCATAGCACCTGAATGTCCACCTGTGGCTGGGGGTCACGGGGCCCACAGGGAACAGGGCCTGGAACTGCCCACTGGGCTGTCGCTGTGAGTCCAGGGTCCAGGAGAGTCTGTCTTCTCCTTCCTTAGTCAGAATGAACCTGTCAAATCCCTGCTGTGAGCCACACTGGAGGGTCACGTTCCCTCCTGAGGTCACCACAGTGCTGGGCAGGGCTGACAGGCTAGGTTTGTAGTAGGAGAATACTAGGAGAGAAGGAGGCAGCATGTTAAATGGGGGTCACACCTCCCTCATGTTCCCCAGGGCTGGGCTGTGAGGGGGAGGCCCCCTGAGAGCATCCCCCTTCCTGAGGACAGAGTCTGAGGCTGGGACACCTGAGTGTCCTCTCACCTGTCACCACCAGCTGCAGGGGGTCACTGCCCTCTGACCAGACATCTTGGCTGAGATAGTAACACTGATATCTCCCTGCAAAGTCATCTGTCATGAAGGTGATGGAGAACTTGGTCTTGTTTCCGGATTCCAGTGGCATCTGTGTGTACCAGAGTGCTGGGCTTCCCTCTTTATCCAGACCAAACTCCTGGGCCTGCAGGATCCCCTGACACCAGAGGGTCACAGGTCTCCCCCAGAGGATCACAGGGCCTGGCTCAGCCCAGAGGGTGGGTTTGGGGAGGGACCCTGAAAGGAATCAGAGGTTAGGTCACAAGACATTTCCACCCCCAGTGTCCAGATCTCAGCCCCAGGACCTTCCTAGACATCCCCCATTCATTAAGCCACAACTTCTATTCTTCATCCCCAGCTGCCTGATGGGAAAGCCCCTTGTCCTTTATGCAGAGAGGTTCCTGGGACCCGTGGGGGCAGACTCACCTGCCTGCACTGGGGTCCTCAGGCCCAAGCTCAGCCCTGCAAGAGAGTCCCTGTGAGACATTTGTCCTGAGTCCTGAGCAGAGCCCTCCTCCCCAGGAGCCTCCTGAGCCCTGGGGTCCTGACAGAGCAGGGCTTCCCCTCCCCCTCACATCTCACCGAGGCAGAGCAGGGCCGTGAGGATGGGGGGCATGGTGTCTCCTCTCTGAGCCCAGCTGTGCAGGAGGAAGAGACCAAGGAGTCCTCAGTGTAGACAGACTCACAGGGTGTGGTCACTGGGAGGCTGGCTGTCCCTGTCACGGGGTTGTCACGTCAGCAGCCCCTCAGGAAGGGGAACAGTGTCTCCCCAGGAGTCCAGCTCTCATTCCCATGATGGCGGAAGAGATAGACCCATAGCCCCTGATGACACCCCTTGCAGGTTAGGTGATCCAGGGCACGTCCTTCCAGGTCCTCTGCCAAGAGGTCCTCTCCCCCCTCAGCTTGACTGTCAACCCCTCCCTGTGAGTCCTTCCCATGGACAGTGGTCACCCAGGCCCTGGAGATGCTTCAGGACAATGGGCATCCCTGTGTCTGCAGAGCTCAGATCAGCAGAGACACGGTCTCCTCCTCACTGTGCAGTTCAGGCGAATGTCACTGTGACAAAGAGAACTAAGGGGAAACGCAGGCTCTGTTCTGAGCCAGTCACTTCCTCTCTCTCTTTTCCCTCATTGCAGACAAGGGTGGAAGCTCAGCCCTCACTGGTGTTGTGAGGATCAGCAGAGCCTGAGACATGAAGAGGTTCCATCTGTTTCTGGGCCTGATTAAGACAAGGGAACATGTCCCTTCCCCTGGACCCAGAGAGTGGTTTTCTGTCTATTGCAGTCACCCTCACCACCTTCTCATTTTTTCTTAGTGACAGCGTCCATTCCACCCACCTTCCTGGGGACAAGCCTCTGAGTGATCCCTGCCCCCTCAGTGCCCCTTGTGTCCTGGTTCAAACCTCCTCCTTGTGTTGTGGTCCTGCCTTGAAGCTATAGGGGACATTGATTTGGGTTACAGTCCTGATTTTTACTTAAAGCAAATATTTACTTAAATACTCATCATCCAATGTCCATGTGTCCTTGAGTGGTAATGTCCAGTCTCTGCCTCAGTTTCCTCATCTTGATCCTGTTGTCACAAACCCCAGTCCCCATGTGACTGTGGGTCAGTGGTGCTGGTTCATGGGAGGGAGACTTCTGTTTCCGACCAGATGAGGACATGAGTGGGCAGGGACATGAGAGGATCAAGGTGTCCAGGATCAAGGGCAGGATTGTAGCACCCACTTGAGAACTTGTCTGCTCTGAATTCTAAGCCCAGCTACTCACAACAGCTCTAAAGTATGTAGACACAGACATGTGTGGGAAAAGGGAAATGAAAGTTTCTCAAATGGGGAGGGACTCACATGGAGGACAGAGACTGTGACTGAGTGACCCCCAGTGACCAGGACCATCCACAGGTCATAGGGCAGATATGTCCCCCCTGAGTGGACAGAGAGGACCCAAGACCTCACAGGAAGGGAATAGGGGAGCAGGTGAAGGCTGGGAGTGTGGTCTTTGCCCTGTGTTTCTGTGTGGGCTCTGGGATATCTCTGCCCACTCTGCTAAGTTCACGGTCAGCAGTGAGCAGTCTCCCCTGTGTGTCCTGAAACAGACTGAGTCCAGTATGTCAGCCGTGGGTGTCTGTCCGGTGTGTGTGTGAGGCTCCCATTGAACCAGCCCTGGTGTGCAGAACACTGAGCAGATGCTGAGTCAGAGTGTGGATGGCATGGGGCAGGGGCATCGGCCACAAGCCCTGGTCAGCCTGACTCCCAGGACAGCCCCTGAGAAACTGAGGGAGACCAGGTGTGTGAGGGGAGAGACTCCTGCAAGAATGGACAGTGGAGATGTCCTAATGATGACCGATAGAGCCATGGACACTGTCTACTGACACTGGGGACTGTCCCATGCAATGAAAGAGTCAATAGGAAAATATGAGTGTAAATTAAGATGAGACCTCTGGAAAGGCTTTGTGCGGGTGGTGGTCTGTGACAGGTAAGTTCAGGTGCATGGGAGTAAAACCCCTCAGCTGGGAGTGAGGGTCCACAGGAGGCCAGAGAGGAGGCTGATGGGGTCACACCCCCACAACGTCCTGGGTGTGACTTCACCTGAGTGTGACTGTGAAGGGGAAATGGGTCACAGAGAGAGGGTCTCAGGGTCAGAGCTGTGGGTGTGTTCATCGTGTGGGGGGTAGACAGGGAGGAGCTGAGGCCATGTCAGTGCTCTGCCTGGGTGGCCTGGGGAGCCACTGGGGCTGTCCCAGGACTGACCACCCCAGTGAGGGGCATGGGGGTGGGGAGAGGATGACAACACTGTCACCTGACCCAAAGAGAGAGCCACTAGCCTTCCTGGCCGAGTGTGTGGTTCTGTCTCTCCCTCTCACTTCCTCTCTCTACTTCCTCATCTCCATGAACAGGAGACCTTCTCTCCATCCCTCCCACCCAGGCCCCTGAGCACGTCTGCCTCCTCACTGCCCTGCTCTGGGAGGGGTGACCCTGCATCTGACACTGGTCACTCCATCTCCAGGTGCTGGGCAGTAGCAGTAGTTGCAGAAAATTCAGAGGTTTTAATCTAAGACAAGGGGAAACATTATTGACAGTCTGTTCTGGGTCAGTCCCTTCCCCTCTCCCTTTGCCCTCATTGCAGACGAGGGTGGAAGCTCAGCTCTCATGGGTGTTGTGAGGATCAGCAGAGCCTGAGACATGAAGAGGCTCCATCTGTGTCATTCCTGGACCCTGATTAAGACACAGGTTTGAGAGACTTGAGGGAGGAAGGGCTACCTGGAAGCAGCCTATGTATCCCCTCCTTAGCCATCAGGGGGCATCAGAAGCTACAGGGCATCCTGGGTTGAATGGCAGGTGAATCCAGACTGAGAGGAGACAGGAAGGACACTGCTTGTCCTGGATCCTGGACTCACCACACTCAGGAGTGAGGGTGGGACTCCCACCAGGGGCTGAGCCTGAGTCCTGGGCACTGAGGGCATCTTGGACCTGGTGGGAGTCCCGCCTCCATGAGACTGCCTGGGGACATGGGGCCACTTGTAAGGTAAAAAGGATCCACAGGGAACCATGGTGATTTAGTTACATTTCTTTTTAATGACGTAAATTCATGTAACAGAGAATTGAGCCTTTTAATGCATAGAATTTACTATACTGTAATACATACACAGTGTCAACTACAACTTTTACGTAATTTCAAATTTGTGTAACTCCACCCCCAAATACCACGAAGCTGTCAGTCTCCCATCTCTCCTCCTCGTCAGCCCCCGACAAGCCCACCTGACTCCTGTCTCTGTGGGTTCCCTTCTCCTGGACGCTTCATACAAACGCAGTCACAGAAAACGTGATCTTTTCTCTCTGGCTTCTGTCACTTAGCTGCAGAATGTTGACATTCATTCACTCTGTTGCTGGTGTCAGTACTCTGTTTTTATGGCTTAGACAACCCTCCCAGGTTATGAAGACACCACAATATGAGTGGGATCCAGCATGACGGGGTGTGTGGATGTGAACCTAAACCAGCCACGTGGGGCGGCCGCTCACACCACAGGGGTGAGAACAGGACAGTCAAGGGGAGGCAGTGAGGATGAGGAGGGACAGCCCCACAGTTGGAAGGAGGTGGCATCTCCACAGGAACACGGCTCACGTTTCCTGTCACCAAACCTCGTCTGCCACCTCTGCTCCCTTGGACACATCAGCAGACAGTTTCCTGCCTGTGGTCAGACTGTGCATCAGCACCTCCTAGGTCCTCAGGTGGGCTCCATGGCTCCCCCTCTCTGAAAGGTGCCCTGTCCCCTCCGTGTTCACGTCCTGGCTGCAGTGTGGGTCCTCCTCTCGCTGTCTCGAGCATGAGACAGCAGCACCCTGAGGACCACCAGGACCAGCAGAGCCATGCCCATGCGGACCAGGATCTCCACTGTGTAGTCTTGGGGGTGGGAGGGTAAGAAATGTAGTTCCGAAAAAGAAGGCTGTGGGGTGGTGGTGTCATATCTGCTGTGGGGGGGTGGCTCCTCTCCCCCACAAAGCCTGGGGTGTGGGGCTGGGTTGCTGAAATGGGCAGGCGTCCTATGCGTGGAGGCTGTGCTGGGGTGAGGCTCCACAGTGAGAGTTTTGCCCCAGGCTGAATTGCAGGCAAAAAGTTTTCAAGTTTTACCTTAAACACTATTTTGTTTATAAAGTGTTTGATGCTTTGATAAATGATAGATAATACCATTTTACTTCTGAAGAGCTTTTCATTATAAATTGGTGTAGGGATTTAACAAAAGTGTTTCATATGTTGATGTGATTTTTTTTTTCTATTTCTTCTAATGTTGAATTTCATTGAATGAGTTTTTGACTCTAAAACTATCCATTCATTCCTGAAATCAGACACCTGCATACTTGGTATATTGATCCAGTATATAATCACGCACCCCCTTTTAAACATTAACAAAAATATTTTATTTATTTATATTTTGGAAGGAGTGGAAGGGAAGGAGAAAGAGAGGGAGAGAAACATCAATGTGTAGTTGCCTCTCATGTGCCCCCTACTGGGGACCTGGCCTGCAACCCAGGCATGTGCCCTGACTGGGAATTGACTGGTGACCCTTTGGTTCACAGGCCTCACTCAATCCACTGCACCACACCAGCCAGAACACACACATTGATTCTTGAGAAGTCTGTTGCTTTGATTCCAAAGTGTACGGATATTAGTTATCTGTGAATTCGTCAGCAGGGGACTCCCAGAGGGTCCAAGAAGCTGCTGGGGGTGCATGTCAGGTCACCAGGCTGGCTGGAGCCCTGCTGAGTGTCCTTAGGGTGCAGCTCCTGTGCTTTCTGGGGTCCCTGCAGGCCCCCTCCCTGGAGTGTGGCATCTGGGTCCTTACAGGGCTAGTGAATGGCCAGAGCACTGTACACATTGGGCTCATCTGGGGGCTGATCTGATGGGAAGGAAGGGGGTGCAGTTGTCTCCCGTCTGAGGGTCAAGAGGTTCAGCTGGGCATAGGTCACATCCTGGGGGTCTTCAGATGCAGGTGCCTGGAGCAGGGGGAGAGTGAGAAGGGTGAAAGGTGGTGGGGGTTGGGGAAGCCTGGGGGCCTTGA
>CM052550.1:44802938-44815108 GCA_028533065.1 Trachops cirrhosus
TCTTCTCCAGGCTCTGCCTCGCTGACTGGTGGGTGTGTTGTCCCCTGTGTTCAGCTGCTGGCTGCATCGTGGGGTCTTCTCCGACTGTGCCAAGGTTCACACAGCAGCACCCCAAGGACCATGAGGACCAAGCCAGACACAGCCAATCTGATGAGGTTCCCCACTATGTAGTCTTGGGGTTGGTAAGCTAGGAATTGTGGGTAAAGAGGTGAGAGAAGTCAGGACAGACTCAGATCACCCCAGTCCCCCTGCATGTCCACCAGGGCACCTGCATCTCATTCACTGGTTTTGATGCTCTGAGCACAGCCCATAATTGAGAATTTCCCCTACTCTCTACTCTTGAAATCTGAGTTGTTTTCCCATCATCCCAGAGCATCAGCTGCTCCAGAGGAAAAGAAAGCTGATAGGATATGAGAGAAGAGATGTAGGCTAGCTTAGGTCATCTCTTTTCTAAACATTAGTGGGTCTCTCAAACTAATATTACCCAACTCAGTTCCCCGAGGTGACGTCTCTGGGGTCTGGTCTTGCACTGCTTTGGAAAGCCCAGATGCACACGGGGACTTCAATTTGTCCTGAATGTCAGGACATGAAGGAGTGACGGCTGGATGTAACTTTCTTTGTTCCACCTCAGCTACCTCTTTTTGTCTCTGACTCAGAAACATAATTTCCACGACATGTTCCTTCCTTCTTTCTATCAATCTTTCTTTTTTAAAAAATAAATGATTGGGTATGTACAATACATGCATTTTTACTATTGAGAATTATCAAAATTAGCATAGCTTCCAAGTGTTCATTCAGCTTGTAATCTAATTGGAAGATTGGTAAGAAAGTAGGAAAAAGATAAATGAAAAAAAAATCTTCAGATGCAAACCTGCATGAAAATACAGATCTTTACAGATGACAGGCTCTGATGATGTGACAAATGAAATCACAGGCAGTACAGGGAACTCTGAGTGGGGGAAGGAGGCACTGACAGGAGGTCTGGTGGGAGGTGTTTTGGAGGATGACCTGACCCAGCTGACCACCTGGTGTCATGGAAACAGACCTGAAATCATCCCGTCCTCCCACACCCACGTAATGACATGGTCCCCCATGAAGACAGGACAAGCTGAGAGTGGTCTCATGTTCTTTTTCCCACAGGAATTCACTGGCATCGAAGTTGTAAACTGATTCAGCTTTTTCAGATCCTGGATTGGATTCTGCTTTGACTGTCACTGCTACAGAAGGGACAGTCTCCATAACATCACATCCTGGGGGGGCATCCATGTGAGGCCCCCTCTGAGGAGGTCAGAGCCAGAACTGAAAGGAAATCTAAGCTCATGATTCTCTCCTTTTACACTTGGAGACACTGAGGCACAGAGAGGGGAAGGGTGTGTCCAAGTCAGAGCCTCCAGAGGTGCCTGAACTTGCACAGGACTCAGCCCCTGTCCCCCTGGACACACCTACCACCTCCCCACAGACCCTCACTTACTGCTCTGTGGTGCTGACTCTGTGGGGCTGAGGGGCAGATCCTCAGAGACTTCCGGAAATTCAGGATAGGGGTGAGGGGTGGGTGCTGCCTTCTCCCCACTTGAGCCTGGTTCCTCCCCCAGAATGAGCCCTAACATCTACCTCATTCATGACCACCCCAACTGGCACCGGCCTCACTCACCCCTGTGCAGACCTGACACCATGGTGAGGGAGGGTGGATCCTCAGAGCTTCTAAAGCCTTCTGTGTCCCCTGAAATCTCTCTCTGTCCCCCTCTGGGACACAACCCTGTCCTTGAGTATCTGTGTGGACATTGGATCCTCTGAGAGACAGAACCACCCTGGGCTGGACTGTGCCCCCTCTGAGTGAAGGGATCCAGTGACTCACCAGAAGTGGAGGTGGGCCCTGTGGGTGGGGGTCTGGGGTTTCCAGAGGGTCCTGGGAGGGAACACAGAAGGGGATGAGGGTCTGTGCTGACCCTGGGGTCCCCACCTCACCCAGACTCCTCCAGCATCTGTGCTGTGGCTTCTAAGACCCTCTCACTGCCCACCTGGCACCTTCTGGACCAGGTCAGGGGTGGGGTGGACAGGGGCAGCAGGGACTCTGAGGGGCAGATCTCTGCTGGGTGGACATTCCTAGAGCCCTCTCCCTTCCCTTTCAGCCCATAATTCCTCTGGGGACCAGGACCTGAGCTAACAATTCAGTAAGACAGAGGCCTTACCTGAGACCAGGAGCTCCAGGGGGTCACTGGGCCTTGACAATAGGTAGGGGCTGCTGTGGTTTGCACTGTAGCACCTGTAGGTCCCCCCTTGGGCAGGGGTCACAGGACCCATGGAGAACTCTGCCTGGTGCTGCTGAGCTTGGTACTGTGATCTGAGACGCAGGGAGGGATCGGCTGCCCCCTCCTTGGTCAGAAGGAAAGTGTCCCTCGGGTGCTGTGACTGACACAGCAGGGTCACGTTCTCTCCTGAGGCCACTATGGGGCCTGGCTGTGCCAAGAGGGAGGGTCTGTCAGGGAGCCATCCTAGAGAGAGTGGGGTGGGTGAGGGTCTGCTGTGCTTTGTTCTGACCTGAAAGTCACCAGGCCCCTTTCTGAGGACCCTCCTCTCTGTCTGTCTCTGTTTTCTCTGAGTCTCCCCCTCTCCCTTTATATCCCCTGTCTCTCTGTCTCTCTCCCTCCCTGGGGACCTCACACCCTTGTCCTGGCCATCACCACCTGAGACCCCCAG
Source organism: Trachops cirrhosus (assembly GCA_028533065.1). Taxonomy (NCBI): domain Eukaryota; kingdom Metazoa; phylum Chordata; class Mammalia; order Chiroptera; family Phyllostomidae; genus Trachops; species Trachops cirrhosus. The sequence goes on from CM052550.1 coordinate 44,805,636, forward strand.
CAGGGCCTGAGCAGACTCTGGGTCTCTGACCGAACCCACTGGCTCCTCACCTGCCACCAGGATGTCCAGGGGGTCACTGGGGGCCGACCACTCAGAGGAGAGGTTGTGTCCACCATAGCACCTGTACTGGCCCCCGTGGGAGCCGTTCACAGTGTCCAGGGGAAAGTCAACCTGAGAGAGCCCAGTCTGGGGCTGCAGGACAGTGATCTGGGGGAGGTCCTGTCTCCCCTCCTTGGACAGAGAGAATCTGTCATAGCTGATGTCAGAGCGACAATGCAGGGTCAGGTTCTGTCCAGAGGCCACTATGGGGCCCTGCTGGGTCAGGAGGGAGGGCTTCCCTGAGCCACCTGCAGGGACCAGACAGGAGTGACAGGGCTGCTCCTCCCATGAACCCTCCTCCTGGCCTGGCCCCCAGGTCCCCCGTCTCTCTCTCTGTGTCTCTGGCCCAGGAGCCCCTGTGCTCCCCTCACCCCACCTCTCCCATGGGGCTCCCCTCCCTGTAAAGACCCCGGTAACCTGTCTGGTGCCTCAATACTTGGATGGACCAGGATGGGACTTCCTCACCTGAGATCAGGAGCTTGAGGGCGTTACTGGGGTGTGAACACACCTGGGGTCTGTCCCTGTAACAGCCATAGCATCTGAATGTCCACCTGTGGCTGGGGGTCACGGGGCCCACAGATAACAGGGCCTGCAACTGCCCACTGGTGTGTCGCTGTGAGTCCAGGGTCCAGGAGAGTCTGTCTTCTTCCTTAGTCAGAATGAACCTGTGAAATCCTAGTCCAGAGCCACACTGGAGGGTCACGGTCCCTCCTGAGGTCACAACAGGGCTGGGATTGGCTGAGAGGCTGGGTTTGTTGTAGTACCCTAGGAGAGAAGGAGGAAATATGTTAAATGGGGCTCACACCTCCCTCACGTCCCCCAGGGCTGGTCTGTGAGGGGGAGACCCCCTGAGAGCATCCCCCTTCCTGAGGGCAGAGCCTGAGGCCGGGACCCCTGAGTGTCCTCTCACCTGTCACCACCAGCTCCAGGGGGTCACTGTGCTCTGACCAGCCAGTGGGGCCCAGATAGTAACACTGATATCTCCCTGCATATGGCTCTGTCATGTAGGTGATGGAAAATTTGGCTTTGTTCCCGGGATCCAGTGGTTTCTTTCTGTCCCAGTGCATTGAGATCCCCTCTTTATCCAGACCAAACTCCTGGGCCTGCAGGACCCCCTGACACCAGATGCTCACAGGGCTCCCCCAGGGGATCACAGTGCCTGGCTCAGCCCAGAGGGTGGGTTTGGGGAGGGTCCCTGGAAGGAATCAGAGATTTTGTCACAAGACATTTCCACCCCCAGTACCCAGATCTCAGCCCCAGGACCTTCCCTGACGTCCCCCATCCATTAACCCAGAACTTCTGTTTTCCATCCACAGGTGCCTGATGGGGAAACACCTTGTCCTTTATGCAGAGAGGACATGGGACCCCTGGGGGCAGACTCACCTGCCTGCACTGGGGTCCTCAGGCCCACGCTCAGCCCTGCAAGAAAGTCCCTGTGAGAGATTTGCCCTGAATCCTGAGCAGAACCCTCCTCCCCTGGAGCCTCCTGAGTCCTGGGGTCCTGACAGAGCAGGGCTTCCCCTCCCCTCACATCTCACCGAGGCAGAGCAGGGCCGTGAGGGTGGGGGGCATGGTGTCTCCTCTCTGAACCCAGCTGTGCAGGAGGAAGAGTCAAAGGAGTCCTCAGTGTAGACAGACTCACAGGGTGTGGTCACTGGGAGGCTGGCCGTCCCTGTCACGGGGTTGTCACATCAGCAGCCCCTCAGGAAGGGGAACAGTGTCTCCCCAGGAGTCTGGACCTTGTTCCCATGGTGGAGGAAGAAATAGACCCATAGCCTCCGGAGATGCCCCTTCCAGGTGAGTTGACTCAGGGCACAGCCTTCCAGGTCTTCTGCCACTTGGTCCCCTCCCCCCTCAGCCTGAGTATCAGCCCCTCCCTGTGGGTCCTCTCCATGGACAGTGGTCATCCAGGCCCTGGAGACACTTCAGGAAACCGGGTGTCCCTGTGCCTGCAGAGTTCAACTCAGCAGGGACATGGTCTCCTCGCTGTGTGATAATGAGCACAAAGGGGAAACACAGAGAAATAGGGGAAGGAAACATGTCCCTTCCCCTGGCCCAGAGTGTGGATTTCTTCTCCCCCGGCCACTCTCAACAACTTCTCATTTTTTCTTAGCAACAGTGTCCACCCACCTTCCTGGGGACAAGCCTCTGAGTGACCCCTGCCCCCTCAGTGCCCCTTGTCTCCTGGTTCAAGTCTCCTACTCATGCTGTTGTCCCGCCTTCAAAATTTAGGTAACCTTTACTTGGGCCAGAATTCTGATATTTACTTAAAGCAGATATTTACTTAAATACTCATCATACAATGTCCATGTATCTTTGAGTGGTAATGTCCAGTTTCTGCCTCAGTTTCCTCATCTGGATCTTGTCGTCACAAACCCCAGTGCCCACAGTGGCTGTGGGTCAGTGGTGCTGGTTCATGGGAGGGAGACTTCTGTTTCCAGATCAGATGAGGTCGTGAGTGGGCTGGGACATGAGAGGATCCAGGTGTCTAGGATTGAGGGCAGGATTATAGCCCCTGCTTGAGACCTTGTCTGCTCTGAACACCAAGCCCAGCTACTCAGAATGGCTCTAAAGTATGTAGGCACAGACATGTGCAGGAAAGAGAGATGTCCCCAAATGGAGTGGCAACCACAGTGGAGAACAGAGACAGAAACTGAGTGGTCCCAGTAACCACGACCATCCACAGGTCGTAGGGAGGAAATTCCCCCCTGAGAGGTCATGGAGGGACCCCCAGGACCTCAGAGGGAGAGGGTCAGGGAGTAGGTGAAGGCTGGAAGTGTGGTCCCTGCCCCGTGTTTCTGTGCAGGGTCTGGGATGTCTCTGCCCACTCACCCAAGTTTATGGTCAGCAGTGAGCAGTCTCCCCTGTGTGTCCTGAAACAGACTGAGTCCAGGGTGTCAGCCATGGGTGTCTGTCCCGTGTGTGTGTGAGGTTCCCATTGGACCAGCCCTGGTGGGCAGAACGCTGAGCAGGTGCTGAGTCTGAGAGAGAGGGTGTCATGGGGCAGGGGCCATAGGCCCTGGTCACCCTGAATCGAAGACAGCCCTGGAGAAACTGTGGGAGACCAGGTGTGTGAGGGGAGAGACTTCCTACAAGAGTGGACAGTGGAGACATCCTAATGGTGACAGACAGTGCTATGCACAGCTGTCTCCTATACTGGGTATTGTCTCATGCAACAAAACCGAGTCAGTAGTAAATACGAGAGCAATTTAAGATGATCATGTGTAAATATCTGAAAAATAAAGGGAGGACTCAAGTTTGAAGCCAATAATATCAATTATTTTATGGAAGAGTATAATGAGTTAGAAAACTGAAAGATGACCAACCCAGTAGAATGGAAACACTAAAACAATTCTTCTCTTCAAGGATGAGACAGAGCTGAAGTCCAGTTTTGACAGCAGAGTACAATGTTGAGGAAATTTCCAGAATGCAGCTTGGGTACACCAGAAGTGAGGGCTGAAGGTACTTGGGGAGTAGAGTGAGGAGGGCCAATGTCATATCTATGGTGTCAGAAGGAAAGAAGTGAGGTGACATTTAGTAACAGCTCAAAAGAACAATCATTGAACGTTTTACAGAGATGAGGAAGACCAACTAAGTGATAGGGGGCATTTATTTAAAAATGAATTCAGCCCTGTCTGGTGTAGCTCAGTGGACTGAGTGTGGGCCTGTGAACCGAGGGTCGCTGGATCAATTCCCAGTCAGGGCACATGCCAGGTCCCCAGTGGGGGGCTTGTGAGAGGCAACCACACATTGATGTTTCTGTCTCTGTTTCTCCTTCCCTTCCCCTCTCTCTCAAAATAAATAAATAAAATCTTAAAAAAATAAAATAGAAATGAAATCTGTATCTTGTCGTCAGGTGGTAAATGAAGCAAATGAAGGATAAATTATAATAAAAAATCCTACTTTCCACTGAATCATACACATTAAAATGGTTCATATTAAATTATATGAGTTTCAGCAAAAATAAAAATCAGGAAGCACTGGCCAGGGGTCCTTTAAAAAAGTCCTAACATTATTTTCTATGAAAAATGCAAATTCCTATAATAACAAGCTCACTGGGGCCGGACTTCCTCATACAAAGAGCAACACCAGAAGACAGTGGGGACATACCTCCAGGAGGAGATTGCTAGTGAAGGTCGTGCCCTGAGCCCCGTCAGCTCTGCCATCCCAGTTCTGAACCCTCCACTCCTGGGATTCCTGGGATCGCTGCTCTGAAGTTGTCTGGAGGTGGTTCTGTGTATTTGCGTTTCTTTCAAAAGCTTCTGCTTTGGAACCAAGCCCTGAATCTCCCATGTGGGCTGAAATAAAAGATCTTCCTCAGAGCACCTGCACAGCAAGCCCACAGGGGCCACACCTGTTCTGCCTGTTCCTGCTGCCCATGGCAGAGGGGCTGCCCCGGGCAGCAGAGAGACCCTTGGCCCCTGGCTAGCCTGGTCCTGCTGGGTCCTGGGGCAGCATCCCAGCCTCCTCCATCCCAGGTCTTACTCATGGGGGCTCCAGGGCTCCCCACTTACCCTTAGTCAGAAAAGATTTATATTTTGTGTATTTTTCAGGGAAGTTTTAGCCATTTAAGGACCCACAACGAGGAAGAAAGTATACAAGATGTTCCTTGTTCAAAGTCATCTTGCGAGGGTACAGTCCCAAAAGTTGAAAATGGTTAATAATAGTAATTATGTTTGTATTCTGTGACCCAGCATCGACTTTGTGTAATATTTATTTTTTTAAATCATTTTTCATGGTTACTCTATTACAGTTGTCCCAGTTTTTCCCCTGTTGCCCTCCTCCACTGATCCCACATCCCTCTCCCGCAGTCAATTCCCACACCATTGTCCCTGTCCGGGGGTCATTCATACATGCTTTTGGGACTTGTCCACATTCCACAGGCCAACCTGTGACCCTCTTAGCTGGGACTGATGGTTCAAACGACCAGTCCCCTGCTGTTTCCACCCACATCTGTCATCTGGAGTCTCAGGCACTGAGAGAGGCCAGAGCTGTGGGAGCTAATGGTTTATGAGAAGGTGCATTTAACCAGCAGGGAGCCTCAGGTGAGACAGGTGTGAGGGCTCCCCTCCTGAAGGGCCTTGAAGACCCTCTGCTGGGCCAGTGGGAGCACAATCTCTCCTGGACTCACCTGGCTTTTCCTGAGAACAAGACACTCACTTGGGTGAACTCTGGTCCCTGTTCCACAGGAAGTTGTAGGATGTGTCTCATTGTGAGAATGAGAGGCTTTGCAGTGACTGTCAAGTGCCCTCTGACGGCCACAGGGAGGGGCTTCGTGCAGGAAGACAAGTGCCTTTCCAGACCTAGGGCCCTCCCCACACAAGTCTCCTTTCTGGCACTTTGGATCCTTGTCTCCAGCCTTCTCTTCGCTTTCCACCTTCATTCAGTTTCCCCACTTAGATGTGATGTTCAGTGTAGGCTTTGTCCCTTTGTCACACTGAGGAAGTTCCCTTCAGGTTCTGGAGATCCCAGAGTTTTGTTGGCTTTTGACAAATGCTTTTACTCTAGCATTTTTAGCTAATACATGGGTTTCTTTGTGGACTTTTGATGCAGTTCCATTGGTCTGTTTGTCTTTTTTCTCAATTACTATGCTATTTTAATCATTACAGCTCTGTAGCATAATTTGATATCAGGCAGTGTGATGCCTTCAGCTTAGGTGTTCTTTTTCAAAATTGCTTTGGCTATTGGGGGTCTTTTTTGGTTTTGCACGAATTTTATTCTTATTTTTAATTTTTTAAAAGATTTTATTTATTTTTTAGAGAGGGAGAGAGAGGGCAAAAGAGAGGGAGAAAATCATCAATGGGTGGTTGCCTCCCACGTGCCCTGCACTGGGGACCCAGCCAGTAACCCGGGCATGTGCCCTGACTGGGAATCAAACTGGTGACGCTTTGGTTCACAGGCCGATCCTCCATCCACTGAGTCAGGGCTTGAATGAATTTTATTATTGCCTTTTTCATTTATGTGATAAATACACTTGAAATTTTGACAGGGATTGGATAAAATGTGTAGATGGAGCAGTATAGACATTTTAATGACTTCTTTCTACCTGAGAAGGGATATATTTCTATTCATTGTGTTTTTTCAATTTCTTTTTACCAAAGTCTTAGAGCTTTCAATGTCCAGATCTTTCCCCTCCTTGGTCATAGTGTATTGTTTTAGATGCTATTGTAAATGGGATTATTTTCTTTCTTTTTCTGATCTGTCATGGCTTGTGTATAGATATGCTGCTGATTCCTGAATGGTTATTTTGTAAGCTGCGATTTTACTGAAATTTTTTTCTAGTTTGAGCCATTTTTTTTGGTGGACATTTTAGCATTTTTTATATATAGGATTGTGTCATCTGTAGACAGTTTTACTTCTTTCTTTCCCATTTGGATCCCTTTCTTTGTTTTCCTTGTCTGACGGCTCTGCCTGGGACGGTTGGTGTGAGTTGCACTGGAGCGGGGAGAGTGGGCTTCCTTGTCCTGTCGCTGATCTCAGAGACAAACTCTCGGCTTTTCAGTGTTGAGTCTGATGTTAACTGTGGGCTTCCACACGTTGACCTTCATTTTGCTGATCTGTGCTCATTCATCCTCAATTTGTTGACAGTGTTTATTATGAAAGAATGGTGAACTTTGTCTAGTGTCTTCTCTGCAATGTATTCAAACAATCCATATGTTTTATATCACTTATTTATTATTGTGGTGAAAAGTTTTATTGATTTGCACATGTTGAAATCTCTTTGCCAATTTTCAGGGCCCTGTGTTAAATCCCATTTGATCATGGTGTAGAAAACTTTTAACGTGCTCTTGAATTTGTTGTGCTAATATTCGCTGAGACATTCTACATCTATATTCAACCAGAATATTGGCCCCTTGTTTGTTTCTTGGTCTATTCTTTGGTTGATGCCCTCTGTACCATTGTACATTTCATTCACTTAATTTTTCAGCCTCAGAAGTTGTGGGATTATTTTATGATTTCTGCCTTGTTGCTGAATTTGCTGTTTGGTCCAGGTAAAGTTTTCCTGATTTCATTGAATTGTGTTTTGGTTTTTGTCTTTCGTCCATTGAGTTTCTTTTGAATTATCTGTTGGGTAAATTGCAGTTTCCGTGGCTTTGGTTCAGTATTGAAGTACTTTCTTATGCAAAAGTTTTATTTATTTATTTATTTATTTATTTATTTATTTATTTATTTATTTGAGGGAGGGGAAGGGAGGAGAAAGAGAGGGAGAGAAACATCAATGTTTGGTTGCCTCTCATGCACCCCCCACTGGGGGCGTGGCCCACATCCCAGGCATGTGCCCTGACTGGGAATGAACCAGCAACCCTTTGATTTGCAGTCAGGTTCTCAATACACTTAACCACACTAGTCAGGGCTCAGGCGCTATTCTGATCTTTGGAGATGGCAGAGATTGATTCTTCCTGATCTTTGGAGTGCTGTGTTCTCTTTTCGAATTTGGTGTCGCAGTCACCTCCTGCAAGCTTGACCAGCTGCCCTCAGGTGAGGGATCTTTTCTGTTGGTCCTGCCTGTGTTCTGGGGCTTCTGGGACCTTGTGTGGATGCACTGGTTTCATGTTTCTGGCGCCCTCTTGTGGCAGGATTCTCAGGTTGTAGGTCTTGTCCCCATCTTTGGGTATCTAGCCAGTTGTTGGTAAACTGCCTTTTATTTTAATTTTTTATGTTTTTTTTTAATAGCTCATGTCTTTTACAGACAAGAGCCCCAGCCACCCATGCCGGATGGCCATCTTCAAGGTCCAGCTGACCTCAGTCCAGTCTCAGCACTCCTCCTAGCTCTCTCCAGGGGATCAGAGGCAACTCAGGGTCCTCAGGGGATCACTGGAAGGGTGGCTGGACAATAAGCGTGTTGCTTCTGCTCTGGGCTAGCCAGCTCCAGGGGGGTTACATGGGGCCCTCCAGGCCGGCAGGGGCTGGGCTGAGGGCTGGGACAGGCGCAGGGCTCTGGCCAGGCTGGGGGGCAGCCAGTGGCTGGGCGAGGTGCTGGGAGTCACTGGTGCCGGAGCAGTGACGGTGGAAACCGTGGTGGCGGCGCTGGATCTTGGACAGGCGGTCACTGCAGCTGAAACATTTGGAGCAGAGGGGGCAGGGGAAGCGTTTCCTCCCTGAGTGCTTGGTGGTGTGGGGCTGCTGTTCGGAGCGCGCGGACTCTTGTAGCAGCCTGGCCTGTGCAGGCAGAGGGCGCTCACCCGTGTGTGTTTGCAGGGCGATGTGAGGGGCGAAGACTTGTAGGAGCTTGGGCGCAGCCTGGGGAGGGAGTGTGGTGGCTCTTGGCAGGGGCGGCGCAGGCATAGTGCTGGGACGCGGTGAGGGAGGGCGGGGACCAGAGAGACAGGGATGGGGAGGAGCAGACACCCTGCGAACCCTCAGGCAAGTACACCCAGGAATTAGGCAAATGCTTCTGGAAGAAAAGGTGTTTTCTGGGAGCTGGTGGACAAACACACCACCTGACGGTCACTTCAAACACCAGTTGTTCTTTCAGTCTCTGGGAGTTTCTGGAGAAAACACACCAAGCCCATCATCTGACACACACAGCAGTCCTTGATGGGACCAGACAGTTTTTTCATGACGGTTTTGTATTTATTTCTCCCAAACTAGTCTTCTGCAGTGAAATTTATTGGGTTGATGTTAGTTCATACAATTACGCAGGTGTCAGCACTTGCCGGTGTGGCTCAGTGGGTTGAGCACCAGCCTGTGAACCAAAGGGTCCCCTGCTCCATTGTTGGTTAGGGCGCACGGCTGGGTCTCAGGCCAGGGGACAGGCAGAGGGTGTGTCAGAGGAAACAAATCTGTGTTTCTCTGGCACATGGATGTTTCTCTACCTGTCTCCTTCCCTTCTGCTCTCTAAGAAATAATAAATAAAATCTTAAAAATATTACAGAGTTTTCAAGCATGCAATTCTATGATACATCACTTTTATATGGCATAGTGTTCATGTTTCCAAGTCAAATCTCTCGTCACTGTGTATTTCACTCTCTTCACCCAACTCTGTGTCTCTCTGACCCTTCCCCTGGTGACCACCACTCCTTTGTCTGTATCCATTCGTCCAAACTGTTCCTGGTGTTTATCCTTTGAATCAGTTGTTTAAAACAGATTTGTTGTCTGACCCAAACATACAAAGTCAGCTAATGTGAAAAATAAAAGAGAAAAATGTCCTACAGGAAAGTGGACCAGAGATGGGGGGTGAGCCCAGGTGTGGATCTGAACCTGTGATGTGGGCTGAGCCCCAGGTCACGGGGTTGAGAACAGAGGGGCCAGTCAAGGAAGGTCAGCAGTGCAGTGAGGTGAGAGGCCCACAGTCTGACTGTGGGAAAGCCTCTGCAGCAGCAGCCCCGCCTCTCCCTGCTCGGGAACCACGCCCACACCCTCCACATTCTCAG